>CAJQUN010000294.1:0-729235 GCA_907163345.1 Haberlea rhodopensis
TTCAACATCATAGTCATAACCCAAGGTACAACAAGCAGTCCATCAAGGCTGATAAATGCATCATCTCATCAGCAGTATATGACTTTTCGACTTAAGGCATCTGCTATGAGATTCGCCTTTCCTGGATGATATTCGATCTCACAATCATAATCCTTTAAGAGATCCATCCATCTCATTTGCCTCATATTCAACTCTGCTTGAGTGAATAAAACTTTAAACTTTTATGACTAGTATATATGGTAAATGACGTACCATATAAATAATGTCGCCATATCTCAAGGCAAAGACATGGCAGCCAATTCTAGATCATGTACTGGATTATTTCATTTCATGTGGCTTTAATTGTCGTGATGCATAAGCCCTACATGTTTATCCTGCATCAATACCACCATCCTAATCCATGTTATGATGCATCTGTATAACGAGCAAACATGTCATGGCTCTGATGGAAATGATCAACACTGGAGGCAGTAGTTTAACCGATGTTCAATTCCTGAAAACTATGCTCACATGCGTCTGACCATCTAAATGGTACTCCCTTCTGTGTCAGCTGTGTGAGTGGTTTGGCAATCGCTGGAAATCCTTCAACAAACCGTCTATAATATCCCCGCAAATCCAAGAAATTACGAATCTCTGGCACAGAAGTAGGTGATGACCAATTCAACACCGCTTCTATCTTTCTCGGATCAACTGATTATACCATCTTTCGATATCACATGTCCCAAAAATCCTACACTGGTCAACAAAAAATGTAGGGTCTTCCTACCTTAACATCATATAGTACACATATAATGGACAGAACATGCATTTATAACCTCTTAAGGGTTCGGTTGTAGCTTGAGCTAAGAAGATTACAGTCCAAATAAAATTTCCAAAAGCTATTTAATTACATTCTCAACAATGAATGTTAAAGCTATAGGTTTACACTACTCCTAGAGTAGAGACTATCAAAATCCTGCATTCTATATTCATCTTGTTCCCTTTTAGCTCACCGCCTGAACCCGACCCTAGGCCCTTCGGTCCAAAAGTGTACCTACAGGGACAACACGTCGTGAGCATATACATATTTACTTAACATTATATTAAAAGGCATACAATAATGCATAGCATCTTAGTTAAGTAAAAGTTATTGGTCGTTCTCCAACTTCCTTTGTTATCCCTGATTCTTGTCATGTATAAGGGCATCTTATCCCCGTTGTATGGCATCTTACCATAACATAATCATACAAATTGATATTAGAAGCCAAACAATAGCCCAATACCAAAATTCCATCAATTAAGCCAAGAAAATAACCTTCAGCAAAATCGCTTTACCGATCGATCGGTCACCCTTACCGATCGATCGGTAACTATTCATATTTAAATTTTAAGCTACGGCCTTTCACCGATCGATCGGTCCAAGCTACCAATCGTTCGTTAGTCATCCACCGATCAATCGGTCGCTTTCACCGATCGATCGGTAAGTAAAGAAATTTCACCCTCGCTTCGCACATGCACCGATCGATCGTTGCCCTTCTACCGATCGATCGGTCGCTGCGATTTTTCGAGTAAACTCCATTTTTTTGGTATAAAAACTCCCAAATAAACCAATACATCTTAAACCAAAGATATCCCACCATTTTAAACACCACAAAAACCTCATAAAAACCACACCCCAAACCCATACAACACATACATCAAAACACCCCACATAATCACTTCAAAAATCACCCCATTTCAAATCCCAAACATCATCAAAACTTTAGGAAGAGTCCCATACCTCTTGAAGACTCCAAATCTTGATAAAAATCACACAACTCAAGTTTTGTGGAGCTTCCTCCTTCCTCCTTTGAAGAATTCGAAAATGTGGAATGGTTTAGGGTGAGGATGATTTGGGGGGTTTTAAAAGAGTAAAGGTAAAGTGGGGTTAAAGTGATGGGTGAAGGGTTAAAAAGGGGTTGGGGATTAATTTAAAATCACACCCCAAACTTAACATGATTCATAAAATACTTCATCATGGCATTTTACAAGCATTTAGTAAAATGCAACACACTTCCTCTAAATTCACATCTTCCTCATATTTAATAATCAACACAATTAAATAATGTTAACATCTTATTACCCAACACATAAATCAATTACCACATGATTCATCATATAAACATAATTAATGCCTTAATCGCAATTAATTAATTTCAGGGCATCACAAAAACTCACTTACTGTGTTTGGCATATAACTGATGTTGTCTCAATAACCGTAACACCAGATGTAAATGTTGGACATGATCATTTTCACTCCGAGAATAGATCAATATATCATCAATGAACACAATGACAAATTGATCAAGGTATTCCTGGAAAACTCGATTCATCAAGCTCATGAAGACAGCTGGAGCATTCGTCATACCAAATGGCATTACTAGAAATTCATAATGTCCATAGCGAGTTCTAAATGCTGTCTTCTATACATCTCCTTCCCTCACACGTATCTGATGATAACCTGATCTCAAATCAATCTTAGAATAGATCATAGATCCCTGTAACTTATCAAACAAATCATCAATACGAGGAAGAGGATATTTATTCTTTATAGTTACCTTGTTCAATTGTCTGTAGTCAATGCAAAGTTGCATTGAACCATCCTTCTTCTTAACAAATAATACCGGAGCACCCCAAGGCGATACACTAGGACGTATATACCCCTTGTCCAATAGATCTTGCAATTGAGTTTTCAACTCTTTCAATTCCGATGGTACCATTCTATATGGTGCTCGTGAAATTGCAGAAGTACCAGGCACTAACTCAATACCAAAGTCTACTTCTCGACTTGGTGGAAACCAGGAATCTCATCTGGAAATACATCTGCATACTCTGCTACCACTGGTATATCCTCCACTCTTCTTTCTACTCTTATATGTGACATCCACAGCATAGATCACATATCCCGTATGTCCATGTTCTAACAAACGGGACATTCTAAGAGCAGATATCAATGGAATCTTGGCACGTGATCCTTGTCCATAGAAGATCCATTGATTTCCAATATCAGACTGAAATCTCACTGTCTTTTGACAACAGTCTACAATAGTTTTATAATTGCTCAACACATCAGTACCCAAAATACAATCAAAATTCATCATATCTAACACAATCAAATCATCCTGTATTTCATACTCAGCATCAAACTGAATAACACAATCAGGCACACTCTGACAAGCCATTACAGTAGTTCCCATGGGTGTCGAAACATAGAGAGGCATCAACAGTGGAGACGAGCATATATGATACCGGTCAATAAATGCTTGTGCAATAAAGGAATGTGATTGCAACAGTATCAATCAAAAGTAAAGCAGGATAAGTTAATAAATTACACTTACCCACAATCACATCATCAAGAGCTGCTTCTGTTTGCTCCTTGTTCAGTGCATACACCTGAGCCTGAGGTGGTCCTGTCCTCTGTCCTCCACCAGTCCGTGGGAATACCCTGTGGTCTCTGCTGCACTGTACTCTATGATATATTCCCTCTCATCTGTGGTCCCCGAGCTTGAGGACAATCTCTAATCATATGTCCGGTCCTCCCACAACGATAACAAACTGGAGTATCAAGTTGTGGACAATCTCATTTAAAATGTTGTCCTCCACATTTAAAACATTGTAACCCTCGGCCACTGCTACTACTATTTCCTTGGGACTGTCCTTTTGGACCTCGTTCACCACCCTTTTGCATAGTAAATCGTTTCCCACTAAATCTAGGGAGATGCACCACCTCGTGATGATTTAAATGGTTCCCCTCTAGGTCTCATACTTTCTGATATAGGTGGTTGGGAATGTCCAACATCCTTGTATACTCCAACTGCAATCTTAGCCATCTCAGCTCGAGTTAATGCTTCTTCATATGATGTAGGGTTATTGGAAATTACCCTATCAAACAACTCAGGCCTCAAGCCCTTCACAAACTGCCTGATCTTTGCCTTTGTGTTTTGCAGCAATATGTGGTACATACCGTAGCAATGAGGAATATTGCACAGCATAATCAGACACTGTCATTGATCCCTGTCTCAAATTTGTAAATTCATCCTCTTTCCTCTGCCTTGTAGCAACAGAAAATAATGATCAAGAAACTTCGTTCTAAACACATCCCAATCAACTGTATGTCCTTGAGCACTCAGCTCAATCAAGGTGGATTTCCACCACATCATGGCTTTCTTCACCAATTGGAACTCTGCCAAACTTATCCAAGCAGATTTGGCACATGGTGCTGATACAAAAATCTGTTCAATCCGTTCCAACCATTCCTCTGCTTGTTCCCCTGATTCTATACCCTCAAAACGAGGTGGTTGATAACTCAGAAAACTGTGTCAAAGTCAGCTCCCCAGGTAACAGTACCTGTTCCACTGGCCCTTGCCCAAATGGTGGTGGTGGCACAGGCGCCAATCCAACACTAGCATTGCCACTCATGGCATCCCCAACCTCATCATGTGGTACTCTGTCTGCCATTACTGCAAATAAAGATTACCAACAACAACAAATATAATAAAGCATGTCAGTATAACATCATATCATAACTCATAACATGCTTTCAAGTGATTAGGTAACTCCCTAATACACTTCATCTACCCTTGTTCACTCCGTTCTCGAACCATTGCTCTGATACCACTAATGTGGGGTCCTCGTTACTTAATCCATTATGTATAAGTTCATTATACATATGTGAGTAAGAATTAAGTAAAACATACATGGATTAAGAGTTTAGTTTTGTAGTTTGTTACAAGTTGAGAAAAACCAGTCTAAACTACACATCATATATACATCAATACAACAACCTAAATTCGAAACTCCTAAGCAGTGGTTCAGCTCGCAGCAGAATAGACTCACAATCCCGTCCTCCCCCGTCTATGAGTCCCTACAGAAACAATCACACAACATGAGTATAGATACACAACCATCTTAGTGCGATATCAATAAAAACATAAACGATAAAGCACGATAAACAACAATGTGATTGTCCTGTATCATGCATCATCAAATGCAAATATCTCATGACATGTCTCACTTCTCATCCTGTTATAACCAGACCAATATGATATGCCTATCTCAGCTCAATATGTCAGTGGAACCTCCTCACATCTTCATATTAGCAGCCCATATCATAGTAGCGTCCTCTCATGTTATAACAGCCAGAGTATATACCCAACCGGCGTATATCTCTCATGCCCAAGCATATGTAGTATATCTATCGTGGAAACAATCACAGCCAAAGCATATACCCAACACTGGCATATCTATCGTGGCACCGATCTCAGCTAAAGCATATACTACACATCTATCGTTGCATCCATCTCAACAATGTAATATCATGAATGCACATGCATATGATACCACTAATCATATGATAACATGCTCACATCATCATCAAAACCATATCATATACTCGTACATCAAAACGTACCTGTTCTGCGACAAAAACGATATAAATTAGGTGTCACTGTCTAACTGCCTCGTTGTCCCGTCCCCTTTGATGATGATACAACAATACCAACAATATATCATGTTATCATAGTCATTTAAATCAAATTCTACAAAAAATATAACATTTTTCAAATCTGGACCCTGGCGATCGATCTCATGTTTTGACGCGATCGATTGCCTAAAGATTTGGTCTTAGGCGGATCGATCTCCTATTTTCACGCGATCGGTCGCCTACCCCTTTGTAAAACATTCTACCTCGAGGCAATCGATTGCCTACTTGAAGCAATCGATTGCTCAAGCACCGCCATTCTCATGATTAGCCATAGGCGATCGATTGCCTCAAACATAGCGATCGATCGCCTCCTCTGTTTTCTAAAAAACCATGGCGATTTTCTACTTCTTTTCTTGGTGTTTCTCCTACACCTTACTTCCCACCATTACAACTTATTTCATAAAATCTCTAACATCAAACAAACATGTTTACATACTTTTACACCTTGTGTCTTAGCTTCATATACACTTTAAGCAACAAATAACTATCACATGCTTTCATGCTTCAAAATCCAAGCATAACCAAGAACTTCTAAATACCATGATAAAGGAATTAAAGGGTATTCTCCTTACCAAGTAAACAACTTCCTCCTAGTGTACAAAGATCTTTGCAAGTGTAACTCCAAACCAAACCCTCAAAAGTGTCCAAAGAACATGTAGAGATTTGTAGGTGTTTATGGTGTAAATATGTGTTCAAAATCTGATTTTTTTTATATATAATTAAACCTTTAAATTCAACTCAAATTCAAATGTAACTCCCTTCAAATTCATGGCAAATGTACATGACAAGTCTCTTGTCCACATAACACTACAATATTATTTTGAATTCTCATAAGTAATTTATTATGTTATTCAATCAATCATCACTCGGTTCAGCCTGAACCCGAGTCCATATCGTACTGTAATTAATCATAATTACACCATAATCATATTACACATGTATATGTCATATCGAGGCATGACAGATAGTGTGCTAGTTACGTTGTTTGATGCCATGGATATCTACAATATAAATATGCAAAATAAGTTTATGATTTTAATCATTCAATAAGGTCTTATATTAAATGACACTCCCAATATTTTGTTTAAAATTATCAACCCTCGAAATCTTAGTGGGCCAAGATCCATATTTCACCTAATCCTGAGTTAGCTTTGGCTAATCACCCAAGACTCGGTTATTTAGGTAGACAACACTTTGTCAATTACATCACATGTAATTCTTGGATGGTTGGACGAACAACACTTTGTTCAAATTCATCTAATGAATTATTATCCAACCCCATGCCTCTAGGTTCCCAATCCTATTGAGATAACCTAGTTAATCGGACCCAATTTAAAGTAAAACGGATATCACTTTTATCCTTTCGCGCCTTACCAAGATTGTCACGGTGCTTTGCTTTGGAAAACCCACACATGTTCAATCGAAGTCTTGACGAGTACTTTTAATTTTGGAAGGCATCTAAAACTTAAAATTGTTAGAGGGATTTATTGATCTCATGATTTTATTGATAATTAAAAATATGTCTGGTACATATACGCATATACATATCTACATATATGTATAACAATCATCAATATAAACATTATAAGATAAACATGCATCTCATAGATCAACTGAAATAAAACGTGACATGGTTAGAGCCCCTAGTAAAACATTTCTCAAGCCAATGAGAAAATCCTAAAAGGTCAACCTAAGGTAACTTCTCCAAGCACCTCTTTGGCTCCCTTTTGTGAATGGCCTCCTCATCCCGGAACCTTGGTCCATCTTCATTGATCTCCATCAACAAAATAAACTATACTATTTAACAATTACATGATATAGAGAATTCCTCGAGTTACATTTGTGGGGTCCTCGTTACTTAATCCATTATGTATCAGTTCATTATACATATGTGAGTATGAATTAAGTAAAACAAACACTTATTTAAGAGTTTAGTTATGTAGGTTGTTACAGGTTGACAAAAACCATGTCATTACTACTCATCATATATATATACATCACAACAACCTAAACCAAAACTCCTAAGCAGTGGTTCAGCTAGCAGCGGAATAGACTCACAATCCCGTCCTCCCACGCTATGAGTCCCTACAGAAACAATCACACAACATGAGTATAGATACAAAAACCATCCCATTGCAATATCAATATAAAACGTAAAAGATAAAGCACTATAACGATCAAATGTGATTGTCCTGTATCATGCATCATCAAATGCAATTATGTCATGACATGTCTCATCTTATATCCTGTTATAACCAGACCAATATGATATGCCTATCTCAGCTCAATATGTCAGTGGAACATCCTCACATCTTCAAATTAGCAGCTCATATCATAGTACCGTCCTTACCTGTTATAACAGCCAGAGCATATACCCAACCGGCGTATATCTCTCATGCCAAAGCACATGTAGCATATCTATCGTGGCAATAATCCCAGCCAAAGCATATGCCAACACCGGCATATCTATCGTGGCACCGATCTCAGCCAAAACATATACACACATCTATTGTGGCATCCATCTCAACAATGTAATATCATGAATGCACATGCATATGATACCACTAATCATATGATAACATGCTCACATCATCATCAAAACAATATCATATACTCGTACGTCAAAACGTACCTGTTCTGCAACAAAAATGATATAAAGTAGGCGTCACTGTCTAACCGCCTCGTTGTCCCGTCCCCTGTGATGATGCTACACCAATACCAACAATATATCATGTTATCATAGGCATTAAAATCAAATTCTACAAAATATAACAATTTTCCAATTCTGGACCCTGGCGATCGATCTCATGTTTTGAGGCGATCGGTCGCCTAAAGATTTGGTCATAGGCGATCGATCTCCTCTTTTCACGCGATCGGTCACCTACCCCTTTGGAAAACATTCTGCCTTCAGGCGATCGATTGCCTACTTGAAGCGATCGATCGCTCAAGCACCACCACTCTCATGTTTAGCCACAGGCGATCGATTGCCTCGAAGGTAGCGATCGATCGCCACCTCTGTTTTCAGAAAAACCATGGCGATTTTCAAGCATATCTTCATGGTTCTCAACCTACAACTTGAAACTCAACATTTAAACATGTTTCATGAAATCTCTAGTATCATATAAACATCTTTCTACCATCTTAGATTCCAATTCTTGGCATATAAACATGTTATGATTCTAAGCATGAACATTTGATATTCAAATTCACATACTTCAACACCAACTACACAACTCAAGTTCAAAACCATAAATTCCTTTCCAAGAAGTTAGGAAATCACTTCACTCAACTTCCTAGTTTAATTCTCTAGTGAAATCCAAGCAAATGATGGAAAATCAATCAAGGTTTTGAAGAGGCTTTTGGTAGAGATTTGTAGGTGTTGGAAGGTGAAGTATGTGTTCTAAAATCTGATTTGATATATATATATAAACCTTCAAATTCGATTACATATTCACATGTAATTCTCTTCAAACTCATGGCAAATGTATATGGAATGCAACTCACATGTACATTCTAATGCATACTCATAGTTTACTTGATATGCCACTACACTTGATTTAATTCAAGTCATACATTGCCATATGTTTCATTTTATACATGTATTAATTCATCCTTGGTTCAACCCAAACCCGAGTCCATATCATACTGTAATTAATCATAATAACACCATAAACATATAACACATGTATACGTCAGATCGAGGCATGACATTTCTCCCCTACTCAATGAATTTCATCCTCAAAATTGCACATACATAATATGCATATGTATATATTCAACTCAACGATCCTACTGCACAAAGTTAAGAAACATGATCATATATGCAACATCATATTACTCACTTACCAACAATATCATAAAAACTGTAAAGTCATACCAGTAAATAACTCAGGATACTGTTGTATCATATGCTACTCCGTCTCCCATGTTGCCTCCTCGACACCCCGTCGATCCCACTGTACTTTTACCATTGGAATCACTTTGTTACGCAATGTCCGCTCAGCTCTATCTAGAATCTGTACTTGTCGTTCCACATACGACAATACATATGGTGGCAATACATGACCCGGATCTGGTTCATATTTCCTCAACAATGAAACATGAAACGCATCATGGATACTACTCAATGCTGGCGGTAGTGCTAAGCGATATGCCAACGTACAAATACGTTGCAACACTTCATACGGACCAACGTATCGTGGAGACAACTTTCCACGCTTACCAAATCGTACCACACCTTTAAAAGGTGAGATTTTCAAGAATACGCGATCACCAACTTGGAATTCAAGTGGTCTATGTCGCTTATTGGCATAAGCAGCCTGTCTATCTTGAGCAGCTTGTAATTTCAACCTGATCAGTTTTACTTCTCCTCCATTTCACGTAACATTTCTAGTCTATGGAGTGCAATCTGATCAACATCATCCCAATATAATGGCGATCTACAGCGTCGCCCATACAATGCCTCAAATGGTGCCATCTGTATACTAGCTTGATAACTATTATTGTACGAAAATTCCACTAATGGCAATGACTCTTGCCAAGAGTTATCAAACTCTAATACACAGGCACGCAACATATCCTCAAGCGTCTATATCGTACGCTCTGTCTGTCCATCTGTCTGAGGATGATACGCTGTACTCAATCGTACTTCAGTCCCTAGCGCTGACTGTAATCCTTCCCAAAAATGAGAAGCAAATCTCGGAACTCTGTCCGATACAATTGAAACTGGTATAGCATGTAGTCTCACTACATTTTGAATATATAGTAGTGCCATCTTCAAATAAGTAAATGTCATACTGTATGGTATGAAGTGGGCTACTTTCGTCAATCTATCAACAATCACCCGAATCGCCTCAAAGCCAGAGGAAGTCCGTGGCAAATGGGTAACGAAATCCATCGTAACATGTTCCCATTTCCATTGAGGAATCTCCAAACTCCTCAATTCACCTCCTGGTCTTTGTCGTTCTGCTTTTACTTGTTGACAGATCAAACACCGTTTTACAAAGTTCAGTATATCCTGTTTCATGCGTTTCCACCAGAATTGAGTACGCAAGTCCTTATACATTTTCTTTCCTCCAGGATGTATACTGTAGCGACTACCATGTGCACGTTGTAGTATTTCTTGGCGTAGTCCTAAAGCAGCAGCTACTACCCAACAGTTTATGTACTTCAAAGTTCCATCACTTGCAAGTACAAATTGAGATGTTTGTCTTTGACATATCATTTCCTTCCAGTGCTGTACCTCATCATCAGTACCTTGTGCCATTCTGATTTCTCAAAAATATCGGGTTCAACCAACAATGTTGATACCCTTACTGGCACTGTTTCAATATCATAGTCATAACCCAAGGTACAACAAGCAGTCATCAAGGCTGATAAATGCATCATCTCATCAGCAGTAGTATGAACTTTTCGACCTAAGGCATCTGTTGTTAGATTAGCCTTTCCTGGATGATATTCGATCTCACAATCATAATCCTTTAAGAGATCCATCCATGTCCTTTGCCTCATATTCAACTCTGCTTGAGTGAATAAAAACTTTAAACTTTTATGATCAATATATATGGTAAACGATGTACCATATAAATAGTGTCGCCATATCTTCAAGGCAAAGACAATGGCAGCCAACTCTAGATCATGTACTGGATATTTCATTTCATGTGGCTTCAACTGGCGTGATGCATAAGCCACCACATGTTTATCCTGCATCAAAACACAACCCAAACCAAGTAATGATGCATCAGTGTAAAGAGCAAACATGCCATGCTCTGATGGAATGATCAAAACTGGAGCAGTAGTTAACTGATGTTTCAATTCCTGAAAACTATGCTCACATGCTTCAGACCATCTAAATGGTACTCCCTTCTGTGTGAGTTGTGTAAGTGGTTTGGCAATCGCTGAAAATCCTTCAACAAATCGTCTATAATATCCTGCCAAACCCAAGAAACTATGAATTTCTGGCACAGACGTAGGTGATGACCAATTCAACACCGCTTCTATCTTTCTCGGATCAACTGATATACCATCCTTAGAGATCATATGTCCCAAAAATCCGACACTGGTCAACCAAAACTCACACTTACTGAGTTCGGCATATAACTGATGTTGTCTCAATAACTGTAACACCAGATGTAAATGTTGGACATGGTCATTTTCACTCCGAGAATAGATCAATATATCATCAATGAACACAATGACAAATTGATCAAGGTAGTCCTGGAAAACTCGATTCATCAAGCTCATGAAGACAGCTGGAGCATTTGTCACCCCAAATGGCATTACTAGGAACTTATAATGTCCATACCGAGTTCTAAATGTTGTTTTCTGTACATCTCCTTCCTTCACACGTATCTGATGATATCCAGATCTCAAATCAATCTTAGAATAGATTGTAGATCCCTGTAACTAATCAAACAAATCATCAATATGAGGAAGAGGATATTTATTCTTTATAGTTACCTTGTTCAACTGTCTGTAATCAATGCAAAGTCGCATTGAACCATCCTTCTTCTTGACAAACAATACCGGAGCACCCCAAGGCGATACACTAGAACGTATGTACCCCTTGTCCAATAGATCTTGCAATTGAGTTTTCAACTCTTTCAATTCAGATGGTGCCATTCGATATGGTGCTCTTGAAATTACAGAAGAACCAGGCACTAACTCAATAACAAAGTCCACTTCTCGACTTGGTGGAAAACCAGGAATCTCATCTGGAAATACATCTGCATACTCTGCAACCACTGGTATATCCTCCATTCTTCTTTCTATTTTCTTATATGTGACATCCACAACATAGATCACATATCCTGTATATCCACGTTCTAACAAACGGGACATCCTAAGAGCAGAGATCAATGGAATCTTGGCACGTGATCCTTGTCCATAGAAGATCCATTGATTTCCAGTATCAGACTGAATCTCACTGTCTTTTGACAACAATCTACAATAGTTTTATAACTGCTCAATACATCAATACCCAAAATACAATCAAAATCCATCATATCTAATACAATCAAATCAGCCTGTATTTCATACTCAGCATCAAACTGGATAACGCTAACAGACACTGTGATGTCCGGGGATTAATGGTGTTAATCCCGGTGTAGTATTAATCCTGGATGGATTTTTAATTGTGGCAATTAGGAATTAATTGCGGTTTGGCATCTCCCGAGGTTGGTAAATCGGGCATTTGGGATCGTTGGATCCCGAGGTTGAGATCGTATTCTCATTCCGGTGAAAACCTGCGAGTTGGGTTTTTAGTGTGACTCGGAATCTCGGGTGCTTGGTGTGGGCACCGGTAGGGGGTTTTTGAGTTAGAGAGAGAGTTTTTGAAAACAGATGATTTTTAATGAATCATGATGTATTTGTGGGGCTATTAGTATTTCGGGGTATTTTTGCTATAAATACCAATTAAACCCGGGATTTTAATTATCGGAACCATTTTCCTCTTCTTCCTCCTCTCTTCCCGCGCGCGAGCTTTCCCGATCCCCTTTGACCCCCGCCGCTTCAAGGCGTGCGCCCGCCGCCGTCCGGCCGCCGTTCGGCGCGTGCGACCCGCCGTTGGAATCGTCTCTCCGAGGCGCAGCTATACATACAATCAATTTGAGGTTTGGTCGCGAATGGAGCTCGGATTTCTGCTGGAAACGCTAGGGTTCGAAACTGGAATTTCTTCGATTTGGGGCTCGATTTTTGGTACGATTTTGGGGCTTTCTTTCAGGTGTTTTTGGGGCGTTTTGGTGCTTGGTTTGGGTCGATTATTCCACACTTTCATGGTTCGAAAAATTGTTGCTTAATGGTTCGATTTTGTATGCTGTGTGCGTGGAGTTATGTTCGATTTTAGGGGGTTTATGTTCGAAAATTTGGGGCTTTGGCTTGGGGATGTTGATTCTTGTTGTTAATTAATTAATTTATGGTTTAGATGCTTATTGGGTTCGAATTGAGGAATTGGATTCGAATTTAGGGCTTTAAATTCGAATTTTGGGGGTTTCGCATGTGGGGCGATTATTCATGTTGTTGATTGATTAATTCATGTTTTAAATGAATTATGGTGATTTTTGGATTTGATTTGTGTGGTTGGGGTTCGAATTTTAGGAGTGGTTCTTGAGCAATTTTTGATATTGTCTCATTCGTTTCCCCTCCCTGTATATGCCCTGCCCCGGGTCTTGTAAATGGTAAATTGTCGTGGGTTGACAATATTTTGAGGGTTATGGGTGTGCTTGAGCATGGGTTGCATGTTCGTAATTAATTGTGAATATTTATGTGTTTTAGCACATGTTTCTCGGGGCATGGAACTCAAGCCAGGCTTGATATGGACTACGGAATTCTAAGGTACGTGGGACGTACGAGCATAACCTATTATAGTATTGCAACTGTAATATGCATGGTTTGTGATAATGGTATTAAATGGGCATTGGAATACATGGTGTATGGTAATTGTATTATATGGACATTGCAATATCTGGCATGTGGTAAGTATTGAAATGCATGGTGCATTATATTTACTTCAAAGGGATAATGATATGCATGGTATATGGTAACTGTGATAAATAGACATACATTGGAAATCATAGGGTGCCGCTTTCGAGCGAGCAACGGTTGGGTGTTGTCGCCGTTGAGCGACCACCGGTTATGACGCCGCTATTGTTGAGCGTGCGCTGGGTTTAGAATGCCGCTATTGTGGAGCGAGCAATGTTACGGGAACATGGAATCCTTGGTTAAATATATGTGAAATCTATGGCCTATGTATAATGATTTTACATATTGATTATGGATCTGACATGATAGAACTGTAATAGTTAATCTATATGGTGATTAACTGGCTTTGGGAATTTGATGAGTTTGGTTATTTTGAGAACAGGGACAATGCATGGGATCCCGGATGAGGGTGTTACCATCCAGGGAGTATCATTTATATTATGGCATTTACTTTCTGTAAATTTATGAATTGCAATGTTATGATTATTGGATTGGTGGTATTGGTATGCTCACCCCGTGTGGGGGCTGTCTCTGTTGGGGCAGGTGTTACAGGTGTAGCAGCGGCTTTGAAGTCGGGCTCGGGCTGTTGATTAGAGGTACTTCCAGGATCGGGGTACCAGAGCTGGCTGGATAGACGCTCAGATCCAGAGTTGAGATCGAGTTGCGCTTGGGAGGTGCTTCCAGGATTGAGGCACCGGTAACGACAGCTGGAAGTATGGTATTTTATACTTTATGTACACATACGATTATTTGGTGCTCGTCTGTGAGCGACGTATATGTGTGCATGGGTTGTATAAAAGGCAAATGTCATTCTTTTCATCTATATTGTGATATGCAATTAATTGGGAATTGCTAGATGAATTGAGAAGTAATTAGTGTATCTCGGGGGTACATGACATGCTAAATGGTTTAGTTGGAAAAATGGAAATGGTATGTATTGGATTAAACGGAAGAATTTTATTATAGGTATATTATGCTAATCTAGCATATGGTTATTTTCCAACATATATGGTTACATGTACACGATTATGGGATTTATGCGCTAATTACGGGTAAAGGGCACGGGGGTCCTTACATTAGTGGTATCAGAGCAGTGGTTAGCTCTTTGGGGCTGTTGAGGGCCTAGGAACATGTTATTGGGAATGAGAAGCACATACTTATCCATGATTGCTTATGTGCGTTTATGATATGTGTTCATAATTGGAATATGTGTTGCTAACCATGGTGGTTGCAGGGTCTTATGAGACATGGACTATGCATTACGGTTGCATAGATATACATCGGAGTGATGATTTTGATGCTTTGCCGCTATATGTTGGAGCGAGATGCATTAAAAATACACTCATGGCGATGTTTATGGGAATACAGGTTATGCATTACGGTTGCATGCACGTCGAAGCGATGATGCCGCTGTCGTGTCGAAGCGATGGTAAATGCCGCTGTCACGTCGAAGCGATGATGCCGCTGTCGTGCCGAAACAATTATTGAAATACGGGTTATGCATTACGGTTGCATGCATGGCGTAGCGATGTGAATACTTGCCGCTGTCATATTATAGCGATGAAGAATATTTGCCGCAAATATGTCGAAGCGAAGGATAATGCCGCTGTCATATTACTATTGCGAGGGATATTATGCCGCTAATATGTCGAAGCGAGGGGTATTTCCGCTGTCATGCCGAAGCGATGGTAAATGCCGCTGTCACGTCGAAGCGATGTTACCGCCGTCATGTCGAAACGATGATGCCGCTGTCGTGTCGAAGCGATGATACATGCCGCTGTCACGTCGAAGCGATGATGCCGTTGTCATGACGTAGCAATGTGATCGGGAACAAAGTACTACATGAGTGTGAGTACCTCTTGAGTCCGCGATTAGCCAGGTATTCTATTGGCGATGGTTCATGCCGCCAGGTATTCTATTGGCGATGGTTCATGCCGCCAGGTATTCTATTGGCGATGGTTCCGCCGGGTATTCTATTGGCGATGGTTCATGCCGCCGGGTATTCTATTGGCGATGGTTTATGCCGCCAAGTATCATATAGCGATGGTATATTCCGCTACATCTATGGCGATGCTTCATACCGCCAGATATTCTTGGGCGATGTTTTATGCCGCTGACTCTATGGCGAGGGATCATGCCGCTGATTCTATAGCGATGGATTATACCGCTATGTGGATAGCACTGGATTATGCCGCCTACGAGCGATGGGTGCTGCTTATGTACCGCTGGTGGACGATGGATACAGGTATTCCGCTATCTCGATAGCGATGAGGTATGGCATATTACTTTTGTTATCAGTATTGTGATTATGGTATATTGTTGTTTACCGTCATGTGTTTGACGATGAGATTATGGATGTCGTGTGTAGACATGTGCCGTCATGTGTTTGACGATGTTATTTAGATATCTATATGGACGCTTGGCGTCGTTTTGGTGAGTTATACATTCGTGTTATGTATTTGGTTGTATGGTTTGAGTGCCGATGGTGAGCACATAGTAGAGTCTGGGTCATTGGTCGACGAGACCTTTTGCCGAGCAGGTTTGCTCGATGGAGCATTGATGCATTGTACCGGTGAGTGTACCGCATCATATTGTAGAGGTAAATATTTGTCGAGCAATGATACCCTTGGGTATGCTCGCTGGGATGGCTAAGGCCAAGTGATTGGTGGTAAGAGTAGTCATTGAGGAAACTACTCGCTTGTTGTTGTGATGTGGTGTACGCATGGTTGCACCCACCCTAAGGGCGTGGAATAAGTCCTAATGGATTAGGATTGCTTGGTAATTAAGCATGGACTCCGGGTTGTCCAAAGTGCTTTAGTGTTTTAGAGATATGTTGGGCGATGACCCACAACTCTAATGGTTTGTGCGGTATGGTATACCGGGATGGTATGTGTGTCACGTTGATAGGTTGGTATAAGCCTATGGGACCAACGAATCACTAGCCAAATATTGTTGCAGTACTTTAGCGTGCTTGTGTTAGCCATTATAATGCTCGTTGGACACGAGTTTGGGTGAATCGTATGGTGATACGATGAGGGTTATGGTAGACTCTTGTAGTCTCTATGTGGCATGGTGTTTGAGGTAGGGAATACCTCACGGGGACGTTTATACGTCATTGTTTTGAGAGACTTGTTTTGGGACAGCTCAAGTTCGTTGGTATTACCAACGTGAGTGTCAACAAGTCGTTGTTAGCTCTAGTTGAGCACCCTTGCATGTGGCATGCAATGGGAGTCACAGTGGTTTGTGAGATATGGTTAGTGAGGTGGCACTACTATTTTTGACCTTATCTCTTGGAGAGATTTGGATTGTACTGTCTTGGAGACAGCTTGCATCGGTCGTGGACTGATTGTAAATCAGTCATGGTACGTATTACTGGTGTTGGACCGGGTAATGGATTTCTTACCTCGGTGAGACGTTTGAGGAGACGTCTTCGGGAGATGCTCGATTGTGGAGTACTATGGTATTAGTACAGAGCATCGTTGGGATGAGTATACATGGCGTATACGGATTTTGGATCGGGTAATGGTAGTATTGATGCACTACTCTAACCAATTGTGTATTTCTGGGTTCCAGGATATGTTTTGGTATAAATATACCCAGGTTCTCCGAACGGTGGTTCGAGGATTGGAGGATCATGGATTCATGACTTCTTCCGTGAGAGGAAGACGGTATTATGATTCCTACCGGTTGAATCTTTTGTAGAGATTCGTTATTTTGGTTCGTGTGGTAGTGATGTTGAAATCACACCCTTTGATTTTGGTTTGTCAACCATCATTCTCCGTGGGGTGAGAATAATCGAGGTTTGACAGTTAGCTTTGGGATGTGGGTATGATTGGGATACCCGAGTCTATTGCATTGCGTATGCATGTTGTGTGGTGTATGGGCATGTATGCCGTGTGTGTATACGAATGCCAACTCTATTTTTTGTTCATTGTTGAACATTGGTTTCATTTGCTTGGGATGGTGAATCTCCGGTGCGAGATTGTGGGACTTTGAGATCGGTGATCTCGATGGCACGATGCATTCTTGATGAATGATCGTGAGGGTCGTTTGACTTCCCCTGAGGAGGAATTGTCGTGTTTTGGAACCATGGTGGTTCTTGTTGGATAATTCGATAGCCTTCCTATTTTAGGATTGTTGGATCCAAGGATAAATGAGGGATGGCCGAGATTCGGATTTGTTTAGTGTCATGGTTGACACGTGTGTAGGAATGCATTTGGTTGCCTTGCATGTCCCCTGTGGAACTCGAGGCCTTGTGGAGTCTTGATGGTGTGTCGGGACCAAGATATGATTTTTGGAACACACCAGTGTAAACATCCTCGGTGATGTATTTTGTGTGGATCAGTGACCGTGGGTAACCCGGTCCAGGTTGCAAGTGGTGCAACTACTCCTTTGGAGGAGATGGACTGGGAAACGAAGACTGGTTTCTTTTGTGAGTATACTGTTGTATGCTAGTGGTCCCCATCTTGACGATGCGTGTCAAGCATCGTGGGCAGGTGGTGAATATTACGGGATGATATCTTTGTCAGAACCAATGGAGATTTGGTTGGTTTGCAGTTTTGGTGAACTGACTTGTGGGACGATTCACGTCGAGGTATGTTGTTATCTTTCGGGTTTGTATTGGTTTTGGCGTTGCGCTATTTTAGGGCTTGGTGCGAGACTGGTATTCTCGCAGTTGTTAATTCGATTCTAAGGTGGTTCAGAATCAGGGACTTGGCTTCGTTTTGTTGGTGTAGTCCTGGTATTACGTGGGATACACCGGTGCAATTTCGAGGACGAAATTTTATTAGTAGGGGATAATTGTGATGTCCGGGGATTAATGGTGTTAATCCCGGTGTAGTATTAATCCTGGATGGATTTTTAATTGTGGCAATTAGGAATTAATTGCGGTTTGGCATCTCCCGAGGTTGGTAAATCGGGCATTTGGGATCGTTGGATCCCGAGGTTGAGATCGTATTCTCATTCCGGTGAAAACCTGCGAGTTGGGTTTTTAGTGTGACTCGGAATCTCGGGTGCTTGGTGTGGGCACCGGTAGGGGGTTTTTGAGTTAGAGAGAGAGTTTTTGAAAACAGATGATTTTTAATGAATCATGATGTATTTGTGGGGCTATTAGTATTTCGGGGTATTTTTGCTATAAATACCAATTAAACCCGGGATTTTAATTATCGGAACCATTTTCCTCTTCTTCCTCCTCTCTTCCCGCGCGCGAGCTTTCCCGATCCCCTTTGACCCACGCCGCTTCAAGGCGTGCGCCCGCCGCCGTCCGGCCGCCGTTCGGCGCGTGCGACCCGCCGTTGGAATCGTCTCTCCGAGGCGCAGCTATACATACAATCAATTTGAGGTTTGGTCGCGAATGGAGCTCGGATTTCTGCTGGAAACGCTAGGGTTCGAAACTGGAATTTCTTCGATTTGGGGCTCGATTTTTGGTACGATTTTGGGGCTTTCTTTCAGGTGTTTTTGGGGCGTTTTGGTGCTTGGTTTGGGTCGATTATTCCACACTTTCATGGTTCGAAAAATTGTTGCTTAATGGTTCGATTTTGTATGCTGTGTGCGTGGAGTTATGTTCGATTTTAGGGGGTTTATGTTCGAAAATTTGGGGCTTTGGCTTGGGGATGTTGATTCTTGTTGTTAATTAATTAATTTATGGTTTAGATGCTTATTGGGTTCGAATTGAGGAATTGGATTCGAATTTAGGGCTTTAAATTCGAATTTTGGGGGTTTCGCATGTGGGGCGATTATTCATGTTGTTGATTGATTAATTCATGTTTTAAATGAATTATGGTGATTTTTGGATTTGATTTGTGTGGTTGGGGTTCGAATTTTAGGAGTGGTTCTTGAGCAATTTTTGATATTGTCTCATTCGTTTCCCCTCCCTGTATATGCCCTGCCCCGGGTCTTGTAAATGGTAAATTGTCGTGGGTTGACAATATTTTGAGGGTTATGGGTGTGCTTGAGCATGGGTTGCATGTTCGTAATTAATTGTGAATATTTATGTGTTTTAGCACATGTTTCTCGGGGCATGGAACTCAAGCCAGGCTTGATATGGACTACGGAATTCTAAGGTACGTGGGACGTACGAGCATAACCTATTATAGTATTGCAACTGTAATATGCATGGTTTGTGATAATGGTATTAAATGGGCATTGGAATACATGGTGTATGGTAATTGTATTATATGGACATTGCAATATCTGGCATGTGGTAAGTATTGAAATGCATGGTGCATTATATTTACTTCAAATGGATAATGATATGCATGGTATATGGTAACTGTGATAAATAGACATACATTGGAAATCATAGGGTGCCGCTTTCGAGCGAGCAACGGTTGGGTGTTGTCGCCGTTGAGCGACCACCGGTTATGACGCCGCTATTGTTGAGCGTGCGCTGGGTTTAGAATGCCGCTATTGTGGAGCGAGCAATGTTACGGGAACATGGAATCCTTGGTTAAATATATGTGAAATCTATGGCCTATGTATAATGATTTTACATATTGATTATGGATCTGACATGATAGAACTGTAATAGTTAATCTATATGGTGATTAACTGGCTTTGGGAATTTGATGAGTTTGGTTATTTTGAGAACAGGGACAATGCATGGGATCCCGGATGAGGGTGTTACCATCCAGGGAGTATCATTTATATTATGGCATTTACTTTCTGTAAATTTATGAATTGCAATGTTATGATTATTGGATTGGTGGTATTGGTATGCTCACCCCGTGTGGGGGCTGTCTCTGTTGGGGCAGGTGTTACAGGTGTAGCAGCGGCTTTGAAGTCGGGCTCGGGCTGTTGATTAGAGGTACTTCCAGGATCGGGGTACCAGAGCTGGCTGGATAGACGCTCAGATCCAGAGTTGAGATCGAGTTGCGCTTGGGAGGTGCTTCCAGGATTGAGGCACCGGTAACGACAGCTGGAAGTATGGTATTTTATACTTTATGTACACATACGATTATTTGGTGCTCGTCTGTGAGCGACGTATATGTGTGCATGGGTTGTATAAAAGGCAAATGTCATTCTTTTCATCTATATTGTGATATGCAATTAATTGGGAATTGCTAGATGAATTGAGAAGTAATTAGTGTATCTCGGGGGTACATGACATGCTAAATGGTTTAGTTGGAAAAATGGAAATGGTATGTATTGGATTAAACGGAAGAATTTTATTATAGGTATATTATGCTAATCTAGCATATGGTTATTTTCCAACATATATGGTTACATGTACACGATTATGGGATTTATGCGCTAATTACGGGTAAAGGGCACGGGGGTCCTTACAGACACACTCTGACAAGCCATTACAATAGTTCCCATGGGTGTCGAGACATACAGAGGCATCAATAGTGGAGACGAACATATATGATACCGATCAATAAATGCTTGTGCAACAAAGGAATGTGATGCACCAGTATCAATCAAAAGTAAGGCAGAATACGTACATAAAGTACACTTAGCCGCAATCACATCATCAAGAGATGCCTCTGCTTGCTCCTTATTCAGTGCATACACCTGAGCCTGAGGTGTTCCTGTCCTCTGTCCTCCACCAGTCCGTGTAATACCCTGTGGTCTCTGCTGCACTGTACTCTCTGATATATTCCCTCTCATCTGTTGTCCCCCAGCTTGTGGACAATCCCTAATCATATGTCATGTCCTCCCACAACGAAAACAGACTGGAATATCAAGTTGTGGACAATCTCTTTTAAAATGTGGCCCTCCACATTTAAAACATTGTAGCCCTCGACCACTGCTACTACTACTACCTTGGGATTGTCCCTTTGAACCTCGTTCACTACCCTTTCGCATTGTAAATCGCTTTCCACTAAATCTAGAGGAAGATGCACCACCTCGTGATTATTTAAACGGTTCTCCTCTAGGTCTCATGCTCTCTGATGTAGGTGGTTGGGATTGTCCTACATCCTTGTACACTCCAACTGCAATCTCAGCCATCTCGGCTCTAGTAAATGGTTCCTCATATGATGTAGGGTTATTAGAAATTACCCTATCAAACAACTCAGGCCTCAAACCCTTCACAAACTGTCTGATCTTTGCCTTTGTGTTTGCAGCGATATGTGGTACATACCGTAGCAATGAAGAATATTGCACAGCATAATCAGACAATGTCATAGATCCCTGTCTCAGATTGGTAAATTCATCCTCTTTCCTCTGCCTTGCACTAACAGAGAAATAATGATCAAGAAACTTCGTTCTAAACACATCCCAATTAACTGTCTGTCCTTGAGCTCTCAGCTCAATCAATGTGGATTTCCACGACATCATGGCTTTCTTTGCCAAATGGAATTCTGCCAAACGTATCCAGGCAGATTTGGCACATGGTGCTGACGCAAAATGTAATACCCCCGAAATGTTATGTGATTATGTGTTATCTTACATGATTATGATTATATGAAGGGTTGTGGTGCATTTAAATTTGGTGGTTATAATTATGTTATGATGATATGATTTAGGGGGCATGTTGGGTGTTTTAAGGGATGTATTAATTAGGTGAAGTTATAAAATATCGAGCGAGGATATTTTAATACATCGTGCTAAATACCGGGGCACAATTAAACACCGCATGGCACCCCAACAACACCACCCCCCTATCACTCGCCCCCCCCCCCACTTGGCAAACCCATGCCTCATTACTCACCCCCATCCCCAACCCATGCCCAATCACTTTTCCTTCCCTTCTCCTCCTTTCCCTCTTCCTTTCCCCTCTTTTTCGTCCCTGAAGTGCTGCAAAATAGGGGGAAAAAACTGGATTTATTAGGTGTAAAACCTTGCAAGAAGAGGAGCAAAATTAGAGGGGTAAGTTGGTACTCTGTTTTCAGGGTTTTTGGTTGGGTTTAAGTTTTGTTGGGTGATTCTTCATGCATGCTAGTATAGGTTTGGATGAAACCTTGGAATGAGTACTTACCTGGAAGTATTTTGTAGCTACTAGCATGTTTACTCGAGCATGTTACATGTTTTATGTGTTAGATTTCTAGTTATGAAAGTATGTGCTCGAAAATCTGGGCAAGAGGTGCATGCTCTGTTTTTCTGTCAATATTGGATGAGATCTAAGTTTATGAGGATGTTATGATGCATGCTAACTTAGGTTTTGTAAAACCTTTGATTTAAGTACCTACATGGAAGTTTTACGAGGTTCCTAGCATGTTTGTTTAAGCAAGTATGATGTGTTATGAAGTAGATTTGATGCCATGAAATGAGGGTCTCGAAATCTGGGGAAGTCCCGATTTTCAGAGTGCTCGATCGATCGAGATTCTTGTCCCGATCGATCGAGCGAGGCAGAGGATTTAAAGCATGGTTCAAAATTCAGGGGCCGATCGATCGAAAGGAATTTTCGATCGATCGGTGAAGCTCCTCGATCGATCGGTAAAATATTTCGATCGAGGCAGAAAGTTTGCACTATTTATCATGTTTTCTCGATCGATCGAGACTTGCGTGCCGATCGATCGAGAGAGGCAGAATCTTGGCAAATAATTTTAATTGATTTTTTTGAAGAATTTTGTCAGTAATTCATGAAATGATATCTAATATTGTATTATGTGGTTATGTAGAACCATCCCAGGTACCAGCACAGTCAAGGAGATAAAGTCTGTTGACTCCTCCTCCTTTTCAAAAGGTACGTAAGAGACGTACGGGCATCGGACGGTAAAACACACCTCTACACTATGACTATGCATTTATCGCATGAGTATTTACGATGAAATGATGATGTTTATATGATGTTTATATAATGATACGATGTTATGATTGGGTAAGATGCCCATATGGTAAGATGCCATACGATGTTATGATTGGGTAAGATGCCCATATGGTAAGATGCCATACGATGTTATGATTGGGTAAGATGCCATACAACGTTATGATTTGGTAAGATGCCCATATGGTAAGATGCCATACGATGTTTATGATATGGTAAGATGCCCTACGATAGGGTAAGATGCCCATATGCATGAATGCGAATCAGGGACAATAAAAAGAAGTTAATGAATAACCAGCAAGTTTACTTAACTAAGATTTCATGCATTTAATGTTATGTTTTTATGATGTTAAGTAAAGATGAATATGCTCATGATGTGTTGTCCCTGTAGGTACACTTTTGGACATAAGGACTAAGGGTCGGGTTGAGGCAGTGAGCTAAAAGAACACAAAGATGTAAAGGATTCAGCCGTTGATTAGTATCTACTCTAGGAGTAGTATAAATCCAAATGTTAGCATTCATTATGGGAATGTAATTAATAAGTTTTTGGAAGTTTGATTTTTGGCCTGTAATCTTGTTAGCTCACATAACAATCGGAACTCTAAAATGTCATTAATGCATGTTTAGTACATTAATACGTTATCCTAACACTGTTAAGGTGGGAAGGCCCCACATTAGTGGTATCAGAGCAGTGGTTAGATAACCCGGGAATGAGTGAAGGGTAGCCTTAGCATTAAGTTAGCTAGGTGCTCACTTTTAAACAAGTTTTGTGCTTAAGTTGCATATGAAGTATATGATGTTACACTAACTTGTTCGATTATCTAACGATGTATTATATGAACTGCTTTTGGGTATTGTTGTTAACCCTTGTCTTGCAGTATGGCAGCAAATGTGGAAGTGGGCGATGCGGTAAGTGTTAATGCAAGTGCTGGGCGTACGAATCCCCTACCACCGCCAGCCTTGGTGAAGAACCTTCTGAACAACAGTTATTACCGGGAGAACTAAGTTTGGCTCAATTTCTGACATACCGACCCCCGATGTTCGAAGGAACCGAGACTGGGGAAATGGCTGAGGAATGGTTGGAGAGAATAGAACAGATATTTGTGGCAGCTCCTTGTGCTAAGACATCCTGGATAAGACTAGCGGAGTTCCAATTGGCCAAGAAGGCGCTGATGTGGTGGAAGACCACAGTGATAGAGCAAGAGGCTCGGGGTCAGGAAATGTGATGCCCCGAAATTAATTAATTGCAAGTAAGGCATTAATTATGTTTATATGATGTATCATGTGTTGATGGATTTATGTGTTGGGTATTAAGATGTTAACATGATTTAATTGTGTTAATTATTAAATATGAGGAGGATGTGATTTTAGATGAAGTTTGGAGCATTCTTGTAAAATGCCTTTAAAATACTATGTTGGAGCATTTTATACATCATGTTAAGTTTGGGGTACAATTTTAATTAAGTTAAAGTAACCCCTTTTTAAATCCTCTACCCATCACTTTAACCCCTTTACCTTTCACTTTATTAAAAATCCCCAAATCACTTCCCAAACCCCAAACCCTACCCATTTTCGAGTTCCACCAAAAGAGGAGAAGAAAATTTCCACAAAAACTTTGTTTGTGTGATTTTTGCTAGGATTTGGAGCCTACAAGAGGTATGGAACCATTCCTATAAGTTTTATGATGTTTGGTGTTGAAATGGGTTAAGTTTTTGATGTTTTATGTGGGTTTGTTTGGGTATGTGTTGTTTATGGTTGGGGTATGTTTTTTTGAAGTGTTTTATGTGGGTTTTAGTGGGTTATGATGTTAGTGAAGTTGTGAGGAAGTTTGGTTTTGGGTGGCATGAGGAAGAGCTTGAAAAATGAGCATTAATGGCGAAATTTCGGAGCACAGCACTCGGCGATCGATCGCCCGTTCTTGGCGATCGATCGCGAGCCTCCAGTGCCCGCCAGTAGCATTTGGCGATCGATCGCCACTCTTGGGCGATCGATCGGCGAGGCTGGCGATCGATCTCGCCAAAAGTGGCGATCGATCGCCAAGAAGAGAATTTTTGCCCCTCGTCCAGTGCGACTCGCGATCGATCGCGCCTGGGTAGCGATCGATCGCGAGCTGTAAAAAAATGGATTTTTGATATTTATGTGGGATTTTTGGATATTGGACTATATTTAGCTTCTAATATCAATTTGTATGGTTATGTAGAACCGTCCCAGGTACCCACGACTTCAAGGAGATAAAGTCTACGATTTCTCCTTCTTTTGGAATTAAGGTACGTAAGAGACGTACGAGCATCGGACGGTAAACCATACCCTTACATATTATGATGATGTTTACGATGATGATGTTTAAGATGATGTTTACGATGATGATGTTTAAGATGATGTTATGATGATGATGTCTATGATGATATTTATGATGATGATGCTTATGATGATGTTACGATGATGATGCTTATGATGATGTTTATGATGATGATGTTTATGATGACATCTATGATGATGAAGTTTATGATAAAGTCATACGACGTGTATGATTGGGTAAGACGCCCACGTGGTAAGATGCCACCCAAAGTATGCGAGTGGGTAAGATGCCCCCGTGGTAAGATGCCACGCAATGTTTATGATATGGTAAGACGCCATATGATTGGGTAAGATGCCCACGTGGTAAGATGCCACACGATGATGAGGATATGGTAAGATGCCATACAATGGGGTAAGACGCCCTAATATATGAATAAGAGTCAGGGATAACAAGGAAGTCGAAGGACGACCAATAACCTTTACTTAACTAAGATGTTATGCATTATTGTATGCTTTTATATAATGTTAAGTAAATATATGTATGCTCACGATGTGTTATCCCCGTAGGTACACTTTTGGACCAAGGGCCTAGGGTCGGGTTGAGGAAGTGAGCTAAAGGGAGCATGATGAATGTAGGATGCAGGATTTTGATAGTCTCTACTCTAGGAGTAGTGTAAATCTATAGCTTTAACATTCTTTATTGGGAATGTAATTAAATAGCTTTTGGAAACTTTATTTTGGCCTGTAATCTCCTTAGCTCAAGCTACAACCGGAACCCTTAAGAGGTTATAAATGCATGTTCTGTCCAATTTATGTGTACTAAATGATATTAAGGTAGGAAGACCCTACATTAGTGGTATCAGAGCAGTGGTTAGATAACCCGGGAATGAGTGAAGGGTAGCCTTAGCAATAAGTTAGCTAGGTGCTTACTTTCGAGCATGTTTTGGTGCATAAGTTGCATATGAAGTATATGATGTTATGCTAACATGTTTTGTTTATCTAACAAAGTATTATACGAACTGCTTTTGGATCTTGTTGTTAACCCTTGTGTTGCAGTATGGCAGCAAACGTGGAGGTAGGTGACGCAGTGAGCGTCAATGCAAGTGCGGGGCGTACGAATCCCCTACCCCCGCCAGCTTTTGATGATGAGCCGGCCGAACAACAGTTGTTGCCAGGGGAGCTAAGCTTAACTCAGTTTCTCGCTTACCGACCCCCAACCTTTGAAGGAACCGAAACTGGGGAACGAGCTGAGGAATGGTTGGAAAGAATAGAGCAGATCTTTGTGGCAGCCCCATGTGCGAAGACAGCATGGATACGGTTAGCAGAGTTCCAGTTGGCCAAGAAGGCGCTAATGTGGTGGAAGACCACTGTGGTAGAGCAAGAGGCTCAAGGTCATGAAGTTAACTGGAAAATGTTTCGAACTCGCTTTCTGAACCGTTATTTCTCGGCTGCAGCACAACAGGCTAAGGAAGATGAATTCACTCACCTCAAGCAAGGTAATATGTCGGTGTCAGATTATGCTCTTATGTTTTGCTCCTTGCTCAGATATGTGCCTCACATTGCCACGAGCACGCAAGCAAAGATGAGGAATTTCATGAAAGGATTGAGGCCGGAGCTATACGATAGGGTGATCACTTATGGCCCTACTTGTTTTGATGATGCACTCTCACGGGCCGAGCTGGCCGAACTAGGAGTGGGTGCATACCCTGATGTTGTACCACCGTCGGCACCCTCTCAGAAATCCACTCCGGATAATTTGAAGCCAAAGAGTGATCAGTTCAAGTCAAGGGGGAACTCATCGGCGTCAAGGTTCAGTGGTAAGAGGTCTGACAATAGATGGAAGGGGAACCGTAGGGGTCATGCCCCGTCTGGAAGGGGGCAGTCTCAGGGAGACAGATCCGGGAGGATCCAATGCACTCTTTGTGGGCAACCACATCCGACGAAAGAATGTGTAGGGTGCTATGTTTGTGGCGACAAGGGCCACTTTGCTAGACAGTGTCCCAACAGGGGAAGTCAACAGGGTTCTGCGGGGAGGCCTGCGGATAGGACAGCACATCACAGACCCCCATTTGTGCCGCGTCAGCATGGAGGTCAGCCCATGGGGCCACCTCAAGGACAAGTCTATGCATTGACAAGGGAGCAAGCTTCAGCGGCTCCGGAGGAGGTTATAGCGGGTACGTGTCTTTTATTTACGCACCCTGCTTTTATTTTGATCGACACAGGTGCGTCACACTCTTTTGTGTCAACAAGTTTTGTGGAAAGACACCACATATGCACTTCTCCGTCGCCCACGCCTCTTATAGTCTCGACCCCCGCTGGAAGAAGTATGATTACTGATCGGATCGTCTACAATGGCCTCATTTATTTTGAGGATAACGAACTAAGATCAGATTTGATTGTTCTGGGAATGTCAGATTTTGACTGCATTCTGGGCATCGACGTTCTGAATAGGTATCAGGCAGTTGTGAACTGCAGGCAGAGGACAGTACGGTTCAAATCCGATATGGGAATTCCATGGACGTTCTATGGGGATGGTTCTCGCTCAAAGATTCCATTGATATCTGCTGTCAAGATGGCACAGTTATTGGAAAGAGGCCATACAGGCTATCTCATATATGCCGTTGATGTTACGAAAAAGAAAGAAGAAGTAAAAGTTGAGGAGGTGCCCGTAGTGGCGGAGTTTCCCGATGTCTTTCCGGAGGAGATTCCCACCGACGAGAGAGGTCGAGTTTGGGATTGAGTTATTACCGGGGACGTCGGCCATTTCTCGTGCCCCTTATAGGATGGCACCAGCGGAGCTAAGGGAATTAAAGATTCAGTTGCAAGAGCTCCTTGATAAAGGCTATATACGCCCTAGCGTATCGCCCTAGGGAGCACCAGTCTTATTTGTGAAGAAGAAAGATGGTTCGATGCGTTTGTGCATCGATTATAGACAACTGAACAAAGCTACAGTGAAGAATAAGTACCCACTCCCGAGGATCGATGATTTGTTTGATCAGTTGCAGGGTACGAGGCTCTACAGTAAGATCGATCTGAGGTCGGGGTACCATCAGATTCGAGTAAGAGAAGAGGATGTTCAGAAGACAGCCTTCAGGACGAGGTATGGGCACTATGAATTCCTAGTCATGCCTTTTGGGGTGACAAATGCCCCGGCTGTTTTCATGAGTTTGATGAACAAGGTGTTCCAGCCATTTTTGGACCAATTCGTCATAGTCTTCATTGACGATATACTCATCTACTCTCGGACCGAAGAAGATCATGTACGACACTTGAGGACAATACTTCAGATCCTCAGGGATCATCAGTTGTATGCAAAGCTTAGCAAGTGCGAGTTCTGGTTGGACAGCGTGGTATTCCTAGGCCATGTCATATCTAGCCAAGGGATATCTGTGGATCCCAGGAAGATTGAAGCTGTGATGGAGTGGGCAGCACCCACTTCTGTACCCGAGATACGGAGTTTTCTTGGCTTAGCAGGTTATTACCGACGTTTTGTCGAGGGATTTTCTAAGATCGCTAAGCCATTGACACAGCTGACTCAGAAAGGAGTCCCATTCTTTTGGTCCGAAGCTTGTGAGGAAAGCTTCCAAGAATTGAAGCGTCGTTTGACGACAGCGCCAGTATTGGTGATTCCGTCTGAGGATAAGAGGTTTGCCTTGTACACGGATGCATCATTGCAGGGTTTGGGCTGCGTATTGATGCAAGACAGACAAGTGGTAGCCTATGCTTCGAGACAGTTGAAGCCCCATGAGACCAGGTACCCAGTCCATGATCTGGAACTGGCGGCTATCATTTTCGCCTTGAAGATTTGGCGTCATTATCTTTATGGTACTACGTTTACCATCTTTACGGACCATAAGAGCCTAAAGTTTCTATTCACTCAGGCTGAACTGAATATGAGGCAAAGAAGGTGGATGGATTTACTCAAAGATTATGACTGCGAGATTGAGTACCATCCCGGTAAAGCAAATTTGATAGCAGACGCCTTAAGTCGGAAGGTGAAGAGTACTGCTGAGGATGTTATGTGTTTATCAGCTTTGATGACTTCCTATTGCCATCTGGGCTATGACTTCGATGTGGACACGTCGCCGGTGCGAGTGTCGACCTTATTGGCCGAGCCAGACGTATTTGAGGCTATCAGGAAAGCCCAGTGGTCGGATGATGAAGTGCAGAGATGGTCATCGATAGCACTTCGAGGTCAGCCAACAAAGTTTAGAGTGGCTGAAGATGATTCATTAAGACTGGGCAACCGATGGGTAGTCCCAGATACACCAGAGTTACGTAAAGGAATTTTAGAACGGGCTCATAGTAGCCGATTCAGTATTCACCCAGGAGGAAGAAAGATGTATAAGGACCTGAGTGGTCAATTCTGGTGGAGACGCATGAAGCGTGATGTGATCAGTTTTGTTAAGAGATGTTTAATCTGCCAACAAGTAAAGGCAGAAAGGCAGAGGCCTGGTGGCGAGCTGAAGAGCTTGGAGGTACCTAAGTGGAAGTGGGAGCATATATCTATGGACTTCGTGACCCACTTGCCAAGGTCGGCCTCTGGATTTGATGCGATCTGGGTGATCGTGGATAGGCTGACGAAGGTAGCTCATTTCATCCCTTACAGTATGACTTTCACGTATCTAAAGATGGCCCAATTATATGTACGGGATGTAGTGAGGTTGCATGGGATTCCAGTCTCGATCGTGTCTGACAGAGACCCAAGGTTTACTTCTCATTTCTGGGAGGGTCTCCAGACAGCTTTGGGCACCGAGGTGAGACTGAGTACAGCTTATCACCCTCAGGCAGATGGCCAAACGGAGCGTACTATACAGACGCTCGAAGATATGCTGAGGGCATGTGTTTTGGAATTTGATACTCCGTGGCAAGAATCTATACCACTGGTAGAGTTCTCATACAATAACAGCTATCAGGCGAGCATTCAAATGGCCCCTTTTGAAGCTCTGTACGGACGACGATGTAGGTCACCGCTGTATTGGGAGGACTTGACGAGTAAAGCGGTCGGAGGACCGGATATGATTAAGGACATGGAGGAAAAGATTAAGATGATACGCTTAAAGATGAAAGCGGCCCAAGATAGGCAAGCAGCCTATGCAAATAAGCGGCGACGGCCGCTAGAATTTCAAGTGGGAGACAAGGTCTTCTTGAAAATCTCACCCTTCAGGGGTGTGGTTCGTTTTGGTATGCGGGGGAAGTTATCCCCGAGGTATGTTGGACCGTATGAGGTATTACAGCGTATCGGCACTTTGGCTTACCGATTGGCTCTACCGCCGTCTTTATCTGGGATTCATGATGTTTTCCATGTTTCTATGCTACGGAAGTATGAGCCAGACCCGTCTCATGTTTTACAGCCTACTGAAGTGCAGTTAGACTCAGATGTATCCTACGTTGAACGACCAGTCAGAATTCTGGATCGTGAGGATCGCAGACTACGAAGCAAAGTTATACCGATGGTCAAAGTTCAGTGGGATCGTCGGGGTGTCGAGGAGGCTACGTGGGAGACGGAGCGGCATATGATGCATCATTACCCCGAACTATTTTCTGGTATGATTTATGTTTAGTTTCTTTTGGGTAAGTGCATGCGATTTCGAGGACGAAATCTCGTAAGTAGGGGAGTAATGTGATGCCCCGAAATTAATTACTTGCAAGTAAGGCATTAATTATGTTTATATGATGTATCATGTGTTGATGGATTTATGTGTTGGGTATTAAGATGTTAACATGATTTAATTGTGTTAATTATTAAATATGAGGAGGATGTGATTTTAGATGAAGTTTGGAGCATTCTTGTAAAATGCCTTTAAAGTACTATGTTGGAGCATTTTATACATCATGTTAAGTTTGGGGTACAATTTTAATTAAGTTAAAGTAACCCCTTTTTAAATCCTCTACCCATCACTTTAACCCCTTTACCTTTCACTTTATTAAAAATCCCCAAATCACTTCCCAAACCCCAAACCCTACCCATTTTCGAGTTCCACCAAAAGAGGAGAAGAAAAGTTCCACAAAAACTTTGTTTGTGTGATTTTTGCTAGGATTTGGAGCCTACAAGAGGTATGGAACCATTCCTATAAGTTTTATGATGTTTGGTGTTGAAATGGGTTAAGTTTTTGATGTTTTATGTGGGTTTGTTTGGGTATGTGTTGTTTGTGGTTGGGGTATGTTTTTTTGAAGTGTTTTATGTGGGTTTTAGTGGGTTATGATGTTAGTGAAGTTGTTAGGAAGTTTGGTTTTGGGTGGCATGAGGAAGAGCTTGAAAAATGAGCATTAATGGCGAAATTTCGGAGCACAGCACTCGGCGATCGATCGCCCGTTCTTGGCGATCGTTCGCGAGCCTCCAGTGCCCGCCAGTAGCATTTGGCGATCGATCGCCACTCTTGGGCGATCGATCGGCGAGGCTGGCGATCGATCGCGCCAAAAGTGGCGATTGATCGCCAAGAAGAGAATTTTTGCCCCTCGTCCAGTGCGATCTCGCGATCGATCGCGCCTGGGCAGCGATCGATCGCGAGCTGTAAAAAAATGGAATTTTGATATTTATGTGGGATTTTTGGATATTGGACTATATTTAGCTTCTAATATCAATTTGTATGGTTATGTAGAACCGTCCCAGGTACCCACGACTTCAAGGAGATAAAGTCTACGATTTCTCCTTCTTTTGGAATTAAGGTACGTAAGAGACGTACGAGCATCGGACGGTTACCGTACCCTTACATATTATGATGATGTTTACGATGATGATGTTTAAGATGATGTTTACGATGATGATGTTTAAGATGATGTTTACGATGATGATGTTTAAGATGATGTTATGATGATGATGTCTATGATGATATTTATGATGATGATGCTTATGATGATGTTACTATGATGATGCTTATGATGATGTTTATGATGATGATGTTTATGATGAAGTCATACGACGTGTATGATTGGGTAAGACGCCCACGTGGTAAGATGCCACCCAAAGTATGCGAGTGGGTAAGATGCCCCCGTGGTAAGATGCCACGCAATGTTTATGATATGGTAAGACGCCATATGATTGGGTAAGATGCCCACGTGGTAAGATGCCACACGATGATGAGGATATGGTAAGATGCCATACAATGGGGTAAGACGCCCTAATATATGAATAAGAGTCAGGGATAACAAGGAAGTCGAAGGGACGACCAATAACCTTTACTTAACTAAGATGTTATGCATTATTGTATGCTTTTATATAATGTTAAGTAAATATATGTATGCTCACGATGTGTTATCCCTGTAGGTACACTTTTGGACCAAGGGCCTAGGGTCGGGTTGAGGAAGTGAGCTAAAGGGAGCATGATGAATGTAGGATGCAGGATTTTGATAGTCTCTACTCTAGGAGTAGTGTAAATCTATAGCTTTAACATTCTTTATTGGGAATGTAATTAAATAGCTTTTGGAAACTTTATTTTGGCCTGTAATCTCCTTAACTCAAGCTACAACCGGAACCCTTAAGAGGTTATAAATGCATGTTCTGTCCAATTTATGTGTACTAAATGATATTAAGGTAGGAAGACCATACAGGAAATAACTTGGAAACTGTTCAGGACTCGCTTTCTGACCCGCTACTTTTCAGCTGCCGCACGACAGGCTAAGGAAGATGAGTTTACCAACCTCAAGCAAGGTAACATGCCTGTGTCAGATTATGCTCTTCAATACTGTTCCTTGCTCAGATATGTACCTCACATTGCTGCAAGCACTCAAGCGAAGATGAGGAACTTCATGAAGGGCTTGAGGCCTGAACTGTATGACAGGGTGATCACTTATGGCCCTGCCTGTTTTGATGATGCACTTTCACGGGCTGAGCTAGCCGAACTGGGAGTAGGTGCATATCCTGATGTCGTACCACCTCCAGCACTCCCTCAGAAAATCTACTTCTGACAATTTGAAGCCGAGGGGTGATCAGTTCAAGCCAAGGGGGAACACACCGGCTTCGAGGTTCAGTGGTAAGCGACCCGATAATCGTTGGAATGGAAGTCGTAGGAATGATGCCCCATCTGGAAGAGGGTAGTCTCAGGGAGACAGATTCGGGAAGGTCCAGTGCACTCTTTGTGGGCAACCACATTTGACGAAAGACTGTGTAGGATGTTATGTTTGTGGCGACAGAGGCCACTTTGCTCGGCAGTGTCCCAACAGGGGAGGACAACAGAATTCTACGGGGAGGCCTGCGGACAGAGCAGCACAATACAGACCACCATTTGCACCAAGGCAGTATGGAGGTCAGCCCATAGGGCCACCTCAGGGGCAGGTTTATGCTTTGACGAGGGAGCAGGCTACAGCGGCTCCGGAGGAGGTTATAGCGGGTACGTGCCTTTTATTTACGCACCCTGCTTTTATATTGATAGACACAGGTGCGTCACACTCTTTTGTGTCGACGAGTTTTGTGGAAAGGCACCACATATGCACTTTTCGGTCGCCCATGCCTCTTATGGTCTCGACACCCGCTGGAAGAAGTTTGATTACTGATCAGATTGTCAATGAAGGCCTCATTTATTTTGAGGGCAATGAGCTGAGGTCAGACTTGATTGTTCTGGGAATGTCGGACTTCGATTGCATTGTGGGCATCGATGTGCTGAACAAGTATCAGGCAGTTGTGGACTGCAGACAGAGGACTGTCCGGTTCAGATCTGATTTGGGAGTCCAGTGGACATTCTATGGGGATGGTTCTCGTTCAAAGATCCCGTTGATATCTACTGTCAAGATGGTACAGTTGTTGGAACGAGACCACACAGGATATCTGATCTATGTTGTTGATGTTACTGGAAAGAAGGAAGACTTGAAAGTCGAGGATGTGCCCGTAGTGGCGGAATTCCCTGATGTTTTTTTCCGGAGGAGATTCCCGGATTCCCACCAACAAGAGAGGTCGAGTTTGGGATTGAGTTGCTACCAGGGACGTCTGCCATTTCTTGTGCCCCATATAGGATGGCACCAGCGGAGCTAAGGGAGTTAAAGATTCAGTTGCAAGAGCTCCTTGATAAGGGCTATATACGCCCTAGCGTGTCGCCCTGGGGTGCACCCGTTTTGTTTGTTAAGAAGAAAGATGGTTCGATGCGGCTGTGCATCGATTACAGACAACTGAACAAAGCCACAGTGAAGAATAAGTATCCACTTCCGAGGATCGATGATTTTTTTGACCAACTACAGGGTACGAGGCTCTACAGTAAGATTAATCTGAGGTCTGGGTATCATCAAATTCGAGTAAGAGAAGATGATGTTCAGAAGACAGCCTTCAGGACTAGATATGGGCACTATGAATTCTTAGTCATGCCTTTTGGAGTGACGAATGCCCCAGCTGTTTTCATGAGTTTGATGAACAGGGTGTTCCAGCCATATTTGGACCAATTCGTCATAGTTTTCATTGACGATATACTCATCTACTCCCGGACTGAGGAAGAACACGTGGAGCACTTGAGGAAAGTACTCCAGATTCTCAGGGATTATCAATTATATGCAAAGCTCAGCAAGTGCGAGTTCTGGTTGAGCAGTGCAGTGTTCTTGGGCCATATCATATCTAGCAGTGGGATATCTGTGGATCCCAGGAAGATTGAAGCTGTGATGGAGTGGGATGCACCCACTTCTGTACCTGAGATACGGAGCTTTCTCGGTTTGGCGGGATATTACCGGCGTTTCGTCGAGGGTATTTAAAAGATTTCCAAACCCCTGACACAGCTGACTCAGAAAGGAGTACCATTCTATTGGTCCAAAGCTTGTGAGGAAAGCTTCCAAGAATTGAAGCGTCGTTTGACTACGGCACCTGTATTGGTGATTCCTTCTGAGAATAAGAGGTTTGCCTTGTACACGGATGCGTCACTGCAGGGTTTGGGCTGTGTGTTGATGCAAGATAAGCATGTGGTGCCTTATGCATCGAGGCAGCTGAAGCCACATGAGGCTAGGTACCCAGTGCATGATTTGGAACTGGCGGCCATCATTTTCGCCTTGAAGATTTGGAGGCATTACTTGTATGGTACGTCTTTCACTATATATACGGACCATAAGATCCTGAAGTTCTTATTCACTCAGGCAGAGTTGAATATGCGGCAAAGAAGGTGGATGGATTTACTCAAGGACTATGACTGTGAGATTGAGTACCATCCTGGTAAAACGAACTTGATAGCAGACGCCTTAAGTTGGAAGGTGAAGAGTACTGCTGAGGATGCTATGTGTTTGTCGGCTTTGATGAGTTCTTACTGCCATCTGGGCTATGATTTTGATGTGGACACGTCGCCGGTGCGAGTGTCGACCTTGTTGGCTGAGCCAGACATATTTGAGGCGATCAGGAAGGCCCAGAGGTCGGATGATGAGGTTTAGAGGTGGACATCATTGGTACTTCAGGGTCAGCCATCCAAGTTCAGAGTGGCTGAGGATGATTCCTTGAGACTGGGCAACTGATGGGTAGTCCCAGATACGCCAGAGTTGCGTAGCGGAATATTGGAGTGAGCTCACAGTAGCCAGTTCAGTATCCACCCAGGAGGAAGAAAAATGTATAAGGACCTATGCAGTCAGTTCTGGTGGAGACGCATGAAGCGTGATGTTATAACTTGTGTTAAAAGATGTTTGATCTGCCAGCAGGTAAAGGCAAAGAGACAGAGGTCTGGTGGCGAGCTGAAGAACTTAGAGGGACCCGAATGGAAGTGGGAGCATATCTCTATGGACTTTGTGACCCACTTGCCAAGGACGGCCTCAGGATTTGATGCGATCTGGGTGTTCGTAGATAGGCTGACGAAGGTGGCCCATTTCATCCCTTATTGTATGTCCTTTACATACTTAAAGATGGCTCAAATGTATATACGGGATGTGGTGAAGTTACATGGCATTCCAGTCTCGATTGTGTCTGATAGAGACCCAAGGTTTACTTCACATTTTTGGGAGGGTCTCGAGGCAGCTTTGGGCACAGAGGTGAGACTTAGTACGGCCTATCACCCTCAGACAGACGGCCAGACGGAGCGTACCATACAGACGCTCGAGGACATGTTGAGGGCATGTGTGTTGGAGTTTGATACTCCGTGGCAGGTTTCACTGGCACTGGTGGAGTTCTCCTATAATAACAGTTATCACGCGAGCATTCAAATGGCTCCTTTTGAAGCTCTGGACGGACGACGATGTAGGTCACCGCTGTATTGGGAGGACTTGACTAGTAAAGCGGTCGGAGGACCGGATATGATCAGGGATATGGAAGACAAGATTAAGTTGATACGCCAAAAGATGAAAGCGGCCCAGGATAGGCAAGCAGCCTATGCCAATAAGCGGCGACGACCGCTATAATTTCAGTTAGGAGACAAGGTCTTCTTAAAGATCTCGCCCATCAAGGGTGTGGTTCGGTTTGGTATGCGGGGAAAGTTATCTCCGAGGTATGTTGGGCCATATGAAGTATTGCAGCGTATCGGTACTTTAGCCTACCGTTTGGCTCTACCGCCGTCTTTATCTGGCATACACGATGTTTTTCACATTTCTATGTTACGGAAGTATGAGCCAGACCCGTCTCATGTCTTACAGCCTACTGAAGTACAGTTAGACTCAGATGTGTCCTAGAACGACCAATCAGAATTCTGGATCGTGAGGATCGCAGACTACGAAGTAAAGTTATACTGATGGTCAAAGTTCAGTGGGATCGTCGGGGTGTCGAGGAGGCTACATGGGAAACGGAACGGCATATGGTGCAGCACTATCCGGAACTATCCTCTGGTATGTTTTAATGTTTAGTTTCGATATAGTGATGCATGTGGATTTCGAGGACGAAATCTTATAAGTAGGGGAGTAATGTAATACCCCCGAAATGTTATGTGATTATGTGTTATCTTACATGATTATGATTATATGAAGGGTTGTGGTGCATTTAAATTGGGGGTTATAATTATGTTATGATGATATGATTTAGGGGGCATGTTGGGTGTTTTAAGGGATGTATTAATTAGGTGAAGTTATAAAATATCGAGCGAGGATATTTTAATACATCGTGATAAATACCGGGGCACAATTAAACACCACATGGCACCCCAACCACACCACCCCCTATCACTCGCCCCCCACCCCCCCCCCCCCCCCCCCCCACTTGGCAAACCCATGCCTCATTACTCACCCCCATCCCCAACCCATGCCCAATCACTTTTCCTTCCCATCTCCTCCTTTCCCTCTTTGTTTCCCCTCTTTTTCGTCCCTGGAGTGCTGCAAAATAGGGGGAAAAAACTGGAATTATTAGGTGTAAAACCTTGCAAGAAGAGGAGCAAAATAAGAGGGGTAAGTGGGTACTCTGTTTTCAGGGTTTTTGTTGGGTTTAAGTTCGGTTGGGTGATTCTTCATGCATGCTAGTATAGGTTTGGATGAAACCTTGGTATGAGTACTTACCTGGAAGTATTTTGTAGCTACTAGCATGTTTACTCGAGCATGTGACATGTTTTATGTGTTAGATTTCTAGTTATGAAAGTATGTGCTCGAAAATCTGGGCAAGAGGTGCATGCTCTGTTTTTCTGTAAAGATTGGATGAGATCTAAGTTTATGAGGATGTTATGATGCATGCTAACTTAGGTTTTGTAAAACCTTTGATTTAAGTGCCTACATGGAAGTTTTACGAGGTTCCTAGCATGTTTGTTTAAGCAAGTATGATGTGTTATGAAGTAGATTTGATGCCATGAAATGAGGTACTCAAAAATCTGGGGAAGTCCCGATTTTCAGAGTGCTCGATCGATCGAGATTCTTGTCCCGATCGATCGAGCGAGGCAGAGGATTTAAAGCATGGTTCAAAATTCAGGGGCCGATCGATCGAAAGGAATTTTCGATCGATCGGTGAAGCTCCTCGATCGATCGGTAAAATATTTCGATCGATTGATCGAGGAAGAAAATTGGCACTGTTTATCATGTTTTCTCGATCGATCGAGACTTGGGTGCCGATCGATCGAGAGAGGCAGAATCTTGGCAAATAATTTTAATTGATTTTTTTGAAGAATTTTGTCAATAATTCATGAAATGGTATCTAATATTGTATTATGTGGTTATGTAGAACCATCCCAGGTACCAACACAGTCAAGGAGATAAAGTCTGTTGACTCCTCCTCCTTTTAAAAAGGTACGTAAGAGACGTACGGGCATCGGACGGTAAAACACACCTCTACACTATGACTATGCATTTATCGCATGAGTATTTACGATGAAATGATGATGTTTATATGATGTTTATATAATGATAGGATGTTATGATTTGGTAAGATGCCCATATGGTAAGATGCCATACGATGTTATGATTGGGTAAGATGCCCATATGGTAAGATGCCATACGACGTTATGATTGGGTAAGATGCCCATATGGTAAGATGCCATACGATGTTTATGATATGGTAAGATGCAATACGATAGGGTAAGATGCCCATATGCATGAATGCGAATCAGGAACAATAAAAAGAAGTTAATGAATAACCAGCAAGTTTACTAACTAAGATTTCATGCATTTAATGTTATGTTTTTATGATGTTAAGTAAAGATGAATATGCTCATGATGTCTTGTCCCTGTAGGTACACTTTTGGACAGAAGGAATAAGGGTCGGGTTGAGGCAGTGAGCTAAAAGAACACAAAGATGTAAAGGATTCAGCCGTTGATTAGTATCTACTCTAGGAGTAGTATAAATCTAAATGTTAGCATTCATTATGGGAATGTAATTAATAAGTTTTTGGAAGTTTGATTTTTGGCCTGTAATCTTGTTAGCTCACGTAACAACCGGAACTCTAAAATGTCATTAATGCATGTTTAGTACATTAATACGTTATCCTAACACTGTTAAGGTGGGAAGACACCACACAAAATCTGTTCAATCCGTTCCAACCATTCCTCTGCTTGTTCCCCTGATTCCGTACCCTCAAAGAGAGGTGGCTGATAACTCAGAAACTGTGTCAAAGTTAGCTCCCCAGGTAACAGTACATGTTCCACTGGCCCCTGCCCAAATGGTGGTGTGGTACAGGCGCCACTCCAACACTTGCATTGCCACTCATGGCATCCCCAACCTCATAATGTGGTGCTCTGTCTGCCATTACTGCAAATACAGGTTACCAACAACAAGAAATATATAAAGCATGTCAGTATAACATCATATCAAGACTCATAACATGCTTTCCACGTATTAGGTAACTCCCTAATACCTTCCTCTACCCTTGTTTATCCCGTTCTCGAACCATTGCTCTGATACCACTAATGTGGGGTCCTCGTTACTTAATCCATTATGTATCAGTTCATTATACATATGTGAGTACGAATTAAGTAAAACATACACTGATTTAAGAGTTTAGTTATGTAGGTTGTTACAAGTTGACAAAAACCATGTCATTACTACTCATCATATATATATAAATCACAACAACCTAAACAATAACTCCTAAGCAGTGGTTCAGCTCGCAGCGGAATAGACTCACAATCCCGTCCTCCCACGTCTATGAGTCCCTACAGAAACAATCACACAACATGAGTATAGATACAAAACCATCCCAGTGCAATATCAATATAAAACGTAAACGATAAAGCACTATAACCATCAAATGTGATTGTCCTGTATCATGCATCATCAAATGCTATTATGTCATGACATGTCTCATCTCATATCCTGTAACAACCAGACCAATATGATATGCCTATCTTAGCTCAATATGTTAGTGGAATATCCTCACATCTTCATATTAGCAGCTCATATCATAGTACCGTCCTTACATGTTATAACAGCCAGAGCATATACCTAACCGGCGTATATCTCTCATGCCAAAGCACATGTAGCATATCTATCGTGGAAATAATCCCAGCCAAAGCATATACCAACACCGGCATATCTATCGTGGCACCGATCTCAGCCAAAGCATATACTACACATCTATCGTGGCATCCATCTCAACAATGTAATATCATGAATGCACATGCGTATGGTACCACTAATCTTATGATAACATGCTCACATCATCATCAAAACCATATCATATACTCGTACGTCAAAACGTACCTGTTCTGCAACAAAAACGATATAAAGTAGGCATCACTGTCTAACCGCCTCGTTGTCCCGTCCCCTGTGATGATGCTACACCAATACCAACAATATATCATGTTATCAAAGGCATTAAAATCAAATTCTACAAAATATAACATTTTTCCAATTCTGGACCCTGGGGATCGATCTCATGTTTTGAGGCGATCGGTCGCCTAAAGATTTGGTCATAGGCGATCGATCTCCTCTTTTCACGCGATCGTTGCCTACCCCTTTGGAAAACATTCTGCCTTGAGGCGATCGATTGCCTACTTGAAGCGATCGATCGCTCAAGCACCGCCACTCTCATGTTTAGACACAGGCGATCGATTGCCTCGAAGGTAGTGATCGATCGCCTCCTCTGTTTTCAGAAAAACCATGGCGATTTTCAAGCATATCTTCATGGTTCTCAACCTACAACTTGAAGCTCAACATTTAAACATGTTTCATGAAATCTCTAGTATCATATAAACATCTTTCTACCATCTTAGAATCCAATTCTTGGCATATAAACATGTTATGATTCTAAGCATGAACATTTGATATTCAAATTCACATACTTCAACACCAACTACACAACTCAAGTTCAACTATCTCTGTGATATCCCCGAAATGATTATGTGATTTTAATCATTTAAGTTATATTGTGATGTTAAGGTGTTAATTCATGGGATTGGATAAATTTTATTGGGGAGAATTACTTCAGGGTGCATGTAACATGTATTGGGTTTTTGGGGTGTGTATTGTTTGTTTTGGTAAAGCATGCAAAAGGGTAATTGAAGTATTTTGTTGAGAAAATACTATAAATATCATGTGGGGATATTTTAAATACATCGTGCTAATTCGGGACCAAAACATAACACATCAAACCACCCAACACTTAACCACCCCCCCAACCCATACTTTGACTCAGCATGAGCTGGCCATGCTTCCACTTGGCTCAATAATTTAACACCTTTCCAGCACTCCAAATTTCGAACCTCCTCTTCCAAAATACCATCCAGCAGCTGCTAAGCAATTTTAGGAGGAGCCCTTCCATTTCCATCACCTGGAAATCCTTCAAAAATCGGGGCAAAGTAGGGTGAGAAACCTACCCTGTTTCTTTCTGGAAAACTGGTTTGGTTCTACTTTTGAGCATGGTGAAAAACGGCATGTTGGCATATGTTTCTTGAAACCTGTGATTTAAATGCTTACATGGTGTTTTTATGAGTCTCTCTGTAATTTTCCTTAAGCATGATACATGTTTTATGTGGAAGATTTAAGCTTGTGAAACATAGTGCTCAAAAATCTGGGTAGAAATTTCCTCTGTTTTTCTGGAAAACGTGGGTTGGGAGTGTTTTTGAGGAGGTGTTATCATGCATGATAAGCTTGTATTTTGGAGAACCTTTGATGTAAAAATATGCTTGGTAGTTTTGTGAAACCCATGGCATGTTTAGTTGAGCACGGTTTATGTTATATGTGTTAGTTTTAATAGCATGTAAAGAGGTGCTCAAGAATTCTGGAAATGAAAATGTGCCCTGTTTCCAGAAAAAGTTGATCCAGTACTTGTTTAAATGATCGATGTTTATGCATGTAGGTTTATGCTTAGGGTGTATATTTGGTTTGAATACACTCAGGGTAGTGTAGTTCAAATGCTAGCATGATGATCTTGGTATGTATATTGTCCTACATGTTAGATTTAAGGGTATGATTATCGGTGTTAAGCAATTCTGGAAAATCGCCAAAGGAACAAGGTTGGCGATCGATCGCCAAGGAGGCGCGATCGATCGCGACGTTCCAGTAGGTTTTGGCGATCGATCGCCAATATTGGGGCGATCGATCGCTGAATGTTTTTTTTTGGTATGCGAGGCAGTAGCATCTCGCGATCGATCGGGGCTCATGGGCGATCGATCGCGAGATGATATTGTAGGATTAATTTGGTTTTTAATTTGGTTTTGCTTCCGGATTATTATGAGGTGCCTAATATTGTGTTGTGTGGCTATGTAGAACCATCCCAGGTGCCAGCACAACCGAGGAGATAAAGTCAATTGACTCCTCTATCTTTTGGAAAGGTACGTAAGCGACGTACGGGCATCCCCACGGTAACATGTACTTTATGTTTGTCTTTATGACACATGATGAATGCAATGTGGTGCATTAAGATTATGATACATGTTTTTATGCATTGTTTTTGCATATGTATGTTGTGAAATATAAGAGGTGTATTTCACGAGTCAAAGTTATCTTAGTAAGGATTTTAATGGCTTACGCTAAAGTCCATTGGAAGCGAGGAAGAATTCCGCTTACATGGAGTAGCAACGCTAAAGTCCATTGGAAGCGAGGAAGAATTCCGCTTACATGGAGTAGCAAGAAGCATTAAAATGTACTAATGATAAGGGCTCAGGATGAAATAAGGATTTAAGGAAAAAGGAATGTCATGACATTGCATATCCATACATTCATATAATGTGTTTCTATTACGAATTATGGTACAGGGACAACCAATGGGCGATATAAATGCTGGAAATACAGGAAGGACTTGTGTTTAAGATTTGCATTTATGCCTTACTTTCATATTATGTTAAATATGAATTGTGTTATGCTCATGTGTTGGGGGTTGTCTTTGTAGGTGCTTTTGTTGACGAGAACCAGGGCCGGGGTTGATATGCTGAGCTGTAAGGAGTGCTACAGGATTAGCATGTTAGAGTTTTTGTATAGCTTCTACTGAGTAGAGTAAGACTATGATGTAGTACCTTTGTAGGAAGTACGTCTTTCCTTTTGGAACATTTTGGTACTGTAATCTCTAAAGCTCAGGTTAATCAACACGGCACATTACTCTGATATAATCACATGTATGTTTAGTTCTCTAAATTGCACCTTAATATCTTGATGTGATAACGGGGTCTCACATTTAGTGGTATCAGAGCAGTGGTTAGATAACCAGGGAAGAGTGAAGGGTAGCCTTTAGAGACAAGTTGGCTAGGTATTCATTTAGGCATGCTTATGCATGTGATGCATATGGTTGTATACGTGTTATACTAACATGCTTTGAATATTTTACTCTTGTTATCTAACGGCTTATATTATGAACTGCTTTTGGTATTGTTGTTAACTATTGTGTTGCAGCATGGCGAACCTCAATGAAGAGGTAGGAGATGTGGACAGTAGAAATGCAAGTATTGCTCAGCCGAACCCTTTACCACCACCTGCTGTGGGCGTGGAGCCCAGTGTACAGATATTACTGCCAGGGGAGCTCAGTTTGAAGCAGTTTCTGAGTTTCCATCCGCCCATGTTTGAGGGGACTGAGTCTGGTGAAGTAGCTGAGGAGTGGTTGGAACGTATAGAGCAGATACTTGTGACTGCACCTTGTGCACTCACGGCATGGCTGAGGTTAGCAGAGTTTCAGCTGGCTAAGAAGCCTGCTATGTGGTGGAAGACCACCGTGATGGAGCTGAGAGCTCTAGGTATGGCAGTTGACTGGACTGTATTCCGGACCCGGTTCCTTAACCGGTATTTCTCTGCAGCTGCCAGACAATTAAAGGAGGATGAGTTCAACAGTTTGAAGCAGGGTAGCATGTCCGTAGCAGACTACGCTATGCAGTATTCCTCACTGCTGAGGTATGTACCTCATATTGCTGTCAACAGCCATGCCAAGATGAGGAACTTTCTGAAGGGTTTGAGGCCAGAGCTATTCGATAGGGTTATCTCTAACAACCCCAGCTCGTTTGACGACGCCCTGACACGGGCAGAGTTGGCAGAGATTGCCGTAGGCGCATACAAGGATGTTGTACCCCCTCTTGTACCATCACAGAGGCCTACTACTGATAGTCTGAGGCCACGAGGGGATCAGTTTAAGGCTCGTGGGGCCTCGTCATCTTCCAGGTTTAGTGGGAAGAAGTCTCATGGACAGAAGCAGAGCACCCGGGGGCACACACAGGGAAGCAGGACAGAGGTACCCAGGTGTACCAACTGTGGAGGATGGCATTTGTTACGTGACTGTCGAGGTTGCTATATCTGTGGCAAGATGGGCCACATAGCTCGGGGTTGCCCCAATCGGGCAGTTCAGACGGATTCAGGGCCGAATAGGCCAAGGTTTGATGCTGGGAGGGCACCACAGAGGCAGCAGTTTGCACCACGACCCCTGGGAGGTCAGACGACAGGACCGCCGCAGGGACAGGTGTATGCACTGACCAGGGAGCAGGCCGAGGCAGCCCCAGAGGAGGTCATTGCTGGTACGTGTCATTTACTTACGTACCCTGCACTTATATTGATAGATACAGGTGCTTCCCATTCTTTTGTATCTACTGCCTTTGTGGAAGGACACCATTTGTGCTCGTCTCTGTTACCCACGCCTCTCATGGTCTCGACACCCACGGGGAAGCATGTGATTGCGGATCGACAGTTATCTGATTGCCTCATTTATTTTGAGGGCAATGATCTGAGGGCCGATTTGATTCAGTTAGAGATGGCAGACTTTGACTGCATTATCGGCATTGATGTGTTGAGCAGATACCGAGCTATGGTAGATTGCCAAAAGAGGATGGTTCGCTTTCTGTCTGATCAGGGGTTCCAGTGGACTTTTTATGGGGACGGCTCTCGTCCAAAGATACCAGTAATCTCGGCGGTTAAGATGTCGCGGTTATTGGAACGTGGCCATACTGGGTACCTTATTTATGCTATGGATGCTTCAGAGGAGAAGGAAGTGAGAGCCGAGGACATTCCAGTTGTGGCGGAGTTCAGTGATGTGTTTCCAGATGAGATTCCGGGATTTCCGCCTGTCAGGGATGTGGAGTTTGCTATTGAGCTGCTGCCAGGGACATCAGCCATTTCTCGTGCCCCATACAGGATGGCACCGGCAGAGCTGAGGGAGCTGAAGGTACAGTTACAGGAGCTCCTCGACAAGGGATACATCCGTCCTAGTGTATCGCCTTGGGGTGCGCCAGTTTTGTTCGTGAAAAAGAAGGATGGATCAATGCGTCTGTGCATTGACTACAGGCAACTGAACAAGGCTACAGTGAAGAACAGATATCCGCTTCCGAGGATTGATGATCTGTTCGACCAGCTTCAGGGTACGGAGGTGTACTCCAAGATAGATTTGAGGTCAGGCTATCACCAGGTACGGGTTAGAGCTGGTGATGTCCAAAAGACGGCTTTTAGAACTCGGTATGGACACTATGAGTTCTTGGTGATGCCGTTCGGTGTAACAAATGCACCTGCAGTCTTTATGAGCCTGATGAACAGAGTATTTCAGGAGTACCTCGATCAGTTTGTGATCGTGTTCATTGATGACATCCTGGTCTATTCGAGGAATGAGGAGGATCATGCCGATCACCTGAGGATAGTACTCCAGATCCTCAGAGATCACCAGTTGTACGCCAAACTCAGCAAGTGTGAGTTTTGGCTGAACAGTGTTGCATTCTTGGGCCATATCATATCACGAGAGGGGATATCAGTAGACCCGAGGAAGATAGAGGCAGTTATGGATTGGTCTACCCCTATTTCAGTCAGTGAGATTCGAAGTTTTCTTGGTCTGGCTGGCTATTATCGACGTTTCGTCGAGGGTTTCTCAAAGATCGCCAAGCCACTTACACAGCTGACTCAGAAGGGAGTCCCATTTTGTTGGTCAGAGGCTTGTGAGCAGAGTTTCCGGGAATTAAAGCACAGACTGACTACTGCGCCAGTTCTAGTGATACCCAAGGAGAACAAAGGATTTGTTCTTTATACCGATGCATCTCTACAGGGATTAGGGTGCGTGCTGATGCAGGACAGACATGTAGTGGCTTACGCTTCGAGACAGTTGAAGCCACATGAGACGAGGTATCCAGTCCATGATCTGGAGTTGGCAGCTATAGTGTTCGCCTTGAAGATATGGCGACACTACTTATACGGTACCTCATTCACCATCTTCACTGATCACAAGAGCCTGAAGTTCTTGTTTACACAGGCTGAGCTGAACATGAGGCAGAGGAGATGGATGGACCTGCTGAAGGACTACGATTGTGAAATCGAATATCACCCGGGAAAAGCAAATTTGACAGCCGACGCTTTGAGTCGGAAGGTGAGGAGCACAGCAGAGGATGCTATGTCTCTGTCAGCTATGTTTGGCTCCTACTGCCATTTGGGATTCGATTATGATGTATCTTCTTCACCAGTACAGGTTTTGACCTTGCTAGCTGAGCCTGTTATATTTGATCACATCAGGAAGGCTCAGGGGACCGATGTAGAGGTTCAGAGATGGATGTTAGTGGTTCATTCAGGACAGCCATCGAGATTCAGAGTGGCTGATGACGGTTCTCTGAGGCTCGGAGACAAATGGGTGGTTCCAGATACACCCGAGTTGCGCCAAGGTATATTACAGCGAGCTCATTGCAGCAGGATGAGTATCCATCCAGGTGGGAAGAAGATGTATAAGGATCTACGCAGCCAGTTCTGGTGGAGGCGTATGAAACAGGATGTCACCTCTTTTGTCAAGCGTTGTTTGATTTGTCAGCAAGTGAAAGCTGAGATACAAAGGCCTGGAGGTGAACTAAGAAGTTTAGAGGTACCCGAGTGGAAGTGGCAGCACGTATCTATGGATTTCGTGACCCACTTGCCGAGGACTGTTTCGGGTTTTGATGCCATCTGGGTAGTCGTGGACAGATTGACTAAGAGTGCTCATTTCATTCCCTACTGTATGACCTTCACGCACTTCAGAATGGCGCAGTTATATGTCAGAGATGTGGTGAGATTGCACGGGATCCCTGTTTCGATTGTGTCAGATCGAGATCCGCGGTTTACATCTCACTTTTGGGAGGGTCTGCAGACAGCTCTAGGTACAGAGTTGAGGTTGAGCACAGCCTATCATCCCCAGACGGACGGACAGACCGAGCGTACGATACAGACGCTCGAAGATATGTTGAGGGCTTGTGTGCTGGAGTTCGACACTTCATGGCAGGACTCGATAGCCTTGGTGGAATTTTCTTACAACAACAGCTACCAGGCAAGTATTCAGATGGCTCCTTTCGAGGCCCTCTATGGTAGGCGTTGTAGGTCACCCTTGTGTTGGGATGACATGGACCGTAAGTCGGTTGGAGGACCTGAGTTGGTTCAGGAAATTAAAGATCTCACCCTTCAGAGGCGTAGTACGGTTTGGGATGCGAGGGAAGTTATCCCCGAGGTATGTAGGGCCGTATGAGATCTTACAGCGTATTGGTACTCTGGCGTACCGGTTGGCCTTACCGCCCTCTCTGTCTGGCATACACGACGTTTTTCATGTGTCTATGCTGAGGAAGTATGAGCCAGATCCCTCACATGTGTTGCAGCCTTCAGAGGTTCAGATTGAGTCCGATGTTTCTTATGTAGAGCGGCCTATCAGGATTTTGGATAGAGCAGACCGCAGACTTCGGAACAAGGTTATTCCTATGATCAAGGTACAGTGGGATCGTAGGGGTGTCGAGGAGGCCACGTGGGAGACAGAGCGACACATGGTGCAGCACTATCCAGAGTTATTTTCTGGTATGCGTTTATATACTGTTTTATTTCTGGTTAGTAGCATGTTTGATTTCGGGACGAAATCCTATAAGTAGGGGAGTATTGTGATATCCCCGAAATGATTATGTGATTTTAATCATTTAAGTTATATTGTGATGTTAAGGTGTTAATTCATGGGATTGGATAAATTTTATTGGGGAGAATTACTTCAGGGTGCATGTAACATGTATTGGGTTTTTGGGGTGTGTATTGTTTGTTTTGGTAAAGCATGCAAAAGGGTAATTGAAGTATTTTGTTGAGAAAATACTATAAATATCATGTGGGGATATTTTAAATACATCGTGCTAATTCGGGACCAAAACATAACACATCAAACCACCCAACACTTAACCACCCCCCCCAACCCATACTTTGACTCAGCATGAGCTGGCCATGCTTCCACTTGGCTCAATAATTTAACACCTTTCCAGCACTCCAAATTTCGAACCTCCTCTTCCAAAATACCATCCAGCAGCTGCTAAGCAATTTTAGGAGGAGCCCTTCCATTTCCATCACCTGGAAATCCTTCAAAAATCGGGGCAAAGTAGGGTGAGAAACCTACCCTGTTTCTTTCTGGAAAACTGGTTTGGTTCTACTTTTGAGCATGGTGAAAAACGGCATGTTGGCATATGTTTCTTGAAACCTGTGATTTAAATGCTTACATGGTGTTTTTATGAGTCTCTCTGTAATTTTCCTTAAGCATGATACATGTTTTATGTGGAAGATTTAAGCTTGTGAAACATAGTGCTCAAAAATCTGGGTAGAAATTTCCTCTGTTTTTCTGGAAAACGTGGGTTGGGAGTGTTTTTGAGGAGGTGTTATCATGCATGATAAGCTTGTATTTTGGAGAACCTTTGATGTAAAAATATGCTTGGTAGTTTTGTGAAACCCATGGCATGTTTAGTTGAGCACGGTTTATGTTATATGTGTTAGTTTTAATAGCATGTAAAGAGGTGCTCAAGAATTCTGGAAATGAAAATGTGCCCTGTTTCCAGAAAAAGTTGATCCAGTACTTGTTTAAATGATCGATGTTTATGCATGTAGGTTTATGCTTAGGGTGTATATTTGGTTTGAATACACTCAGGGTAGTGTAGTTCAAATGCTAGCATGATGATCTTGGTATGTATATTGTCCTACATGTTAGATTTAAGGGTATGATTATCGGTGTTAAGCAATTCTGGAAAATCGCCAAAGGAACAAGGTTGGCGATCGATCGCCAAGGAGGCGCGATCGATCGCGACGTTCCAGTAGGTTTTGGCGATCGATCGCCAATATTGGGGCGATCGATCGCTGAATGTTTTTTTTTGGTATGCGAGGCAGTAGCATCTCGCGATCGATCGGGGCTCATGGGCGATCGATCGCGAGATGATATTGTAGGATTAATTTGGTTTTTAATTTGGTTTTGCTTCCGGATTATTATGAGGTGCCTAATATTGTGTTGTGTGGCTATGTAGAACCATCCCAGGTGCCAGCACAACCGAGGAGATAAAGTCAATTGACTCCTCTATCTTTTGGAAAGGTACGTAAGCGACGTACGGGCATCCCCACGGTAACATGTACTTTATGTTTGTCTTTATGACACATGATGAATGCAATGTGGTGCATTAAGATTATGATACATGTTTTTATGCATTGTTTTTGCATATGTATGTTGTGAAATATAAGAGGTGTATTTCACGAGTCAAAGTTATCTTAGTAAGGATTTTAATGGCTTACGCTAAAGTCCATTGGAAGCGAGGAAGAATTCCGCTTACATGGAGTAGCAACGCTAAAGTCCATTGGAAGCGAGGAGGAATTCCGCTTACATGGAGTAGCAAGAAGCATTAAAATGTACTAATGATAAGGGCTCAGGATGAAATAAGGATTAAAGGAAAAAGGAATGTCATGACATTGCATATCCATACATTCATATAATGTGTTTCTATTATGAATTATGGTACAGGGACAACCAATGGGCGATATAAATGCTGGAAATACAGGAAGGACTTGTGTTTAAGATTTGCATTTATGCCTTACTTTCATATTATGTTAAATATGAATTGTGTTATGCTCATGTGTTGGGGGTTGTCTTTGTAGGTGCTTTTGTTGACGAGAACCAGGGCCGGGGTTGATATGCTGAGCTGTAAGGAGTGCTACAGGATTAGCATGTTAGAGTTTTTGTATAGCTTCTACTGAGTAGAGTAAGACTATGATGTAGTACCTTTGTAGGAAGTACGTCTTTCCTTTTGGAACATTTTGGTACTGTAATCTCTAAAGCTCAGGTTAATCAACACGGCACATTACTCTGATATAATCACATGTATGTTTAGTTCTCTAAATTGCACCTTAATATCTTGATGTGATAACGGGGTCTCACAATCTCAGTGCGATATCAAAACACAATATCAATGATAAAGCAATAATAATCATATCCAATGTGAATGCTCTGTCTCATGCATCAACAAATGCAACTATGTCATGACATGTCTCATCACACATCTTATTATCATGAGACTAAGATGATATGTCCATTTCCGCTCAATATGTCAGTGAAATCATCTCACATCTTCATATTAGCAACACATATCATTGTAACGTCCTCACATGATAATAGCCAGAGCATATACCCAAAAACCGGCGTATATCTCTCATACCAAGTATATGCAGCATACCCGAGCATATACCCAAACCAGGCGTATATCTCTAATGCTAACGTAGCATACCCGAGCATATACCCAAACCAGGCGTATACCTCTAATGCTAACGTATATACCTCATCCATCTCAAATACATGATATCCATGAATGTACATGCATATGATACTACCAATCATATGATACCAACACAAAACAATTCATATGATATCAATCGCATAACATCATCACACAATATCTATACTCCGTACGTCAACACGTACCTGGTATACGACAACAAAAGCGATAAAGCAGGTGTTGATGGCTAATTGCCTCGTTGCCCCGTCCCCTGTGATGATGCTACAAGTACATGAACAATAGACCATGTTATAAGAGGCTTTAAAAATAAATGCTACAAAAATATAACATTTTGCAAAATTCTGCCATCACCGATCGATCGCCCCATATTCTCGATCGATCGCAGAACTATTCACTCTTCACCGATCGATCGAACAAAAGCACCGATCGATCGCCACATGCACCGATCGATCGCCTCAAAATCACCGATCGATCGCTCAATTGTCAAACCGCCTTAAAATGTTTCTGTCAGCGTCGGTCGATTGGAAATCCTTTACCGATCGATCGCTGTGATTCCAACATTTGCAACCATGGCAATTTTCAAGCATATCTTCATGGTATTTCTTGAACAATTCATTTCCTATCATTTAACCACATTTCATGAAATCCCTAGGATCATATAAACATGTTTCTAACATTATAGCATCAAATTCTTGGCCTAGAAACAAGTTATGATTTCACACATGAATACTTGATATGCCAATGCACATACTTCATCACCAACTACACAATTCAAGTTCAAAACCATAAATTCCTTACCAAGATTGTACAAATTCACTTCACTTAACTTCCTAGCTCAATTCTCAAGTGAATTCCAAGCTCAAACCAAGAGGAACTTCAAAGAGTTGGAGAGGAGCTTGTGTAGGATTTTGTAGGTGAAACATGAGAAACTATGTGAATCCCCTCCCTAAGTCACTTGATATAATGTCATTTGGAGCTAATGACATGTTAAGTGACATGTACATGAAGATGAACTCCAAATTCAAATGCAACTCCAACTCAAATTTAATTCACATGCATATTCAAATGCCTACTAGTTTATGTTGCTTGATATGTTACTACACTTGATTAAATTCAAATCATTTTGCACCATGTTTCATTCATTGCCATATATCATTTCATGCATGTATTATTTCATTCTTTTCTTGGTTCCACCCGAACCCCCATTATCATACCGCCATTTGATATAATTACACCATAATCATATCACACGTGTATAAAACAAATCGAGGCATTACAATTCTCCCCCACTTATTGAATTTCGTCCTCGAAATGGCATATACAACCATAACCCATGCTCTACATAATAATACATATGATATATGCCGTATACAAAACATTAACAAACTAATAACATATCAACATACCAGAAAACAAATCTGGATACCGTTGTCATATGCTGCTCCATCTCGCACGTTACCTCGTCGACACCCCTTCTGTCCCACTGTACTTTAACCATAGGATTCACTTTATTCCGCAACCTGCGTTCAGCTCGATCCAAGATCATAACCGGTCGTTCCTCATACGACACATCTGTATCTAACTGTACATCAGGTAGCTGTAATACATGACTCGGATCTGGTTCATATTTCCTCAACAGTGAAACATGAAAAACATCATGAATACCACTCAATGCCGGCGGTAGTGCCAAGCGATATGCCAACGTACCAATACGTTGCAATACCTCATACGGACCAACATACCGTGGAGACAATTTTCCACGTTTACCAAACCGTACTACACCTTTAAAAGGTGAGATTTTCAAGAACACACGGTCACCAACTTGAAACTCAAGTGATCTACGTCGCTTATTAGCATAAGCAGCCTGTCTGTCCTGAGCAGCTTTATGTTTCAATCGAATTAACTTCACTTTCGCTTCCATTTCATGAATCAGTTCTGGTCCATGTAAGGAAGACTGATCCACAGCATCCCAATACAATGGCGATCTACACCGTCGCCCATATAGAGCCTCAAATGGTGTCATCTGTATACTAGTTTGATAACTGTTATTATATGAAAATTCCACTAATGGCAATGACTCTTGCCAAGAGGTGTCAAACTCTAATACACAGGCACGCAACATATCCTCAAGCGTCTGTATTGTACGCTCTGTTTGTCCATCTGTCTGAGGATGATATGTTGTACTCAACCGCACTTCAGTTCCCAATGCTGTCGTAACCCTTCCCAAAAATGAGAAGTAAATCTAGGATCTCTATCCGACACAATGGAAACCGGGATACCATGTAGTTTCACTACATGTTGAATGTACAACTGTGCCATTCGCAAATACGTAAATGTCATACAATATGGCACGAAATGAGATACTTTGGTGAGTCGGTCAACGATCACCCAAATGGCATCACAACCAGAAGACGTCTGTGGCAAATGAGTCACAAAATCCATCGTGATATGTTCCCATTTCCACTGAGGAATGTCCAAACTGTGTAATTCACCTCCTGGTTTCTATCTTTCTGCTTTTACTTGTTGACAAACTAAACACCGTTTCACAAAGTTCAACACATCCTGTTTCATACGTTTCCACCAAAATTGGGTACGTAAATCATGATACATTTTCTTTCCTCCAGGATGTATACTGTATCTACTACAATGAGCACGTTGTAGTAGTTCTTGACGTAGTCCTAATGAAGCAGGTACTACCCAACAGTTTCTGTATTTAAGAATCCCATCACTTGTAAGTATATATTGAGATGTTTGTCCTTGATTTATCATGTCCTTCCATTGTTGTACCTCATCATCAGTATTTTTTGCTGTCTTGATTTTCTCAAAAATATCAGGTTCAACATATAATGTTGATACTCGTACTGGCACTGTTTCCACATCAAACTCATAACCCAAAGTACAACAAGAAGTCATCAAGGCAGAAAATGAATCATCTCATCAGCTGTATGATGTACTTTTCGACTCAAGGCATCTACTGTAAGATTAGATTTTCATGGATGATATTCAATCTCACAATCATAATCTTTCAACAGATCCATCCATCTTCTTTGCCTCATATTCAATTCTGCTTGAGTGAATAAAAACTTTAAACTCTTATGATCTGTGTATATGGTAAACGACGTACCATATAAATAATGTCGCCATATCTTCAAGGCAATGACAATGGCAGCTAATTCCAGATCATGTACTGGATATCGCATTTCATGTGGTTTCAATTGTCGTGATGCATAAGCCACTATATGTTTATCCTGCATCAATACACAACCCAAACCTAATAATGATGCATCAGTATATTAGGTAAACCTGTCATGTTCCGATGGAATGATCAAGACTGGAGCTGTAGTCAATCGATGTTTCAATTCCTGAAAACTATGCTCACAAGTCTCTGACCATTGAAATGATACTCCCTTCTGTGTCAAATGTGTCAATGGTTTGGTAATCGCTGAAAATCCTTCAACAAACCGTCTATAATATCCAGCCAAACCCAAGAAACTACGAATTTCTGGCACAGAAGTAGGTGCTGACCAATTCAACACTGTTTCCACTTTCTTCGGATCAACTCATATACCTTCTTCTGAAATTACATGCCCTAAAAAGCCGACACTAGTCAACCAAAACTCACACTTACTGAGTTTGGCATACAACTGATGTGTCCTCAACAATTGCAATACCATATGCAAATGTTGAACATGTTCTGCATCACTCTGCGAATAGATCAGTATATAATCGATAAAGACAATGACAAATCGATCAAGGTATTCCTGGAAAACCCGATTCATTAAACTCATAAAGACAGCTGGAGCATTTGTTACTCCAAATGGCATTACTAGAAACTCATAATGCCCATAGCGAGTTCTGAATGCTGTCTTCTGTACATCACCCTCTCTCACACGTATTTGATGATAACCAGACCTCAAATCAATCTTAGAATAGATTTTTGATCCTTGCAACTGATCAAATAAATCATCAATACGAGGAAGAGGATATTTATTCTTTATGGTTACCTTGTTTAATTGTCGATAGTCAATACACAATCGCATTGTCCCATCCTTCTTCTTAACAAATAATACCAGAGAACCCCAAGGCGATACACTAGGACGTATGTGCCCCTTGTCCAATAAGTCTTGCAATTGAGTTTTCAATTCTTTTAATTCCGAAGGTGCCATCCGATAAGGAGCTCGTGAAATTGCAGAAGTACCAGGTATCAAATCAATACCAAATTCCACTTCTCGACTCGGTGGAAATCCAGGTATCTCATCCGGAAACACATCCACATACTCTGCAACCACTGGTATCTCCTCCACTTTCCTTTCTATTTTCTGTTCAGTTACATCAAGGGGATAAATCAAATAACCCGCATGTCCATGTTCTAACAAACGCGACATTCGGATTGCTGATATCAAAGGAATCCTTGCCCTCGATCCCTAGCCATAGAAGAACCATTGATTTCCAGTATCAGACTGAAATCTCACTATCTTCTGAGAACAATCCACAACAGACTGATATTTACTCAACACATCGATTCTAAGAATGCAATCAAAATCTGTCATGTCTAACACAATCAAATCAGTTTGTAGTCCATACTCAGTCTCAAACTGAATATCACAATCAGACACCCTCTGACAAGCCATCACAGTAGTTCCCATGGGTGTCGAGACATAAAGAGGCATCAACAGTGGAGACGAGCATATATGATACCGATCAACAAAATTTTGTGCAACAAAAGAATGTGATGCACCAGTATCAATCAAAAGTAAAGCTGGATAAGTTAATAAAGTACACTACCCACTATCACATCATCAGGAGCTGCCTCTGCTTCCTCCCTGTTCAGTGCATATACCTGAGCCTGAGGTGGTCCCGCCCTCTGTCCTCCACCAAATTGTGGTACACCCTGTGGTCTCTGCTGCACTGTATTCTCTGACATTGGTCCTCTCCTCTGTTGTCCACCCACTTGAGGACAATCACGGATCACATGTCCTGGTCTCCCACAACGGAAACAAACTACTGGATTCAAGTGAGGACAATATCGTTTCAAATGTGGTCCGCCACATTTAAAGCATTGCACACCACTGCCAATACTACTACCTTGGAACTGTCCCTTAGCTCTTCGGTCATCCCCTTTCCGTGGTCCAAAACGTTTCCCACTAAACCTAGATGAAGATGCACCACCTCGTGGTGATTTAATGGTTCTCCTCTAGGTATCATACTTTCAGATGTAGGTGGTTGGGATTGTCCAACATCTTTGTACACCCCTACTACAATCTCAGCCACCTCGGCTCTAGTCAATGCTTCTTCATATGATGTAGGGTTATTGGACATTACCCTATCAAACAATTCAGGCCTCAAACCTTTCACAAACTGTCTGATCTTTGTTTTTGTGTTTACAGCGATATGTGTCACATACCGGAGCAATGAAGAATATTGCACAGCATAGTCAGATACTGTCATTGATCCCGGTCTCAAGATTGTAATTTCATCCTCTTTCCTCTGCCTTGCAACAACAGAGAAATAATGATCAAGAAACTTCGTTCTAAACACGTCCCAGTTAATTGTCTGTCCTTGAGCCCTCAGCTCAATCAATGTGGACTTCCACCACATCATGGCTTTCTTAGCCAACTGAAATTCAGCTAAGCGTAACCAAGCAATCTTGGCACACGGTGCTGACACAAATATCTGTTCCACACGTTCTAGCCACTCCTCTGCCAGTTCCCCTGATTCAGTTCCCTCAAACCTGGGTGGCTGATAACTCAGAAATTGCGTCAATGTTAACTCGCCAGGTAACAGTACCTGTTCCACTGGCCCTTGCTCAATCGGTGGTGGTGGCACAAGCGCCATCCTCACACTCACATTGCCACTCATGGCATCTCCAACATCCTCATGATACCCTCTGTCTGTCATAAATGTATATCAAGTTTAACAATAACATTCTCAAATATAAAACATGTTAGAAAAACATCATATTACAAATCCTAACATGATATTACCATCTCAACATGTTTTCAAGTATTTAGGTAACTCCCTAATACACTTCCTCTACCCATTTTCACCCCGTTCTCGAACCACTGCTCTGATACCAATAATGTGGGGTCCTCGTTACTTAATCCATTATGTATCAATTAATCATACATACGTGAGTCTGAATTAAGTAAAAACATGCACTGATTAGAAGTTTCTTACTAAGTAAGTGTTGGGATATGCCCTAAGACAAATCATTAGATGATTGTTTTGACATACAATGTTTATGATGTCATGAATGGCAATTCATTATTATATATTATTCTTGTAACTGTGCAATGTTAATTAATATATATGTTAATGTCCTTAGAATAATATTGTATTATTCTTGAAGATGTCCCTTGTGATATCCCCGAAATGGTTAATTGCATTTGGGCATTAATTACGATTATTATGATTAATTATGTGGTAATTAATTATGTGTTGGAATTTATTTACCTTATGGAAATGCATGGTCATGTGGATAGGGTGACCCGGGGTTGCATTTCAGGGTGCATGTGATGCATGTTGGGTAAATATTATTGGAAGCATGATTTATTTGCCATTGGTAGCAATTGATTAGAAATCATGTGTTTAATTGGTATTTGGTGCATTTTGAGTAAATGCTTTGAAAAATATCATGTTGGGGTGTTTTATACACCATGGAATTATTTTGGTATGCTTTTTATTTAATAAACACCTTTTATTATCCCCAACCCCACCTTTACCAATCACTCTTACTTTACCAAATCAACTTCCAACAAACCCTTCCCTTCCATTTTCGAGCTTGAGCTTTTGGGAGAAGAGAAACCTTTCAAAAATCTTGATTTGGAGATTGTTGGGTGATTTGAGGTCCCCAAGAGGTATGGATACCTCATGGTTAATTTTTGTAAGGTTTTGTTTGAGTTTGGTATGTTTTTGAAGGATTTTAAAATGGGTTTTGTTGGGTTGATGTGGGTTTGGTTATATGTTGGATTTATACTTGTTTTGAAGTATATTTTGGTGATTTATGTTGATATTTATGTTGTTGGTTGGTTGGTATAAATGTTGGAATGGGTTGGAATGGTTTTGAGGTGCAAAAATGGAGGTTTTTCGGGTAACAGGGGTTGGCGATCGATCGCCCATTCCAGGCGATCGATCGCGCCCAGGCAGTGGGCTTTTCAAGCAATTGGCGATCGATCGCCACTCTTGGGCGATCGATCGGCGGGTCTGGCGATCGATCGCGCCACGGGTGGCGATCGATCGCCGAAGGGTGCAAAATTTGATTCTCGGACAGTGAGGATTGGCGATCGATCGCCGTGATGGGCGATCGATCGCGAAGACCAAAATTTGGTATTTTTGGATTTGTTTTGTAGGATTTTTGGGTTTGGACTATTATTGGGTTCTAATATTGATTTGTGTGAATGTGTAGAACCATCCCAGGTGGCGACACAGCCAAGGCATTGAAGTTCTACCATATCCTACATTTTGGAAAGGTACGTAGTGGACGTACGGGCACCCCAACGGTACATGTATCTTATATACTTATTGTTATGCATTGTGGATGCAAGTATATATGTGGTATTGCATAGTGGATGCAAATACATGTTATGCATGATGTTTATAGATGCATATGATTATTGGTGCATATCCCATGAGTCGTGGTCATCCCTTGATGATTTTAATGCTTGCCGCTATTTGGTTTGGTTCCGCTAAATGTGAAGCGAGGGGTGGGAGCGCCGCATGTCACATTTGAGCGTGGTTATCATATAGGACGAGGAAAGGGTATTTGCCGCTCAATGAGAGGCGAGGGGTGGGAGTCCCGCAGTCCATTGAAGCGAGGTTATCCTATGCCGTCTATATGTAAATAAGCGATGGGCATTAAAATACATTGTGATGGACAGACTAGGGATTGGTGATCAGTATTTGGTATTGATGAAATGGTATATGTTCATGACATGTTTAGACCATTAAAAATAATCTATTGATTATACTCATGAGTTATGGTACAGGGACAACCAAACGGGAAGCGTTTGAAATGCATGGGAAAACAGGAAGTGTTTTATTATGATTATGCATTTACGCTTAATCTTCATATTGTATTGAATATGAATGATTATTATTGCTCATGTTTGGGGGTTGTCCTTGTAGGTACACGTTTGGCATGATAGAAGGGCTAGACGGGTTGAGATGGTGAGCTTTTGAGGACGCTTTTGAGACTATGAAGGACAGGATTATTTGGATAGTATCTACTCTAGGAGTAGTATAAAACTATAATTGTATATCCATTTATTGGAATGTAATTAATCCTTTTGGTGATCCTTATTTTTTGGCATGTAATGCTTAAGCTCATAAACTCAACACGTTATTTCTCACTCTGATCATTTATATTAGCTCTATTATGCCTTGATTCCGCACTTAAGGATTAGGGTCCTTACATTCGTGGTATCAGAGCAGTGGTTAGAGAACCCGGGAACGAGTGAAGGGTAGCCTTAGCATGATAGGCTAGGTGCTTACATTTGAAGCATGTTTATGCATGTGGTGCATATTGATGTATATCCTGTTATACTAACGTGCTTATTCTCATTCCTGTTATCTAACGGCATAACATATATACTGCTTTGGAATTGTTGTTAACATTTGTATTACAGCATGGCTGCTAATGAGGAGGTTGGAGATATTGGTAGTGTGAACGCAAGCGTCGGTCAAGTGAACCCTCTACCTCCACCGGCCGTAGGCATGGAGCCAGTGGTTCAGTTATTGCTACCGGGTGAGATCAGTCTGACGCAATTTCTATCTTATCATCCGCCCCGGTTTGAGGGGACAGAGTCCGGAGAAGAGGCTGAAGAGTGGTTGGAAAGGCTTGAGCAGATCTTTGTATCGGCTCCTTGTGCTGTGACAGCTTGGCTGAGGCTGGCGGAGTTTCAATTAGCCAAGAAACATCTGATGTGGTGGAGGAGCACAGTAATGGAGATGAGAGCACTGGGTGCTGTGATTGATTGGACACTCTTCAGGACTAGGTTTTTGAATCGGTACTTCTCCGCAGCAGCAAGACAGACAAAGGAGGATGAATTTACAAGTCTGAGGCAGGGGAACATGACAGTGGCAGACTATGCCACACGGTACTCTTCGTTGTTGAGGTACGTCCCCCACATTGCCACCAGTGGACACGCTAAGATGAGGAACTTTATGAAAGGATTGCGACCGGAGCTCTATGACCGGGTTATCTGTGATGACCAGGGATTATAGGTGTTAATCCCGTAGTGTTAATAATCCCTAAAGTGGTTTTACGTGGCGATTTGGAATTTAATCGAGGTATTGGGCCTTCTGGGCTCGTTTATTTGGGTAGTTGGGATCGTTGGATCCAGAGGTTGAGATTGTATTCACATTACGGTGTAAAACCTAAGAGTTGGGTTTTTGATGTGTCTCGGAATCTCGGGTGCTGTGTGAGCACCGGTAGGGGGTTTTGGAGTTAGAGAGAGAGTTTTTGAAAACAGATGATTTTTAAGGAATCATGATGTATTTGTGGGGCTATTAATTTTTCGGGGTATTTTTGCTATAAATACCAATTGAACCCAAAATTTTAAAGAAAATTTCATTTCAACCCCTTCATTTCCTCTCTCCTCTCCCGCGACCCTTTCCCGTCTGCCAGCCCCTGTCCCGCGCGCAAAAGCGCTTCGGCCGCCGTCGTCCCGCCGCCGATCGGCGCGTCCGACCTACCCACGGCTTCGTCTCGTCCAGGCGCTCCTTTCCCCTCCGGCAATTGAAAGTTTCATCGCGATTTGAAGTCGAATTTTGAGAAAGAGCGGCGATCCCCAATTTCTAGGGTTCATCGGATTTTGGTCGTTTTTCTTCCGATTTCGTTTGGGTAACGTTCCTTACCCCTTTTTCCATGTTTGTGATGTTCTTCCCTGCCTAATTGTGATTTTTTGGTTCGAAATTATGTTCGAATTTTAGGGCTTGGAATTCGATTTTGGGGATTTTTGGCATGAGGATGATAATGCTTGTTAGGATTCGATTTATTCATGTTTAAATGAATTATGATGCTTGATTGAGATCGAATTGAGAAGCTATGGTTCGAATTTGAAGAATTGTTAGGGTTCGAATTTAAAGGCTTGTTTGGGTTCGATTTTAAGGGGGTTGAGTTCGAAAATTTGGGGGTTTTTGTCAAGGGATGTTGATTCTTGCTTGGATAGCTTAATTGACATTTTAGATAAATTATGGTATTTAATTGGGTTCGAAATTGTGAGATTGGGGTTCGATTTTTGTAGGGCATTCTTGAACAAATTTCGATATTGTCTCATTTATTTCCTTCCCTGCATGTACCCTGCCCCGGGTCTTTTAAGAGGATAATTGTCGTGTATTGACAATATTTTGAGGGATATGGGTGTGCTTGAGCATAGGTTACATGTTCGTAAATAATTGTGAATTATTTATCGTGTTAGCACATCATTCCTCGGGGCATGGAACTCGAGCAAGGTTTGGCTCGGACTTCGGAGATTTAAGGTACGTGCGACGTACGAGCATTACTATATATATGTGAAATGCATAAGGTGTGTTTGATTGCATTGAATGTTTTGCGTATGGTTATACATATATGTTGATATGGCCAAGGAATGACCCAAATCTTGATATCGCAGCTTGTAGCGTGCGTGACACTAGAGTAAGATGACTCTTACATGATATAAGGGGTACTGGGTTTATATGACTATATTATGAGACATTTGAGATGTCTAGGTTTGTAGAATCATGTATTCTTCGTGAGACATTGAGATGTCTAGGTTCGTAGAATCATGTATTCATTATGAGACATTTGAGATGTCTAGGTATAATGGAAAGCGAAATTATGAAATCAATATTTGATATTGATATATCTATATTTGCATGTATATGAACTTGGAATCATTCATTATTGATATTTGAGAATCAGGCATGCGATGTGTAAATCAATGTGTTGATTTACTGATTTTGAGATTTGATGAGTTTGATGATTGTGAGGACAGGGACAGTACACGGAATCCCGGATGAGGTTGCCATCCAGGGAGTATCATTTAAATTCATTAGCATTTACCTTTGTTGTAAATTATGAATTTCATTATTATGATTATGGGATTTTGTGTATTGGTATGCTCACCCCGTTGGGGGCTGTCTCTGTTGGGACAGGTGGACAGGTACATCGATGGCTATGGAGCTGAGCTCGAGCTGTTGATTTGAGGTACTCCCAGGATCGTGGTACCAGGGCTTGATGGAGCACGGTATCGTATAGAGTACCTATATATATACACCTGAGGATTTATACATATTCATGATGCTCGCATGTGATCACGATTATACTTGTATATGGATTGTATATAAAGGCATGAGCCTATCTCTCTTTCATTTAAGGTTGCATGCAATTAGAGGTTGAATTGCTAGAATGATATGAGAGTCATTGGTGTATTATGTGTGGTGTCTTCCCTGGCTGGGAATTTACTTGTATTGCTGCTTTCTGTTGAGTATTATGCTTTCCCTGGCCGGGAATTTTGTTATGTGTTGTACTCTTTTTTTTGGGATAGCTCTATTTATGGGGAGACTCTGCCCAAATTTTTATAAAAGTTTACAATGTGAAAAGTGGCACCAAGGGGTTGGTATAGGGCAAACATATGAGTCTTTCATTGACAGGCGATGATTAAGTATCATCAGAGCTTCCCGATTGACATTTTATAGAAAGCATGTACCACACATAGTGGTTAATACACTAATCAAGGTTTAAGGGCTTGGGGCCCTTACATTATCACTAATAACCCAACTTCTTTTGATGACGCTCTCACAAGAGCGGAGCTTGCGGAGCTAGGAGTGGGAGCTTACGCTATGCCACCACTGGTACCGCAACAGAGGCAGACCAATGACAGCTTGAGGCCTCGGGGAGAGCCATTTAAACCCCGTGGTGCCTCTTCATCTTCGCGGTATGGTGGAAAGAAACACTTTGGCCAGAAACAGGATGGCAAGAAGGGCAATTGGTCGGCCAATCGAGGATCTTCACAAGGGGATAGGCCGGGAGAGCCGAGGTGCAACAATTGTGGAGGGCCACATTCTTCAAACAAGTGTCCTGCATGTTATATCTGTGGCAAGATGGGCCACATCGCTCGGTATTGCCCCACACGGGGAGGACAGTCTGAGTTCCAGGGCAACAGGCCGAGTTTTGAGGATAGGACAGTGCAGCAGAGGCAGCAGTTTGGGCCTCGACCATCGGGAGGTCAGACAGTAGGACCACCTCAGGGACAGGTGTATGCACTGACCAGGGAGCAGGCCCAGGCAGCCCCAGAGGAGGTGATTGCCGGTACGTGCCATTTATTTACGTACCCTGCTTTTATTTTGATCGATACAGGTGCCTCCCATTCTTTTGTATCGGTGGGTTTTGTGGAAAGACACCATATGCGCACGTCTCCTTTACCCACGCCTCTCCTTGTCTCAACACCCACTGGAAGGAAAGTTGTTGCTGATCAGTTTATGGCAGACTGCCTCATTTATTTTGAGGGCAACGAGTTGAGGTCAGATTTGATTGTGCTGGGTATGTCAGACTTCGACTGCATCTTGGGTATTGATGTTCTGAACAGATATCAGGCAGTGGTAGATTGCCGACAAAGGACAGTGAAGTTCAGACCTGAGTTGGGCAGTCAGTGGACCTTCTATGGCAACGGTTCTCGTGCGAAGATTCCGTTGATTTCAGCGATCAAGATGACTTAGCTATTGGAACGTGGCCACACGGGCTATCTTATTTATGCCGTGGACACGTCTGGGAAGGATAAGGAACTAAGAGTTGAGGATGTGCCAGTGGTAGCAGAGTTTGCTGATGTATTCCCCGAAGAGATCCCAGGATTCCCACCAGCTAGGGAAGTCGAGTTTGGGATCGAGCTGTTGCCAGGGACATCCGCTATCTCTCGTGCACCTTATAGGATGGCACCGGCAGAATTGAGGGAGTTGAAAGAACAGTTACAGGATCTCCTAGACAAGGGATATATACGCCCGAGCGTGTCGCCATGGGGCTCACCAGTTCTCTTTGTGAAAAAGAAGGACGGTTCGATGCGGTTGTGCATCGATTACCGGCAACTGAATAAGGCTACAGTGAAGAACAAGTATCCTCTTCCAAGGATCGACAATCTGTTTGATCAGTTGCAAGGTACCAGGGTGTATAGCAAGATTGATTTGAGATCCGGGTATCATCAGATTCGGGTCAGAGAGGAAGATGTGCAGAAGACAGCGTTCCGGACCCGATATGGACATTATGAGTTCCTAGTGATGCCGTTCGGCGTGACGAATGCTCCAGCAGTCTTCATGAGTCTGATGAACAGGGTGTTTCAGCAGTATCTTGATCAGTTCGTCATTGTGTTTATTGACGATATTCTTATCTACTCCCGGAGTGAGGAAGAGCATGAGAAACACTTGAGGACAGTGCTTCAGATTCTCAGAGAGCATCAGTTATATGCTAAGCTCAGTAAGTGTGAATTTTGGCTGAGCAGTGTAGTGTTTCTGGGGCATGTCATATCGAGCAGCGGGATATCTGTAGATCCCAAGAAGATTGAGGCTGTGATGGAGTGGGCTGCCCCCACATCTGTGCCTGAGTTCGGAGTTTTCTGGGTTTGGCCGGGTATTATCGACGCTTTGTCGAGGGCTTTTCGAAGATTGCCAAGCCGCTGACTCAGTTGACCCAGAAGGGAGTGCCTTTCTTTTGGTCAGAAGCTTGTGAGGAGAGCTTCCAAGAGTTGAAGCACCGGTTGACGACGGCGCCAGTGTTAGTGATCCCTACGGAGAACTCCAGATTTGTTCTGTATACTGATGCATCACTGCAGGGCCTTGGGTGTGTTCTGATGCAAGATAAGCATGTGGTAGCTTATGCATCGAGGCAGTTGAAGCCGCATGAGACCAGATATCCAGTTCATGACTTGGAATTGGCGGCTATCATCTTCGCCCTGAAGATCTGGAGACATTACTTATATGGGACTTCGTTCACCATATACACGGATCACAAGAGCCTCAAGTTTTTATTCACTCAGGCAGAGCTGAACATGAGGCAGAGGAGATGGATGGACCTACTCAAGGACTATGATTGCGAGATCGAGTACCATCCGGGAAAAGCCAATTTGACAGCAGACGCTTTGAGCCGGAAAGTGAGGAGTTCTGCTGAGGACGTCATTCATTTGTCTGCTATGATGACCTCCTATTGCCATCTGGGCTATGATTTTGATATAGATGCATCGCCTGTGTATGTATCGACTCTGTTAGCCGAGCCAGACATCTATGAGAACATCAGGAGAGCTCAGAGGTCAGATGATGAGGTTCAGAGGTGGTTATCTTTAGTACATCTTGGTCAGCCAACGAAATTCAGAGTGGCCGATGACGGGTCTTTGAGATTGGGTGACCGTTGGGTGGTTCCGAGTATGCCGGAGTTTCGTAAAGGGATCTTGGAACGAGCTCACAGTAGCAGACTTAGCATCCACCCAGGCGGGAAGAAGATGTACAGAGATCTGCGTGATCAGTTTTGGTGGAAAAGGATGAAGTCTGATGTCGTCGCTTTTGTGAAGAGGTGTTTGATCTGCCAGCAGGTTAAGGCAGAGAGACAGAGACCTGGCGGCGAGTTGAGAAGCTTGGAGATACCGAAGTGGAAGTGGGAGCACATTTCCATGGACTTCGTGACTCATTTGCCGAGGAGTGCTTCAGGCTTCGATTCTATTTGGGTGATTGTGGACAGATTGACTAAGGTAGCCCACTTTATTCCCTATAGCATGACTTTCACATTTTTGAGGATGGCGCAGTTGTATATTAGAGATGTGGTGAGATTGCATGGGATCCCCGTCTCCATAGTGTCAGATCGAGATCCGCGATTCACATCTCATTTCTGGGAAGGCCTTCAGTCAGCCTTGGGAACTGAAGTCAGATTGAGTACTGCTTATCATCCTCAGACGGATGGCCAGACCGAGCGCACTATTCAGACGCTCGAGGACATGTTAAGAGCTTGTGTTTTGGAGTTCGATGCCTCTTGGTAGGATTCAGTGCCTTTGGTAGAGTTTTCTTATAACAATAGCTACCAGGCGAGTATTCAGATGGCTCCGTTTGAAGCTCTTTATGGCAGACGGTGTAGATCACCCTTGTGTTGGGATGATATGGACCGCAAATCAGTCGGAGGACCGGAGTTGATCCGAGAGATGGAAGAAAAGATAAAGACGATAAGGCAGAAAATGAAAGCGGCTCAGGACAGGCAGGCAGCTTATGCGAATAAACGGCGGAGACCGTTGGAATTTCAGTTGGGAGATAAGGTCTTTTTGAAGATCTCGCCTTTCAGAGGCGTTGTGCGATTTGCGATGCGCGGGAAACTGTCTCCGAGGTATGTTGGACCGTACGAGATTTTGCGGCGCATTGGCACCTTAGCTTACCGACTGGCTTTGCCGCCTTCTTTATCTGGTATACATGATGTGTTTCATGTGTCTATGCTGCGGAAGTATGAGCCGGATCCGTCGCATGTGTTACAGCCTTCCGAAGTTCAGTTAGAGTCCGATGTGTCTTATGTGGAACGGCCTGTCAGAATTCTGGATCGAGCAGACCGTAGACTTCGGAACAAGGTGATACCTATGATCAAGGTTTCAGTGGGATCGCAGGGGTGTCGAGGAGGCTACGTGGGAGACGGAGCGGCATATGGTGCAGCACTACCCGGAACTATTCTCTGGTATGTGTTTATGTTTAGTTTCTTTTTGGGGTAAGTGCATGTGATTTCGAGGACGAAATCTTATAAGTAGGGGAGTATTGTGATATCCCCGAAATGGTTAATTGCATTTGGGCATTAATTACGATTATTATGATTAATTATGTGGTAATTAATTATGTGTTGGAATTTATTTACCTTATGGAAATGCATGGTCATGTGGATAGGGTGACCCGGGGTTGCATTTCAGGGTGCATGTGATGCATGTTGGGTAAATATTATTGGAAGCATGATTTATTTGCCATTGGTAGCAATTGATTAGAAATCATGTGTTTAATTGGTATTTGGTGCATTTTGAGTAAATGCTTTGAAAAATATCATGTTGGGGTGTTTTATACACCATGGAATTATTTTGGTATGCTTTTTATTCAATAAACACCTTTTATTATCCCCAACCCCACCTTTACCAATCACTCTTACTTTACCAAATCAACTTCCAACAAACCCTTCCCTTCCATTTTCGAGCTTGAGCTTTTGGGAGAAGAGAAACCTTTCAAAAATCTTGATTTGTGGAGATTGTTGGGTGATTTGAGGTCCCCAAGAGGTATGGATACCTCATGGTTAATTTTTGTAAGGTTTTGTTTGAGTTTGGTATGTTTTTGAAGGATTTTAAAATGGGTTTTGTTGGGTTGATGTGGGTTTGGTTATATGTTGGATTTATACTTGTTTTGAAGTATATTTTGGTGATTTATGTTGATATTTATGTTGTTGGTTGGTTGGTATAAATGTTGGAATGGGTTGGAATGGTTTTGAGGTGCAAAAATGGATGTTTTTCGGGTAACAGGGGTTGGCGATCGATCGCCCATTCCAGGTGATCGATCGCGCCCAGGCAGTGGGTTTTTCAAGCAATTGGCGATCGATCGCCACTCTTGGGCGATCGATCGGCGGGTCTGGCGATCGATCGCGCCAGGGGTGGCGATCGATCGCCGAAGGGTGCAAAATTTGATTCTCGGACAGTGAGGATTGGCGATCGATCGCCGTGATGGGCGATCGATCGCGAAGACCAAAATTTGGTATTTTTGGATTTGTTTTGTAGGATTTTTGGGTTTGGACTATTATTGGGTTCTAATATTGATTTGTGTGAATGTGTAGAACCATCCCAGGTGGCGACACAGCCAAGGCATTGAAGTTCTACCATATCCTACATTTTGGAAAGGTACGTAGTGGACGTACGGGCACCCCAACGGTACATGTATCTTATATACTTATTGTTATGCATTGTGGATGCAAGTATATATGTGGTATTGCATAGTGGATGCAAATACATGTTATGCATGATGTTTATAGATGCATATGATTATTGGTGCATATCCCATGAGTCGTGGTCATCCCTTGATGATTTTAATGCTTGCCGCTATTTGGTTTGGTTCCGCTAAATGTGAAGCGAGGGGTGGGAGCGCCGCATGTCACATTTGAGCGTGGTTATCATATAGGACGAGGAAAGGGTATTTGCCGCTCAATGAGAGGCGAGGGGTGGGTGTCCCGCAGTCCATTGAAGCGAGGTTATCCTATGCCGTCTATATATAAATAAGCGAGGGGCATTAAAATACATTGTGATGGACAGACTAGGGATTGGTGATCAGTATTTGGTATTGATGAAATGGTATATGTTCATGACATGTTTAGACCATTAAAAATAACTATTGATTATACTCATGAGTTATGGTACAGGGACAACCAAACGGGAAGCGTTTGAAATGCATGGGAAAACAGGAAGTGTTTTATTATGATTATGCATTTACGCTTTATCTTCATATTGTATTGAATATGAATGATTATTATTGCTCATGTTTGGGGGTTGTCCTTGTAGGTACACGTTTGGCATGATAGAAGGGCTAGACGGGTTGAGATGGTGAGCTTTTGAGGACGCTTTTGAGACTATGAAGGACAGGATTATTTGGATAGTATCTACTCTAGGAGTAGTATAAAACTATAATTGTACATCCATTTATTGGAATGTAATTAATCCTTTTGGTGATCCTTATTTTTTGGCATGTAATGCTTAAGCTCATAAACTCAACACGTTATTTCTCACTCTGATCATTTATATTAGCTCTATTATGCCTTGATTCCGCACTTAAGGATTAGGGTCCTTACATCCCTAGTCAAGTATTATCATGAATAGGGATAATGATAATACGTAGAGACTAGTATGTGTTGATTGATGAATTGTTCATTGATATGAGATATCAAATCAACACATGGGTACATGTTAGAGAACGATATACTGGACAGACCCACCATGAGAATGCAACATGGATAGTTATATGATCGTCATATGCAATTCTCATAGTGATAATAATGTATGTAATCCTTATGACTTGTGATCATCAGAGATCCCAACATAAGGAGTTATGTATCTTGATATCGTCAAACGTTACCCGTAACAGGGTAATCTATAAAGGCGACTATTGGATACACTACGAATTATGTAGAGGGATGTTGACTGATCGAGATAGGATTTGTCCCTCCTATATAACAGGAGATGTGTTTGGCCCTTGATCAAGTGAGAACTAAAATGCATGGCCATGCTCGAATGAGTCGATATGAGATATCGAGCTTATTCGTTTATTCTAGTTCTACTTGGGGATCAAGAAATAGAGATTGAATATACGAGTATGACTATTCCATGACTCGTGTTCAATCTAAACACAAAGGACAAAGGGATTAAGTTACATGGTTAGTATTATCACAAGTTCTAAAGGTTATGTCGAGTCATTGACATTCTTGTAATTTGGGTAGCCTCGATGTGTTGCTAGACACCGCTCTTAGCTTGTAACGTAAAATGAGATTTTATGTCACTGCCAACATTACAAGATCCTATCGGGTCGCACAAAAGATTAAATCGATAAGGGAAATTAAATTCATTGGATGAATTAATTAATTAAGAAGAGTCTTAATTAAGTGATTAAAAGGTTTTAATTAAATCATGGGTTTGGGCCCATAAGACTTTAAAAAAGTCTTGAACCTTAATTAAAAGCCTTATAATATAAATACAAGGTTTTGATTAATTGTTAATCATACTTTCATATCATACTTTGATATCAAAACCTAAACCTAGGCAAAGCAAGCTCTCAACCGCCTCCTTCAAGCCGTGATCATCACCGCCGCCGCCGTGTGGTTTCGTGGTGATTTTAAGGTGGTGGTCGATCGGTTTCGAACCGAGCTTTTGAGTTTTGGTTCAAGAATAAGTCTAGCAACTTGTTCTTGAACGTCCCTTGCTCGTTTAATCATGTGGATACCGTTGAGGCAAGACCTAGGAGGTGTTGCTCGTGACTCGGGATCGTTGGACGTGGTGCACCGTGGAATCTGCTCAAACACGCTACAGGGGTGAGACCTTCGTAATTCCTTTATCCGATATGATATCCTATGTATAGATCCATTGTTCTAGTAATCCAAAATTTTATTCCGCGGCGTTGTATTGTCTAAGGATTACTTACAGTGGTATCAGAGCCGTGTGCAAGGCTCATATCGGATTTATGTGATTAAATTGTGTTAATCATATTAGAACTAATATTGCATGCTTTAAAACTGTATTTTCATATATGATATGGAATAAATCGAGTTTGTGAAAATCATCGTATAATATTATATATGATATAATTGACGGATCAAAATATATGATAATTTGTGATCAAAACCGAGCCATTGGCTCACATAGAGCTCACGGCCACCGCATGTTGCTAGGGTTTTGAACCCTTTGGCTCGTGCATGGCCGAGCAGCCGCCGCAAAAGGTCTAGGGTTTCGAACCCTAGTCACCATGGCTCTCGGCCGCCGCCAACATGTAAGAAGGGTTTCGAACCCCCTTGGTTGGGAATGCATGGGCTCGGCCACCGTCGCACTATCTAGGGTTTTGAACCCTATTGGCTCGATAAAGTATTGAGAAGGTGCAAATTGGTTCGATCATGGTCCACGGAATTATGAGTGTCGACGGCTACACCACATGAGGGCTAGGGTTTTTTGAACCCTTGGCTCGAGATGGTTAAGCCGCCACCATCATGAACCGTGCATGGTTGGATCGTGGTTCGTGGCTCATGAATTACGGCGTTTTAAACAAGTTGGCTCGATGAAAAACTCAATGTGGTGCTCGGCGGCTAGGGTTTGGAACCCTAGCGCCGCCGCCGCTCGAGCTTGGCTCGGCCATGGGCTAGGGTTTCGAACCCTAGGCCCATTATTGGTCCAGCCGTGTGCTTTTGTGGTTCGAACCATGGTGGTTCGTGTCTTAGTCGCTTAAGTTCGTGGCATGTGATGTCCTGAGCGTACGATAATTTTTCAAAAATTATTTTACAGTTTTAATTAGAATTAAATTTAAAATGTTTAGAATTTAATTAATTAAATGTTAATGCATGCTTTATGTGTTGTTTGAGCATGGTGCGTGGTTATAGCCCTTTGACCTATTAGATAGGATTTGTGGATGTTTGTAATATATAATACGACCTGCGTGTCGTGCCTTCTCTATTTCATTCTAAATGTAATCCCTCCCCTATGTTCCCCTCGAATGTGAATCGAGGAATTCTATATCTTGTAAATAGTGTAGTTTATTTTATTGATGGTGATCAATGAAGATGGAGCATCGTGCCGGGATGAGGAGGCCATCACAAATTGGAGCCAAAGGAAGGTGCTTGTGAAGTTACCTTAGGTTGACTCTTAGGATTTTCTCATTGGCTTGAGAGAATCGTTAGTATGGGCTATAACCATGTCACGTTTAATTATGTATGTTGATGCATGATTTATCTTATGTTTTAGATTGATAATTGTATTACACATATATGTAGATATGTATACAACTATATGTAGTGGACATATTTTAAATTATCAAACTAATCATGAGATCAATAAATCCCTCTAAAATATTAAGTTTTAGATGCCTTCCAAAATTAAAAGTACTCGTCAATAACTTCGATTGTACATGTGTGGGTTTGCCAAAGCAAAGCACCATGGCAATCTTAGTAAGGCGCGAAAGGATAAAAGTGATATCCGTTATACTTTAAATTGGGTACGACTTAACTAAGTTCTCTCAATAGGATTGGGAACTTAGAGGCATGGGTTGGATTATAATTCATTTGATGAATTGAACAACGTGTTGTTCGTCCAACTATCCAAGAATTACATGTGATGTAATTGACAAAGTGTTGTCTACCTAAATAACCGAGTCTTGGGCGATTAGCCAAAGCTAACTCAAGATTAGGCGAAATATGGATCTTGGCCCACTAAAGGTTTTGGGGGTTGATATTTTTAAAAAAAAATAGTGGGAGCATCATTTAATATAAGACCATGTTAAATGATTAAATCATAAACTTATTTTGCATATTTATATTGTAGATATCCATGGCAACTAACAACGTTACAAGCACTTTATCACTGCGATCGGTCCTTGAGAAGGACAAATTAAATGGGACAAATTTCCTAGACTGGCATAGGAACTTGAGGATAGTCCTCAAACAAGAAAAGAAACAATATGTCCTAGAGGAACCCTTACCCGCTGAGGAACCTCCCCTAACGGCTACAAGAGCCGAAAAAGATGCTTACAAGAAGCATCAAAGTGACGCACTTGATGTTGGGTGCCTTATGCTTGCAACCATGAACCCTGAGCTTCAGAAGCAACATGAGGAAATGGAGGCGTTTGATATGATCGAGCATCTTAAGCAACTGTACCAACAACAAGCAAGACAAGAGAGGTATGACGTCTCTAAGGCGTTATTTCAATGCAGGATGGTAGAGGGAAGCCTAGTTGGAACTCATGTGCTCAAGATGATTGGGTACATTGAGAATCTGGACAAGCTGGGTTTTCCATTGGACCAAGAGTTGGCCACCGATGTGATCTTGCAATCGTTGCCTGAGAGCTTCAGTCAATTTGTAGTAAATTACAATATGACTGACATGGAAAAGACTCTACCACAATTGCTTGGTATGTTGAGAACATATGAAGCAAATACAAAGAAGACTAAGGCCACAAATGTTCTTATTGTGAATAAGGGCAAAGGAAAGGCCAAAGCTAAAAGCAATAAGAAAGCAAAGAAGGTCTTTGTTAAATCTAAGCCAAAGTCTTATGCACTGAAACCAAAAGAAGGGATAGCAAAGGAAGGGAACTGTTTCCATTGCGGTGAGACCGGCCATTGGAAAAAAACTGCAAAGTATATCTGGAGGATCTAAAGAAAGGAAGTGTGACTTCCACTTCAGGTATTTTTGTTATAGAAGTCAATTTATCTACTTCTTCATCATGGGTATTAGATACTGGATGTGGATCTCACATTTGTGTAAATGTGCAGGATCTAAAAAGGAGTAGGACGTTGGCGAAAGGTGAAGTTGATCTCCGAGTTGGAAATGGAGCAAGAGTTGCTACATTAGCTATAGGAGATTATTGTTTAGCTTTACCTTCTGGTTTATCGTTGATTTTAAAAGACTGTTATTTTGTGCCATCTATTACTAAAAACATAATTTATATTTCTTGTTTAGACAAGTATGGTTTTTCATTTATAATAAAGGACAATTGTTGTTCTATTTATTTAAATGATATGTTTTATGCTTGTGCACAAATGGTGAATGGTCTTTATGTACTAAATCTTGATATGCCTATCTATACCATAAATACTAAAAGCAATAAAAATAATGATTGTAATCCGACTTATCTCTGGCACTGTCGCTTGGGCCACATAAACGAGAACCGCATATCGAAACTTCATAAGGATGGTGTGGGGTCCTCGTTACTTAATCTATTATGTATCAATTAAGCATACATACGTGAGTCTGAATTAAGTAAAAATATGCACTGATTAAGAGTTTCTTACTAATAGGTTGTTACAGATATACCAAAACCACTAGTATAAAAACCAAATAACTTTTTTCCATATACATTACATGTAGAATTAACAACCTAATCCAGTACAACTCCTATGCAGTGGTTCACCTCGCAGCGGAATAAGACTCACACCCCGTCTTCCCACGTCTAGGAAATCCTACAGAAACATTCACAAAACGTGAGTATAGATAAAACTATCTCGTGCGATATCAAAGCACAATATCAATAACAATGATAAAGCACAATAAACTCATCAATAGTGAATGCTCTGTATCATGCATCAACAAATGCACCATGTCATGACATGTCTCAACAAGTACCCTATTATCACGAGACCAATATGATATGCCTATTCAGCTCAATATGTCAGTGGAACCACCTCACATCTTCATATTAGCAGCACATATCATAATACAGTCCTCAAATGATAATAGCCAGAGCATATACCCAAAAACCGGCGTATATCTCTATATAGCATACCCGAGCATATACCCAAACCAGGCGAATATCTCTATGTAACATAACCGAGCATATACACAAACCAGGCGTATATCTCCATGTAACATAACCGAGCATGTACCCAAACCAGGCGTATATCTCTCAAGCCAAAGCATATGTAGTATATCTATCGTGGCAACGATCCCAGCCAAAGCATATACCACACCAGGCATATCTATCAAGGCAATGATCTCACCAAAGCATATACACATATCTATCAAGGCATCCATCCCAATCATATGAAATCCATGTATGCACATGCATATGATACTACCAATCATATGACACAAAGATAACATAAATCATATGATATTCAAATCATAACATCATCATCACATAATATCTATACTCCGTACGTCAACACGTACCTGTAAAACGACACAAACCAGATAAATCAGTCCTCACTGGTTAATTGCCTCTGTGCCCTATCCCCTGTGATGATGCTACAAGCACATGAACAATATACCATGTTATAAGAGGCTTCAAAAATAAATGCTACAAAAATATAACATTTTTCATAATTTCCAAGGCACCGATCGATCGCTACACTTGCCGATCGATCGCCAAAACTTTCTGTCTCCTCGCGATCGATCGCAACTACTTGGCGATCGATCGCCAAAGTGTTCTGTTGCTCGCGATCGATCGCCATTTTCACCGATCGATCGCTACATATATAAACCGCCTTATATTTTGCCCTCTCTCGGCGATCGATCGCCACAAAGCTTGCGATCGATCGCCGATGTCCAGAAAGTTCAGAACATGGCGATTTTGAGCTTATCTTCCTAGCTATTCTCCTACAACTCGAAATTTAACATGTAAATAAGTTTCATGCATTCTCTAATACTATAACAACAAGTTTCCCCCATCTTACAATCCAATTACTAGCATATAAACATGTTATGATTCTTCACATGAACATTTGCTACTTCTCATACATCAACACCAATGATATAAATCAAGTATAAAACCATGAATTTCTTACCAAGAAGTTAGGAAATCACATCACTCAACTTTCTAGCTTAATTCTCTAATGAAATCCAAGCTCAAACCAAGAAGAATCTCCAAGGGTTGGAGAGGAGCTTTGTAGAGAATTTTAGGTGAAAAGTGGTGTACTATGTGATTTTGTGATATCCCCGAAATGATTATATGATTTTAATCATTTAATTTTAATTATGATGATTTGGGTGTTAATTCATGGGATTGAATTAATATTATTGGGGAGAGATGTTTCAGGGTGCATGTGATATATGTTGGGATTTTGGGGTTGTGGCATGTTTATTTGGGGTGTGTGTTGTTTGTTTTGGTAAAGCATGTTAATGGGAATTGAAGTATTTTATTGAGAAAATACTATAAATATCATGTGAGGATATTTTAATACATCGTGTTAAATACCAGGACCAAAACATAACACATCAAACCACCCAACACCCAACCACCCCCCCCAACCCATGCCAATCACACTGTGCACAGGCTGACTTCCCACCCCACTTGGCTCAATCATTTGACCACTCTCAGCCATCCCAAATCTCGGTCCTTCTCTCCCATTTCTTCACCAGCACTTGCTAAGCAAAGTTCTGAGGAGCTTTCCCTTTTTCATCGCCTGGAAGTCCTTCCAAAATCGGAGCAAAGTAGGGTGAGAAACCATGCTCTGTTTTAGCTTTTAACTTGTTTAAGTACATGTTTTTAGGTGGCGTGAAAATGGCATGTTAGCTTAGGTTTCTTGAAACCTTCGATTTAAATGCTTACATGGTGTTATTATGTAACTCTCAGTGTTTTTCCTTATGTGTATTACATGTTTTATGTTGAGGAAATAAGCATGTAAAGAAGGGTGTTCGGAAATCTGGGTAGGGGTATGCCCTGTTTTTCTGGAAAATGTGGACTGGGAGTGATTTTGAGGAGGTGATATTATGCATGTTAGATGGGTTTTAGGGTGAACCTTCGATTTGAGTACATGCATGGTAGTTTGTAAAGCCAGGACATTTCATGTTTGAGCATGTTTTATGAAATATGTGGTAGTTTTTATAGCATGAAATGAAGTACTCAAAAATCTGGAAATAAAATATGTTGCCCTGTTTCCGGAAATGTTGATCGAGTACTTGTATAAATGGTCGACGTTTATGCATGTGGGCTTATGTTTGAGGTGTAAATTTGATATGAATACACTCAGGGTAGTGTGTTGTAACTGCTAGCATGTTGTTCTTGGCATGTTGTATGTCTTACATGTTAGATTTTAGGGTATGATTATCGGTGTTAGGGAATTCTGGAAAATCTGGGTTGAATATGATCGATCGGCAAAAGCCGTAGCTTTTTTCCTTAATTCAAACAGTTCACCGATCGATCGGTGATGAGGGCCGATCGATCGGTAGTGCCTTTTTTAAAAAATGTAGAATTTGTTTTTAAATTTGATATTGGATTGTAATGAGACATCTAATACTGTGTTGTACACTGGTGTAGAGCCTTCACAGACCGCTACACAGCGCAGGGGATAGAGTCCCACAACACACTACATTTTGGAAAGGTACGTAAGCGACGTATGGGCACCCCAACGGTAACATGTATTGTGTGTTTATTTATTAACACAAGGCAAAGTAAGATATGCATAAAATAGTGCATGATGATATGATACATGTTGATATGCTTCGTTTTTGCATATATATGTTGTGAAATATAAGAGGTGTATTTCACGTGTGAAATATAAGAGGTGTATTTCACGAGTCAAGGTTATCCTAGTGAGGATTTGATGCTTACGCTAACGTCCATAAGAAGCGAGGAAGAATTCCGCTTACGTGAATTTCCATAGGAAGCGAGGAGGAATTCCGCTTACGTGGAAAAGTAAGAAGCATTGAATGCACTATTGATAAGTGACTCAGGATTGAAATAAGGATTTGAGAAGGAAGGATATGTCATGACATTTATTTATGAAACCATATGTTCATATAATGTTTTATTATGAGTTATGGTACAGGGACAACCAATGGGCGTTGTAAATGCTTGGAAATACATGAAGTGCTTTGTATTTATGATTTGTGCATTTACGCTTTACATTCATATTATGTTGAATATGAATTAGGATATGCTCATGTGTTTGGGGGTTGTCTTTGTAGGTGCTTTTGATGAGGAGAACCAAGGTCAGGGTTGATATGCTGAGCTGTAAGGAATGCTACAGGATAGCATGTTAGGGAATTTTTGTATAGCTTCTACATGTAGTAGAGTAAGACTATAGTGTAGTACCCTTTTGTAGGAATACGTGAAATTCCTTTTAAATTAAGGTACTGTAATCACTTAAGCTCAGGTTAATCAACACGACTTACTACTCTGATTTATACATATGAATGTTTAGTTCTCTTAATTGCACCTAAGATTATGATTGAGATAACGGGGTCTCGCATTTAGTGGTATCAGAGCAGTGGTTAGATAACCAGGGAAGAGTGAAGGGTAGCCTTTAGAAACAAGTTGGCTAGGCATTCATTTGGGCATGCTTATGCATGTGATGCATATGGTTGTATAAGTGTTATACTAATGCTTTGAATATGATACTCTTGTTATCTAACGGCTTATATTATGAATTGCTTTTGGTATTGTTGTTAACTATTGTGTTACAGCATGGCTGAGATTAACCCGGAGAACCCCAATGAGGAGGTAGGGGATATGGACAGTAGGAATGCCAGTATCGCTCAGCTGAATCCTTTACCACCACCTGCTGTAGGCGTGGAGCCCAGTGAGCAGATGTTATTGCCAGGGGAGCTCAGTTTGAAGCAGTTTCTGAGTTTCCATCCGCCCATGTTTGAGGGGATTGAGTCTGGTGAAGTAGCCGAGGAGTGGTTGGAGCGTATAGAGCAAATACTTGTGACTGCACCCTGTGCACGCACGGCATGGCTGAGGTTAGCCGAGTTTCAGATGGCTAAGAAGCCTGCTATGTGGTGGAAGATCACCGTGATGGAGCTGAGAGCTCTAGGTATGGCAGTTGACTGGACTGTATTCCGGACCTGGTTCCTTAACCGGTATTTCTCTGCAGCTGCCAGACAATTAAAGGAAGACGAGTTTAACGCTTTAAAGCAGGGTAGCATGTCAGTGTCAGACTACGCTATGCAGTATTCCTCACTGATGAGGTATGTACCTCATATCGCTGTGAGCAGCCATGCAAAGATGAGGAACTTTCTGAAAGGATTGAGGCCAGAGCTATTTGATAGGGTTATCTCCAATAACCCCAGCTCATTTGATGACGCCCTGACACGGGCAGAGTTGGCGGAGATTGCAGTAGGCGCGTATAAGGATAATGTACCCCCTTCAGTACCACCACCGAGGCCTGTTGCTGATAGTTTGAGGCCACGAGGGGATCAGTTCAAGGCTCGTGGGGCCTCATCATCTTCCAGATTAGGTGGGAAGAAGTCTCAGGGTCAAAAGCAGAACAATCGGGGACCCACTCAGGGGAGCAAGACAGGGGGAAGCAGGTGTAATAACTGTGGAGGATGGCATTTGTTACGTGACTGTCAGGGTTGCTATGTCTGTGGCAAGATGGGCCACATGGCTCGAGGTTGCCCCAATCGGGCAGGTCAGACAGACTCTGGGCCGAATAGGCCAATGTTTGATGTTGGGAGGGCACCACAGAGACAGCAGTTTGCACCACAACCACCGGGAGGTCAGACGGCAGGACCGCCGCAGGGTCAAGTGTATGCACTAACTAGGGAGCAGGCTGAGGCAGCCCCGGAGGAGGTCATTGCTGGTACGTGCCATTTATTTACGTACCCTGCACTTATATTGATAGATACAGGTGCTTCACATTCCTTTGTATCTACTGCTTTTGTGGAGAGACACCACTTGTGCTCGTCTCTGTTACCCACGCCTCTCATGGTCTCGACACCCACGGGGAAACATGTGATTGCGGATCGGCTGTTGTCTAATTGCCTCATTTATTTTGAGGGTAATGATCTGAGGGCCGATCTGATTCAATTAGAGATGGCAGACTTTAACTGCATTATCGGCATTGATGTGTTGAGCAGATACCGAGCTATGGTAGATTGCCAAAAGAGGATTGTTCTTTTTCTATCTGATCAGGGGTTCCAGTGGACTTTCTATGGGGACGACTCTCGTCCAAAGATTCCGGTAATATCAGCGGTTAAGATGGCGCGATTATTGGAGCGCGGCCACACAGGTTACATCATTTATGCCGTGGATGTATCTGAGGAAAAGGAAGTGAGAGCCGAAGACATACCGGTTGTGGCAGAGTTCATTGATGTGTTCCCAGATGAGATTCCGGGGTTTCCGCCTGTCAGGGATGTTGAGTTTGCCATTGAGCTACTGCCGGGGACTCCTGCTATTTCCCGTGCCCCATATAGGATGGCACCGGCAGAGCTGAGAGAGCTGAAGATACAGTTACAGGAGCTCCTCTGTAAGGACCCCGTATACTTAACCCTTGATTAGTGTATTAACCACTATGTGTGGTACATGCTTTCTATAAAATGTCAATCGGGAAGCTCTGATGATACTTAATCATTGCTTGTCAATGATTGACTCATATGTTTGCCCTTTACCAACCCCTTGGTGCCACTTTTCACATTGTAAACTTTTATAAAAATTGGGCAGAGTCTCCCCATAAATAGAGCTATCCCAAAAAAAAGAGCACAGCATATAACATAATTCCCGGCCAGGGAACACATAATACTCAGCAGAAAGCAGTAATGCAAGTAAATTCCCAGCCAGGGAAGACACCACACATATGACGACAAAGGTGGGTTTCAACACCCACATAATACACCAATGACTCTCTTATCATTTAGCAATTCTACCTCTAATTGCATGCAACATAGAATGAAAGAGAGAAAGGCTCATGCCTTTACATACAACCCATATACAAGTATAATCGTGCTCACATGCGAGCATCATGAATATGTATAAAACCATCATGGGTATATGGGTATTCTATACGATACCGTGCTCCATCAAGCCCTGGTACCGCAATCCTGGGAGTATATCCAATCAACAGCTCGAGCTCATCTCCAAAGCCATCGATGTACCTGTTCACCTGTCCCAACAGAGACAGCCCCCAACGGGGTGAGCATACCAATTCCACAATTTCATAATCATAATGACATAGTACATAATTTACGAAAATGTAAATATTGTGGAACATATATGATACTTCCTGGATGGTATCATCCTCATCATAGCGTACCCCTGTAATAACCCTGTTCTCAAAACAGATAAATCATCAAATCTTGAATATGCAGTTAATCATCATATTGGTTAACCCTAGCCAGTCTCAAATCAGTAACCTTTCATAACATCTTACTTTATTTGGCAATGATTGGTAACATTTCATAACATCATTTCATAACATCGTTTCATAACATCGTTTCATAACATCTTTTCATAACATCTTTTCATAACATCTTACTTAATTTAGCAATAATTAGCAACATTTCATAACATCATTTCATAACATCTTTTCATAACATCTTTTCATAACATCTTACTTAATTTAGCAATAATTAGCAACATTTCATAACATCATTTCATAACATCGTTTCATAACATCTTTTCATAACATCTTACTTAATCTAGCAATAATTAGCAACATTTCATAACATCATTTCATAACATCGTTTCATAACATCTTTTCATAACATCTTACTTAATCTAGCAATTATCATAATTCTAGATATCATATTGAGATTTCCTTAACTTCCGATACTGGTTAATCACTTCTCTGATTAACTACGTCTCTGTTCCTATTATTACCCATAGGGAAATAAAATACAGATATCCTAGATATCTTATCAAATACCACATTCTCATTTCTTACTTCAAGGTAACGTCATACTATGGGTGTTTGCTCCGTAGCAACCACACCTCATCATTGGCTCGCTTCATAGCGGCACTGAGCATTCCACCATGTGAAACAGCATATCGTAACCAAGTCCAGATACCATCATAGTAAAACATATCATATATCTTAAATCATGCATCATACTTGTAAAACATCATTTAAACTATGCTCGTACGCTAAACGTACCTTAAATCCTCGAAGTCCGAACCAAACCTTGCTCGAGTTCCATGCCCCGAGGAACGATGTGCTAGAACGATAAATAATTCACAATTATTTACGAACATGTAACACATGCTCAAGCACATTCATAACCCTCAAAATATTGTCAACACACGACAATAAATCATTTAAAAGACCCGGGGCAGGGTACATGCAGGGAGGGAAAACGAATGCGATAATATCGAAAATTGTTCAAGAACATCCTACAAAATTCGAACCCTAAACTCACAATTCGAACCCAACCAGCATCATAATACACCTAAGATGTGAATTAAACCATCAATGGCAAGAATCATCACCTTTGCCAAAAACCCCCAATAATTCGAAAATTAGACCCTACGAAATTGGGGAAATTCGAACCATAACATCTTAATTCGATCCCACTTAAGCATCATAATTCATTTAAGCATGAATAAATCGAATCCTAACAAGAATTATCATCCTCATGCCAACAATCCCCAAAATCGAACATAAATCCCCCACACATCATGAAATTCGAACCAACCTCCACAAATTCGAATTCAATCCTCAAAATTCGAACATAATAATTCACAATAGGTAGGGAAAATACATCATAAGCATGGAAAAGGGGTAAGGAACGTTACCCAACGAAATCGGAAGCAAAATCGGACGAAATCCGATGAACCCTAGAAATTGGGATCGCCGCTCTTTCTCAAAATTCGACCTCAAATCGCGATGAAACTTTCAATTGCCGGAGGGGAAATGAGCGCCTGGACGAGACGAAGCCATGGGTAGGTCGGACGCGCCGATCGGCGGCGGGACGGCGGCGGCCGAAGCGCTTTTGCGCGCGGGCAGGGGCTGGCAGCGGGAGATCGCGCGCGGGGGAGGAGAAGAAGATTTGGGGCTGAAAATGAAATAAATTCTAAAATTTTGGGTTTAAATGGTAGTTATAGCAAAAATACCCCGAAAAATTAATAGCCCCACAAATACATCATGATTCCTTAAAAATCATCTGTTTTCAAAACTTCTCTCTCTAACTCCAAAACCCCCTACCGGTGCTCACATAGCACCCGAGATTCCGAGACACATCAAAAACCCAACTCTTAGGTTTTTCACCGTAATGTGAATACAATCTCAACCTCTGGATCCAACGATCCCAACTACCCAATTAAACGAGCCCAGAAGGCCCAACATCGCGATTAAACTCCAAATCGCCACGTAAAACCACTTTAGGGAGTATTAACACTACGGGATTAACACCTATAATCCCTGGTCATCACAATATCCCCCACTAAAAGAATTTCGTCCTCGAAATTAGCACTGGTGTATCACGTAACACCCAGGCCACCCAACAACATGAAGCCACAACCTCGATTCTTGACCATATCAGAATTGTCTTAATAAACGTGAGGATACTTACCTCTCATCAAACTCTGAAACAGAGCGACATACCAAAACCAACATATCACCCAAGAGCAAAACGTACCTCGATGCGGGTCGTCCCAAAAGTCAGTCTCTCATGACTGCAAAACAACCAATACTTACGGCTGTAGACCGGACAGTCATCCTTAGTTCTAATACAACTAGTAAGAACGCATCCTGACTGACACCTCAACCGTTAGAATGTTGACCTCGTGTCAAACTCTGGGGTGGAATAAACTTCCAAATCCATCATAACGTCAAAGAGCGTCAGCACAGCTCAACGCTAATAATCCAAAGGCAGTTAGTCAACTGAAACTGTAAGGATTCGAATCGTTCCTGATTCCATCGTAGATTTCATTCCTTGACATCTCTTATCATGACTCACGATGTCCAACATACATCGTTACGAGGGAAACACTAGTATTCCACGGTGTACACATAACAAACCTGGTTTCCACTTTCAAACCTCCTCTATCGAAGGAGCAGTCGCATCATTGCAACTCAAATACATGGATTCTCAGATCGAATCAACGACGACTTGACGACTCTCTCGTTGGTACTTCACGTCATGAGCTGTCCCAGACAAGTCTCCCCAAGATTTAAACATAAACATATATACGTTTCTGTGAGGCATACTCAACCTCAACTTCAAATGACGTGGTGACTACCAGAGTTCACCACAATCCACTTTGTATCACCTTACGATTTGCCAAACTTGGTTCCAACGAGCAGTATAACGGCTCTAGCAAGCCCATCATGGTGCTGCACACACGTGGCAGACAAACTAATCGCTGTCTCACTAGGTTCACCTCAAACCTACCAATCAGATGGACGTTTCCACACGGCATACCATACCATGGGAAGAACAATCAATAGAGTAGTGGGTCTTTACCCAACATTCCTCCAATGCTGATATACCCTGGACACTTCAATGTCCCCATGTACTTAACATAACCTGATCCTACTCCCTTAGGACCCATCTTACATCCTCATGGGTGGTGTGACCATGTCTACCACATGTCATATCAATAGAAAGCGAGTAATTCCTCCACGATTACTCCTATCGTCAAAAACATGGCCAAAAAGCCAATCCAACGAGCATACCTCAAGGGTATCACCACTCGTAATATGATTGCCTCAAACAATGTCTGCGGTACAATCACATGTACAACGTGTCCATCCATTCTTCGAGCAACCCGCTCGGTATAAGGGTCACGTCAATCGGTGACGCACACGTCTCCTTGTGCCCGACACAGGCACCCAAGGCATACAACTGAAAACGTATACTTAACGCATTGCTCATCGTAACGATGATGCATGTCTAATAAGACATCTCCTGCACTATCGTCATCGCCATCCCGTGACGACACATGCCCACTCATGGCATCTAAGGTATCGTCAACTAGTGACGGTACAAGTCAACAATGACATCTAAATGACCCAGTCAACTCGTGACGGTCCATGTACATCAACATATATCATTCATCATCATGCTAGTAAAATAGTCACAATAAAACATGTATAACAACGCATGCCAGCTATAATAATGCTAAATAGAATAGCAATATCTCATACCTCATCGCTAACAAGATAGCGGCATACCTATCTCCGTCGCTCCATAATAATACGTAATCAGCACCCATCGCTCGAAGGCGGCCAAAATCATGTGCTGAATATATAGCGGTACAGTCCATCGCTATAGAATCGACGGCATGATACCTCGTCATATAATAGGTGGCATGAAACCTCGCTATACACCTGAGCATGAATCATCGTCCACATAATAGCGGAAAGAGGCATCGCTATCAATACATCTGGCGGAAAGAACCATCGCCAATCAATATAGCGGAATGAGGCATCGCTATCATACATCTGGCGGAAAGAACCATCGCCAATCAATATAGCGGAATGAGGCATCGCTATCGTACATCTGGCTGAAGAACCATCGCCAATCAATATAGCGGAATGAAGCATCGCTATCATACATCTGGCGGAAAGAACCATCGCCAGTCCTCATAAAAGAATGAGTCATCGTAAATCCTCATAATAATATCGTATGGCCTCTTACCATATGGGGCACCTTACCCCGTGGCACCTTACCACAATAACATCGCATGGCTACTTACCATGTGGGGCACCTTACCCCGTGGCACCTTACCACAATAACATCGCATGGCTACTTACCATGTGGGGCACCTTACCCCGTGGCACCTTACCACAATAACATCGCATGGCTACTTACCATGTGGGGCACCTTACCCCGTGGCACCTTACCACAATAACATCGCATGGCTACTTACCATGTGGGGCACCTTACCCCGTGGCACCTTACCACAATAACGTATAATCATCATCATATATAAACATCGTATGCACATCATCATATAAACATCGTATAAACATCATCATATAAACATCATATAAACATCATCATTATAATCTTATTCCTCATAATCATCATCATAATCATTATCATAAACATCATATCATCTTTACTTGTCATAAGCATTATCATAACTTACTTATCATTATCATCATCATAAACATCTTATCATCTTTACTCATCGTAAACATCATCATAACTTACTTATCATTATCATCATCATAGACATCTTATCATCTTTACTTATCGTAAACATTATCATAACTTACTTATCATTATCATCATCATAAACATCTTATCATGTAAACATCGTATAAGCCTCATTGTATAAACATCGTATAACATCATCGTATACACATCATCATCTCATCGTGAATACTCATGTAATAAAAGCACAGTTGTAGTATAAGGATGTGTGTTACCGTCCGATGCCCGTACGTCTCTTACGTACATTCCTTGCTTGAACATTACATGAACAAACGCATTAGTATATTCAATACTAATTGAGACCATACCGAAGTATTCCACTGTCGGTGGTCTACTTAGTCTGTCCTCGGACAATACGTCATATCTTTCTTTTCCCTGATTTTCTTCCAAAATCAGATTCCTTGGCACGTAGCATATAGAGTGTTAGACATCGCTATTAATGCCATCCTATCGTGTTCCACACGATTCCTGCAACCACAATGGTTAGCAATACCACTTTCATATCATATAAGCACATAAACAATTAGTCATGTCGTATAACATTAATGCCATCATGCATAAATATGTGCTATCAATAACTTCCTAGGCCCTTAACAGCCCCAATGAGCAACCACTGCTCTGATACCACTAATGTAAGGACCCCGTATACTTAACCCTTGATTAGTGTATTAACCACTATGTGTGGTACATGCTTTCTATAAAATGTCAATCGGGAAGCTCTGATGATACTTAATCATTGCCTGTCAATGATTGACTCATATGTTTGCCCTTTACCAACCCCTTGGTGCCACTTTTCACATTGTAAACTTTTATAAAAATTGGGCAGAGTCTCCCCATAAATAGAGCTATCCCAAAAAAAAGAGCACAGCATATAACATAATTCCCGGCCAGGGAACACATAATACTCAGCAGAAAGCAGTAATGCAAGTAAATTCCCAGCCAGGGAAGACACCACACATATGACGACAAAGGTGGGTTTCAACACCCACATAATACACCAATGACTCTCTTATCATTTAGCAATTCTACCTCTAATTGCATGCAACATAGAATGAAAGAGAGAAAGGCTCATGCCTTTACATACAACCCATATACAAGTATAATCGTGCTCACATGCGAGCATCATGAATATGTATAAAACCATCATGGGTATATGGGTATTCTATACGATACCGTGCTCCATCAAGCCCTGGTACCGCAATCCTGGGAGTATATCCAATCAACAGCTCGAGCTCATCTCCAAAGCCATCGATGTACCTGTTCACCTGTCCCAACAGAGACAGCCCCCAACGGGGTGAGCATACCAATTCCACAATTTCATAATCATAATGACATAGTACATAATTTACGAAAATGTAAATATTGTGGAACATATATGATACTTCCTGGATGGTATCATCCTCATCATAGCGTACCCCTGTAATAACCCTGTTCTCAAAACAGATAAATCATCAAATCTTGAATATGCAGTTAATCATCATATTGGTTAACCCTAGCCAGTCTCAAATCAGTAACCTTTCATAACATCTTACTTTATTTGGCAATGATTGGTAACATTTCATAACATCATTTCATAACATCGTTTCATAACATCGTTTCATAACATCTTTTCATAACATCTTTTCATAACATCTTACTTAATTTAGCAATAATTAGCAACATTTCATAACATCATTTCATAACATCTTTTCATAACATCTTTTCATAACATCTTACTTAATTTAGCAATAATTAGCAACATTTCATAACATCATTTCATAACATCGTTTCATAACATCTTTTCATAACATCTTACTTAATCTAGCAATAATTAGCAACATTTCATAACATCATTTCATAACATCGTTTCATAACATCTTTTCATAACATCTTACTTAATCTAGCAATTATCATAATTCTAGATATCATATTGAGATTTCCTTAACTTCCGATACTGGTTAATCACTTCTCTGATTAACTACGTCTCTGTTCCTATTATTACCCATAGGGAAATAAAATACAGATATCCTAGATATCTTATCAAATACCACATTCTCATTTCTTACTTCAAGGTAACGTCATACTATGGGTGTTTGCTCCGTAGCAACCACACCTCATCATTGGCTCGCTTCATAGCGGCACTGAGCATTCCACCATGTGAAACAGCATATCGTAACCAAGTCCAGATACCATCATAGTAAAACATATCATATATCTTAAATCATGCATCATACTTGTAAAACATCATTTAAACTATGCTCGTACGCTAAACGTACCTTAAATCCTCGAAGTCCGAACCAAACCTTGCTCGAGTTCCATGCCCCGAGGAACGATGTGCTAGAACGATAAATAATTCACAATTATTTACGAACATGTAACACATGCTCAAGCACATTCATAACCCTCAAAATATTGTCAACACACGACAATAAATCATTTAAAAGACCCGGGGCAGGGTACATGCAGGGAGGGAAAACGAATGCGATAATATCGAAAATTGTTCAAGAACATCCTACAAAATTCGAACCCTAAACTCACAATTCGAACCCAACCAGCATCATAATACACCTAAGATGTGAATTAAACCATCAATGGCAAGAATCATCACCTTTGCCAAAAACCCCCAATAATTCGAAAATTAGACCCTACGAAATTGGGGAAATTCGAACCATAACATCTTAATTCGATCCCACTTAAGCATCATAATTCATTTAAGCATGAATAAATCGAATCCTAACAAGAATTATCATCCTCATGCCAACAATCCCCAAAATCGAACATAAATCCCCCACACATCATGAAATTCGAACCAACCTCCACAAATTCGAATTCAATCCTCAAAATTCGAACATAATAATTCACAATAGGTAGGGAAAATACATCATAAGCATGGAAAAGGGGTAAGGAACGTTACCCAACGAAATCGGAAGCAAAATCGGACGAAATCCGATGAACCCTAGAAATTGGGGATCGCCGCTCTTTCTCAAAATTCGACCTCAAATCGCGATGAAACTTTCAATTGCCGGAGGGGAAATGAGCGCCTGGACGAGACGAAGCCGTGGGTAGGTCGGACGCGCCGATCGGCGGCGGGACGGCGGCGGCCGAAGCGCTTTTGCGCGCGGGCAGGGGCTGGCAGCGGGAGATCGCGCGCGGGGGAGGAGAAGAAGATTTGGGGCTGAAAATGAAATAAATTCTAAAATTTTGGGTTTAAATGGTATTTATAGCAAAAATACCCCGAAAAATTAATAGCCCCACAAATACATCATGATTCCTTAAAAATCATCTGTTTTCAAAACTTCTCTCTCTAACTCCAAAACCCCCTACCGGTGCTCACATAGCACCCGAGATTCCGAGACACATCAAAAACCCAACTCTTAGGTTTTTCACCGTAATGTGAATACAATCTCAACCTCTGGATCCAACGATCCCAACTACCCAATTAAACGAGCCCAGAAGGCCCAACATCGCGATTAAACTCCAAATCGCCACGTAAAACCACTTTAGGGAGTATTAACACTACGGGATTAACACCTATAATCCCTGGTCATCACATCCTCAACAAGGGATACATCCGTCCCAGTGTATCGCCTTGGGGTGCACCAGTCTTGTTTGTGAAAAAGAAGGATGGTTCAATGCGTCTGTGCATTGACTATAGGCAACTGAACAAGGCTACAGTGAAGAACAGGTATCCACTTCCAAGGATTGATGATCTGTTCGACCAGCTTCAGGGTACAGAGGTGTACTCCAAGATAGACTTGAGGTCGGGCTATCACCAGGTACGGGTTAGAGCTGGTGATGTTCAAAAGACGGCTTTTAGAACTCGGTATGGGCACTATGAGTTCTTGGTGATGCCTTTCGGTGTGACAAATGTACCTGCAGTCTTTATGAGCCTGATGAACAGAGTATTTCAGGAGTACCTCGATCAGTTTGTGATCGTGTTCATTGATGACATCCTGGTCTATTCAAGGAGTGAGGAGGACCATGCCGATCATCTGAGGATAGTGCTCCAGATCCTCAGAGATCATCAGTTGTACGCTAAACTCAGTAAGTGTGAGTTTTGGCTGAGCAGTGTTGCATTCTTGGGCCATATCATATCACGAGAGGGGATATCAGTAGACCCAAGGAAGATAGAGGCAGTTATGGATTGGTCTGCCCCTACTTCAGTCAGTGAGATTCGGAGTTTCCTTGGTCTGGCCGGCTATTATCGACGTTTCGTCGAGGGTTTCTCAAAGATCGCCAAGCCACTTACACAGCTGACTCAGAAGGGAGTCTCATTTTGTTGGTCAGAGGCTTGTGAGCATAGTTTCAGGGCACAGACTGACTACTGCACCAGTTCTAGTGATTCCAAAGGAGAATAAAGGATTTGTTCTTTATACCGACGCATCGATACAAGGCTTAGGGTGCGTACTGATGCAGGACAGACATGTAGTGGCTTACGCTTCGAGACAGTTGAAGCCACACAAGACGAGGTATCCAGGACATGATCTGGAGTTGGCAGCTATAGTGTTCGCCTTGAAGATATGGCGACACTACTTATACGGTGCCTCATTTACCATCTTCACTTATCACAAGAGCCTGAAGTTCTTGTTTACACAGGCTGAGCTGAACATGAGGCAGAGGAGATGGATGGACCTGCTGAAGGATTATGATTGTGAAATCCTATACCATCCCGGGAAAGCAAATCTGACAGCCGACGCTTTAAGTCGGAAGGTGAGGAGCACAGCAGAGGATGCCATGTGTCTATCAGCTATGTTGGGCTCCTACTGTCATTTGGGTTTTGATTATGATGTGTCTGCTTCACCAGTACAGGTATTGACCTTGCTAGCTGAGCCTGTTATTTATGATCACATCAGGAAGGCTCAGGGGACCGATGCAGAGGTTCAGAGATGGATGTCAGTGGTTCATTCAGATCAGCCATCGAGATTCAGAGTGGCTGAGGACGGTTCTCTGAGACTTGGCAACAGATGGGTGGTTCCAGATGCACCCGAGTTGCGTCAGGTTTTATTACAGCGAGCTCACTGTAGCAGGATGAGTATCCACCCAGGCGGGAAGAAGATGTATAAGGATTTATACAGCCAGTTCTGGTGGAGGCGAATGAAATGGGATGTTACTTCGTTCGTCAAGCGCTGTTTGATTTGTCAACAGGAAAAGGCCGAGAGACAGAGGCCTGGAGGTGAACTAAAGAGTTTGGAGATACCCGAGTGGAAGTGGCAGCACGTGTCTATGGATTTCGTGACCCACTTACCGAGGACTGTGTCGGGTTTTGATGCCATCTGGGTAGTCGTGGACAGATTGACTAAAGTGGCTCATTTCATTCCCTACTGTATGACATATACGCACTTGAGGATGGCACAGTTATATGTCAGAGATGTGGTGAGACTGCATGGGATCCCTGTTTCGATTGTGTCCGATCGAGATCCGCGGTTCACATCTCACTTCTGGGAGGGTCTGCAGACAGCTCTAGGTACAGAGTTGAGGCTGAGCACAGCCTATCACCCTCAGACGGACGGACAAACTGAGCGTACGATACTGTGATGACCAGAGATTAGGGATGTTAATCCCGTAGTGTTAATAACCCCTAAAGTTGTTTTACATGGCGATTTGGAATTTAATCGAAGTGTTGGGCCTTCTGGGCTCGTTTATTTGAGTAGTTGGGATCGTTGGATCCCGAGGTTGAGATCGTATTCTCATTTCGGTGAAAACCTGAGAGTTTGGTTGTTGAAGTGTTTCGGAATCTCGGGTGCTTTGTGTGGGCACTGGTAGGAGGTTTTGGAGTTAGAGAGAGAGTTTTTGGAAACAGATGATTTTTAATGAATCATGATGTATTTGTGGGGCTATTAGTATTTCGGGGTATTTTTGCTATAAATACCAGTCGAACCCGAGATTTTAATTATCGGAACCATTTTCCTCTTCTTCTTCTCTCTCCCCGTCCGCGCGAGTTTCCGATCTGTTTTGACCCACGCCGCTTCCAGGCGTCCGCCCGCCGCCGTCCGGCCGCCGTTCGGCGCGTCCGACCCGCCGTTGGATTCGTCTCTCCGAGGCGCAGCTATTCATACCATCAATTCAAAGTTTGGTCGTGATTTGAGCTCGGATTTCTGCAGAAAGCGCTAGGGTTCGAACTGAAATTCTGTCCGATTTTGGGGCTCGATTTTGGTACGTTTTTGGGGCTTTTTTTCAGGCGATTTTGGGGCGTTTGGTGCTTTGATTTGGGTCGAATATTTCTTGCTTTGTGGTTCAAAGAAATTCGTTGCCATTGGTTCGATTTTGGGTGTTCTTTTTTTCGAAAAACCTTGCTGATTTTGGATAAATTATTATGCTTCACATGGTTCAGCTTTTGAGTCTCTTTGGTGATGCATTGTGGTTCGAATTCTTGCTGTTGGCTCACGGGTTAGGGTTCGAAAATTGGGGTTTTGGCATGTGGGGCGATTATTCATGTTGTTGATTGATTAATTCATGTTTTAGATGAATTATGGTGCTTGATTGGGTTCGATTTGTGTTGTGAGGGTTCGGGAATTTGTGGGGAATTCTTGAGCAATTTTCGATATTGTCCCCTTCGATTTCCCTCCCTGTTTATGCCCTGCCCCGGGTCTTTTAATGGTTCATTGTCGTGGGTTGACAATAATTTTCTATTTAAGGGTTATGGGTGTGCTTGAGCATGGGTTGCATGTTCGTAAATAATTGTGAATTATTTATCGTGTTAGCACATCATTCCTCGGGGCATGGAACTCGAGCAAGGTTTGGCTCGGATTTTGGAGATTTAAGGTACGTGCGACGTACGAGCATTACTTTATATGAGAGCATTTGTGAAATGCATAATGTATTTTGATTTCATCGATGGTTGTGCGTATGGTCATATTTATGTGTAGATATATATGGGGTACTGGGTCTATATGACTATTGTACGGCATTTGAGATGCCTGAGAATGATCGTGGGATCATGTACTCATTATAAGACATGTGAGATGTCTAGGTATAATTGAAAATTGGTAAAATAAATGCTAGGCATTTGAGCTACCTGTGATTGGTAGCAAAGTTGAAAATCAGTATTAGATATCGAGATATCTATGTTTGTATGTATAATGAATTTGGAATCATTAATTATTGATACTTGAGAATCAGGCATGCTATGAGTTAAATCAATGTGTTGATTTACTGATTTATGAGATTTGATGAGTTTGATGATTGTGAGAACAGGGACAGTACACGGAATCCCGGATGAGGATGTTGCCATCCAGGGAGTATCATTTAAAATTCATTAGTATTTACTTTTGTTGTAAATTATGAATTTCATTATTGTGATTATGGGATTTTGTGTATTGGTATGCTCACCCCGTTGGGGGCTGTCTCTGTTGGGGCAGGTGAACAGGTACATCGATGGCTTTGGCGTTGAGCGCGAGCTGTTGATTGGATTTACTCCCAGGATCGTGATACCAGGGCTTGATGGAGCACGGTATCGTATAGAGTACCTATATACACCTGAGGATTATATACATATTCATGATGCTCGCATGTGAGCACGATTATACTTGTATATGGATTGTATATAAAGGCATGAGCCTTTCTCTCTTTCATTTGATGTTGCATGCAATTAGAGGTAGAATTGCTAAATGATATGAGAGTCATTGGTGTATTATGTGGGTGTTGAAACCCACTTTTGTCGTCATATGTGTGGTGTCTTCCCTGGCTGGGAATTTACTTGGTATTGCTGCATTCTGATGAGTATTACGTTTTCCCTGGCCGGGAATTATGTTATGTGTTGTGCTTTTATTTCGGGATAGCTCTATTTATGGGGAGACTCTGCCCAAATTTTTTATAAAAGTCCACAATGTAAAAAGTTGCACAAAGGGGATGGTAATGGGCGAACTCTATGAGTCTATTTGTTGTTAGGATGATGATCTTATAACATGGCATATTAAAGAAAATTTTGTGATTGCCATTCAATGGTAAATCATCATTTGAGTTTCCCGATTGATTTTTATTGAAAGCATGTGCCACACTTAGTGGTTAATACACTAATCAAGGGTTAAGGGCTTGGGGTCCTTACATTAGTGGTATCAGAGCAGTGGTTAGCTCTTTGGGGCTGTTGAGGGCCTGGAACATGCTGATAGGGATGAGTAGCACATATTTATGCATGATAGTAGCTAGTGTTGTGTGACACAACTGTTTTGCTTATGTGCATTTGTGATATGTGATCATAGTGAAACGATTATATGTCATGACATCTATAGAATCATAATATAACCTGTTGATTATGATTGTGAGTTGTGACACAGGGACAACCAGGTGGAGCATATCGAAATGCATTGGGATACAGGAAGTACTTTGTACTCATAGTTTATGCATTTACTCATTATAATCATATTATGGGGAATATGAATTATCGTATGCTCATGGTTTGGGATTGTTCCTGTAGGGACACTATGACGTGGAAAGGCTAAGGCCATGGTTGAAAGACACGAAACGGTAACCTGCGTTTTATATACATCATGAATTATGCATTGTGGTTGCATGTGTACATGTAGTGATGATTTTAATGCTTTGCCGCCAAATGTTGAAGCGAGGGGTGGGAGTACCGCATGTCGCATTTGAGCGAGGTGCATTAAAATACACTCATGATGATGTATTGATAGCGATGGTTCATTCCGCTATATTGATTGGCGATGGTTCTTGCCGTCATGTGTATTGATAGCGATGGTTCATTCCGCTATATTGATTGGCGATGGTTCTTGCCGCCATGTGTATTGATAGCGATGCCTCTTTCCGCTATTATGTGGACGATGATTCATGCTCAGGTGTATAGCGAGGTTTCATACCACTTATTATATGACGAGGTATCATGCCGTCGATTCTATAGCGATGGATTGTGCCGCTATGTACTCAGCACAGGATTTTGCCGCCTTCGAGCGATGTGTGCTGACTACGTACTATTATCGAGCGACGGAGACAGGTATGCCGCTATATTGATAGCGATGAGGTATGGCATATTACTTGTGGTAGCATTATTGTGGATACTATGTGTTGCTATATATATGCCATGTGTTTGACGATTAGATTATGGATGTCGTGCATTGACATGTACCGTCGTATGTTTGACGATGTTAGTTGAATGTCATATGTTGACATATGCCGTCACGGGATGACGATGACATAGTTGATGTTCTATGTAGACGTGTGGCGTCGTTTTGATGATTAATACATTTATGTTATGTATTTGGTTATATGGTTGAGTGCCTTGGTGGGCACATGGTAGTGTCTGAGTCACTAGTTGACGAGACCATTATGCCGAGCAAGTTGCTCGAGGAACTATTGGGTGCGCCGTATAGGAATTATACCGCAGCACATATTCGAAGTATATATTTGTCGAGCAATGATACCCTTGGGTATGCTCGTTGGTTTGGCTAGGGCCAAGTGATTGGTGGTAAGAGTAGTCATTGAGGAAACTACTCGCTTGTGTTGTGACGTAGGGTAGACATGGTTGCACCCACCCTAAGGGTGTGGGATAAATCATATCGGATTATGATTGCATCATAAGTGAGCAAGGACACCGGGTTGTCCATTGTGCTTGGTATTTTAGAGATATGTTGGGCGATGACCCATTACTCTAACGGTTTGTACGGTATGGCATACCGAGATGGAACATATGGATTGTTGGTGGGCTTGATATGAGCCTATGGAGACAGCGCTTTGCTAGCCAGATATCGTAGTAATGATATAGTGTGATTGTTGGAGCCATTATACTACACGTTGGAACCGGGTTTGGTGGATCGTTTGATGATACAATGAAGACTTTTGGCAGGCTTTTGATTGTCTCTTTGTAGTATGATGTTTGAGGCATGTGACACCCCATGAGAACGTTTATACGTCTATTGTTTTGAGAGACTTGTCTGGGACAGCTCATAATGTTGAAGTACCAACAAGAGAGTCATCAAGTCGTCGTTGACACGATCTGTCCGTGTACTTGGGATGCAATGGGTGTTATTGTATCCAGTTTTTCCGAACGGTGGTTCGAGACTAGTGGATCTCGAGTTCGATAGCACTTCCCTTGTGGGGAAGGAGGTAGTGTTATACCTATTTGGAATCTTTGAAAGATTCGGTAAGTTGCGCGTGTGGTGTTGATTTTGGGAATCACGCCGTGTTGTTGATCGTCGATTATCATCCTCCGCTGAGTAGGGAATGACTCAGAATTGACAGTTGCGTTTGGGGCTTAGGGGTATGTTGTAGTTACCCGAGCCGAGTGCATTGAGTATGCATATGATGTTAGTGCTTAGGCAGGTATACTGGTGAGTATACAGATGCCAGTTATTGATTTCCTTTCTGTCAAGCATAGAGTTATGCTACTTTTGGATGGTTAAATCTCTGATGAGATATATGGAACACCTTGAGATTGGGAATCTCCATGGCACGATTATTATGAGAAACAATCGTGAAGTTAGTTGACTCCCTTTGAGGAGGGATTATCTTGCGAGGATTGAGATGTTTCCTTATCGGTGTTTTCCTCCGAGTTATGCGTTAGCCTTCCTAAGTTTGGATTGTTAAATCCTAGGATTATCAAGGGATGGCAGGAATTCGGATTTTTTGGGTGTCGCTGTCGACACAAACGTTGAGGATGCATTGAGTTTATTGCATGTCCTTCAGAATTTGAAATTCTGTGGAGTCTCGGTTGTTTATTTATGATCAGGATGTGATTCTTGGAACATCCGGAGGTGGACATCTTGTGAGATGTGTTCGGGTGTGGATCGGTGGCCGTGAGTTGCCCGATCCGAGTTGCAGAGGGTGCAACTGCTCCTTGGATGGAGGTGGTCTGTGTAGCAGGAACCAGGCTTGGTATGTGTACACCGTGGTATACTAGTGTTTTCCTCGTAAGGATGTGTGTTAGACATCGTGAGTCATGATAGAGATGTCTTTGAATGATATCTACGATAGAATCGGGAGCGATTCGAATCCTTGCAGTTTCAGTTGACTAACTGCTTTTGGATTGTTAGCGTTGAGTTGGTGCTGACGCTCTTTGACGTTATGATGGATTTGGAAGTCTATTCCACTCCAGAGTTTGACACGAGGTCAACGTTCTCACGGTTGAGGTGTCATTCAGGATGCGTTCTTACTAGTTGTATTGGAACCAAGGATGACCATCCGATCTACAGTCGTAAGTATCGGTTGTTTCGCAGTCATGAGGGACTGACTTTTGGGATGACCCGCATCGAGGTACGTTTGCCTCTTGGGTGATATGTTGGTTTTGGTATGTCGCTCTGTTTCAGAGTTTGTTGTGAGATAAGTATTCTCGCGGTTTTTAGACGATTCTGATATGGTCAAGAATCGAGGTTATGGCTTCATGTTGTTGTGTAGCCTGGGTGTTACGTGATACACCGGTGCTAATTTCGAGGACGAAATTCTTTTAGTGGGGGATATTGTGATGACCAGAGATTAGGGATGTTAATCCCGGAGTGTTAATAACCCCTAAAGTTGTTTTAACGTGGCGATTTGGAGTTTAATCGAAGTGTTGGGCCTTCTGGGCTCGTTTATTTGAGTAGGTGGGATCGTTGGATCCCGAGGTTGAGATCGTATTCTCATTTCGGTGAAAACCTGAGAGTTTGGTTGTTGAAGTGTTTCGGAATCTCGGGTGCTTTGTGTGGGCACCGGTAGGAGGTTTTGGAGTTAGAGAGAGAGTTTTTGGAAACAGATGATTTTTAATGAATCATGATGTATTTATAGGGCTATTAGTATTTCGGGGTATTTTTGCTATAAATACCAGTCGAACCCGAGATTTTAATTATCGGAACCATTTTCCTCTTCTTCTTCTCTCTCCCCGTCCGCGCGAGTTTCCGATCTGTTTTGACCCACGCCGCTTCCAGGCGTCCGGCCGCCGCCGTTCGGCGCGTCCGACCCGCCGTTGGATTCGTCTCTCCGAGGCGCAGCTATTCATACCATCAATTCAAAGTTTGGTCGTGATTTGAGCTCGGATTTCTGCAGAAAGCGCTAGGGTTCGAACTGAAATTCTGTCCGATTTTGGGGCTCGATTTTGGTACGTTTTTGGGGCTTTTTTTCAGGCGATTTTGGGGCATTTGGTGCTTTGATTTGGGTCGAATATTTCTTGCTTTGTGGTTCAAAGAAATTCGTTGCCATTGGTTCGATTTTGGGTGTTCTTTTTTTCGAAAAACCTTGCTGATTTTGGATAAATTATTATGCTTCACATGGTTCAGCTTTTGAGTCTCTTTGGTGATGCATTGTGGTTCGAATTCTTGCTGTTGGCTCACGGGTTAGGGTTCGAAAATTGGGGTTTTGGCATGTGGGGCGATTATTCATGTTGTTGATTGATTAATTCATGTTTTAGATGAATTATGGTGCTTGATTGGGTTCGATTTGTGTTGTGAGGGTTCGGGAATTTGTGGGGAATTCTTGAGCAATTTTCGATATTGTCCCCTTCGATTTCCCTCCCTGTTTATGCCCTGCCCCGGGTCTTTTAATGGTTCATTGTCGTGGGTTGACAATAATTTTCTATTTAAGGGTTATGGGTGTGCTTGAGCATGGGTTGCATGTTCGTAAATAATTGTGAATTATTTATCGTGTTAGCACATCATTCCTCGGGGCATGGAACTCGAGCAAGGTTTGGCTCGGATTTTGGAGATTTAAGGTACGTGCGACGTACGAGCATTACTTTATATGAGAGCATTTGTGAAATGCATAATGTATTTTGATTTCATCGATGGTTGTGCGTATGGTCATATTTATGTGTAGATATATATGGGGTACTGGGTCTATATGACTATTGTACGGCATTTGAGATGCCTGAGAATGATCGTGGGATCATGTACTCATTATAAGACATGTGAGATGTCTAGGTATAATTGAAAATTGGTAAAATAAATGCTAGGCATTTGAGCTACCTGTGATTGGTAGCAAAGTTGAAAATCAGTATTAGATATCGAGATATCTATGTTTGTATGTATAATGAATTTGGAATCATTAATTATTGATACTTGAGAATCAGGCATGCTATGAGTTAAATCAATGTGTTGATTTACTGATTTATGAGATTTGATGAGTTTGATGATTGTGAGAACAGGGACAGTACACGGAATCCCGGATGAGGATGTTGCCATCCAGGGAGTATCATTTAAAATTCATTAGTATTTACTTTTGTTGTAAATTATGAATTTCATTATTGTGATTATGGGATTTTGTGTATTGGTATGCTCACCCCGTTGGGGGCTGTCTCTGTTGGGGCAGGTGAACAGGTACATCGATGGCTTTGGCGTGAGCGCGAGCTGTTGATTGGATTTACTCCCAGGATCGTGATACCAGGGCTTGATGGAGCACGGTATCGTATAGAGTACCTATATACACCTGAGGATTATATACATATTCATGATGCTCGCATGTGAGCACGATTATACTTGTATATGGATTGTATATAAAGGCATGAGCCTTTCTCTCTTTCATTTGATGTTGCATGCAATTAGAGGTAGAATTGCTAAATGATATGAGAGTCATTGGTGTATTATGTGGGTGTTGAAACCCACTTTTGTCGTCATATGTGTGGTGTCTTCCCTGGCTGGGAATTTACTTGGTATTGCTGCATTCTGATGAGTATTACGTTTTCCCTGGCCGGGAATTATGTTATGTGTTGTGCTTTTATTTCGGGATAGCTCTATTTATGGGGAGACTCTGCCCAAATTTTTTATAAAAGTCCACAATGTAAAAAGTGGCACAAAGGGGATGGTAATGGGCGAACTCTATGAGTCTATTTGTTGTTAGGATGATGATCTTATAACATGGCATATTAAAGAAAATTTTGTGATTGCCATTCAATGGTAAATCATCATTTGAGTTTCCCGATTGATTTTTATTGAAAGCATGTGCCACACTTAGTGGTTAATACACTAATCAAGGGTTAAGGGCTTGGGGTCCTTACAGATACAGACGCTCGAGGATATGTTGAGAGCTTGTGTGCTAGAGTTCAACACTTCATGGCAGGACTCGATAGCCTTGGTGGAGTTCTCTTACAACAACAGCTACCAGGCAAGTATACAGATGGCTCCTTTTGAGGCCCTCTATGGTAGGCGTTGTAGGTCACCCTTGTGTTGGGATGACATGGACCGTAAGTCGGTTGGAGGACCAGAGTTGGTTCAGGAAATGGAAGAGAAATTTAAGGTTATCAAAGGAAAGATGAAGGCAGCTCAGGACAGGCAGGCAGCATATGCCAATCAACGGCGTAGACCGTTGGAGTTTCAGTTAGGCGACAGAGTTTTTCTGATGATCTCGCCTTTCAGAGGCGTAGTACGGTTTGGGATGCGAGGAAAGTTATCCCCGAGATATGTGGGGCCGTATGAGATCTTACAGCGTGTGGGTACGCTGGCGTACCGTTTGGCTTTACCGCCTTCTCTGTCTGGTATACACGATGTATTTCATGTGTCTATGCTAAGGAAGTATGAGCCGGATCCTTCACATGTGTTGCAGCCTTCAGAGGTGCAGATTGAGTCCGATGTTTCCTACGTGGAGCGGCCTATCAGGATTCTAGATAGAGTAGACCGCAGGCTTCGGAACAAAGTTATTCCTATGATTAAGGTTCAGTGGGATCGTAGGGGTGTCGAGGAGGCTACGTGGGAGACAGAGCGACACATGGTGCAGCTTTACCCAGAGCTGTTTTCTGGTATGCGTTTATTTATTGCTTACTTCATGTAGGTGAGCATGTTTGATTTCGGGGACGAAATCTTATAAGTAGTGGAGTATTGTGATATCCCCGAAATGATTATATGATTTTAATCATTTAATTTTAATTATGATGATTTGGGTGTTAATTCATGGGATTGAATTAATATTATTGGGGAGAGATGTTTCAGGGTGCATGTGATATATGTTGGGATTTTGGGGTTGTGGCATGTTTATTTGGGGTGTGTGTTATTGTTTTGGTAAAGCATGTTAATGGGAATTGAAGTATTTTATTGAGAAAATACTATAAATATCATGTGAGGATATTTTAATACATCGTGTTAAATACCAGGACCAAAACATAACACATCAAACCACCCAACACCCAACCCCCCCCCCCCCAACCCATGCCAATCACACTGTGCACAGGCTGACTTCCCACCCCACTTGGCTCAATCATTTGACCACTCTCAGCCATCCCAAATCTCGGTCCTCCTCTCCCATTTCTTCACCAGCACTTGCTAAGCAAAGTTCTGAGGAGCTTTCCCTTTTTCATCGCCTGAAAGTCCTTCCAAAATCGGAGCAAAGTAGGGTGAGAAACCATGCTCTGTTTTAGCTTTTAACTTGTTTAAGTACATGTTTTTAGATGGCGTGAAAATGGCATGTTAGCTTAGGTTTCTTGAAACCTTCGATTTAAATGCTTACATGGTGTTATTATGTAACTCTCAGTGTTTTTCCTTATGTGTATTACATGTTTTATGTTGAGGAAATAAGCATGTAAAGTAGGGTGTTCGGAAATCTGGGTAGGGGTATGCCCTGTTTTCTGGAAAATGTGGACTGGGAGTGATTTTGAGGAGGTGATATTATGCATGTTAGATGGGTTTTAGGGTGAACCTTCGATTTGAGTACATGCATGGTAGTTTGTAAAGCCCAGGACATTTCATGTTTGAGCATGTTTTATGAAATATGTGGTAGTTTTTATAGCATGAAATGAAGTACTCAAAAATCTGGAAATAAAATATGTTGCCCTGTTTCCGGAAATGTTGATCGAGTACTTGTATAAATGGTCGACGTTTATGCATGTGGGCTTATGTTTGAGGTGTAAATTTGATATGAATACACTCAGGGTAGTGTGTTATAATTGCTAGCATGTTGTTCTTGGCATGTTGTATGTCTTACATGTTAGATTTTAGGGTATGATTATCGGTGTTAGGGAATTCTGGAAAATCTAGGTTGAATATGATCGATCGGCAAAAGCCGTAGCTTTTTTCCTTAATTCAAACAGTTCACCGATCGATCGGTGATGAGGGCCGATCGATCGGTAGTGCCTTTTTCTAAAAATGTAGAATTTGTTTTTAAATTTGATATTGGATTGTAATGAGACATCTAATATTGTGTTGTACACTAGTGTAGAGCCTTCACAGACCGCTACACAGCGCAGGGGATAGAGTCCCACAACACACTACATTTTGGAAAGGTACGTAAGCGACGTACGGGCACCCCAACGGTAACATGTATTGTGTGTTTATTTATTAACACAAGGCAAAGTAAGATATGCATAAGATAGTGCATGATGATATGATACATGTTGATATGCTTCGTTTTTGCATATATATGTTGTGAAATATAAGAGGTGTATTTCACGTGTGAAATATAAGAGGTGTATTTCACGAGTCAAGGTTATCCTAGTGAGGATTTGATGCTTACGCTAACGTCCATAAGAAGCGAGGAAGAATTCCGCTTACGTGGATTTCCATAGGAAGCGAGGAGGAATTCCGCTTACGTGGAAAAGTAAGAAGCATTGAATACACTATTGATAAGTGACTCAGGATTGAAATAAGGATTTGAGAAGGAAGGATATGTCATGACATTTATTTATGAAACCATATGTTCATATAATGTTTTATTATGAGTTATGGTACAGGGACAACCAATGGGCGTTGTAAATGCTTGGAAATACAGGAAGTGCTTTGTATTTATGATTTGTGCATTTACGCTTTACATTCATATTATGTTGAATATGAATTAGGATATGCTCATGTGTTTGGGGGTTGTCTTTGTAGGTGCTTTTGATGAGGAGAACCAAGGTCAGGGTTGATATGCTGAGCTGTAAGGAATGCTACAGGATAGCATGTTAGGGAATTTTTGTATAGCTTCTACATGTAGTAGAGTAAGACTATAGTGTAGTACCCTTTTGTAGGAATACGTGAAATTCCTTTTAAATTAAGGTACTGTAATCACTTAAGCTCATGTTAATCAACACGACTTACTACTCTGATTTATACATATGAATGTTTAGTTCTCTTAATTGCACCTAAGATTATGATTGAGATAACGGGGTCTCACAGATTTCACCCCCTAATACACTTGATATAGATCATTTAACATATTAATTGCAATGACATGCTACTTGTGTGATATCCCCGAAATGATTATGTGATTTTAATCATTTAATGTTATATTGTGATGTTAAGGTGTTAATTCATGGGATTGGATAAATTTTATTGGGGAGAATTACTTCAGGGTGCATGTAACATGTATTGGGTTTTTGGGGTGTGTATTGTTTGTTTTGGTAAAGCATGCAAAAAGGGGTAATTGAAGTATTTTGTTGAGAAAATACTATAAATATCATGTGGGGATATTTTAAATACATCGTGCTAATTCGGGACCAAAACATAACACATCAAACCACCCAACACTTAACCACCCCCCCCCAACCCATACTTTGACTCAGCATGAGCTGGCCATGCTTCCACTTGGCTCAATAATTTAACACCTTTCCAGCACTCCAAATTTCGAACCTCCTCTTCCAAAATACCATCCAGCAGCTGCTAAGCAATTTTAGGAGGAGCCCTTCCATTTCCATCGCCTGGAAATCCTTCAAAAATCGGGGCAAAGTAGGGTGAGGAACTACCCTGTTTCTTTCTGGAAAAACTGGTTTGGTTCTACTTTTGAGCATGGTGAAAAACGGCATGTTAGCATATGTTTCTTGAAACCTGTGATTTAAATGCTTACATGGTGTTTTTATGAGTCTCTCTGTAATTTTCCTTAAGCATGATGCATGTTTTATGTGGAAGATTTAAGCTTGTGAAAAGTAGTGCTCAAAAATCTGGGTAGAGATTTCCTCTGTTTTTCTGGAAAACGTGGGTTGGGAGTGTTTTTGAGGAGGTGTTATCATGCATGATAAGCTTATATATTGGAGAAACTTTGATGTAAAAACATGCTTGGTAGTTTTGTGAAACCCATGGCATGTTTAGTTGAGCACGGTTTATGTTATATGTGTTAGTTTTAATAGCATGTAAAGAGGTGCTCAAGAATTCTGGAAATGAAAATGTGCCCTGTTTCCAGAAAAAGTTGATCCGGTACTTGTTTAAATGATCGATGTTTATGCATGTAGGTTTATGCTCAGGGTGTATATTTGGTTTGAATACACTCAGGGTAGTGTAGTTCAAATGCTAGCATGATGATCTTAGTATGTATTATGTCCTACATGTTAGATTTAAGGGTATAAATATCGGTGTTAAGCAATTCTGGAAAATCGCCAAAGGAACAAGGTTGGCGATCGATCGCCAAGGAGGCGCGATCGATCGCGACGTTCCAGTGGGTTTTGGCGATCGATCGCCAATATTGGGGCGATCGATCGCTGAATGTTTTTTTTGGTATGCGAGGCAGTAGCATCTCGCGATCGATCGGGGCTCATGGGCGATCGATCGCGAGATGATATTGAAGGATTAATTTGGTTTTTAATTTGGTTTTGCTTCCGGATTATTATGAGGTGCCTAATATTGTGTTGTGTGGCTATGTAGAACCATCCCAGGTGCCAGCACAACCGAGGAGATAAAGTCGATTGACTCCTCTATCTTTTGAAAGGTACGTAAGCGACGTACGGGCATCCCAACGGTAACATGTACTTTATGTTTGTCTTTATGACACATGATGAATGCAATGTGGTGCATTAAGATTATGATACATGTTTTTATGCATTGTTTTTGCATATGTATGTTGTGAAATATAAGAGGTGTATTTCACGAGTCAAAGTTATCTTAGTAAGGATTTTAATGGCTTACGCTAAAGTCCATTGGAAGCGATGAAGAATTCCGCTTACATGGAGTAGCAACGCTAAAGTCCATTGGAAGCGATGAAGAATTCCGCTTACATGGAGTAGCAAGAAGCATTAAAATGTACTAATGATAAGGGCTCAGGATGAAATAAGGATTTAAGGGAAAAGGAATGTCATGACATTGCATATCCATACATTCATATAATGTGTTTCTATTATGAATTATGGTACAGGGACAACCAATGGGCGATATAAATGCTGGAAATACAGGAAGGACTTGTATTTAAGATTTGCATTTATGCCTTACTTTCATATTATGTTAAATATGAATTGTGTTATGCTCATGTGTTGGGGGTTGTCTTTGTAGGTGCTTTTGTTGACGAGAACCAGGGCCGGGGTTGATATGCTGAGCTGTAAGGAGTGCTACAGGATTAGCATGATAGAGTTTTTGTATAGCTTCTACTGAGTAGAGTAAGGCTATGGTGTAGTACCTTTGTAGGAAGTACGTCTTTCCTTTTGGAACATTTTGGTACTGTAACCTCTAAAGCTCAGGTTAATCAACACGGCACTTTACTCTGATATAATCACATGTATGTTTAGTTCTCTAAATTGCACCTTAATATCTTGATGTGATAACGGGGTCTCACAACTTGACAATTACATGAAGATGAAATCCAAATTCAAATGTAACTCCAACTCAAATTCAAGTCACATGCATATGCAAATGCTTACTAAATTAAGTCATACATTGCCATATGTCTACTATTCATTTCATGTATGTGAGTATTAACCCTCGGTTCAACCCGAACCTGAGTCCACAGCGTACCGTAATTATTCCAAATTACGCCATAACAAATCGAGGCATGACAATTCTCCCCCACTCATTGAATTTCGTCCTCGGAATTGCATATACAACATATGAATCTCATGTATCATATGAATCACATACAGAAAGCCATAAGCTTCAACCCTAGTAGCAATACTTACAAGGAATAATAACATAGTGGCAAATAAGCTTTGCACAAACATGCATTATAAATGCAACATTATTTGCCTGCCGGAACAAATAATCAAAAGTAAATCTGCTACATACTCAACATGCTCAACTAGCAGATACTTACCAAATTAGCAGTATAAGAAATCAAATGCAAACATACCAGACATTGCACTTTGGATTCTACTGCATACTCATGTTCTCGCATACCACGTATATCAGCTTGTTACTATTTGCTTTTTGTCTACGTAGCCATATGCTCACAATACTCTACACCAGCCAGCATAGATAGTATGTATATCTTGTTGTAAAACCATCAACAGACAAACATTTCACTAGTAGCAGTGAATACTCCAGAAATCATGTCCGAATATTGGCACATATACAGATCCTGTTATACACAACAGTAGCCATCAAATTAACTTGATCTCATACAACTCATTGTACGGTGAATACCCATACCCAAGTCACTGCCCACTCACATTCCTGCTGGATGCCTCCAAATGATCCCCAATGGAGCATCTGTTCGTCTAATGTCTAATACACCCGTCCCTCCTTGGACAACTAATCACCATATAGTAATGCAGTCAATGGTTCAAATACTGGTATTACACCTTTTCCATACACCTTATGCCACACTTTATAAACACAGCAACACACATACCCGCATTGTGTATTGTATAACGGTTTAGAATGTTTCCATTTGTCTGTACTCTTGTGTAAACCTACACAGAATATCGAGATCAGCAAGATACTCTAAACCAAGTACCTCGATCCTTGTCACATGCAGATTCTACACATCCAAATGTGCACAGAGCCATCTCTGTTCTCACATTTCACAAAGTTGTATTGTAGTATGGAATTACACCATGTGATAGATACAACATATCCATCTATCGTTTGCATACTCATCTCCCACGCCAGACTTCTCAGTAACACTGGACACGATACCAGTCCAGATCAAACATTGGACACAAACTTGACCAAACCACAAGAAGCAATCCACATCACACTCATATGTCATCAATGCATACTGTACACCAAAGCCATGTACAATACATATGTCCATATGATTATATGGTTAGCTCAACCAATGACTATGTTCTCATAGTATCTATCCACACCATTTGCGTTGTTCAATATTCCCTGTCCTGACCCCTGTACCGGAAATGTCATTCTTTGTATCAACTGTTTCCCCCAAGACTACCATCTTGAGTATGACAAGTTTTTACAACGATTCATTACTTCCTATTCACTGCTCCCTGTAATGATCAACATAACTATCATGTAGCAGTGGAAACCAACACGTTTTCCACGCATGTGCAATGCACTTGCTACATGTATTATGCCAACAAGTCTCACATATCACAGGTACCTGATAACCCATTCCGTTCTGCGTCAAGAACCTATCGATACGGATTATCATATCACCCGGATAAATCATACAATCGAAGATATCACCCGACTATATCACATGATCGAATATATCACTAAGATATATCATATGATCGCATATAGTACATAATCGAAATCAACAGTTATCTACCTCGCCTATTGGAATGTATATTCTGATAAACATGACTGCTCCCAGCAAATCGTTATCACCTCTGGTTCATAAAGGAATAGCCAATCCAACAATACATGGAGAGGAACAAATTCCAACTCAACTGCAATCACACAATCCACACAATCTTGTTGACATGAATGACAATCAAAGTACCATCCCACTCATGATCATTCTGGTACTATGACTCTACAATCGAACCCAAAAGAATTGTCATCTCATATATATCTTCACAATACTGTAACCCTATTATGTTACTAGTACACCTTCCGTGTACAAGCAAAGGATATCTTATCAGAATACTCACGTCAAGTACAACCATATAGTACAAATACCATTCACCATCTGGTATATGTCAAATCAGTCTCATATTGGTCGTACCACTAGAACATGACACAAACTTCAATGTCATACATATATGTGTACGAACAAGCTCAAGAGATAATTCATTTCATGGACAAATCAAGTCCCATCACACTAAAGTCCCATCTCATACGTGTGAGTTTCTTCAGCCTTCAGCTTTCTCATAACCATCTGTTATTCATCAACCATCACATGGTTTAGCATACCAACCATTCATTACCCAATATATGACTTCATGTCAAACACATAGTACAATCACAACACAACGGAAACTCTGATTGCATCAGTACTACAGTCGCAGTGTACACGCAATCTACAGAAACTCAAACTTCCTTATCCATCTGGATAATGTGGACATTCAACATCAAACTTGTGAACCATACATCATAGCCACCAAGCTATGCTATCATACAATAGTTCACACTAAATGCTTACCGGATACTTACATTGCCAATCAATCTCTGTTGGTCTCCCGTGTACAGATCACACTACTGTCATGTAAGAATCCAGAATGACAAGATATCAACACAATTCCACTAAAGAATCAGTTTACGGATGTCTATCATGACGTCCTTTTCTGTATCCAGAAGCCATACAAGCATCCAATACTCTCAGCAACAACATAGACACCCACACTCTAGTCAAAGCAGACCAACCAATTTCAACCTCATCAATACAGTTCACAAACACAGAACTAGATGTTCATATACAACATCCCATACACAACTGTATGCACTTGAGGTATCTCGTGTCACTCAAAGACACCCATGGCTGCCACACATACCACATACTATACACTAACCAGATATACTACATGGCCACACAGCACCATGTATGTCCCAGTACAGCCATCACAAAGATCACATGTGCAGGCATCACAGACATCTTTGCCGGTGATCATTGCATCACTGCACTCTCCGCCGGTATGCTCTTTCAATCTGAAAGACTTCCATGCTCAAATCCATATGATACAATAAGAACGAACACAAGAAACTAATACACAGAAAGGAACAGTCCGTTACCCAGTCACCAAAACACGAGTGACTTAAACGACATAGGCTGATAACAGTCGAACAGTATCACTCACAGTTATTGCGGTTGTACCACTCCATCAATACGTCTCAGCGTCACTATTATTGAACTCTCCCAATTTCATGTTCCTTGTCACCCTTGTCAACTCCATGACAACAAACATAGAGTTCAACACACACATACACACCTCAGAACCATACACAGATGATACCCTGACAAGATGATCATCACCACGGTGCTCTCACAAATCACCAATTACCGCTGTGGAATACAATCATAAAGAATACTATTATTGTACACGAATCTCACATTCGTTACATGTACCATCTGAGTACCACAAATAACCCATGTCTGCATCATCTCCCCATGTAAACACACTACGTTAGCCATACTACCCACAGATCAAGAGCAAAGTATTTCATTCCCATTCAGGCCATACATGTCAAACTGACAATGCAACCACAGACTACAATATCATGAATTGCCCCTGAACTAGATACAGTGATCACTAACCTGTATCTTTACTTCCATTCACACATCATGTGTCAACGGCCAGTCCATCATTAGGTCTGATACATAATCTCATGTAGGCTAACTTTGCATATGGAGCTGATATCAAGCCTTGCTTTTCACGCTCCACCCAATGTACAACTGACTCCTCCGCTTCGGTATTGACCTACATACCATTACCACGGAATCAGTGGAATAGCTCCCGCGAAATATATCATGTTTCCCCTGCCAAATGATAGTACATAAATCCGTTATACCAATCACGATTACACTTACAACCTCACTTATGCCACACGCATAAGGATGTAGACCAAGCCAAGTCATACTATCATCCTGCAAAACAATGGTTAACAATTACAGATACAAATACAAAGCATGTTCCCAGACACTATAACATCAGCATCACATGCCTTTAAGTGATTAGGTAACTCCCTAACTCACTTCCTCTACCCTTGTTCACCCCGTTCTCGACCACTGCTCTGATACCACTAATGTGGGGTCCTCGTTACTTAATCCATTATGTATCAATTAAGCATACATACGTGAGTCTGAATTAAGTAAAAACATGCACTGATTAAGAGTTTCTTACTAATAGGTTGTTACAGATATACCAAAACCACTAGTATAAAAACCAAATAACTTTTTCCCATATACATTACATGTAGAATTAACAACCTAATCCAGTACAACTCCTATGCAGTGGTTCACCTCGCAGCGGAATAAGACTCACATCCCGTCTTCCCACGTCTAGGAAATCCTACAGAAACATTCACAAAACGTGAGTATAGATAAACAACTATCTCGTGCGATATCAAAACACAATATCAATAACAATGATAAAGCACAATAAACTCATCAATAGTGAATGCTCTGTATCATGCATCAACAAATGCACCATGTCATGACATGTCTCAACAAGTACCCTATTATCACGAGACCAATATGATATGCCTATTCAGCTCAATATGTCAGTGGAACCACCTCACATCTTCATATTAGCAGCACATATCATAATACCGTCCTCAAATGATAATAGCCAGAGCATATATCCAAAAACCGGCGTATATCTCTATATAGCATACCCGAGCATATACCCAAACCAGGCGTATATCTCTATGTAACATAACCGAGCATATACCCAAACCAGGCGTATATCTCCATGTAACATAACCGAGCATATACCCAAACCAGGCGTATATCTCTCAAGCCAAAGCATATGTAGTATATCTATCGTGGCAACGATCCCAGCCAAAGCATATACCACACCAGGCATATCTATCAAGGCAATGATCTCACCAAAGCATATACACATATATATCAAGGCATCCATCCCAATCATATGAAATCCATGTATGCACATGCATATGATACTACCAATCATATGACACAAAGATAACATAAATCATATGATATTCAAATCATAACATCATCATCACATAATATCTATACTCCGTACGTCAACACGTACCTGTAAAACGACACAAACCAGATAAATCAGTCGTCACTGGTTAATTGCCTCTGTGCCCTGTCCCCTGTGATGATGCTACAAGCACATGAACAATATACCATGTTATAAGAGGCTTCAAAAATAAATGCTACAAAAATATAACATTTTTCATAATTTCCAAGGCACCGATCGATCGCTACACTTGCCGATCGATCGCCAAAACTTTCTGTCTCCTCGCGATCGATCGCAACTACTTGGCGATCGATCGCCAAAGTGTTCTGTTGCTCGCGATCGATCGCCACATTTTCACCGATCGATCGCTACATATATAAACCGCCTTATATTTTGCCCTGTCTCGGCGATCGATCGCCACAAAGCTTGCGATCGATCGCCGATGTCCAGAAAGTTCAGAACATGGCGATTTTGAGCTTATCTTCCTAGCTCTTCTCCTACAACTCGAAATTTAACATGTAAATAAGTTTCATGCATTCTCTAATACTATAACAACATGTTTCCCCCATCTTACAATCCAATTACTAGCATATAAACATGTTATGATTCTTCACATGAACATTTGCTACTTCTCATACATCAACACCAATGATATAAATCAAGTATAAAACCATGAATTTCTACCAAGAAGTTAGGAAATCACATCACTCAACTTTCTAGCTTAATTCTAAAATGAAATCCAAGCTCAAACCAAGAAGAATCTCCAAGGGTTGGAGAGGAGCTTTGTAGAGAATTTTAGGTGAAAAGTGGTGTACTATGTGATTTCACCCCCTAATACACTTGATATAGATCGTTTAACATATTAATTGAAATGACATGCTACTTGACAATTACATGAAGATGAAATCCAAATTCAAATGTAACTCCAACTCAAATTCAAGTCACATGCATATGCAAATGCTTACTAAATTAAGTCATACATTGCCATATGTCTACTATTCATTTCATGTATGTGAGTATTAACCCTCGGTTCAACCCGAACCTGAGTCCACAGCGTACCGTAATTATTCCAAATTACGCCATAACAAATCGAGGCATGACAGATGGAGTATTAGATTCATTTGATTTTGAATCATATGAAACATGCGAATCTTGTTTAATGGGCAAGATGACTAAAGCCCCTTTCAAGGGACATGTTGAAAGGGCAAATGTTTTATTGGGACTAATACATAGTGATGTATGTGGACCAATAAATACACAAGCTAGAGGTGGTTTTCAATACTTCGTTACATTTACTGATGACCTCAGTAGATATGGGTATGTGTACCTAATGAAGCATAAGCATGAAACCTTTGAAAAGTTCAAAGATTTCAAGAATGAAGTACAAAACCAACTTGGCAAAAGTATCAAAATCCTTCGATCAGATCGAGGAGGTGAATACTTAAGCCAAGAGTTTCATGACTATCTAAAGGAATGTGGGATAGTCCCACAACTCACTCCTCCGTATACTCCACAATGGAATGGTGTATCCGAGAGGAGAAATCGAACTTTGTTGGACATGGTTAGATCAATGATGAGTCATGCAGATCTTCCGATATTGTTTTGGGGACACGCTCTAGAAACATCGATTTTCTTACTGAACCGCGTTCCATCTAAATCAGTGGAAAAGACACCATATGAGATATGGACTGGGAAGCGTCCTAGTATATCTTTTATGAAGATTTGTGGTTGTGAGGCTTTCGTTAGACGTCACGCCACTAACAAACTTGGACCCAAATCTGATAATTGTTTATTTGTGGGGTATCCTAAGAGACACAAGCCCAGCGTAGGTCTGTAAGAGAACACCAGGAGCCACAGAGATATGGATTTCTTGTGACTCAACAAGGTGACTTACTACTTATTGATGAGGATGAGCCGTCATCTTATCAACAAGCTATAATGGGCAATGATTCTGAGAAATGGCAAGAGGCCATGAAATCTGAGATGGAATCCATGTATGCAAACCAAGTATGGACTTTGGTTGATCCACCTGAAGGGGTACGACCCATAGGGTGCAAATGGATTTTCAAGAAAAAGACCGATATGGATGGTAACGTACAAACCTATAAAGGTCGGCTGGTTGCAAAAGGATTCAAACAAATTCATGGTATTGACTATGATGAAACCTTTTCACCAGTGGCCATGGTTAAATCCATAAGGATCTTACTTGCAATAGCTGCATTTCATGATTATGAAATCTGGCAGATGGATGTCAAAACAGCTTTCCTTAATGGAAATCTGCTCGAGGATGTACATGTGTACATGACACAGCCTGAGGGTTTTGTCGACCCAAAGGATGCTGGAAAGATATGCAAGCTACAACGATCCATTTATGGATTGAAGCAAGCTTCTCGGAGTTGGAATCTTCGTTTTGATGATGCAATCAAAGAGTTTGATTTTATCAAAAATGAAGATGAACCTTGTGTCTAGAAGAAGGTCAGTGGGAGCGTAATCATTTTCCTAGTGTTGTATGTAGATGACATACTTCTCATTGGAAATGATATCCCTGCCTTACAATCTGTAAAGATTTGGCTAGGGAACTGCTTTTCGATGAAAGACTTGGGAGAAGCCACCTATGTATTAGGAATCAAGATCTATAGAGATAGATCGAGAAGGCTTCTTGGCCTAAGTCAAAGTACATACATAGACAAAGTGCTTAAAAGGTTTAGCATGCAAGAATCAAAGAAAGGATTCGTGCCTATGACACATGGTATTTATCTCTCAAAGGAACAGTGTCCTTCAACACCAGATGAGAGACAACGCATGATTAAGATTCCATATGCGTCAGCTATTGGATCTATCATGTATGCCATGATATGTACTCGTCCCGATGTATCGTATGCTTTGAGCATGACGAGCAGATATCAAGTTGATCCAGGTGAAGGTCACTGGATTGCTGTCAAGAATATCCTGAAGTACTTGAGAAGAACTAATGATACATTCTTGATTTATGGAGGTGAGGAAGAGCTTAATGTAATGGGTTACACTGATGCAAGCTTCCAAACTGACAAAGATGATTTTCGATCGCAATCTGGATATGTGTATTGCCTAAATGGAGGTGCTGTGAGCTGGAAGAGTTCAAAGCAAGAAACAGTAGCCGATTCTACAACGGAAGCTGAGTATATTGCTGCCTCGGATGTAGCAAAGGAAGCGGTTTGGATGAGGAAGTTCATTTCTGAACTTGGAGTGGTGCCTAGCATTAAAGATCCGATAAAACTCTATTGTGACAACAATGGAGCGATCGCATTGGCTAAGGAACCAAGATCTCACCAAAGATCCAAGCACATACTTAGGCGTTTCCATTTCATTCGAGAAATCGTTGAAAGGGGAGATGTTAAAATATGCAAAGTACCAACAGATGATAATGTATCTGACCCATTGACGAAGCCACTGTCACAGCAGAAGCATGATCGTCATACTAGATCTCTAGGCATTAGGTATATGTCTGAGTGGTCTTAGTGCAAGTGGGAGATTTGTTGGGATATGCCCTAAGACAAATCATTAGATGATTGTTTTGACATACAATGTTTATGATTTCATGAATGGCAATTCATTATTATATATTATTCTTTTAACTGTGCAATGTGAATTAATATATATGTTAATGTCCTTAGAATAATATTGTATTATTCTTAAAGATGTCCCTAGTCAAGTATTATCATGAATAGGGATAATGATAATACGTAGAGACTAGTATGTGTTGATTGATGAATTGTTCATTGATATGAGATATCAAATCAACACATGGATACATGTTAGAGAACGATGTACTGGACAGACCCACCATGAGAATGCAACATGGATAGTTATATGATCGTCATATGCAATTCTCATAGTGATAATAATGTATGTAATCCTTACGACTTGTGATCATCAGAGATCCCAACATAAGGAGTTATGTATCTTGATATCGTCAAACGTTACCCGTAACAGGGTAATCTATAAAGGCGACTATTGGATACACTACGAATTATGTAGAGGGATGTTGACTGATCGAGATAGGATTTGTCCCTCCTATATAACAGGAGATGTGTTTGGCCCTTGATCAAGTGAGAACTAAAATGCATGGCCATGCTCGAATGAGTCGATATGAGATATCGTGCTTATTCGTTTATTCTAGTTCTACTTGGGGATCAAGAAATAGAGATTGAATATACGAGTATGACTATTCCATGACTCGTGTTCAATCTAAACACAAAGGACAAAGGGATTAAGTTACATGGTTAATATTATCACAAGTTCTAAAGGTTATGTCGAGTCATTGACATTCTTGTAATTTGGGTAGCCTCGATGTGTTGCTAGACACCGCTCTTAGCTTGTAACGTAAAATGAGATTTTATGTCACTGCCAACATTACAAGATCCTATCGGGTCGCACAAAAGATTAAATCGATAAGGGAAATTAAATTCATTGGATGAATTAATTAATTAAGAAGAGTCTTAATTAAGTGATTAAAAGGTTTTAATTAAATCATGGGTTTGGGCCCATAAGACTTTAAGAAAGTCTTGAACCTTAATTAAAAGCCTTATAATATAAATACAAGGTTTTGATTAATTGTTAATCATACTTTCATATCATACTTTGATATCAAAACCTAAACCTAGGCAAAGCAAGCTCTCGGCCGCCTCCTTCAAGCCGTGATCATCACCGCCGCCGCCGTGTGGTTTCGTGGTGATTTTAAGGTGGTGGTCGATCGGTTTCGAACCGAGCTTTTGAGTTTTGGTTCAAGAATAAGTCTAGCAACTTGTTCTTGAACGTCCCTTGCTCGTTTAATCGTGTGGATACCGTTGAGGCAAGACCTAGGAGGTGTTGCTCGTGACTCGGGATCGTTGGACGTGGTGCACCGTGGAATCTGCTCAAACACGCTACAAGGGTGAGACCTTCGTAATTTCTTTATCCGATATGATATCCTATGTATAGATCCATTGTTCTAGTAATCCAAAATTTTATTCCGCTGCGTTGTATGCTCTAAGGATTACTTACAGTAAGTTGTTACAACTTTATAAAAACCCTACCATATATACACCATATGGAATTCAAACAACTTAAATAAAAACAACTCCTAGGCAGTGGTTCAGTTTGCATCGGAAAATGACTCACATCCCGTCCTCCCACGTCTATGAGTCCCTACAGAAACATTCACACAACATGAGTATAGATAAACAACTATCTCAGTGCGATATCAAAACACAATATCAATGATAAAGCAATAATAATCATATCCAATGTGAATGCTCTGTCTCATGCATCAACAAATGCAACTATGTCATGACATGTCTCATCACACATCCTATTATCACGAGACTAAGATGATATGTCCATTTCCGCTCAATATGTCAGTGAAATCAACTCACATCTTCATATTAGCAACACATATCATTGTACCGTCCTCACATGATAATAGCCAGAGCATATACCCAAAACCGACGTATATCTCTCATACCAAGTATATGTAGCATACCCGAGCATATACCCAAACCAGGCGTATATCTCTAATGCTAACGTAGCATACCCGAGCATATACCCAAACCAGGCGTATACCTCTAATGCTAACGTATATACCTCCTCCATCTCAAATACATGATATCCATGAATGTACATGCATATGATACTACCAATCATATGATACCAACACAACACAATTCATATGATATCAATCGCATAACATCATCACACTATATCTATACTCCGTACGTCAACACGTACCTGGTATACGACAACAAAAGCGATAAAGCAGGCGTTGATGGCTAATTGCCTCGTTGCCCCGTCCCCTGTGATGATGCTACAAGTACATGAACAATATACCATGTTATAAGAGGCTTCAAAAATAAATGCTACAAAAATATAACATTTTGCAAAATTCTGCCATCACCGATCGATCGCCCCATATTCTCGATCGATCGCCGAACTATTCACTCTTCACCGATCGATCGAACAAAAGCACCGATCGATCGCCACATGCACCAATCGATCGCCTCAAAATCACCGATCGATCGCTCAATTGTCAAACCGCCTTAAAATATTTCTGTCAGTGTCGATCGATCGGAAATCCTTTACCGATCGAGCGCTGCGATTCCAACATTTGCAACCATGGCGATTTTCAAGCATATCTTAATGGTATTTCTTGCACAATTCATTTCCTATCATTTAACCACATTTCATGAAATCCCTAGGATCATATAAACATGTTTCTAACATTATAGCATCAAATTCTTGGCCTAGAAACAAGTTATGATTTCACACATGAATACTTGATATGCCAATGCACATACTTCATCACCAACTACACAATTCAAGTTCAAAACCATAAATTCCTTACCAAGATTGTACAAATTCACTTCACTTAACTTCCTAGCTCAATTCTCAAGTGAACTCCAAGCTCAAACCAAGAGGAACTTCAAAGAGTTGGAGAGGAGCTTGTGTAGGATTTTGTAGGTGAAACATGATAAACTATGTGAATCCCCTCCCTAAGTCACTTGATATAATGTCATTTGGAGCTAATGACATGTTAAGTGACATGTACAAGAAGATGAACTCCAAATTCAAATGCAACTCCAACTCAAATTAAATTCACATGCATATTCAAATGTCTACTAGTTTATGTTGCTTGATATGTTACTACACTTGATTAAATTCAAATCATTTTGCACCATGTTTCATTCCTTGCCATATATCATTTCATGCATGTATTATTTCATTCTTGGTTCCACCCAAACCCCCATTATCATACCGCCATTTGATATAATTACACCATAATCATATCACACGTGTATAAAACAAATCGAGGCATTACAATACGTCAGATCGAGGCATGACAACATGCGAGGGGAACATAGGGGAGGGATAACATTTAGAGAGAAAAAAATAGAGAAGGCACGACACGTAGGGCATATTAAATTACAAACATTCACAAAATCCTATCTAATAGGTCATAGGGCTATAACCATGCACCATGCTCAAACAACACAAAACATGCTATAACAATTAATGAATTAAAGTCTAAACATTTAGAATTTAATTCCAATTAAAATGTAAAATAAAATTTTATGAAAATTATCGTACACTCGGGACATCACATGCCACGGATACTTGGCGCGTCTCAAGTCATGGACTTGCTAACCCTAGCAAGCTCACGGTTGCAGCCATGTCCTATCCTAACACACGTCCCAACCATGCACGAGACTAGGGTTCGAAACCTTAGCCATGTGCGGCGGCGGCTTGAGCTTCTCGAGCCAAAAGGGTTCAAAACCCTAGCCACAAGACGGCGGCGACCGAGAGCCATGGAGCCAAAGGGTTCGAAACCCTAGCCTCCTTTGCGGCGTCACAGCCCATGCTCGAGCCAAGGGTCCGAGACCCTAGCTTGCATGCGGCGGCCGAGAGCCCACACGAGCCAATGGCTCGGTTTTGTGCAAGAATTATCATATACTTCGATCCGTCAATTATATCACATTTAATATTGCGATAATTTCCACAAAATTGATTAACACAAATCATATATGAATCATACAGTTTCAAAGCATGCAAAAGATTCAAAACATGATTAAACAATTAATCACATAAATCCAATATGAGCTTTGTACACGACTCTGATACCACTGTTAGAAATCCGATCAAGCAAACGCAGCAGAAAATGAAATTTGGATTCCTACCATGGACCTATACAAAGTAATCATATCGAGATTGATAAGAATCATACCCTTGTAGCGTGTTTGAAGCAGATTCCTCGTTGCAACACCACGAGTCACGAACAAATATTTGCACATTTGTCTCTACGGTATCCACACGATCAAATCGAAAAGGGTGTTCAAGAACAATTTACTAGACTCGTTCTTAAACCGAAACTAAACTCACAGTTCAAAACTGTAAGGACCCCATGCCCTTAACCCTTAATTAGTGTATTAACCACTATGTGTGGCACATGCTTTCAATAAAAAGTCAATCGGGAAGCTCAGATGATACTTTACCATTGAATGGTAACTACAAAATTTCTTTAATACTCAATGTTATAAGATCATCATCCTAACAGCATATAGACTAATCGAGTTCGCCCAATACCATCCCCATTACATCACTTTTGCATTGTGGGTTTTTATAAAAATTTGGGCAGAGTCTCCCCATAAATTGAGCTATCCCAAAAATAAAAGCACATCACATAATATAATTCCCGGCCAGGGAATACACAATACTCAACAGAATACTGAACACAAAGTAAATTCCCAGCCAGGGAAGACACCACACATAAGACGACAAAAGTGGGTTTCAACCCCCACATAACACACTAACGACTCTCATATCATTAGCAATTCTACCACAATTGCATGCAACATATAATGAAAGAGAGGAAGGCTCATGCCTTTATATACAATCCATATACAAGTATAATCGTGCTCACAGGCGAGCATCATGAATATGTATATAATCCTCAGGTGTATATATATGTACTCTATACGATACCGTGCTCCATCAAGCCCTGGTACCACGATCCTGGGAGTACATCCAATCAATAGCTCGAGCTCATCTCCAAAGCCATCGATGTACCTGTTCACCTGCCCCAACAGAGACAGCCCCCAACGGGGTGAGCATACCAATTCCACAATTTCATAATCATAATGACATAATACATAATTTACGAAAATGTAAATATTGCGGAACATATGTGATACTTCCTGGATGGTATCATCCTCATCATAGCGTACCCCTGTAATAATCCTGTTCTCAAAACAGATAAATCATCAAATCCTGAATATGCAGTTAATCAGCATATTGGTTAACCCTAGCCAGTTTCAATTTAACAACATTTCATAGCATCTTTCTTTATCTAGCAATTATCATAATTCTAGATATTATAATGAGATTTCCTTAACTTCCGATACTAGTTAATCACTTCTCTGATTAACTACGTCTCTGTTCTTATTCATTACCAATAGGGAATAATATACAGATATCCTAGATATCTAATCAAATACCATCTTTTTCATTTCTTACTTCAAGTAGCATCATACTATCGGTGTTTGCTCCGTAGCAACCACACCCGTCATTTGCTCGCTTCATAGCGGCACTAAGCATTTCACCATGTGAATCATCATAACGTAATCAAGTCCCGGTACCATCATAGTAAAGCATTTCATGTATTTTAAATCATGCATCATACTTGCAAAAACATCATTTAAACTATGCTCGTACGCTAAACGTACCTTAAATCCTCGAAGTCCGAGCCAAACCTTGCTCGAGTTCCATGCCCTGAGGAACGATGTGCTAACACGATAAATAATTCACAATTATTTACGAACATGCAACCCATACTCAAGCACATCCATAACCCTCAAAATATTGTCGACACACGACAATTAAACATCTAAAAGACCCGGGGCAGGGTACATGCTGGGAGGGAAAACGAATGCAACATATCGAAAAATTGCTCAAGAACACCTTCAATAATTCGAACCCAACCAACACAAATCAAACCCAAATAATCACCATAATTCATCTAACACATGAATTAATCAATTAACAACAACAATAATCGCCTCACATGCCAAACCCCCAAAATTCGAATTCCAAGCCCTAAATTCGAACCCAATTCCTCAAATTCGAACACATTCAAGCATCATAATGCATCAACAACATGAATTAATCAATCCATAACAAGAATCATCACTCCTTGTCAAAAATCCCCAAAATTCGAACCCTAACTCACGAAATCGAGCTGAAATTCGAACCAAATTTAACCAATATTTTCGAACCAAAAAGTCTGAAATAATCGACTCAAAACCAGCTTAAAAACGCCCCAAAAACATCAGAAAAATCGTAACAAAAACATACCAAAATCGCGTCCCAAAAATCGGATGAAATCCAGTTTTCGAACCCTACGCTTTTCTGGCAAATCCGAGCTCGATTCTCGACCAAACTTCAAATTGTTGGTATGTATAGAAGCGCCTGGAAGAGACGATTCCAACGGCGGGTGGCACGCGCCGAACGGCGGCCGGACGGCGGCGGCCGAAGCACTTTTGTGCGCGGGGGTCAAAGGGGATCGGGAAAGGGGCGCGCGGGTGGAGAGAGAAATGAGGTGCTGAAATGGTTCCGATAATTGAAATCTCGGGTTCAACTGGTATTTATAGCAAAAATACCCCGAAATACTAATATCCCCACAAATACATCATGATTCATTAAAAATCATCTGTTTTCAAAAACTCTCTCTCTAACTCAAAAATCCCCTACCGGTGCCCACACACAGCACCCGAGATTCTGAGTCACACTAAAATCCCAACTCACAGGTTTTCATCGAAATGAGAATACGATCTCAACCTCGGGATCCAACGATCCCAACTACTCAAATAGACGAGCCCGGAGGGCCCAACACCTCGATTAAACTCCAATTGCCACGTAAAACCACTTTAGGGGTTATTAACACTCCGGGATTAACATCCCTAATCTCAGGTCATCACAATATCCCCCACTAAAAGAATTTCGTCCTCGAAATTAGCACCGGTGTATCACATAACACCCAGGCTACACAACAACATGAAGCCAGAACCTCGATTCTTGACCATAACAAAATCGTCTTAAAAACCTCGAGAATACTTACCTCACTTCAAACTCTGAAACAGAGCGACATAACAAAACCAACATATCACTCAAGAGGCAAAACGTACCTCGATGTGGGTCATCCCAAAAGTGAGTCCCTCATGACTGCAAAACAACCGATATTTACGACTGTAGATCGGACAGTCACCCTTCGTTCTAATACCACTAGTAAGAACGCATCATGAATGACACCTCAACCTTGAGAACGTTGACTTCGTGTCAAACTCTGGAGTGGAATAGACTTCCAAATCCATCATAACGTCAAAGAGCGTCAGTACCACTCAACGCTAACAACCCAAAAGCAGTTAGTCAACTGAAACTGCAAGGATTCGAATTGCTTCCGATTCCATCGTAGATATCATTCAAAGACATCTCTATCATGACTCACAATGTCTAACATACATCGTTACGAGGGAAACATTAGCATACCACGGTGTACACATACCAAACCTGGTTTCCACTTTCAAACCTCCTCTGTCAAATGAGCAGTCGCATCATTGCAACTCAATTTGGGCAACTCACGGCCACAGATTCACACAAAAGACATCTCGCAAGATGTCCACCTCCGGATATCCTAAGAATCACGTCCTGATCATAAATAAACAATCGAGACTCCTCAGAGTTTCAAATTTGAAAGGACATGCAATAAACCCAATGCATCCCAAATACATGGATTCCCAGGCCAAATCAACGACGACTTGATGACTCTCTTGTTGGTACTTCATCATCATGAGTTGTCCCAGACAAGTCTCACCAAGATTTAAACATAAACATATATACGTTCAGTGAGGCATACTCAACTTCAACTTCAAATGACGTGGTGACTACCAGAGTCCACCACAATCCACCTCGTATCACCTTACGATTTGCCAAACTTGGTTCCAATGAGCAGTATAACGGCTCTAGCAAGCCCATCATGGTGCTGCACACACGCGGCAGACAAACTAGTCGCTGCCTCACTAGGTTCACCTCAAACCTACCAATCAGATGGACGTTTCCGCACGGCATACCATACCATGGGAAGAAAATCAATAGAGTAGTGGGTCTTTACCCAACATTCCTCCTATGCTGACATACCCTGGACACTCCAATGTCCCCATGTACTTAACATAACCTGATCCTACTTCCTTAGGACCCATCTTACACTCTCATGGGTGGTGTGGTCATGTCTACCATACGTCATATCAATAGAAAGCGAGCAATTCCTCCACGATCACTCCTGTCGTCAAATTACATGGCCAAAAAGCCATTCCAACGGTATCACCACTCGTGATATGATCCCTCAAACAATTTCTGCGGTACAATCACATGTACAGTGCGTCCATCCATTCCTCGAGTAACCCGCTCGGTATAAGTGCCACGTTAATCGGTGACGCACACACCATCTTGCGCCCGACACTGGCACCCGAGGCATACAACTGAAAACGTATACTCAACGCATTGTTCATCGTAACGATGATGCATGTCTAATAAGACATCTCCTAAACCATCGTCATCGCCACCCCGTGACGACACATGCCCACTCATGGCATCTAAGGTACCGTCAACTAGTGACGATACATGTCAACAATGACATCTAAACAACCCAGTCAACTCGTGACGGTCCATGTACATCAACATATGTCATCCATCATCATGCTAGTAAAATAGTCATAATAAAACATGTATAACAACGCATGCCAGCTATAATAAAGCTAATAGAATAGCAATATCTCATACCTCATCGCTAACAAGATAGCGGCATACCTGTCTCCGTCGCTCGATAATAGTGCAAAATCAGCACTCATCGCTCGAAGGCGGCATAATCCTATGCTGAGTACATAGCGGCACAATCCATCGCTATAGAATCGACGGCATGATACCTCGTCATATAATAAGTGGCATGAAACCTCGCTATACACCTGGGCCTGAATCATTGTCTACATAACAGCGGAAAGAGGCATCGCTATCAACATATCTGGTGGCACTAATCATCGCCAATCCTCATAGAAGAATAAGTCATCGTAAATCCACATAATAGCGGAATGGGGCATCGCTATTAACATATCCGGTGGCATAAACCATCGCCAATCCTCATAGAAGAGTGAGTCATCGTAAAATAGCGGAATGAGGCATCGCTATCATCATATCCGGCGGCATCAATCATCGCCAATCCTCATAAAAGAATGAGTCATCGTAAAATAGCGGAATGAGGCATCCTATCATCATAAACATCATCATAATCATCATATCATCTTTACTCATCATAAACATCATCATACACATCATATTCACATATACACTCACAACAAACTATGTTAATTAGAAATGGGACTGTCCGGGTTCCATTATGACAGCGGCACAATTGGCCCCCTCGCTCGACATAACACATCGTATGATACCCATCGCTACGCCTTGATAGCGGATGTATCTCTTATTCAGCGGATGATACCCATCGCTACGCCTTGATAGCGGATGTACCCCATCGCTCAGCGGATGATACCCGTCGCTACACCTTGATAGCGGATGTACCCCATCGCTCATCAGCTATGTGAGCGGCAAGACCTTCCTCGCTTGCCCATAATGACCACCGGACATTCAACCATTCTAAGTAACATAGTTAAACATACATTATCATCTTGTAGCATCATCATCATATAAACATCATCATCTTATAGATATAACAGTAAATGTACGAAATCATAGTTGAGTAAGCTTGCTAGTTATTCATTAACTTCTTTTCTTTTTTCCCTGGTTCATATTCATGCATATGGGCATCTTACCCTATGGCATCTTACCACCTTATAAACATCATATCATTCTATAAACATCATATTAACATCATCATTACTTATCATAATCGTCATCGTAAACGTCATATCATCTTTATTTACCATAACATCATCATAAGTATCTTGTCATCTTTATTCATTATAAAATCATCTTCATTTTGAACTTACTTATCATAACATCATCTTAAACATCTTATCAATTTTTTATTCATTATACACATCATCATGGCATCGTAAATTCTTATGCAATCATAGTATGATCATAATATAGGAGTATGGCCTCTTACCATATGGGCATCTTACCCCGTGGCATCTTACCACATCATAACATCGTATCACATCATCATAAACTTACTTATCAAAATCATCATCGTAACATCATCATCATAGCCATCATCATCATAACTTACTTATCATAATCATCATCATCATAACATTATCATCATAATCATCATCATCATAAACATCATAAAAACTTATGCATTCAATGCATAGTCAGAGTTAGGAGTGTGTTACCGTCCGATGCCCGTACGCGTCTTACGTACCTTCCTTGCTTGGGCATTACATGAACAAACGCATTAGTATATTCAATAATAATTGAGACCATACCGAAGTATTCCACTGTCGGTTGTCTACCCAGTCTGTCCTCAGACAATACATCATATCTTTCTTTTCCCTGATTTTCTTCCAAAATCAGATTCCTTGGCACGTAGCATATAGAGTGTTAGACATCACTATTAATGCCATCCTATCGTGTTCCACACGATTCCTGCAACCACAATGGTTAGCAATACCACTTTTCATAACATAAAAGCACATAAACAATTAGTCATCGTATAACATTAATGTCATCATGCATAAATATGTGCTATCAATAACTTCCTAGGCCCTCAACAGCCCCAATGAGCAACCACTGCTCTGATACCACTAATGTAAGGACCCCATGCCCTTAACCCTTAATTAGTGTATTAACCACTATGTGTGGCACATGCTTTCAATAAAAAGTCAATCGGGAAGCTCAGATGATACTTTACCATTGAATGGTAACTACAAAATTTCTTTAATACTCAATGTTATAAGATCATCATCCTAACAGCATATAGACTAATCGAGTTCGCCCAATACCATCCCCATTACATCACTTTTGCATTGTGGGTTTTTATAAAAATTTGGGCAGAGTCTCCCCATAAATTGAGCTATCCCAAAAATAAAAGCACATCACATAATATAATTCCCGGCCAGGGAATACACAATACTCAACAGAATACTGAACACAAAGTAAATTCCCAGCCAGGGAAGACACCACACATAAGACGACAAAAGTGGGTTTCAACCCCCACATAACACACTAACGACTCTCATATCATTAGCAATTCTACCACAATTGCATGCAACATATAATGAAAGAGAGGAAGGCTCATGCCTTTATATACAATCCATATACAAGTATAATCGTGCTCACAGGCGAGCATCATGAATATGTATATAATCCTCAGGTGTATATATATGTACTCTATACGATACCGTGCTCCATCAAGCCCTGGTACCACGATCCTGGGAGTACATCCAATCAACAGCTCGAGCTCATCTCCAAAGCCATCGATGTACATGTTCACCTGCCCCAACAGAGACAGCCCCCAACGGGGTGAGCATACCAATTCCACAATTTCATAATCATAATGACATAATACATAATTTACGAAAATGTAAATATTGCGGAACATATGTGATACTTCCTGGATGGTATCATCCTCATCATAGCGTACCCCTGTAATAATCCTGTTCTCAAAACAGATAAATCATCAAATCCTGAATATGCAGTTAATCATCATATTGGTTAACCCTAGCCAGTTTCAATTTAACAACATTTCATAACATCTTTCTTTATCTAGCAATTATCATAATTCTAGATATTATAATGAGATTTCCTTAACTTCCGATACTAGTTAATCACTTCTCTGATTAACTACGTCTCTGTTCTTATTCATTACCAATAGGGAATAAAATACAGATATCCTAGATATCTAATCAAATACCATCTTTTTCATTTCTTACTTCAAGTAGCATCATACTATCGGTGTTTGCTCCGTAGCAACCACACCCATCATTTGCTCGCTTCATAGCGGCACTAAGCATTTCACCATGTGAATCATCATAACGTAATCAAGTCCCGGTACCATCATAGTAAAGCATTTCATGTATTTTAAATCATGCATCATACTTGCAAAAACATCATTTAAACTATGCTCGTACGCTAAACGTACCTTAAATCCTCGAAGTCCGAGCCAAACCTTGCTCGAGTTCCATGCCCTGAGGAACGATGTGCTAACACGATAAATAATTCACAATTATTTACGAACATGCAACCCATACTCAAGCACATCCATAACCCTCAAAATATTGTCGACACACGACAATTAAACATCTAAAAGACCCGGGGCAGGGTACATGCTGGGAGGGAAAACGAATGCAACATATCGAAAAATTGCTCAAGAACACCTTCAATAATTCGAACCCAACCAACACAAATCAAACCCAAATAATCACCATAATTCATCTAACACATGAATTAATCAATTAACAACAACAATAATCGCCTCACATGCCAAACCCCCAAAATTCGAATTCCAAGCCCTAAATTCGAACCCAATCCCTCAAATTCGAACACATTCAAGCATCATAATGCATCAACAACATGAATTAATCAATCCATAACAAGAATCATCACTCCTTGTCAAAAATCCCCAAAATTCGAACCCTAACTCACGAAATCGAGCTGAAATTCGAACCAAATTTAACCAATATTTTCGAACCAAAAAGTCTGAAATAATCGACTCAAAACCAGCTTAAAAACGCCCCAAAAACATCAGAAAAATCGTAACAAAAACATACCAAAATCGCGTCCCAAAAATCGGATGAAATCCAGTTTTCGAACCCTACGCTTTTCTGGCAAATCCGAGCTCGATTCTCGACCAAACTTCAAATTGTTGGTATGTATAGAAGCGCCTGGAAGAGACGATTCCAACGGCGGGTGGCACGCGCCGAACGGCGGCCGGACGGCGGCGGCCGAAGCACTTTTGTGCGCGGGGGTCAAAGGGGATCGGGAAAGGGGCGCGCGGGTGGAGAGAGAAATGAGGTGCTGAAATGGTTCCGATAATTGAAATATCGGGTTCAACTGGTATTTATAGCAAAAATACCCCGAAATACTAATATCCCCACAAATACATCATGATTCATTAAAAATCATCTGTTTTCAAAAACTCTCTCTCTAACTCAAAAATCCCCTACCGGTGCCCACACACAGCACCCGAGATTCTGAGTCACACTAAAATCCCAACTCACAGGTTTTCATCGAAATGAGAATACGATCTCAACCTCGGGATCCAACGATCCCAACTACTCAAATAGACGAGCCCGGAGGGCCCAACACCTCGATTAAACTCCAATTGCCACGTAAAACCACTTTAGGGGTTATTAACACTCCGGGATTAACATCCCTAATCTCAGGTCATCACAAAAATCGATCAACGACGGCCGTTCAACTCCACTATTCACGGCGGCGGCAGCCGTGAGGTTGAGAGCAAGAGTGAGGCGGCCGTGAGCTTTGGATGGTGGCTACTAGGTTTTGCTTAGAAAATTAACACTTTTTTTAAAACCTTGTTAGCATATTAGATCTTATATTAGATTTAATAAAAAGGCTTTCAAAAAGCCTCATTGGCCCATACCCAATCTCTTAATTAAATCCATATATCTAATATTTGTAATTAAGACTCTTCTTAATTAATTAGTTCATCCAATGAATTTTATCTCCCTTTATTGATTTAATCTTTTGTGCGACCCGATAGGATCTTGCAATGTTGGCAGCGACATAAAATCTAATTTTATGTCGCAAGCAATGAGCGGTATCTAGCAACATATCAAGGCTACCCAAATTACAAGAATGTCATTGACTCGACATAACCTACGAACTGTGATAATATTAACCATGTAACTTAATCCATTTGTCCAATGTCTTTAGATTGAACACGAGTCATGGAATAGTCACACTCGTATATTCAATCTTTTATTTCTTGATCCACAAGTAGAACTAGAATAAACGAATAAGCTCAATATCACATATTGACTCATTCGAGCATGGCAATGCATTTTAGTCTTACTTGATCAAGGGCCCAAACACTTCTCTTGTTATATAGGAGGGACAAATCCTTTCTTGATCACTCAACATCCCTCTACATAATTCGTGGTGTATCCAATGATTGTCTTTATAGTTTACCCTATTACAGGTAACGTTTGACAATATCAAGATACATGACTCCTTATGTTGGGATCTCTGGTGATCTCAAGTCGTAAGGATTACATACATTATTATCACTATGAGAATTGCTTATGACGTTCATATAACTATCCATGTAGCATTGTAAGGACCCCGTGCCCTTAATCGATTATTAGTGTATTAACCCAAGTATTTAGTGCATGTGATTTTATATGTAGGGGGAAATCCCACTTGACATCATAACAAACCATGCCAAAAATAAAATTCCTTTACATTATTCCATATAATGTCTAGTTTCCCCCAACGATTCCCACATACGTAACATGCACCATTATAATAAACTAACATGTTCTCAGTTCATTTAGCAATTCAATAAATAATTGCATGCATCACATAAATGAAAAGAGAAAGGCCCTTGTCTTCTTTATACAACCCATATACACATCATAGTGCTCACATGCGAGCATCGATAAGTATGCGTGTATCCAATGTATAAAGTATCATGCTCAATACCATCGCTGGTACCTCGATTCTGGAAGTACCTCAAATCCACAGCTCGAGCTCAACTCCAAGCCATCGATGTGCCTAATAACCTGCCCCAACAGAGACAGCCCCCACACGGGGTGAGCATACCAATATCCCAAATCCAATAATCACAATAACACAATTCATAATTTACAAAAAGAATGTAAATGCTATGAAATATAAAGGATGCTCCCTGGATGGTATCATCCGCATCTGGGATTCCCTGTATTGTCCCTGTTCTCAAAATAACTGAAACCATCAAATTTCCAAATGTCAGTTAATCATTATATTGATTAACAAATTCACTTGCCACATACCGATATCATAATCAATAATAACAAATCATTAAACGATGATTACAAGTATTCCGTATGTCTCACTTATGGTTCCATAGTTCTATTCCATTGCTCGCTCTATAATAGCGGCATTTCATTCTCACGCATGCTCAATAGCAGTGGCGTCCCAACCGATGTTCGCTCAAAGGCGACAACATCTCAATCATTGCTCGCTCAAAAGCGGCACCGTGTAATTCCCAATGCACATGTATCCATTTGTAGCAATTACCGTAAACCATGCATTTCAATGTCCGTTCATTGTTAATACCATATACTATGCATTTTCATATACATTCATTGCAATACAGTGTACCATGCACTCAACAATTGCAATTATAATAAAGGTCTATGCTCATACGTTATACGTACCTTATACTTCCGTAGTTCGAGTCCGACCTCGCATGAGTCCCACGACCCGATGAATTATGTGATAACACATAAATAGAAACACAAGCATGCAACCACGTGCCCAAGCACGTTCATAACCCCCAAACATATCGTCAATCCATGACGATTACCAAAATAAAAGCCCCCCGGCTAAGCATTCATAATACCCAAAATATACCATTTTACAAGTTTAAAAGATAGCCAAAAACTCAATCGAGAATCCCGTTTATTAAACTTTGGCTCCAACCAATCAATTTTAAAAGTACAGCATTCCCATTGGAATGTAGACATTGCCCCGGAAACGGGCCCTTTAAACCTCGATTCCAAAATCCCGACATTTTCCAAAATTCCAAAAAAAACAAACCAAACAGTGCCGAGATCGAGCATCCATCAGGCGCGATCGATCGCGCGAGCACACTGCCCGCAGCACTGCCAACCACGATCGATCGCCAAACCTCGCGATCGATTGCCAAGACCCTCGCGATCAATCGCCTACTTTTCGCAATCTATCGTCGCGACTGTTCATCGCCTTCCCAAATCATGTCGCTATCGATCGGCACCAAGCCGCGATCGATAGCGGCCTGCGGGTTTCCAAAACATTCGAGCTTCCATGGTGTTTTTCACACCAAAACTCAAAACCAACACCCCTAACTTCCTCAACACCTCCAATACACCATTTAAACTCAATAAAAACACTAAAATCAACATTTTAGATTTTTAACCAAAATCCCCAAACCTCAAATCAAACCCAAAACTCAACCATTTAGCACAAAACTATAATCAAATCGAAGCTAAAGGTGAGGAGAAGAAGATTACCAGCCTTTCTTCAAGAAATCGGGCTCCCAAGACGAGCCCCCAACGATTTTGCTTCCAAGAGGAGAAGAGGGAAGGGTTTGGGGTGAGAGAGGCGTGAGGGAGATGAGAGAGGGAAATGATTCTGTATGACGGAATACCGAGTCTATTTGGTATATATAGCTCCAAAGCTCCAAAATACCGACTCCTCCACAAATACACCATGATTCATTAAAAATCATCAGTTTTCAAAAATCATCTCTAACCTCAATTCTCATTACCAGCCCCAGTACAAAGTACTCCGGACCCCAAATCCCACAAAAGACCAAATTCCAAGGTTATCACCACGATGAGAATGCAATCTCATCCCTTGGATCCAACGACTCCAAAAACAAAATTTAAAATCCCCGGGAGTCCCAAAACCGCAATTAATACGCAATTGCCACAATTAAAATCCATTAAGGATTATTACCACACCGGGATTAACACTAGTAATTCCCGGGTATCACAATTATCCCCTACTAATAAAATTTCATCCTCAAAATTTGCACGGCGTACCACGTAATGCCGAGATTACAAAATCCAAACGGATTCACATCGTCGAATCATGAACATAACATGAACGACACACCAACCGCGAGGATACCGACCTCGCACCAAAACCTGGAATGGAGTAAATCTCCCAAACCATCACAAACTCAAAGAAGGACGTCAGCATTCCCAGATGCCAACCATCTCAAAAGCAGTCAGCCAACCCTAACTGCAGATCAAACGAATCAAACGTGATTCAAAATAGATATCGTCTAGATGATATCTCCACGATTTAGCCTACGATGTTAATTACACATCGTTGCCAAGGAAACCACCAGTACACTACAGTGTACTTATACCAAATCCGGTTCCCGTTTTTCCAAATCTATCTCCATCAAGGAGTGGTTGAATCACATTGCAACACGGATTGGGCCACAACACGGCCCCGATTAACACGTAACACATCTCCAAAGATGTCTTCAACCGTGTGTTCCAAGAAATCACATCTTGGTCCAAACACACTATCGAGACTCTACAAGGTCTCAAGTTTTCGAAAGGACATGCAAGAACGATCGATTGCATTCCCGCCACACGTGTCAATCACGACACTAAACAAATCCGAATATTGGCCATCCCTCGTTTATTCTAGGATTCAACAATCCTAAAACAGGGAGGCTATCGAATTGACTAGCAAGATTTACTATGGTCCCAAAATCCGACAATCCCTCCTCAGGGGAAGTCAACCGGACCTCACGATTATTCCTCAGAATACATCGTGCTATCGAGATTACCAATCTCAAGGTGCCACAATCTCTCATAGAGATTCGCCAAACCAAGCGTACTAATCCGATACTCAACAAGTACCAAAACGCGGGCATTCGTACACACATACTTTCCCAAGTACATACACAACATGCATACTCAATGCAATAGGCTTGGATATCTCCAAGCATACCCGAAGTCCCAAAATCAACTGTCAATTCCCAGCTATTCTGATAGGCTTAGATTTTGAGTGTTTTTAACTGTAATTTCTTCCTACTTTCCGTATTATTTTCCTGGATGATATTATGCTTTTTGGTGTTTATTCGTTTGTTTCAGGAAAATAGATCGGAAGTGGAAGAAATGAGCTAATATGAAGATAACGGGCGAAATCGAGGCGAGAAAGAACTAAAATTGAGGAAATGAGATTTTCGGAATCTCGATCGATCGAGATTTACTCTCGATCGATCGAGCCAGGTAGAAAGTTGAGCATCAAAGAATTTCAAGTCTCGATCGATCGGTACAAATTCTCGATCGATCGAGCGAGGCAGTAACTTCAAAGGCTGACATGAACAGTGCACCGATCGATCGAGAAAACCTTCCGATCGATCGATACGCAAAATCTGCAGATTTTATTTTCCATGTTTATCGTGATCTGTGGGGGGTTTAAAAGAAAGAAAATCATTTCCATTCGAAAGGAGGATATCAGACGAAATTTCTGAACCAAAGAAGAGCCCTAGCCGCCGCCAAGGAGATCCGTTCTTCCGTTTCTTCGTCCGAGCCAAAGCCAATCAATTCCGGAGTGCAAGGAAGGAGCAAGAGAAGAGATTTCGGTGCTACGCACGGATTCATTCCGCCGTTTATCGTATTTCTAGACTTTAATCTATTTCATATTAATTTTCAATTGATGTTTTTGAGGTCGAGAGACGATTAAACTTCTTTTGTATTTGATTTGAAACAATTCTAGTTTATTTTATTGAGATTTAGTATCATTGTGTTTGATATATTGATTCAAATGTGTTTGAGTGTATTGATGTCTATTGTTCATGAATTAATTGATTGTTAAGATCAAAGCCTAGCTAACTTTGATTGATTCTGAGAGTTATAACCGAGATCGAGAGATAACGTTGTAACACACTCTTTTAATTCATGAAGTATGTTATGATTGAGATCGAGAGATGATATCGCATACGTGAGAACTTGGAATCGAGAGATTTAGAGTTATAAGGTTTTGATAATTTATGCAACTTTGAATTAGTAAATAGGTGCACGAGAGTGACTTATTCTAATTTATTGTTAGTTTCTTTACTGCTCGAGAGAGTGCATTGAATAATAGCGAAAACCTTTCACCTTTAGAATCAATTGGTTGATAATTTGCTTATTCAAATGAATCATTAAAGATAACACAGTTGAACGAAGAGCTTGATAAATTTCTTGAGCAACTTACCTTCGCATATCCGGAACCATTCATTTTATTGTTTCTTGTTTAAGTTTCATTTCTTATTTTAAGTTTGCTTTAGATAATCACCTTTGTTAATTGTAGGCTAAATATAATTTTATTAATCTTATTTGGTACTTATACGTTAGTCCCTGTGGATTCGACAACCCGTACTTAATTTTCACTATACTAAAACTTGACAACCGTGCACTTGCGGTAGAATCGCTTCACACTATTCTTTGAAATATCTTTTGTTTAAAAATAAAGTGGTCAAGTTTTTGGCGCCGTTGCCGGGGACTAATCTGTATAATATCATACGAGATTAGTTAATTGTAATTTAGCCAATTTTATTATTGCGTTTTTGTTTTCTTTTTCTTTTTGTTATTTTCGAAAAAAAAAAAATTATTTATTTATGTTATTTGTTTTTCTTGCGTGGTACTTGTGATGCTTCATCAACAAGTCTTCACAAGATTTGCCCAACAATTTTCAGAGCCGTTTTATTCGGCGTGGGAGAGATTCAATGAACTGGCAGACACATTCAGGTATCACAACTTTTCGAACTATACTCTTCTGCAACATTTCTTCAAAGGTTTGGATGCACAGACACGAGGATGGGTATTCAGAGGAGCACTGGTGACTGGGAGTCCCCTGGTTGATAGAGTTGAGGACAGTGTATTACACCTGTTCAATGATATGGCGGACTTCGATTACCACTGGCATTTTGATCCTTCATTGCAAGGTTGGAGTCACCAATACCCACCAGAGCCTCACTACCCTGATGATACGCACCAAACCTTTGAGCATCACGGCGAGAAGAAAGATAGTTTTGTAGAAGGAACAGCTCAATCAGAGAATATGTTATTTAGACTCATGGCATCAACTGAGCAACGTTTAGAGAACCAGACCAATTATACGTCATCTAGAGCAGCAATTTGCAATTCTAGTGGAAACCATCTCAATGAGCTGCCAAGAGGAGGAGACGAGATCTACAAATCAGGCCTGGTTACATAATGATGATCACTCAACCAATCAAGTTTGGGGGAGTGATCCGACTCATGGGGAAGAATCAAGGGAAGTTGAGCCTATGGAAGTGATTGAGCCTACAGTGGAAAAGGCATCTGAGGAGATCCTATGGGACAACAAGCCAAGAGTGAAGTTGGATGATGAGATTTTCGAGAAATTTGATATCCGCCCATCGATGGAGGCATGTTATGGGCCATATGTGGATACGTATTCCTCATCGATGCCACCAACTTCACCGCACTACGCCATCCATGAGATGAAGCCAATTCAAGAATCATTCTCCCATGCTCACTATGTCATGAAGAAAGCTGTTGGAGCAACGAGCTTACACCGTTACACTCTTGCCAAGCTTGAGGGCATACTATATGAAGACCCAATAGTAGTATCATACGATACTTACTATGGGCGGCAACCGCTCTTTGATGGTTGCTTCTGATGGTCAAGCCGACGACTAGAAATCAGCGCTTCTTGGGAGGCAACCCAAGCGTATCCTTTTGCATTTAGCTTTGTTTTATTTTCAATTTTGCATTTAGTTTGTTTTTCTCTCTTGTCGATTTTTTTTCTAGCATCCTTCTTTTGCGAGGTACTCAAGTGGATCGATGAACCCCTACAGCAGTGGAGCTTTCAAAAGCCAAACTTCCTCAATCCTCATGCAAGCGTCTTGATCAGGGGAGTTTACTTTTTCCCTTTTGATTCTTTTAAACATTGAGGACAATGTTTCAGTTAAGTTTGGGGGAGTGGTTTGCGTGTTTAACTTGTTTTATCCACATGTTGTGTGTTTAATTGTCACTTGAATCGTCCTTGAGCATTACAAAAAAAAAAAAAAAAAAATTGTGAGTTAGTCTTGAGAAATGAAGAATTAGATTTGCAACGGTAATACATGATGAAACTAATCCTCATCTAGATAAGAGTCATGAAAATGTTTAACTTGTTTGTATATATCCTTTGTTAACCATATGTCAAAACTGAGGAATAATTTGAGCACTTATTGAGTCATGATTGAGTGAAGTATGTATTGATTAAAGTGAAAATTTGTGTTAACTATGATGAGTCTTGAGTTTCTTAGATAACTCTACAATTTATTTGAAAGCACTTTAAGGCGAAATTTATAATTAGGAACTTGACTTGGAGATGATTTAGGCGATCTTTGGACCGTTTGTGCCTTTCAAGCCTACCTTTTATACATCATTCCTTAGTGTCCCCTCTTGTGCCTGATTGAAAAAGAATGGTATATGCATTGCATATGATTAGACCCCCATTCAACATTCTTGACGACCTCATTATACCTACCTTGGATTGAGCCTAAAAGAAAATTTTTACCCACCCCTAGGGGAGTATAATGAATCTCATTCATTGCATTAAATTGTTATATGTTGATAAGTTCATTGTGAAAAAAATGAAATGAACAAAAGAATGAGCAAAGAAAAAGAAAAGATGTAGAGAAAAAGCCTTGAAAAGAAAATTTAAATAAGACCCAAAGTGGCCAAGGCTAGAAAATGTGAAGAGAAGCTCAATGATTATGTGAGAAGATTTTGAACTGATTCTATTATACTCTCTTCTTTGATTCTATCCTACCTTTTCTTATGGATTTTGTGACCCACTTGCCGAGGACTACTTTAGGTTGTGATGCTATTTGGGTGATCATCGACAGACTGACGAAGGTAGCTCACTTCATTCCCTACAGTATGACGTACACATACTTGAGGATGGCTCAGCTGTATGTCGGGGACATAGTGAGACTACATGGGATTCCAGTATCTATTGTGTCGGACAGAGACCCGTGGTTTACGTCTCATTTCTGGGGAGGTCTTCAGTCAGCATTGGGTACTGAGGTGAGATTGAGTACGGTATATCATCCCCAGACGGATGGGCAGACAGAGCGTACTATACAGACGCTCGAGGACATGTTACGGGCTTGTGTTTTAGAGTTTGATGCCTCATGGAAAGATTCTTTGGCCTTGGTAGAGTTTTCTTACAACAACAGCTATCAGGCGAGTATTCAGATGGCACCGTTTGAAGCTTTGTATGGTAGGCGTTGTAGGTCGCCATTATACTGGGATGACTTGACCAGTAAAGCAGTGGGAGGACCCGAACTGATTCGGGAGATGGAGGATAAGGTAAAAGTTATCCGTCAGAAAATGAAGGCAGCCCAGGACAGGCAGGCAGCCTATGCAAATAAACGGCGGAGACCGTTGGAATTTCAGTTGGGAGACAGAGTCTTTTTGAAGATCTCACCTTTCAGGGGAGTGGTTCGGTTTGGTATGCGTGGTAAATTGTCTCCGAGGTATGTGGGACCGTATGAGATTTTACAGCGTATCGGTACCTTGGCTTACCGTTTGGCACTGCCACCATCGTTGTCTGGTATTCACGACGTGTTTCATGTATCTATGCTGCGGAAGTATGAGCCGGATCCGTCACATGTGTTACAGCCTTCTGAGGTTCAGCTGGATTCTGATGTATCCTATGAGGAACGACCGGTCAGGATTCTGGATAGGGCTGATCGCAGACTTCGGAACAAGGTGATACCGATGGTCAAGGTTCAGTGGGATCGCAGCGGTGTCGAGGAGGCCACGTGGGAGATGGAGCGGCATATGATGCAGCACTACCCGGAGCTATTTTCTGGTATGTGATTTATGTTTGGTTTCGGTTTGGGTAAGTGCATGCGATTTCGAGGTCGAAATCTTATAAGTAGGGGAGTATTGTGATATCCCCGAAATAATTTTATGCAATTTTGGCATTAATTATGTTTATGTGATTTTATGGTGATAATTAATATATGTGTTGGAATTAATTATCTTGGTAAAATGCTTAGGCACATGGTATGCGTGACCCGGTGGTGCATTTCGGGGTGCATGTTATGCATGTTGGGAAATTGGGTGTTATGATGTGTTAAGTTTAATGGCTAATGAATTTTTGGTGAATCATGTGCTTAATTTGGATTTTGATGCATTTTGGTATAATGCTTTTGAAATATCATGTTGGGATGTTTTATACACCATGGTATTTCTGGGAGTGCAAGTTAATTTTTATAACCCACTTATACCCCCAACCCCTCTATACCATCACTTTTCAACTTTCCCCCAAATCAACCACTCAAACCCTCATTCTCCTCCATTTTCGAGATTGGGCAAAGAGGTGAAGAGAAATCCTTCCAAAAATTTGATTTGTGGGATTTGGTGTGAGATTTGGAGTCCCCAAGAGGTATGGATACCTCCCTATTGCTTTTATTGTGTTTGGATTGAGTTTGAAATGGTTTTGAAGGGTTTTGAAATGGGTTATTTTGGGTTGGTATTATCTTGGTTGAATGTTGGATTTTTGGGATGTTTAAAGTGTATTTTGAAGGTTATTATGTGTTTGATGTTGTTGGTTTGAAGGTAGGAGTGTTGGTATGGGTTGGAAAGGAAATTTGGAGCAAAAATGGTGAATTTTCGGGTTACAGACACTGGCGATCGATCGCCCGTTCCAGGCGATCGATCGCACGCTGGCAGTGCGCGTTTGGGGTGTTTGGCGATCGATCGCCACTCTTGGGCGATCGATCGCCAAGGCTGGCGATCGATCGCGCCAATTGTGGCGATCGATTGCCAAAGCGAGAAAATTTCAGGATCGGGCAGTAGGGTCTCGCGATCGATCGCCGCCACAGGCGATCGATCGCGAAAGGCAAAATATGGTGTTTTTGGATATTTTTGTGGAATTTTTGATATTGGACTATTATTGGCTCCTAATATTGATTTGTGTGAATGTGTAGAACCATCCCAGGTGGCCACACAGCTTAGGAGATAAAGTCCACAATATCTCCACTTTTGGAACTAAGGTACGTAGTGAGACGTACGGGCATCGGACGGTAAAACGTATTTATTACGCTTTGAATTGGTTATGCATTATGGTTGCATACATGGTCTTAGTTATGCATTTTGGTTGCATACATGATTGGATATGCATTATGGTTGCATATAATTGTGAGTCGAGATTATATTACAGTGATGAAGAATACTTGCCGCCTTCATGTCGAAGCGATGATAGAATACTTGCCGCTGTCATATTTAGCGATGAAGAATATTTGCCGCAAATATGTCGAAGCGAAGGATAATGCCGCTGTCATATTGATGTGAGGGATACTATGCCGCTAATATGTTGAAGCGAGGGGTATTAATGCCGCTGTCATGTAAACGCGAGGGGTATTATGCCACTGATATAATAAGACTGGTATTGGCCATTGGTATATATGGAATGGATGCATGTCATGACATACATTATTGGTATTATAATCTATTGATTATGATTATGGTGCAGGGACAACCAAGGGAGCTTTTAAATGTGTTAAATACAGGAAGTGTATCGCATTTACGATTTATGCATTTGAATTGCTATCATATTATTGTGAATATGATGTATATACATGCTCATGGTTTTGGGGTTGTTTCCTGTAGGTACTTTTGGGCGGACGGGCTAAGGCGAGTTGGTGCGGTGAGCTAGTGAGGAGTGCTCTTGGTAGAAGGCACATTCTTTTGTATAGTATCTACTCTAGGAGTAGTGTAAAGCTATAGGATTAACATTCATTGGTTGGGAATGTAATTAATCCATTTTGGAACTTTATTTTGGCACTGTAATCTAATAGCTCAAGGCACCAACATAACTTTTGTACTCCGTTTATGCATGAAAATTTTAATTACGCCTTTAATCCGCATTTAAGGAACTACGGTCCTTACAGTTTACCATTAAGAAATGCATTCTTTACGTCCATTTGATATACTTTGAAGTCTTTAAAAGCGACGAATGCAAGAAATATTCGGATGGCTTCAAGTCTGGCGACTGGTGCAAAGGATTCATCGAAGTCGATTCATTCTTCTTGTCTGAAGCCTTGTGCAACCAGTCTGTCCTTGTTTCTAACTACCACACCATCTGCGTCTAGCTTGTTTCTGAAGACCCATCTGGTTCCAATAACAGGCAGATCACTTGCTCTGGGATAAGCTCCAAACTTGATTTTGTTCAAGCTGGTTGAGCTCTTCTTGCATAGCCTCTATCCAGTTATAATCAGTCAAAGCTTCATTAATCTGTTTGGGTTCCAGATTAGATATGAAAGCAGTGTGAGTGAACTCATCCATCATTTGTCCTATGGTTCTTATGGGTGCAGACGGACTTCCAATCAGTAGATCAGGTGGATGCCTCTTTGTCCAGCTGTAACTTGATTCTGGAACATCTGGTCCAGATGGAGTAGCAGTATTGACATTGTCAGCATCTGCCTTAACATTAGAGTTCATAACCTCCGGATCGGCTCGATCTAGAATAACTTCAGTGCATTGATCCGGTCTATCTGGTACTTCAGGTTCCGGTGGATTGTCTCTTGATCTGTTAATTGCAATCTCATCATCACTGTTAGCTTCGAGATGGATAATTTTCATCTGATTTTGAATTAATTCCTTGTTGTCCTTAATACACAAGGATTCATCAAACACTACATGAACTGACTCTTCTACAGTTAAGGTTCGATTATTGAAGACACGATAAGCTTTACACACAGATGAATATCCTAGGAATATTCCATTATCTGACTTAGCTTCGAATGTTATAAGATGAATCTTACCATTGTTGTGGACGTAACATTTGCAGCCGAATACATGAAAGTAAGAGATAGTCGGTCTGTTATCTGTCCATACTTCATATGGTGTTAAATTTAGCTTCTTGTTAATCATGTATCGATTTTGTGTATAGCATGCAGTATTTATAGCCTCTGCCCAGAATGTAAGGACCCCAAGCCCTTAACCCTTGATTAGTGTATTAACCACTATGTGTGGTGCATGCTTTCTATAAAAAGTCAATCGGGAAGCTCTGATGATACTTTATCATTGCATGGCAATTACAAAATTTCCTTTAACACTCAATGTTATAAGGTCATCAGCCTAACAACGAAATAGACTCACAAGGTTCGCCCAATACCATCCCTTTTTGCCACTTTTCACATTGTGGACTTTTATAAAAATTTGGGCAGAGTCTCCCCATAAATAGAGCTATCCCGAAATAAAAGCACAACACATAACATAATTCCCGGCCAGGGAAAACATAATACTCATCAGAAAGCAGTAATACCAAGTAAATTCCCAGCCAGGGAAGACATCACACATATGACGACATAAATGGGTCTCAACACCCACATAATACACTAACGACTCTCATATCATTAGCAATTCTACCACAATTGCATGCAACATATAATGAAAGAGAGGAAGGCTCATGCCTTTATATACAACCCATATACAAGAATGTCCGTGCTCACATACGAGCATCATAAATGTGTATATAAACCTTGGGTGTATATAAGTACTCTATACGATACCGTGCTCCATCAAGCCCTGGTACCACGATCCTGTGAGTACATCCAATCAACAGCTCGAGCTCAGCTCCACAGCCATCGATGCACCTGTTCACCTGCCCCAACAGAGACAGCCCCCAACGGGGTGAGCATACCAATACACAAAATCCCATAATCACAATAATGAAATTCATAATTTACAACAAAGGTAAATACAAATGAATTTAAATGATACTCCCTGGATGGCAACCTCATCCGGGATTCCGTGTACTGTCCCTGTCCTCATAATCATCAAACTCATCAAATCTCAAAAATCAGTAAATCAACACATTGATTAACTCATCGCATGCATAATCCTCGAATATCAACAGATAGTGATTGAAAATTCATTAAACATGCAATTATAGATATCTCAATATCTAATACTGATTTCACAACCTCGCTATCAATCACAGATAGCTCAAATGCCTAGCATTTATTTTACTAATTCTTCATTATACCTAGACATCTCAAATGTCTTATAATGAATACATGATCTCACGATCATTCTCAGGCATCTCAAATGCCCTACAATGGTCATATAACCCAGTACCCCATATATCATGTAAGAGTCATCCTACTCTAGTGTCATGCACGCTACAAGCGGCGATATCGAGATTTGGGTCATTCATTGGCTATATCAACATATATATATATATAATCCTCATGCGCGATTATTCAATGAAATCAAATTTCATTATGCATTCACAAATGCCCTAATATATAGAAATGCTCGTACGTCGCACGTACCTTAAATCTCCGAAGTCCGAGCCAAACCTTGCTCGAGTTCCATGCCCCGAGGAATGATGTGCTAACACGATAAATAATTCACAATTATTTACGAACATGTAACCTATGCTCAAGCACACCCATAACCCTCAAAATATTGTCAACACACGACAATTAACCTCTCAAAAGACCCGGGGCAGGGTACATGCAGGGAGGGAAATAAATGAGACAATATCGAAATTTGTTCAAGAATACCCTACAAAAATCGAACCCTAATCTCACAAATTTCGAACCCAATTAAATACCATAATTCATCTAAAATGTGAATTAAGCTATCCAAGCAAGAATCAACATCCCTTGACAAAAACTCCCAATTTTCGAACTCAACACCCTTAAATTCGAACCCAAACAAGCCCTTAAATTCGAACCCTTAAAATCCTTCAAATTCGAACACAAAAAGGCATGGAAATACACGAAAAAGATGAACAAGGGGTAAGGGAGGTTACCCAACGAAAATCGGAAGCAGAATCGTTCGAAATCGATGAACCCTAACTTTTGGGGATCGACGCCTTTCTGAAAAATCCGACTTCAAATCGCGATTAAACTTCGAATTGCCGGAGGGGAAAGGAGCGCCTGGACGAGACGAAGCCGTGGGTAGGTCGGACGCGCCAAACGGCGGCCGGACGGCGGCGGGCGAAGCGCCTGAAGCGGCGAAGGCGCAGGGCAGACGGGAATCGCGCGCAGGGGAGGAGAAAGAAAAGATTTGGGGCTGAAATGATATTTTCCTTAAAATTTTGGGTTCAACTGCTATATATAGCAAAAATACCCCGAAAAAATAATAGCCCCACAAATACATCATGATTCCTTAAAAATCATCTGTTTTCAAAAACTCTCTCTCTAACTCCAAAACCCCCTACCGGTGCTCACACAGCACCCGAGATCCCGAGACACACCAAAAACCCAACTCTTAGGTTTTTCACCCAAATGAGAATACAATCTCAACCTCTGGATCCAACGATCCCAACTACCCAAATAAACGAGCCCAGAAGGCCCAACACCTCGATTAAATTCCAAATCGCCACGAAAAACCACTTTAGGGATTAATAACACTACGGGATTAACATCTATAATCCCTGGTCATTACAATATCCCCCACTAAAAGAATTTCGTCCTCGAAATTAGCACTGGTGTATCACTTAACACCCAGGCTACACAGCAACATGAAGCCATAACCTCGATTCCTGACCATATCAGAATCGAATTAATAAACGCGAGGATACTTACCTCACATCAAACTCTGAAACAGAGCGACTTACCAAAACCAACCTAGCACCCAAGAGGCAAAACGTACCTCAATGCGGGTCATCCCAAAAGTCAGTCCCTCATGACTGCAAAACAACCGATACTTACGACTGTAGATCGGACAGTTATCCTTAGTTCTAATACAACTAGTAAGAACGCATCCTGAATGACACCTCAACCGTGAGAACGTTGACCTCGTGTCAAACTCTGGAGTGGAATAGGCTTCCAAATCCATCATAACGTCAAAGAGCGTCAGTACAGCTCAACGCTAATAATCCAAAAGCAGTTAGTCAACTGAAACTGTAAGGATTCGAATCGCTCCTGATTCTATCGTAGATATCATTCCATGATATCTCTATCAAGACTCACGATGTCTAACCTACATCGTTACAAGGGAAACACTAGTATACATACCAAACCTGGTTTCCACTCTCAAACCTCCCCCGTCGAAGAAGCAGTCGCATCATAGCAACTCAAATGGGCAACTCACGGCCACAGATTCTCACAAAGACATCTCACAAGATGTCCACCTTTGGATGTTCCAAGAATCACGTCCTGATCATAAATAACAACCGAGACTCCACAGAGTTTAAAATCCTGAAAGGGCATGCAATAACCCATTGCATCCTCAACGCTTGTGTCGACAGTGACACCCAACCAATCCGAATTCCTGCCATCCCTTGATAATCCTAGGATTTAACAATCCAAACTTGGGAAGGCTATCGCATAACTCGGAGGGAAACACCAATAATGAAATACCTTAACCCCCACAAGATAATCCCTCCTCAAGGGAAGTCAACTAACTTCACGATTATCCCTCATAATCATCGTGCCATGGAGATTCCCAATCTCTAGGTGTTCCATATCTCTCATCAGAGATTTAACCATCCTAAAATAGCATAACTCTATGCTTTGACAGATAGGAAATCAATAACTGGCATCCGTATACTCACCGGTATACCTGTCTAAGCACGAACACCTCATGCATACTCAATGCACTATGCTCGGGTATCTGCAACATACCCCCAAACATAACTGTCAATCCTGAGTCATTCACATCCAAAGGAGAATGAAAATCGACGATCAACAACACGGCGTGATTCTCAAAATCAACACCACACGTACCAACTCACCGAATCTTTCAAAGATTTCCAAATAGGTATAATACTACCTCCTTCCTCACAAGGGAAGTGCCATCGAACTCGAGATCCACAAGTCTCGAACCACTGTTCGGAAAAACTGGATACAATAACACCCATTGCATCCCAAATACACGAATTCCTTCAGATCGAGTCAACAACGACTTGATGACTCTCTTGTTGGTACTCCAACATCATGAGCTGTCCCAGACAAGTCTCACCAGGATTAAACATAAACGTATACACGTTTCAGTGAGGCATGCACAACTTCAACCTCAAATGACATGGTGACTACTAGAGTCCACCACAATCCACATCGTATCACCTTACGATTTACCAACTTGGTTCCAACGAGCAGTAAAACGGCTCTAGCAAGCCCATCATGGTGCTACACACACGCGGCAGACAACCTAGTCTCTGCCTCTTTAGGTTTACCTCAAACCTACCCACAAGACGGACGTTTCCCCACGGCACACCATACCGTGGGAAGGAAAAAATCAATAGAGTAGTGGGTCCCTACCCAACATTCCTCTAATGCCGATACACCCTGGACACTCCAATGTCCTTATGTACGTAACATAACCTGATCCTACTCCCTTAGGACCCATCCTACACCCTCAAGGGTGGTGTGACCATGTCCACCACATGTCACATCGACAGAAAGCGAGTAATTTCTTCCATGATTACTTCTGTCGTCAGGTCACATGGCTAAAAGTCATTCCAACGAGCATACCTCAAGGGTATCACCACTCGTAATATGATTACCCCAAACATAAGCTGCGGTACAATCACATGTACCGCGCATCCATTTCCTCGAGCAACCCGCTCGGTATAAGGGTCATGTCAATCGGTGACGCACACACCACCTTGTGCTCGGTACTGGCACCCAAGGCATACCACTGAATACGTATACACAACGCATTGATTATCGCAACGATGATGCATGTCTAATAAGACATCTCCTACACCATCGTCATCGTCATCCTGTGACGACACATGCCAGATACAATAAAGCTAATAGAATAGCAATATCTCATACCTCATCGCTAACAATATAGCGGCATACCTGTCTCCGTCGCTCAATAATAGTGTGTAATCAGCACCCATCGCTCGAAGGCGGCAAATCCTGTGCTGAGCACATAGCGGCACAATCCCTCGCTATAGAATCGACGGCATGACACCTCGCTATACACCTGAGCATGAATCATCGTCCACATAATAGCGGAAAAAAGCATCGCTATCTATATATACGGCGGCACGAATCGTCGCCAATAATCACAAAGAGGTGAATCATCATCATTGACACAGCGGGACACATCACCGCTATCATCCGTGTCTGGCGGTATAAACCATCGCCAATCAATATAGCGGAATGAACCGTCGCTATAAATACACCTGGCGGAATGAACCATCGCCAATCAATATAGCGGAATGAACCGTCGCTATAAATACACCTGGCGGAATGAACCATCGCCAATCAAGAATGAACCGTCGCTATAAATACACCTGGCGGAATGAACCATCGCCAATCAATATAGCGGAATGAACCGTCGCTATAAATACACCTGGCGGAATGAACCATCGCCAATCAATATAGCGGAATGAACCATCGCTATAAATACACCTGGCGGAATGAACCATCGCCAGTCAATATAGCGGAATGAACCATCGCTATAAATACACCTGGCGGAATGAACCATCGCCAATCAATATAGCGGAATGAACCATCGCTATAAATACAAATCGACACAGCGGAACACATCATCGCTATCATCCGTGTCATCACAATGAAATGAATATAAATAGACACAGCGGGACATATCACCGCTATCATCCGTGTCATCACAAAGGAATGAATCATCATCCTTTCTTGAGTCAGTCATCATCAGTTAATTTAATGATTCCCCCCTCATTACTACAAAAACTCATAATGAGGGGTACAATCCTCCCCGCTTCATTACTACAAAAACTCATAATGAGCGGTACAATCCTCCCCGCTTCATTACTACAAAAACTCATAATGAGCGGTACAATCCTCCCCGCTTCATTACTACAAAAACTCATAATGAGCGGTACAATCCTCCCCGCTTCATTACTACAAAAACTCATAATGAGCGGTACAATCCTCCCCGCTTCATTACTACAAAAACTCATAATGAGCGGTACAATCCTCCCCGCTTCATTACTACAAAAACTCATAATGAGCGGTACAATCCTCCCCGCTTCATTACTACAAAAACTCATAATGAGCGGTACAATCCTCCCCGCTTCATTACTACAAAAACTCATAATGAGCGGTACAATCCTCCCCGCTTCATTACTACAAAAACTCATAATGAGCGGTACAATCCTCCCCGCTTCATTACTACAAAAACTCATAATGAGCGGTACAATCCTCCCCGCTTCATTACTACAAAAACTCATAATGAGCGGTACAATCCTCCCCGCTTCATTACTACAAAAACTCATAATGAGCGGTACAATCCTCCCCGCTTCATTACTACAAAAACTCATAATGAGCGGTACAATCCTCCCCGCTTCATTACTACAAAAACTCATAATGAGCGGTACAATCCTCCCCGCTTCATTACTACAAAAACTCATAATGAGCGGTACAATCCTCCCCGCTTCATTACTACAAAAACAAGCAAGAGCATCAAACATACACTGTGATCTCTCTTGACTCGTGGAATACACCTCTTTATTCCACATCACATATGCAACAACAATGCATAATATGCAACAACAATGCATAATAACATGTATCATAACCGTAATGCATCACATTGCATTCATCATGTGTCACACAGACAAACATAAATACATGTTACCGTTGGGATACCCGTACGTCGCTTACGTACTCCATATTTCCTGTAACCTGCAACCATCATGGTTAGCACCAATAGCCATATACGCTATGCATCAATCATCCAATGCATAAATGCAACCACTTGCAAGTCAATACGTATATCAAGACATGTTACCTCGGAAATATCCCTTTACCTGATTCTTTTACAAAATCAGATTCCTTGGCACGTAACACACGGAGTGCCAGACATCACTATTAATGCCATCCTATCGTGTTCCACACGATTCCTGCAACCACAATGGTTAGCAATACCACTTTTCATATCATAAAAGCACATAAACAATTCGTTATGTCATACAACATTAATGCCATCATGCATAAATATGTGCTATCAATAACTTCCTAGGCCCTTAACAGCCCCAATGAGCAACCATTGCTCTGATACCACTAATGTAAGGACCCCAAGCCCTTAACCCTTGATTAGTGTATTAACCACTATGTGTGGTGCATGCTTTCTATAAAAAGTCAATCGGGAAGCTCTGATGATACTTTATCATTGCATGGCAATTACAAAATTTCCTTTAACACTCAATGTTATAAGGTCATCAGCCTAACAACGAAATAGACTCACAAGGTTCGCCCAATACCATCCCTTTTTGCCACTTTTCACATTGTGGAATTTTATAAAAATTTGGGCAGAGTCTCCCCATAAATAGAGCTATCCCGAAATAAAAGCACAACACATAACATAATTCCCGGCCAGGGAAAACATAATACTCATCAGAAAGCAGTAATACCAAGTAAATTCCCAGCCAGGGAAGACATCACACATATGACGACATAAATGGGTCTCAACACCCACATAATACACTAACGACTCTCATATCATTAGCAATTCTACCACAATTGCATGCAACATATAATGAAAGAGAGGAAGGCTCATGCCTTTATATACAACCCATATACAAGAATGTTCGTGCTCACATACGAGCATCATAAATGTGTATATAAACCTCGGGTGTATATAAGTACTCTATACGATACCGTGCTCCATCAAGCCCTGGTACCACGATCCTGTGAGTACATCCAATCAACAGCTCGAGCTCAGCTCCACAGCCATCGATGCACCTGTTCACCTGCCCCAACAGAGACAGCCCCCAACGGGGTGAGCATACCAATACACAAAATCCCATAATCACAATAATGAAATTCATAATTTACAACAAAGGTAAATACAAATGAATTTAAATGATACTCCCTGGATGGCAACCTCATCCGGGATTCCGTGTACTGTCCCTGTCCTCATAATCATCAAAATCATCAAATCTCAAAAATCAGTAAATCAACACATTGATTAACTCATCGCATGCCTAATCCTCGAATATCAACAGATAGTGATTGAAAATTCATTAAACATGCAATTATAGATATCTCAATATCTAATACTGATTTCACAACCTCGCTATCAATCACAGATAGCTCAAATGCCTAGCATTTATTTTACTAATTCTTCATTATACCTAGACATCTCAAATGTCTTATAATGAATACATGATCTCACGATCATTCTCAGGCATCTCAAATGCCCTACAATGGTCATATAACCCAGTACCCCATATATCATGTAAGAGTCATCCTACTCTAATGTCATGCACGCTACAAGCGGCGATATCGAGATTTGGGTCATTCATTGGCTATATCAACATATATATATATATAATCCTCATGCGCGATTATTCAATGAAATCAAATTTCATTATGCATTCACAAATGCCCTAATATATAGAAATGCTCGTACGTCGCACGTACCTTAAATCTCCGAAGTCCGAGCCAAACCTTGCTCGAGTTCCATGCCCCGAGGAATGATGTGCTAACACGATAAATAATTCACAATTATTTACGAACATGTAACCTATGCTCAAGCACACCCATAACCCTCAAAATATTGTCAACACACGACAATTAACCTCTCAAAAGACCCGGGGCAGGGTACATGCAGGGAGGGAAATAAATGAGACAATATCGAAATTTGTTCAAGAATACCCTACAAAAATCGAACCCTAATCTCACAAATTTCGAACCCAATTAAATACCATAATTCATCTAAAATGTGAATTAAGCTATCCAAGCAAGAATCAACATCCCTTGACAAAAACCCCCAATTTTCGAACTCAACACCCTTAAATTCGAACCCAAACAAGCCCTTAAATTCGAACCCTTAAAATCCTTCAAATTCGAACACAAAAAGGCATGGAAATACACGAAAAAGACGAACAAGGGGTAAGGGAGGTTACCCAACGAAAATCGGAAGCAGAATCGTTCGAAATCGATGAACCCTAACTTTTGGGGATCGACGCCTTTCTGAAAAATCCGACTTCAAATCGCGATTAAACTTCGAATTGCCGGAGGGGAAAGGAGCGCCTGGACGAGACGAAGCCGTGGGTAGGTCGGACGCGCCAAACGGCGGCCGGACGGCGGCGGGCGAAGCGCCTGAAGCGGCGAAGGCGCAGGGCAGACGGGAATCGCGCGCAGGGGAGGAGAAAGAAAAGATTTGGGGCTGAAATGATATTTTCCTTAAAATTTTGGGTTCAACTGCTATATATAGCAAAAATACCCCGAAAAAATAATAGCCCCACAAATACATCATGATTCCTTAAAAATCATATGTTTTCAAAAACTCTCTCTCTAACTCCAAAACCCCCTACCGGTGCTCACACAGCACCCGAGATCCCGAGACACACCAAAAACCCAACTCTTAGGTTTTTCACCCAAATGAGAATACAATCTCAACCTCTGGATCCAACGATCCCAACTACCCAAATAAACGAGCCCAGAAGGCCCAACACCTCGATTAAATTCCAAATCGCCACGAAAAACCACTTTAGGGATTAATAACACTACGGGATTAACATCTATAATCCCTGGTCATCACATAGAACTTTTGGGAAATACCAGAATCAGCAAGCATTGTTCTTGATGCCTCCTTAAGCGTTATGTTCCTACGTTCTGCAACTCCATTTTGTTGAGGAGTTCGAGTGGCTGAGAATTCATGCTTAATTCATTGGTCTTCTAGAAAGGATTCAAGATTCTGATTTGAGAATTCAGTTCCTTTGTCACTTCGAATCCTATCTATACCAGATGATCTTTCATTCTGAGGGCGTTTCAGCAGCTTGATCAACTTCGGACCGGTCTGATCTTTACTGCTAAAAAATATAGTCCATGTAAAGCGTGAGTAATCATCAATAACGACAAGAGTATACCGCATTCCCCCTAAACTTGTTATAGGTATAGAACCAAACAAGTCCATATGCAATAGTTCTAAGCAACTTGAGGAGGATTTGACATTCTTGTTCTTGAAGGATGATCTGATATGTTTGCCCATTTAGCAAGCTTCACAGGTCTTATCCTTAGCAAAGTCGATCTTTGGCAGACCGACAACTAAATCATGTTTACACATGGTAGAAACAGTCTTAAAGTTAAGATGATTCAAGAGTTTATGCCATAGCTAGTGTTTATTATCATTATTCACGATGAAACAAGTAGAATTATCAGGTTGGGCGAAATTCCAGTTAATCTTATAAGTATTTCCATTTCTGATTCCTACAAGCATGGTCATACCATCTGATGATTTGATAGTGCAGGTGTGTTTGTGAAATTCTACAGCATAACCATTATCACATAATTGACTTATGCTAATCAGATTATAGCATAGATTTTCAACTAAGAGCACATCATTGATAATAATATTACCATGAACAATCTTACCCTTGCCCACGGTCTTACCCTTTGAGTTATCACCGAAAGTAATCTTAGGACCAGCACATTCTGTGATTTCAGACAGCAGCTCGATGTTTCCCGTCATGTGTCGAGAACATCCACTGTCTAAGTACCAGTCCGACACTTGCTTCTTCAGTATCTGTCATCAAACACAATTACTGTTGGTACCCAATCCTACTTGGGTCCAGAACGGATTAGCCATTTGGGAACCCACACCTAAATCAGCTTTAATGGCGTGTGTGTGTCTGGTGTGGTGTGTGCTGATCTGTTTCGATGTTGTGTGTGATATGGAAGCCTTTGATTCCTATAAGGTAACCTATATCTTCGTTGAACTGGTTGTGAGTTGTGGTAGTTGGGTGGTCTTCCTTGCTTAGATTTTGCATCTTTGGGTTTGGTCTGATAGACACAAAGCTTGCTGGTGCCTTTTCCTTGGCTTGGTTAATGTACCCAATGCCTTTTCTCAAACCTTGATCCCTGAAGGAAGTTCCCGTTTGAATTGTAGGCACTTCGGATTCATATATTGTGCTGGATCTAACGAATGTCATTTGTTTGATTTTGTTATTTTCCAGCAACATCTCAGATTCATCTTTGGTGCATTCATTGGTGCCAAAGCCTATGCCAGTGATGTCACCGACACTTCTTTGTACCTCTTGCAACTCTTCCAATGATGCTCTTGATTTTGTCCATGTTTTGAAAATGTGAGAAAGTTTAGCATTTTGTGTGATAATTCTCTTATTTTCTACATGGAGCTGTTCGTAAGAGATTTTCAGCTTATCCAACTCGATCTTCAGATTATTGCATTCACCTAGCTCAGAACAACTTGGTTTGATATGCTTATCTGTTTGATCTTTGGCTTCAGCTTTAGTTTTCTCAAGCGATTCAGCTAATATTCTATAATCATTAGCCATGTCTTGCAGTGCAGACATGAACTCTTCTCATGTGAATTCATTTGAGTCAAATTCGAATACCTCGTCCATCTGACTCATCTCCTCGTCTGCCATTAGGCATTGGATTTCCTCCTTGCTTTCACTGGATGAACATTCTGAGCTCTCTGATTATGAGTCAGTCTGAGCCCACTTGTTGTTACCTTCCTCTGCTACCAGAACCTTTTGGGAGTTTCCATGATGACTTTTATGATCTTTGTAATGCTTCTTTTTCTTGTCATCACGATGCCTCTATTTTCTTTCATCTTTCTTCGGTCTGGTGCAGTCTGCAATAAAATGTCCGGTCTTACCACAATTGTAGCAAGGCTGATCGTTAACAGTATCATCTTTTCTTTATTTATAATGATGAAAATGTTTAAAATTCCTTTTATTCTTAGACATGAATTTACCAAATTGTTTGATAAATAATGACATAGCATCATTACTTATCTATTCGATAGATTGGTCTGTTGAAGGGGTGGATTGGTCTGGAATGGCTGACAGTGCCTTGTTTGGTTGAGAGGTGGATGACTCTGCTTCACCTCTGGTGATCAGTTCAAACTCATACGCCTTAAGATCTGCGAACAAGTCATGGAGTTCAACCTTGATCAGATCTTTAGACTCCCTCATTGCAATCATCTTGCATCCCATTCCTTTGGCAATGCTCTCATTACCTTCAGAGCAATCTCTTTGTTAGAATATTCCTTGCCCAGACCATTCAGTTCATTGATAATGCTAGTGACTCTTTCATCAAACTCGTTTAGAGTTTCTCCAAGCTTCATCTTTATGCTCTCAAATTTTTGTAGAGCTATAGTCAGCTTGTTTTCCTTAGTCTGGTCATTCCTTTCACATAGCTGTGATATCTTCTCCCAAATCTCTTTGGCAGTTGAGCACATTTTAAGCTTGCTGAACATGTTCTTGTCCAACGTCTTGAACAAGATGTCTTTGGCTACGTTGTCTAGATTGGCTTTCTTTCTCTCTTCATTTGTCCAGGTGGCCCTCTCTTTCTCGATCATCTGACGTTCGCCACTTAATCCTCCTAGTACATGATTCACTTTTAATATTTTCATTGGTCCGTCTGTTATGATGTACCACATATCGTCATCCTGTGCTGCCAGGTGAGCTTGCATTTTGATTCTCCAATCATCATAATCATCTTTTGAGAACATGAGAATCTTGTTGAATGATGCCATCAGTCCAAGTATCTTTGATGATTAAGACAACCTGCTCTGATACCACTTGTTAGGATCGGACTGGAGTGTTTAGAAGGGGGTGAATGAACACTCCTTTTAAAAAAATTAATCCTTCTTGATTTCGTCTCAGGTTAGTGAGTGAAATTTGGTTCTCAATCAACCTTTAAGCAGAACAGACCACTGATTATGAGAGTGCGGAAACGGTCTGTTCTTGGCTAGTAAGAACGGCTTGATGGCTTATAAAATGTAACGCAATACAGAATGTAAATAGACAAGATGTGTTTCTGGAAGTTCGAAGGCAAATCCTTCTACGTCTCCCCTTCTTCCAATCAAGGAAGGATTCACTAGTACTTTGAGTAATACAACTACTTGTACAACCCCGATTCAGCTGGATTTACCCCACTACCACACTGAAACTCCTAGTCTCTCAATCTGTTCAGACACAATCTGTCTGACAGTTACAATTGAATCTCACTATTCTATCTTAGTACAAATACAAAAGACAGAGTGAATTTATCTACGCACAAAATGATCCTTTAGATAATCAAATATTACAATAACCTGTGCTTATGAAAACTTTGAGCAGACTGGTAAGATGAATATCTTTCAGCGACGGTTCTGCTCAAGAATGTTTTGACTTGTAAGCTTGTGTTGTTTTGTTTCTTGATTGATTAGTCAAAGTCCTCTTTCGAGTACCTTAGTTGCATCCTTATATAGTCGTTTATACCAACGACACTATTTCCTTTTCTTTGCAACTCTTGACTCCGTTCATTTTCTGAACAAGCTTCAGTCTTCTTCTTCTTTCAGGTAGACTGTAAGACCCCAACGCCTAAACTCGTCATTAGTCATTTATGACGTCGTATATGTATAATTTTTTCTCATTTTCTTTTCATTCTTTAAAAAGAATCATTACATGTTTCCCATAATCCCATGACATAAATAATGTTCAACATTATATGACCATCTCTACCAACAAATAGACTCAAAGATTTCGCCCATTACCATCCCCATTACACCACTTTTATATTGTGGACTTTTATAAAAATTTGTGCAGAGTCCGGAAATAAAAACACATCACATAACATAACTCCCGACCAGGGACAACACAATACTAAGCAGAATACAGAAACACTAAGTAAATTCCCAGCCAGGGAAGACACCACACTAATAAGACAACAAAAGTGGGTTTCAACACCCTTATACAGTCCATATACAGATACAAGTGCTCACAGGAGAGCAACGAATAACGGATACTCATCCGGAGCATAATTAATATATTTACCAACAGCTCAACCTCGTATATCGGCTCAATCTCATACTACGCTTCTGGAAGCATCATCCAACAAGGTTCGAGCCTAGCACCCCAAGGCAACATCGTACCTGTTGTACCTGTTTCAACAGAAACAACCCCCACACAGGGTGAGCATACTCCAACTCAATATTCAATCACAAATCGATATATAAAATCATAATACAACATTTTAGATCATTCAAAACTCATAAAATATACTCCCTGTACAATTCCGAGTTTGTATAGCTTCCACGCACTGTTCCTGTTTCAAACTCACGCACATTCATAATGTCAAGTTTAGTATTATCATTGAAAGCGTGATACTCAACGACACTATGAATTCAATACAACAACAATATATTATTTATGCTCAACATAAATAATTCAACATCAATGTACACCTGGTTATCCCACTATCTCATTCTCGACACTTTCTCATATCGCTCATGCCCAAGGCATCAATACTCAATTAGTATAATCGGATCACGTACCACCACGTGTCCTTCACACAACACATGAATACACATATTCTTTTCTTTACTCATCTTCTTGGATCACGTATAAATACGTATCTACCAAACTACGCATTTTAAACTCAATTATCAGATTCAATCGATTAACCTGAAACATCATATTCAAATTACATGTGTACATGAATGTATAGATACTAGATATACCTGCTTGTACGTCACCACGTACCTTATCACTTGAATCTCGAGTCGAGTTACCTCCTCTTTGTCCGGAAGTCCGAGAAGACTATGAAGGGAATTCAACTCCTCAATATAAAATCAATAATCCAATAAAGTGTTCTAGTAGTAGCCCCAAACAGTTACATCAATCGAATTAGCTTTCATATTCTAGCAATAACTCATTAACCATAAGCTGTAGTATATATATATACATCAATACATGCAAGGTCACACATTCATGCTTATACATCACCCATGAACCTCAACACATGCTTAATAATTCAATGTGGAGATTCCATCAATTTAAATCAATGCAATCCATACTACTTCCTCATGTATCCTACGTCTTGATCGTACATTTACTCAACATTCTCAACATTTAGTAAAATATTGCAAACATTCAAGTATATTCATTAATATACACTTTAATACATGTTTAACGCACATTAATATCTATTAAATCACATGTTCACACAATGACACATGCTCCAAGTTATTAGCATATCAAACCATAGCCCAACACCCTCGAAACACAACCATTATATAAGCCATAAAAGTAGACTTTGTTACTACACAATTAGTAGAGTTTGGCCAACACTTGAACACCACTTAAGCCTATTATCAAACACTTTATAAGCATGATTTGCAAGCCCCATTAATGCCCTAATTTTTGTCCATCACATCCCCTAAATCCAGCCATGCAATTCCCCCTCAATTAAACCATTATAGCAAACAAATTTGATCTATTAAAACACATAACTCCCTTCCAAAAATCTGCTGAATTTTTTCGAACAAAACATGGTATAAAATCTTACATAATATCAACATATCCCCACATGGCATAAAATCCCAAATCCAACAGCAAGTTCAAACGATGCAGCAATATAGGAGAGACCAAATCGAATGGTGAGTATATTAACAAGCTAGCAACCAAATAAGATACAACACAATCCAACAAATCCATATGTGATTAAACCATAAGTTACATCCCTCAGGCAGCCACAACTCGACTGCATACTAGTGCACCCACGTACACAACTGCACACGACCACACACACACACACACATCAGAATTTTCGAGCCAAGGACAACAAATTTTGAACAAATAACAGCATAATTTCTTGAACCCAAAACCTTTAAAAGATCGTCCCAACAGCGAAGAATTGAACCCAAAATAGTCACATTTTCGAACCACTAATCAGCAGGAAAAAAGAGTTAGAGCAGCAAGGAAAAATCAATCTAACAAGATGGTTTTCGAACCAAAAAGAAACAACAAGATTCAAAGTCCAAACAACCGAACAACTCGAATCACTTCACCAAGAATTTTTGAACCAAACCAGACAGATTTTTCGAACCAGGAAGTTGCAGAAATCGAACAAAAACAGCAAAAAATCGAAATGAAGGAACAAATAAATTGTCAAGGCATCTTGTAGTATCATACCTACATCAATCTGAACGAAAAATGGAGCTAAAAAAACCAAGGTGAAGTGTTCCTTCCCAACAAGAAGAGGCAGCGGCGTGAAGGTGAAAGGAGGTGAGGAAACGTTTTTTAGTGTGTGTAAATGAGGGATATGGGTGTTTTAAAATCAACCCTACATTTAACTCTATACCATTCAATTACCAACTTATACCATAATTTATTAATTTAACTTAAACATCACAAATTTTATTTGCAAGAACCCTTTTTAATTTATTTGCATTATAAATTTAATCCCGGAATTATTTATCCTAACTCCGGTCCAAAGTCCGATACCCAAGAATTAAATCCCGACACATCATATAAATATCATAATTAAATCCATTTGACAATTAATAATTATTCCAGACATCACATAGACCCTCTTTTGTCTACTTACCTTTTAAGGTAATCTTCAGTCCTTGGTCTTTTTCAGCATTAAATGCATCATTAAATGCTTCAATAAATAGCCGTTAGTTATTCGGACTGAAGGATGAAGCTTATTTAACTTTGTCTGCTCTGATATGGTCTTTATTGAGCTGATCTGTGCTTCGATCTGGTCAGACTGGTTTGCATCGATCCGTTCTGATCTTGCGATAGACTATATCGGTCTGATCTGTTTTGTCGTGGCTTGATCGATCTGATCTATTTTGTCATCTTTAAAATCCGGAACTAACAGAGTCCAACAATGTAGCGTATTCCTCCTCTGCTAATAGATATCAAATGATGCACGAAAATCATCAAACTTGGAAGATATCAACATATACTTTTAACCTAGGAGTACCCTCCATCCATCATCCTTCATCCAACTTCATCCATAATTCATCCTAGGAATTGGAACAAGTTCAACAAGGAGATCAAGATAGACGATTGAGAAAGAAGCAAGAGAAGAGGCTAGGATCTACAAAAGGAGTCGACGCCGATAGTTTTTCTTTAAACTTTAGTTTTGTTTTGTTCATGCTTGATTTGTTGCAAGACATATTTAGCCATTGATTTTTAATTATTATCATGAACTAAGTTTGTTATCAAGATTAGGGAATCCTTTGGTTTGAACCTATGATTTAATTATTCTTATCTTGATTGAATTCATATATCCTCTGTGCATGATTTATGTTCTTAATGCTTTCAAGGGAGTAGCTACATTTGAATTGATATTAGTTATCATGATTGAGATCGAGAGATGATATTGTGATATGACATAGTAAATTAGGCCGTGGATTCAGATTGAGATCGAGATCGAGATCAAGAAATGAGATCAAATACACGTGTAATAGCCATAGATATCGAGAATTGAAAGCTAGTAGTTTTCACAAATCTTAAGCAGTATTGACTTGTTAAATAAGTATGCGAGAGTGACTTATTACAATATGATATTATGTTTAATATAGCTCGAGAGAGTATATTAGATAAAATTGTAGAACTCATCACCTTAGTATATATGGATATTCAATCGAGGGTCATATGGATTACCAACTTCTTGATAATCTTCTCTATTGGACTTTTCTCGTTAACTTTTATTTTCTTGGTTGGAACATTAGTAGTTTAATCCAGTTATTTGTTTAATTATTAATAAAATTTCATAGGTTAAATATAGTTTAAAAACGTCTTATTTGGTACTTACAGTTTGTCCATATGGGTTCGAAACTCTTACTTATGAATTACTAGACTAAAACTTAAAAATCGTGCACTTGTGGTTCGTACTATTTTAGTAAATGCGTGCATCAATAGAATTTGTTGTTAAATAAAGCGCGATCAGGGAACACATATGGATTGTTCCGAGGAGGAACACTGTGTGGGGATTCCACATCATCAATTTCTTCATGCAGCGGGGAGTGGTTGAGATGATCGATTGTCCTTGACCTTTACTTCCTGGTATTGCTTTCACAAAGATATTTTTACTTCAATGCCTTAGCTCAAAGTTCCCTCAGACAGCGATAATGATGTGATCTAATATTTCGATGTTCAGTATATTTTGTGATATAGAAAATAATGTAAGACATCATAATATTTTACGTGGAAAACTCTTTGGAATAAAGGAAAACCACGGACCTAGTCTAGTACAAATTTCAAATATAAACAAATGTGTAATTGAATGAAATGAACAAATGGATAATCTATTCATAGAAAATCACCGAACACAGTATATTTCTCTAAGAATGCTTTTCTTCGGTGCTAATGGTTCGAATCCCTTTCTAGGCGATCTAAGACTGGTATTTATAGTGTCATCTTTAGCAGTTAAGTGCGTCAAATCCGGCGCATAATTGGCCCTTGATCGTTGCACACTTGGCTCCAGACGTGTCCGAGAAATCCACGCACTATCAGTTCACTTTCATCCACATTTGTTGTCTGACTGCTATGTACGAGTATTCCACTGTTGTTTGACCAAGTGAGCCGAGCAGGCACATCCGCTGCTTGGTATTTCGTGTTCGGTTTTGATAAAAGATTTTACCTTAGGAGACACATTCATCCTATGACATCATGTATAAATTTGTAATGTTCATTTTCGCTTTTCACTGATATGTACATAGATCGGAGTATTGCATAATTTATGTTCTAATCATCCATTTTAGCATTTCAAAGTTACTCGGATAACTGCTCTCAACATGAAATGTACAAATAGCAGATTGCTTAGTAATTTATGGGAAATTTTTGCATGTGTGTACATGGAAGGAAAATGTCATAAATTGAGTTATCACGATTTTATACATGTACTCCATTTGACTAATTATATGGTCCAGTTATATAAAATTTCGAGAATTTAAGTGGTTGGTTTGTCTTTCCTGACATCTTTGTATTGGTCTTCAATTAGTATTTGAACCTCATACATCAATTGATCAATAATTATTATCACTTGGCTCTAAAATATCTAATTTGAAAATTATGTAAAATTTTGAGTCTTCCATCTCGGAATCTTATGTGGAAATGAAACTATTTGTGTTATTTATGTTAATCAATACAATGTTATCTTTTGGTTTATATGAATTGTTCTCGTAAATACACTCAACGTTTGTGTAGTCCGACTAAGAGTATAAAAGAATCGACCATATTTACAAAAAAAATGGTATTAACCGCACTACACGGTTGGAAAAGTTACAATGATATATTAGTCACTTCACATTTGACCTAGACTACTAAATGAAACCTAGGTACTACACATTTTTCGATTGTAATTTCTGAACATATGAAATTACCAATTAACCATTTCTTAAATTCCGTCACACCGCCGCCGTGTTCGACGGTGGTTGTCGGAGTCTTAAAAATCGTTCACACATTTTTCACACACACATACAACGGAAACAACCGAAGAAAACTCTAAAATTTCCTTTCCTCTTCTCCACCTTTCTCTCCAAAAACACACAGATAGATACACCAATACATACACATACGTGCATATACTTACACAATTTTCGCAGTGATAAAGATTGGGATTTGTTGTTTGTATTCATCTCTTCACCGCTTTGTATATATGTGGATAGCAGGAGGAGGATGGAGGAGATAAGTTTCTGGGATAGGGATATTTGAAAATGATTGCTGAAAATGCGGGTTGCTGAGAATTCAAGCTCCGATCTTGTTTTAGGGTTTCGAAATTTACGGGCTTTGCGTGGAAATGGAGGTGGATTCTTCCATGGGGAAGAACCCGGATCAATATTCGTCGGAGCGGCCCTCAACTGCTAATGATGGGGACGCGCCTTCAGAATCTCAATCCTCAGGACAGCAACAGCAACATGGTGATAAGAGCAACAATGATATTGACAGTAATGTTTGTGGTGGAGGGGAGGGGGTGACGGAGCCGCGTTTTGCGCCTAAATACAGAGTAGTTAACGTCAATATCGAGGAGGAGGAGGAGGAGGATGACCCAGGACCACGGTGTGGTCACACGCTGACGGCTGTTTCAGCTATTGGGGAGGTGGGGAGTCCTGGGTATGTTGGGCCGAGATTAGTTCTGTTTGGTGGCGCGACAGCGCTTGAAGGGAATTCCGCAGCACCGGGAACTCCTACCTCCGCCGGAAGTGCAGGAATTCGTAAGTTTGTTGTATTTGGACATTCATGATTATTTGAGGATTTTGATTATTATTTCTAGTACTCTTGGCCTTTATGGGTGTTTTGTGTAAAGTACTGGGTAGTAATCTAACAGTTTTCAAGCATTTATAAACTTTCTTTAGAGAATGGATGGAAGTATGAGTAAGCTGAAATAAATGTGAGTTTCATCCTTAAAAGCTTCTTAACAAAGAGAAAGTGATGCACATTATCGAGTTCATATTATTGGTACGGAGAAGATCTTTTTGATTCATTTAACTATGCAATTCTTATTGCGCTCATTGTTCTTTTAATTTAATTGGGAAAACGTTCTTATAGTCGTTATGACCTCTTATTGATATTTAAGCATGTATAACTTTAATCACAGGATTGGCTGGGGCCACGGCCGATGTGCATTGTTATGATGTGTTGACAAATAAGTGGTCTAGGTAAGCTAAATTTGATCGTGTGTGAATTTCAATCGTAATTCATTGTTTTTGTAATAAAGTTTTTTAATAATTGTCAGACTTACCCCAATAGGAGAACCACCCACACCCAGGGCTGCTCATGTTGCCACTGCTGTGGGTACTATGGTCGTTATTCAGGTGAGTTGACACATGGCATTGTCTTCAAAAGTTATCGATTTATATTTCTGCGATTTGAATATTTATGTTCTTTAATGTTTTCTTATCATAGGGTGGGATTGGTCCAGCAGGCCTGTCTTCAGAAGATCTTCACGTTCTGGACCTCAATTTACGGCCTAGATGGCACAGGTTATTCTCTTGATAGCTACAAATGCATGTACATATTGCAGACTTGCTGTGTGCTATATATAATTCATTACACTTCTGTTATCAACTGCATCGTATAATATAAAAAATAATTAGATCGAGAGTTTACCAAGACTAGGATCCAATCCCGGATAATCTAGCTCTTGATACTCTTGACACAGGTCACAGGGCACAGGGCACAGGTCACAGGTCACAGGTCACAGGTCACAGGGCACAGGGCACAGGGCACAGGGCACAGGGCACAGGGCAAGCAGAATCTATACCCTTGCACAAACAGAAAAAAATTGTATATTCTTTATTGCTGTCTTTTACAGTTGCATAACTAATACCTCTCATGTAGGGTTGTGGTTCAAGGCGCTGGACCAGGGCCACGCTATGGACATGTCATGGCTTTGGTCGGACAACGATATCTCATGGCAATTGGTGGAAATGATGGTTTGTTTCATTATCAGTTGTTCTTTCTTGGTCCAATATGTTATTTTTTGTTGGTCATAATTCGTGGATGCGTTTTAGGAAAAAGAGCTTTAGCTGATGTGTGGGCTCTAGACACTGCTGCAAAGCCATATGAATGGCGGAAACTGGAACCAGAGGGTGAAAGTCCTCCTCCATGCATGTAACTTCTCAAAACTTGATTGTTGATCTGAGCATTTAAAAAAAAAAAAAAACTGTTTCTCATTTATGTTCTTTCCTTCTAACTTCTCGGTTTCCTTTTCTCTTTTTTTACCTTGTATATCCTGTTCTTACAATAGACATTGACCTCAATAAGGGCTTTATATTTTTTCTTTCCTTTGCCTTGACTCAGCTAATAAATGGTTGTGAACAACATTGTGGTACATTTGCTGTTTCAGAGGATTTTACGTTTTATTAAATAAACGAAAAGTAGGAAACATATTCATTAAACTGCTGCCATAAAACTTGGCTGGTTTAGAGTTTCCTAGTGCTACCTTGTTGTGCGCGTTCGCGTTTGTTTGGTTCTTACCATGGAAAAGTCTTGTTCATACCGGAATGTCTCATTATATGATCTTGTTTTGAAACTTGATTGAACGAAAATAGTTTTTTCTTGTCTCTCTTTTCGCCCAATATTTTTTTCTGTTTTGTAAATAAGCTATTTAATCATGTAACTCTAGCCCCACCATTTCTGAGAAATTTTAACTTAATCTTTTTTCTATTTTGCCTCATTTCTCCCCTAGGATATTCTATTACTCTGTTCTCCCATCTATTTTTTGCCATCTAATTTCTTTTGAAACATGGTGCTAGATTGACTCTTGAAAGTTGGCAGATTTGTTCCTTTAACATTCTGGTGTACAGAGCATTGTTTTTTTAACCTGCCACATCATACTCTTGTTTGCATGCATAGAATTCCGTTTCAGTTCTTCTCCCTCTACTCCTACATAAATACTATTCAATCGCATGGTCATAGCTTGATCATCATGGTTATCATGCTATAAGACGTGTTATGGCATAAAATTACAAATGCAGCTTGGCTCTTGGCTCTTGGCTCTTTCTCTATTAGTACGATGTTTGATTTTGTTTTCAGAACTATGTTTTCTCGTCATAGTTAAAACTAAATATACATCACATTCTCCAATGCAATAGCTTAAAGTCCCATTTTCACATTTTTAGGGTAATTATTATTTTAAATTATTTTTTTCGTTCCTTTAAATAATGTATAATTAGGATATGTTTTTAACTCCATATGTTATGTTCTAAATTTTAATTCACGCACTATTTAAAAAATGCTATAAATTTTAGTATCACGCACAGTTTAAAAAATGTTATATATATATATATATATATATATGTGTGTGTGTGTGTGAGTGTGTGTGTGTGACACAACAAACCAAAAATGTTCCCACATGAAATGACACCAAAGTTTTGGTATCATATGTTGCATGCTTTATGACTTACATAAATTGAAGTTTCAAAATTTGTTACGCCTGTTTTCTGTTTGTTACTGAAATTATATCATCACTCAAGTGTGATGATTTGGGTTTGAGTTGGAAGAATCTTGAATGTGACAACTTAGTCTAGGAGGCAAGAATTTACCCTGTAGATACTTTTTGTGAGTATATATACCTGAGTGCGCTCAGATCGGATTCTGTTTGATGGGCTTGAATTAATGCTTGCTAGCATCAACTTGGATTCGTTCTGAATATTTCTCTGTTTATGCCGCCGTAATCGGATTTCTTCATATCAGTTTCGTGAACTAGAAATTTGGCTCGAAAGGTGGCCGTGTTTTATTATTTTAGCCTATACTGAACAACATTAAATTCGCACCGGAGAAAATGTGTAAATTTCATGACATCTCATGGTTTTCTGAAATTGCATGAACGTATCCTATTTTGATATTTATCATGCTTGTTTACTTTCAGGTATGCAACAACAAGTGCTCGCTCTGATGGTCTTCTTCTGCTGTCTGGTGGGAGGGATGCAAATAGTGTGGTTAGTGGGAGTCCTATGGTGAATGCATGTTCATGATTTAAGACATGCTGAGATCCACTTGACCTTGTTTTATCGATTTTCTTTGTCAGAGGATTTATTACCTTTTGTAAAGAAAATAAATGAATCGATTCTTTTATGGACTCCCAGCACTGCTTACCTGTTTAGTACTCAAATGATAGGAAGAAGCGGTTTCCTCATTCTTTTTTTAATTCACCATACTGCCTTGGGAACCGGTGGGAGGGAAGGGATGTGTTTGAGTTTGTGATGGTTCTACACTGCTGAAGCAATTCATGGAAATATTGTATTGAAGGGTAACATAATCTGAGACATTATGAGTTTAATCTAAAACATGAGGACCTAAGTGTGTAACTTATGGTTCTGTCACTTCCATATTTCTCTGTCATCAAGGATTACTGTGTTTCTATGTTACTTGCATGATTTTGTTTAAAAACCCAATACATAATGCTACATTTTTTATGTGTTGAGTATTTTAAAGCCTCGATTGTTGATTTTTCTATCCAACTATTCCTATATACCTATGGCCACCAGTAGGAGTTTGCTTTTGTCATTGCATCTAGGTTTCAATTGTTTGTAACTTGAAGAGTTTGGTTCGTCTGGAGTTCTGAACATTCTTGATTTCTTTTAGAGTATTGTAACTGCTTTTATTAAAATGATCTTATGCAGCCACTAGCTAGTGCATATGGTCTAGCAAAACATAGAGATGGCAGATGGGAATGGGCAATTGCTCCCGGTGTCTCACCATCTCCCAGATACCAACATGCAGCGGTAAGTTATTTATGGATTCTTGATGAACTCTCATATTCTTAGTTTGTGAAATTTAATAAACCAATAATCACTGCCCTTTTCCTCTCGTGTGAAATCTTAAAGTTTATTCTTTTTAGGTTTTTGTTAATGCACGACTTCATGTATCTGGTGGGGCACTTGGTGGCGGACGCATGGTGGAGGACTCCTCAAGTGTGGCTGGTACGTTTCTTTATTGAATTTTCTAGTTCGATCTTTTGTACATACCAGAAATTTGAGTTGCACTAAAAAAAACACTCTTTTTGTACTAAAAATATATCTGTTTTTCATTCTCTATATAGTTTTGGATACAGCAGCAGGAGTCTGGTGTGACACAAAGTCCATTGTTAAAAGTCCAAGAACTGGTAGATATAGTGCTGATGCTGCTGGTGGTGATGCAGAAGTTGAATTGACAAGGCGCTGTAGGCATGCTGTTGCTGCTATTGGTGACTGTATCTTCATATACGGTGGTCTACGTGGTGGTAAGATTTCATAATCCCACATGATTGGAACATGCTAGTTTTTGCGGAGGTCGTACCAGTGATGATTAATTAAGAGGTTTTCTATTTTTGTATCTTCCCTATTTTGTACAATTACATTTTCAGCAATCTATTCTCAATTTATATATGATTTTATCTGGTTTAATACTTGGAACTAATGGTGGCATCATCAAGCGAAGTTTCTGTATATTTTATCATAAATGATTGGAAACATTGCTAAAAAACAGCTAAACTATAGAAGATTTAAGCATGATGAATTTCATACTGCTGAGTTTGTCCTTCTAGATTTTACTTTCTCTCATTTCCTAAGAAAATAACACATAAACTTCCAAAATATCTCAGACTTTCTGAATACTTCCTCGGATATACTTTAACTCAGAACTGCAACAGTATTTGTTAATACCCTTAGTTAGATTCCTGGAGAGAAAGTGGATCCCCGAATGCTCATCGATATCTTGTCAGGCAAGCTGAATACAAGTGTGTGAATACGCACACATCTATTCAGTGATAGATTAAGTACTTGAACACATGGAAGGATACTGCGGAGTAGGACTCACTTTGATGTTTGGCGACTTGGTCAAACTCTTGCATGCGAAGCTGTTGGATTTGATACCTGTTTCGTAAAAATATAGGTAGTAAACAATTGCAGTCGTCGTTAAGATACAACAAATTTCCATATTGTCATGTACGATTCAAGAGAGATGTAGGTACGCACAATGTCAACTTGGTTTTATTCTAGCTATGGATCATGTGACAGTGAAACATATTTCCTTGTGATGGTGGTAGTTTGGAATTGCAAATAAAGATGAGCAACAATTAAAGCAAATGAAGAAAAGGTAATTCTGAGTGAAAATTTTAATTTTCTGTATTTTAAATTTTAAGATCTCGCGGAGTGTCTTCAAGTCATTGAAATTAAAAGATATAAGAGTGAGGATTGATCATATGTTAGAATCTAGATATTTATTTTCTCTGTTTGAAGATAAAGGTCTTCTATGTTTTTTGTGGTGTTTTTCCCCCTTTGATGCTTGCTACAAATCAGTTGACAGCACAAATTTATTATGGAACTGGATATTATATCTGCTTTTTTAATTAACTCTTTGAATGCTTGTTATCATAGGGGTGTTACTTCGAGACTTGCTTGTTGCTGAAGATCTGGCTGCTGCTGAAACAACTAATGCAGCTTCTCACGCTGCTGCAGCTGCTGCTATGTCCAATATACAGCAGGAGAAGGCACAAGGTGGATATGGATTTATTGATGATGGGACAAGGGCGCCATTGCCCCAGACTGCCGCTGATGGTGAAGTCTTGGTGGGGAGTCCTGTTGTTACCCCTGTCAATGGGGACATTTACAGAGATATAAGCACTGAAAATGCAACGCTTCAAGGTTCCCGGTAAATTTTTCATAATGGTTTGTATGTTGAAATGTGATTCACTTTGTGTGTTTCTTTCTTCGATTTCTGATAATAAATATCTTCAATCGAAGACTGAGTAAAGGCACGGACTACTTGGTTGAGGCTGCAGCAGCAGAAGCTGAGGCCATCAGTGCGACATTAGCGGCTGCAAAAGCTCGACAAAATAATGAAGAAGTTGAGCTATCAGACAGAGATCGTGGGGCAGAGGCAACTCCTAGTGGAAAACAGATATCTACCCTGATCAAGCCTGACTCCGTGGTGTCAAATAATTCTTCATCAGCTGGAGTCAGGCTACATCATCGTGCTGTCAGTACCAGTATATTGTATTTTTCAAGACCTTAACATCTTAAGCAATAATGTTTGAGCGTTCTAACATATTTAGCATTTTTCATTAATACGTTCAGGTCGTCATAGCTGCGGAGACCAGTGGTGCTTTGGGTGGTATGGTCAGACAACTCTCAATCGATCAGTTTGAAAATGAAGGCAGGCGAGTCATTTATGGAACTCCTGATAATGCAAGTGCGGCTAGGAAACTATTTGATCGCCAGATGTCTATTAACAGTGTGCCAAAGAAGGTATCCTTTTTCCCACACTGGAGTTGTAGTAGTTCAGGTTTTAGGTTATCAGGATGAACTTTGTTGAGTTCTAAAAGCATACTGCTTCTTGTTCATGCTTTCTTTTTGCCTTCTGTCCTCATATGACACATGTTGCTGATGAATATGGGTGCTTTTTACAAATATGTGATGCTTAGGAATCTGATCAAAGAGTTAAACTTTTCATGTTCCTTGTTATTCTGAGTTTGTTGTAGTATATATACCATATCAAAAGTTGTTCTAGTGGCCATCCCAATTTTATTTTAGATTTTTGTCTATCCTACACATATTCTGACTAGCAGCCTTTTGGCCTCTGTTTACCGGTCCTCCAGGTGATTGCTCATCTGCTTAAACCTCGTGGTTGGAAGCCTCCTGTCCGCAGACAGTTTTTCTTGGACTGCAATGAGATTGCAGATCTATGTGATAGTGCTGAGAAAGTACTTGCGAGTGAACCTACTGTCCTACAGCTGAAGGCTCCTATTAAGATATTTGGTGATTTACATGGGCAATTTGGGGATCTTATGCGAATTTTTGATGAATATGGATCCCCTTCAACTGCTGGTGATATAGCGTAAGTTGTAGAACTCATAACATTTTCACTGCATTCTAAAATTCTTGAGCAGTTATTATTTTGTTAAATGCAAGCTTGCTTCTTTTTTATGATAAACACTTTTGACATACTGGCCAAATGACTTTATGAACTTTATGTCCATTTCCATCAGATCAATAAGCACTGTCTAAACCTTGATGTTATCCAAGCATTGAATTCATTCTTTTGGTTCTCTGCAGAAACACCTTGGTGGTAGGTGTTGCATTAGTGTCTGAACTATTTAAATTGATGTCAGTTATTGTTTACCCAGGAAGTTTTAACTCATCCCTTTTATTTAGCTTTGCGTAGAGAGGATAGGATATGAAATCTATTATTTGTCTTCTGGTCTTTTTATCAGATGAACCTACATTGTTTGTGTTATAAACCTTTTCTTTTCCGAAAGAGCTATGTTAACTGTCTGATATTGAAATTTTCTTGTGGTTCTTTCTCATTGTTAATTCCCCTTCTCTCATTATTTGGTTGTATTGATATTTCAAAATCCGCTGCTTTGTTTTTCCTTTTTTACATTGAGTAGTATGCGAAACTACCTCTACTTCATGATTGTATTAGTCAAGTATTTTTAAGAAAATTGTTACCCTGGTCACCATTGGTTATGATATTTTCTTGCACTAACCAACACCAACTACTCCTATAACCTCGTTCAAGAAATGGACTCCTTGTACCAATTGACGTAAAGTACCTAATTGAATGTCAAAAGTTAGGTTTTTGTACTAGAATCTGATTTGCATTAATGTCTTTCAGATATATTGATTATCTCTTCTTGGGAGATTATGTTGATCGTGGACAACACAGCTTGGAGACAATTACTCTTCTCCTAGCTATGAAGGTACTTTTCTCATCTGTTTGCTAGTGCCATGTTCCTCCCACCCCCCAAATATTAGCTGATGACTAGTGTGTTTGTGATATATTTGATTTGTAGGTTGAACATCCCCATCAAATACATCTGATTCGTGGTAATCATGAAGCTGCCGATATCAATGCCCTTTTTGGCTTTCGCATTGAGTGCATTGAGCGTATGGTAATTCAGAAAAAAATAAAATAAAATTGTTTTGGGTGGTGTTTTTTGTTGTATGGAATAAAGTCATGGGACTCTGATGGTTTTCTGTACAGGGTGAGAGAGATGGAATATGGACATGGCATCGAATAAACAGATTGTTCAACTGGCTCCCTCTGGCTGCATTGGTTGAAAAGAAAATTATCTGTATGCATGGTGGTATTGGTAGATCTATAAATTATTTAGAACAGATTGAGAATATTCAGCGTCCCATTGCAATGGAAGCGGGATCAATTGTTCTTATGGACTTGTTGTGGTTAGTTCATGGACTTGTTGTCTTCATGTTTTTAGTTTTTGTTCTAATCCCCTTAACTTATATTCTTGATATGAATATTTCCTTGTAGGTCTGATCCCACCGAAAATGATAGTATAGAAGGATTACGGCCAAATGCTAGAGGTCCTGGATTGGTTACCTTTGGGGTGGGTATTTCTCTCAAACTTTCTTGCAAACCACCTTCTTTTTTTTAATAACGCGTTTGCCTAATGTGCTTATTGACTCAGAGGCTTTTAAATATTTTTCTTCATTAAATGCTTTGTGTGTATTAATTGCTTTTCCTTTTCTTTTCGGGTTGGCCTTGTGTGGTCAAGGCTATGGGCACTGTTTTAGCCGTATGTTGTCCTAGACCCTGGGTTCGATTATTTGTGAGATCGCAGTTATATTTTAGTAGATGCACTTGCAAGTCAAAAGAACCACAGTTAGCAAATCAAGGATAGGAAGCAATTCAAAGAAAAACTGCAAACTAAAATTTTATGGTGTTGTAAGAGTCCAGTTCCTGTTTGATTATTGAATTCTTATGTGCCTTTTATTTTTCATTGATGAAGTGGTTGGTCTCTGGAATTTAAAGATGTATTCAGTGTGGTGCTTGGTTGATAACATCTTATAAGCTCCAAAATTCTTATGAAATGTAGGATTTTTTAAATAAGCTTTGTCAAACACTTTGAAAGTGTATGGGAATATATAAACTCCTTCACCACCAGAAAACTGGGAGGTTCTATTTTGTTTTTTTTTTTTTTTTTCATGAAGACCTAAGTTGAGCTTGTCTCTGAGCCACTGATCAAGTGAGATTTCCTGTGGTGACGGAGGCAAGACTGGTTGTTATTTTTTCACTGTGAAAAACGTCCTCGAGAGCTGTGGACTGTATGTACTTGTGAGTTTTGTGAGATGACAGTTGAAAAAAGAATCTAGTCTTCATGTTTCTATCAAGATTCTTTTCTAAAACGGGTTGGTTGTCCTTAAGTGCTTCCCTTTTTTGGTCTCACACCTGCCAGTTCTTTTCAACCGTCTGAGACAAGTTTTTAGGTGCATAAACCCACATAATCTGTTGGATTCATGGAAACTAAGTCCAAATTTTTTTTCCTGGCCTTATGAGAGAAGGTTTATGTAGAATGCAGTCAAGGACACTCTATAAATAAAGTCATAAGCATCATTGATCTCATTATGTGCCTGCCATTGGGATATCAGAGCATATTGAACACATAATGATCACGGTATTATGAATCAGTAACATAATCTTTTGTATAGCTCATAATTGTTTACCAAGCTTCCGAAGTCTACTTGTTTCTAGCATTCCTGAATAATAGTTGTTGATAACATCAGTTTGTGTGATTAGAGTGTAAAATATTTATGACAAGTTTTAAATGCTGGTTGTGTGTTGCTAAGGTCAGACCATTTTGTTATCGCAATTCATCAATGTTTCTTCATCATTGCAGCCTGATCGCGTTAAGGAATTTTGTAACAACAATGATCTTCAATTGATCATCCGGGCACATGAATGTGTGATGGATGGATTTGAAAGATTTGCTCAGGGACATTTAATTACTCTGTTTTCTGCCACAAACTATTGTGGTATGGTTGGCCAGAATTTTCTCCCATTATTTGCCACGTTATTATTTATTTGAAGATTAGCTGTTCAATCTGTCTTGTTTTTCTTTTCTGCAGGTACCGCAAACAATGCCGGTGCCATCTTGGTCGTGGGTAGAGATTTAGTACTTGTACCTAAACTAATTCATCCATTGCCACCTGCAATTTCATCTCCAGAAACCTCTCCCGAACGCCATACAGAAGACACATGGATGCAGGTACCTACAATTTGTTTTCTAATGTGATTTTTTCTTAGGATCATCTATCATCTTGTGCTCGATCGATTATTCTCCCTCCCTCTGCTTTGTTTTGGTTATATATTTGTAGGAGCTCAACGCTAATAGACCACCTACGCCAACTAGAGGCCGTTCCCAAGTTGCTAATGACCGAGGTTCTCTTGCTTGGATTTAGATATGCTGTTCTTCCCAATCTTCCTCCTGTACCTTTTCTGGCTTCGGGCTAGCACCTTTTAACTTCCAGTGAATTGTTCACAGCCCGTTGCATACATGAATTTATTGGTCTCAGAATGGAGCGACATTGAAGGCATGTTTGACTAGAAAGGTGTAATTGTTACTCAGAAAGAAATTTGAAGAATTGAAAAGACGAAAGATGACATCTGTACATGAGACTTAAAAGAACACAGGTAACAGGTACAAGTTGCACAATGGTTTTGGTTTCTACTCGAACAGGCATGTCGGTTTTTTTTTTAATTATTATTATTTTTTAGAGTGTTCTATATATATATATATATATATATATATATATTTGGACTTATATTGTATTCGTGTAATTTAAGAGGATATAAGGTTCTTTTACCTGATTGGTTAGATGTATCATGTTGAAATTTTCTTGTTCGTTTGTATACTTTATGTAGGGTCTTCCTACCTTAATATCATTTAGTACACATAAATTGGACAGAACATGCATTTATAACCTCTTAAGGGTTCCGGTTGTAGCTTGAGCTAAGGAGGTTACAGGCCAAAATAAAGTTTTCAAAAGCTATTTAATTACATTCCCAATAAAGAATGTTAAAGCTATAGATTTACACTACTCCTAGAGTAGAGACTATCAAAATCCTGCATCCTACGTTCATCATGCTCCCTTTAGCTCACTTCCTCAACCCGACCCTAGGCCCTTGGTCCAAAAGTGTACCTACAGGGATAACACATCATGAGCATACACATATTTACTTAACATTATATAAAAGCATACAATAATGCATAACATCTTAGTTAAGTAAAGGTTATTGGTCGTCCTTCGACTTCCTTGTTATCCCTGACTCTTATTCACATATTAGGGCGTCTTACCCCATTGTATGGCATCATACCATATCATCATCATCGTGTGGTATCTTACCACGTGGGCATCTTACTCAATCATGGCGTCTTACCATATCATAAACATTGCGTGGCATCTTACCACGGGGCATCTTACCCACTCGCATACTTTGGGTGGCATCCTACCACATGGGCATCTTACCCAATCATACACGTCGTATGACCTTATCATAAACTTCGTCATTATAGACGTCCTCATAAACATCATCATCATAAACATCATCATAAGCATCATCATCGTAACATCAACATAAGCATCATCATCGTAACATCATCATAAGCATCATCATCATAAATATCATCATAGACATCATCATCATAAACACCATCATAGACATCATCATCATAACATCATCTTAAACATCATCATAATATGTAAGGGTATGGTTTACCGTCCGATGCTCGTACGTCTCTTACGTACCTTAATTCCAAAAGAAGGAGAAATCGTGGACTTTATCTCCTTGAAGTCGTGGGTACCTGGGACGGTTCTACATAACCATACAAATTGATATTAGAAGCTAAATATAGTCCAATATCCAAAAATCCCACAAAAATAACAAAATTCCATTTTTTTACAGCTCGCGATCGATCGCTGCCCAGGCGCGATCGATCGCGAGATCGCACTGGACGAGGGGCAAAAATTCCTTCCTTGGCGATCGATCGCCACTTTTGGCGCGATCGATCGCCAGCCTCGCCGATCGATCGCCCAAGAGTGGCGATCGATCGCCAAATGCTACTGGCGGGCACTGGAGGCTCGCGATCGATCGCCAAGAACGGGCGATCGATCGCCGAGTGCTGTGCTTCGAAAATTCGCCATTAATGCTCATTTTTCAAGCTCTTCCTCATGCCACCCAAAACCAAACTTCTTAACAACTTCAATAACATCATAACCCACTAAAACCAACATAAAACACTTCAAAAATCATACCCCAACCATAAACAACACATACCCAAACAAACCCACATAAAACATCAAAAACTTAACCCATTTCAACACCAAACATCATGAAACTTATAGGAATGGTTCCATACTCCAAATCCTAGCAAAAATCACACAAACAAAGTTTTTGTGGAACTTTCCTTCTTCCCTTTTGGTGGAACTCGAAAATGGGAGGGTTTGGGGTTTGGGAAGTGATTTGGGGGTTTTTAATAAAGTGAAAGGTAAAGAGGGTTAAAGTGATGGGTAGGGGATTTAAAAGGGGTTGCTTTAACTTAAATAAAATTGTACCCCAAACTTAACATGATGTATAAAATGCTCCAACATAGTATTTTAAAGGCATTTTACAAGAATGCTCCAAACTTCATCTAAAATCACATCCTCCTCATATTTAATAATTAACACAATTAAATCATGTTAACATCTTAATACCCAACACATAAATCCATCAACACATGATACATCATATAAACATAATTAATGCCTTACTTGCAATTAATTAATTTCGGGGCATCACATTACTCCCCTACTTACAAGATTTCGTCCTCGAAATCGCATGCACTTACCCAAAAGAAACTAAACATAAATCATACCAGAAAATAGTTCGGGGTAATGCTGCATCATATGCCGCTCCGTCTCCCACGTAGCCTCCTCGACACCCCGACGATCCCACTGAACTTTGACCATTTGTATAACTTTGCTTCGTAGTCTGCGATCCTCACGATCCAGAATTCTGACTGGTCGTTCAACGTAGGATACATCTGAGTCTAACTGCACTTCAGTAGGCTGTAAAACATGAGACGGGTCTGGCTCATACTTCCGTAGCATAGAAACATGGAAAACATCATGAATCCCAGATAAAGACGGCGGTAGAGCCAATCGGTAAGCCAAAGTGCCGATACGCTGTAACACCTCATACGGTCCAACATACCTCGGGGATAACTTCCCCCGCATACCAAAACGAACAACACCCCTGAAGGGTGAGTTTCAAGAAGACCTTGTCCCCCACTTGAAATTCTAGCGGCCGTCGCCGCTTATTTGCATAGGCTGCTTGCCTATCTTGGGCCGCTTTCATCTTTAAGCGTATCATCTTAATCTTTTCCTCCATATCCTTAATCATATCCGGTCCTCCGACCGTTTTACTCGTCAAGTCCTCCCAATACAGCGGTGACCTACATCGTCGTCCGTATAGAGCTTCAAAAGGGGCCATTTGAATGCTCGCCTGATAGCTGTTATTGTATGAGAACTCTACCAGTGGTATAGATTCTTGCCACGGAGTATCAAACTCCAAAACACATGCCCTCAGCATATCTTCGAGCGTCTGTATAGTACGCTCCGTTTCGCCATCAGTCTGAGGGTGATAAGCTGTACTCAGTCTCACCTCGGTGCCCAAAGCTGTCTGGAGACCCTCCCAGAAATGAGAAGTAAACCTTGGGTCTCTGTCAGACACGATCGAGACTGGAATCCCATGCAACCTCACTACATCCCGTACATATAATTGGGCCATCTTTAGATACGTGAAAGTCATACTGTAAGGGATGAAATGAGCCACCTTCGTCAGCCTATCCACGATCACCAAGATCGCATCAAATCCAGAGGCCGACCTTGGCAAGTGGGTCACGAAATCCATAGATATATGCTCCCACTTCCACTTAGGTACCTCTAAGCTCTTCAGCTCGCCACCAGGCCTCTGCCTTTCTGCCTTTACTTGTTGGCAGATTAAACATCTCTTAACGAAACTGATCACATCACGCTTCATGCGTCTCCACCAGAATTGACCACTCAGGTCCTTGTACATCTTTCTTCCTCCGGGGTGGATACTGAATCGGCTACTATGAGCCCGTTCCAAAATTCCCTTACGTAACTCTGGTGTATCTGGGACTACCCATCGGTTGCCCAGTCTTAGTGAATCATCTTCAGCCACTCTAAACTTTGTTGGCTGACCTCGAAGTGCTATCGATGACCATCTCTGCACTTCATCATCCGACCTCTGGGCTTTCCTGATAGCCTCAAATACGTCTGGCTCGGCCAATAAGGTCGACACTCGCACAGGCGACGTGTCTACATCGAAGTCATAGCCCAGATGGCAATAGGAAGTCATCAAAGCTGATAAACACATAACATCCTCAGCAGTACTCTTCACCTTCCGACTTAAGGCATCTGCTATCAAATTTGCTTTACCAGGATGATACTCAATTTCACAGTCATAATCCTTGAGCAAATCCATCCATCTTCTTTGACGCATATTCAGTTCAGCCTGAGTGAATAGAAACTTTAGGCTCTTATGGTCCGTAAAGATGGTAAACGTAGTACCATAAAGATAATGACGCCAAATCTTCAAGGCGAAAATGATAGCCGCCAGTTCCAGATCATGGACTGGGTATCTGGTCTCATGAGGCTTCAACTGTCTCGAAGCATAGGCGACCACTTGTCTGTCTTGCATCAATACGCAGCCCAAACCCTGCAATGATGCATCCGTGTACAAGGTAAACCTCTTATCCTCAGACGGAATCACCAACACTGGCGCTGTCATCAAACGACGCTTCAATTCTTGGAAGCTTTCCTCACAAGCTTCGGACCAAAAGAATGGGATTCCTTTCTGAGTCAGCTGTGTCAATGGCTTAGCGATCTTAGAAAATCCCTCGACGAAACGTCGTAATAACCTGCTAAGCCAAGAAAACTCCGTATCTCGGGTACAGAAGTGGGTGCTGCCCACTCCATCACAGCTTCAATCTTCCTGGGATCCACAGATATCCCTTGGCTAGATATGACATGGCCTAGGAATACCACGCTGTCCAACCAGAACTCGCACTTGCTAAGCTTTGCATACAACTGATGATCCCTGAGGATCTGAAGTACTGTCCTCAAGTGCCGTACATGATCTTCTTCGGCCCGAGAGTAGATGAGTATATCGTCAATGAAAACTATGACGAATTGGTCCAAAAATGGCTGAAACACCTTGTTCATCAAACTCATAAAAATGGCCGGGGCATTTGTCACCCCAAAAGGCATGACTAGGAATTCATAGTGCCCATACCTCGTCCTGAAGGCTGTCTTCTGAACATCCTCTTCTCTTACTCGAATCTGATGGTACCCCGACCTCAGATCGATCTTACTGTAGAGTCTCGTACCCTGCAACTGATCAAACAAATCATCGATCCTCGGGAGTGGGTACTTATTCTTCACCGTAGCTTTGTTCAGTTGTCTGTAATCGATGCACAAACGCATCGATCCATCTTTCTTCTTCACAAATAAAACTGGTGCTCCCCAGGGCGATACGCTAGGGCGTATATAGCCTTTATCAAGGAGCTCTTGCAACTGAATCTTTAATTCCCTTAGCTCCGCTGGTGCCATCCTATAAGGGGCACGAGAAATGGCAGACGTCCCCGGTAATAATTCAATCCCAAACTCGACCTCTCTCGTCGGTGGGAATCCGGGAATCTCCTCCGGAAAGACATCGGGAAATTCCGCCACTACGGGCACATCCTCAACTTTTACTTCTTCTTTCTTTTCCGTAACATCAACGGCATATATGAGATATCCTGTGTGGCCTCGTTCCAATAACTGTGCCATCTTGACAGCAGATATCAATGGAATCTTTGAGCGAGAACCATCCCCATAGAACGTCCATGGAATTCCCATATCAGATTTGAACCGTACTGTCCTCTGCCTGCAGTTCACAACTGCCTGATACCTGTTCAGAACGTCGATGCCCAGAATGCAGTCAAAATCTGACATTCCCAGAACAATCAAATCTGACCTTAGTTCTTTATCCTCAAAATAAATGAGGCCATTGTAGACGATCCGATCGGTAATCATACTTCTTCCAGCGGGGGTCGAGACTCTAAGAGGCGTGGGCGACGGAGAAGTGCATATGTGGTGTCTTTCCACAAAACTTGTTGACACAAAAGAATGTGACGCACCTGTGTCGATCAATATAAAAGCAGGGTGCGTAAATAAAAGACACGTACCCGCTATAACCTCCTCCGGAGCCGCTGAAGCTTGCTCCCTTGTCAATGCATAGACTTGTCCTTGAGGTGGCCCCATGGGCTGACCTCCATGCTGACGCGGCACAAATGGGGGTCTGTGCTGTGCTGTCCTATCCGCAGGCCTCCCCGCAGAACCCTGTTGACTTCCCCTGTTGGGACACTGTCTAGCAAAGTGGCCCTTGTCGCCACAAACATAGCACCCTATACAATCTTTCGTCAGATGTGGTTGCCCACAAAGAGTGCATTGGATCTTCCCAGATCTGTCTCCCTGAGACTGCCCCCTTCCAGATGGGGCATCACTCCTTCGGTTCCCCTTCCATCTATTGTCAGACCTCTTACCACTGAACCTTGACGCCGATGAGTTCCCCCTTGACTTGTACTGATCATTCCTTGGCTTCAAATTATCCGGGGTGGATTTCTGAGAGGGTGCCGGCGGTGGTACAACATCAGGGTATGCACCCACTCCTAGTTCGGCCAGCTCGGCACGTGAGAGTGCATCGTCAAAGCAAGTAGGGCCATAAGTGATCACCCTATCGTATAGCTCCGGCCTCAATCCTTTCATGAAATTCCTCATCTTTGCTTGTGTGCTCGTGGCAATGTGAGGCACATATCTGAGCAAGGAGCAAAACTGAAGAGCATAATCCGACACTGACATATTACCTTGCTTGAGGTGAGTGAATTCATCTTCCTTAGCCTGTCGTGCTGCAGCCGAGAAATAACGGTTCAGAAAGCGAGTTCGAAACATTTTCCAGTTAACTTCATGACCTTGAGCCTCTTGCTCTACCACAGTGGTCTTCCACCACATCAGCGCCTTCTTGGCCAACTGGAACTCTGCTAACCGTATCCATGCTGTCTTCGCACATGGGGCTGCCACAAAGATCTGCTCTATTCTTTCCAACCATTCCTCAGCTCGTTCCCCAGTTTCGGTTCCTTCAAAGGTTGGGGGTCGGTAAGCAAGAAACTGAGTTAAGCTTAGCTCCCCTGGCAACAACTGTTGTTCGGCCGGTTCATCATCAAAAGCTGGCGGGGGTAGGGGATTCGTACGCCCCGCGCTTGCATTGACGCTCACTGCGTCACCTACTCCACGTTTGCTGCCATACTGCAACACAAGGATTAACAACAAGATCCAAAAGCAGTTCGTATAATACTTTGTTAGATAAACAAAACATGTTAGCATAACATCATATACTTCATATGCAACTTATGCCCAAAACATGTTCGAAAGTAAGCACCTAGCTAACTTATTGCTAAGGCTACCCTTCACTCATTCCCGGGTTATCTAACCACTGCTCTGATACCACTAATGTAGGGTCTTCCTACCTTAATATCATTTAGTACACATAAATTGGACAGAACATGCATTTATAACCTCTTAAGGGTTCCAGTTGTAGCTTGAGCTAAGGAGGTTACAGGCCAAAATAAAGTTTTCAAAAGCTATTTAATTACATTCCCAATAAAGAATGTTAAAGCTATAGATTTACACTACTCCTAGAGTAGAGACTATCAAAATCCTGCATCCTACGTTCATCATGCTCCCTTTAGCTCACTTCCTCAACCCGACCCTAGGCCCTTGGTCCAAAAGTGTACCTACAGGGATAACACATCATGAGCATACACATATTTACTTAACATTATATAAAAGCATACAATAATGCATAACATCTTAGTTAAGTAAAGGTTATTGGTCGTCCTTCGACTTCCTTGTTATCCCTGACTCTTATTCACATATTAGGGCGTCTTACCCCATTGTATGGCATCATACCATATCATCATCATCGTGTGGTATCTTACCACGTGGGCATCTTACCCAATCATATGGCGTCTTACCATATCATAAACATTGCGTGGCATCTTACCACGGGGCATCTTACCCACTCGCATACTTTGGGTGGCATCCTACCACATGGGCATCTTACCCAATCATACACGTCGTATGACCTTATCATAAACTTCGTCATTATAGACGTCCTCATAAACATCATCATCATAAACATCATCATAAGCATCATCATCGTAACATCAACATAAGCATCATCATCATAACATCATCATAAGCATCATCATCATAAATATCATCATAGACATCATCATCATAAACACCATCATAGACATCATCATCATAACATCATCTTAAACATCATCATAATATGTAAGGGTATGGTTTACCGTCCGATGCTCGTACGTCTCTTACGTACCTTAATTCCAAAAGAAGGAGAAATCGTGGACTTTATCTCCTTGAAGTCGTGGGTACCTGGGACGGTTCTACATAACCATACAAATTGATATTAGAAGCTAAATATAGTCCAATATCCAAAAATCCCACAAAAATAACAAAATTCCATTTTTTTACAGCTCGCGATCGATCGCTGCCCAGGCGCGATCGATCGCGAGATCGCACTGGACGAGGGGCAAAAATTCCTTCCTTGGCGATCGATCGCCACTTTTGGCGCGATCGATCGCCAGCCTCGCCGATCGATCGCCCAAGAGTGGCGATCGATCGCCAAATGCTACTGGCGGGCACTGGAGGCTCGCGATCGATCGCCAAGAACGGGCGATCGATCGCCGAGTGCTGTGCTTCGAAAATTCGCCATTAATGCTCATTTTTCAAGCTCTTCCTCATGCCACCCAAAACCAAACTTCTTAACAACTTCAATAACATCATAACCCACTAAAACCAACATAAAAGACTTCAAAAATCATACCCCAACCATAAACAACACATACCCAAACAAACCCACATAAAACATCAAAAACTTAACCCATTTCAACACCAAACATCATGAAACTTATAGGAATGGTTCCATACCTCTTGTAGGCTCCAAATCCTAGCAAAAATCACACAAACAAAGTTTTTGTGGAACTTTCCTTCTTCCCTTTTGGTGGAACTCGAAAATGGGAGGGTTTGGGGTTTGGGAAGTGATTTGGGGGTTTTTAATAAAGTGAAAGGTAAAAGGGGTTAAAGTGATGGGTAGGGGATTTAAAAGGGGTTGCTTTAACTTAAATAAAATTGTACCCCAAACTTAACATGATGTATAAAATGCTCCAACATAGTATTTTAAAGGCATTTTACAAGAATGCTCCAAACTTCATCTAAAATCACATCCTCCTCATATTTAATAATTAACACAATTAAATCATGTTAACATCTTAATACCCAACACATAAATCCATCAACACATGATACATCATATAAACATAATTAATGCCTTACTTGCAATTAATTAATTTCGGGGCATCACAAATTAATTATTATTATTTTTTAATTATTATTATTTTTTAGAGTGTTCTATATATATATATATATATTTGGACTTATATTGTATTCGTGTAATTTAAGAGGATATATCATGTTGAAATTTTCTTGTTCGTTTGTATACTTTAGATAATGTAGCCACTTATTTACTAAATCTGCCTCTTTTGAGCTTCATTTGAACAATAACTTGATTTTTTATAGTAAAGTTTAAAATCGCATTGTATTGACAGATATCCTATGGGGCTATAGCAAACATCTCTCGAGCAGTTTCTTCTTAAAAGAAGTGATAATTGCTTGTGTAACTTGGCATTTTCATGTTAATTTTGGTGACAATTTAGTGGTATTTACACTGATTTCGTAAGAACGTCTTCAAATTGTATTTTTTAAAGTTGAGTTTATAAAATGTGATTGTGTTTGACTTTCTTTTAGTTGAGATTTCTGCGTGGTATGTCGATTAGAAAATATCGAATTTAATATTCAGTATTTATTAGTATGTGATAGTATATGATCTAAAAATATAGTATCTTGAGTCATATTGAAAAGATATCATTAAATAAGATATGAAAATGACCAACATTTGAAAAAGACATGAAACATAATGCAAATTCATAAGCCTAAATCTATCTTTTTATACGTTATTCAATAATAAGTACGAATTGGACATTTAGAAGCGAAAACTAAATATATAAGCCCACAGCAAACACAAGTAACATATATGCTATTAGCATATGCTTCTCAAGCAAAAATACAATTGGTTTATACGTTAGAAAAGTACATTGGACTTGATAAAGTCCCCTCATTGATCAAGAATTATGTTAACAAAACTTCCATCGACTTCGATAGATATTTAATGATTGCTCTACAAATCTTCAATATATCCCATCCCTTCAAATTTTCTGCCCCATCAAATGTGGAATTAGGACTTTAAGTTCGAGAGAGGGAAAAACTCAAAAGTTCAGTGTAATGATAGAATCATCTTCTTCTCAAAAATATGTATTATTAAGTCCGATGGATAAATGACCTTAAAAGAAAAAAAAAAATAAATTTAAGGTCAAACCGCTGCAAATTTTTTTTTTTTTTTTGTCAACTGACCTCCTAAATAAAAAAAAAACCCACTTTATTCCAATGTAACCCTCATTTTCCCGGCTTCTATCCATCATGGATAAGTATGCTGCTTAGTTCTTTATTACTTGTCCGTTCTTTGATTGACCATAAACCTTGGTGGTTTTGGACATCTCCTGATTTTGCTCCCAATCTGATGCTTCTTGAAGACTTCATCTTTGATTAAATCTTGCTTCTGAGATTGATTATGCATTGTATGGATGAGGTAGCTAGCGATTAAAATTCTGAATATACTCCTTTCAATTGTTTCTGATGCTGCGAGTCTTAATAAAAAAATTCTATTTGATTTTTTGCTTTCTGATATGCCAAGTGACCATAATATTTTTATTCAAGACTTTTGTCTACTTAACATGAAGGTTTTTTTTCTTTTCTTTCTTGCTTAATGCTTTTGTTCAAATCATTATGTTCTCATCTACTCATAGTTCATTTCTTAATGATCCTACTTCGCATCATTGTAGTTGAAATTATTAGCTTTCTTTGGATTATTTGATGGCTTTAAGATATAAAATATCTCAAACATGTCCTATGCAAACAGGTACAAATTGGATGTTACTGCAGGAAAGAATTTCACAAAGATTCGGAAGGCCATAGTTGCGGGTTTCTTTTCCATGCTGCTCGGAAAGATCCACAAGATGGGTACAGGACGCTAGCCGAGAATCAACCAGTTTACATACATCCAAGCAGTGCTCTTTTACAAAGACAGCCTGACGGTGTTATCTACCATGATTTGGTGATGACTACGAAAGAGTATATTCGTGAAGTTACTGTCATCGATCCCAAGTGGGTTGTTGAACTTTCACCAAGATTTTTCAAGGTTGACGATCCTACAAAATGAGCAAACGTAAAAGACGAGCGAATTGAACCATTATACTACAGATACCATGAACCTAATTCTTGGCTTTTAAGCAGAAGGCGCGCTTAGTCTTGCTCAGTCGATGTTGCTGGTCAGTTCACTGGTCCATTTGTTTTGTTTTGAGCTGATGTAATATTTTTCTTCTAAACACGATTCTAAGTTTGAAACTTGGTAATATTCCCTATCAAGGCATGTAAGTATTGTTTATTATCTGTAGATAGGTCATAGGTAGGTATTATATTTCACTAGATTCTCCTAGTTGTAGATTTTCTTCCCTTATTTTTTTTATTTTAATAACTAAGATCATTAATTTAGACAATGACATATAGATAATCATATAAATTTCGCATTGGTTCCACAAATTTAGTGATGTAAATTGACAGTAGAATATGTATCCCTTAGACCGTTCGGCATATCCAACAAAATACCCACTAATGGTCCTCGGGTCCAACTTCTTTTCTTTTCATGTGGATTATAAACTCTTACCTTAGACGGACATCCCCAAATGCATATATGTTGCAAACTCGGTTTTCAGTCTTTCCATAACTCAAAATGTGTCTTAGAGATAGCCTTGGTTGAAACTCAGTGGTATTTCATCAATTCTCACTTTCTTTTCACAGCTATGTCAACAGCATATATTAAATACCCAATATGCCCATGTTCCAATAGCCGAAACATTCTGATTGCATACACTAGCGGAATTTTCGAACGAGAGCCTTGCCCACAAAACTTCCATTGCTTCCCTTGTTCAGACCGAACTCGGACTATCCGTTGATAATAATCAACAATAGCTTGGTATCTATTCAATACATTGATATACAGTCAAAGTCCTGCATATCCAATACGATCAAATCAGCTCTGAGTTCTTCGTCACTGAACGAAATACAACACCAACTACTATTCTGGTAGAGACTACAAGATTTCCCGTGGGTGTCGAGACAAAGAGAGGCGTGTGGAGCAAAGATGAGTACATATGATAATTTTCAACAAAGGTAGTCGAAACAAAAGAATGGGAGGCACAAGTACCTATCAACATAAACACAGGTTCAGTACATAAATAACACTTACCCGCAATCACCTCCTGTGGAGCCGCTTTAGCTTGTTCCCTATTTAATGCGTAGACTTGTCCTTGGAGTGGTACTGAAGTTTGTCCCCTAACTTGTCCTCCAAAGGATCAAGGCATAAATTGCGGTCGCTGCTGAACAGTTCCTTTAGAAAGCCTGCCTCGGTTTTTCCTGAAACTTGATTGTTCTCCACGTCTGGGGCAATTCCGTGCAATGTGACCCATTATGACCCATTTGTAATAGGCTGGACAATCCCTGATTCAGTGAGGTATTCCTCATTTAAAACATCTGTACTATCCGGCCCCGGTCAATTGATTTGATCCCCGATTCGATTGTGCAACACTCCTACGGTCCCTGAAGTGACGAGAGTCAGCTTGTCGACTGCCGAAGCAAGAGAAAGATGGAGTCCCTTGTGCTTTAAAATTTTCTCCTCTTGGTTTCAGATTATCAGAGATCGATCTTTGAGGCTGCACTGGATCTTTATAAATATTGACTCCTATTTCAGCCGATTCATCTTTTGTCAGTGCATCATCAAATGAAGTTGGGTTGTTAGACATAACCCGATCAAAGAGCTCCGGCTTCAGTCTTTAATAAAATGTCTCATCTTGGCGTGAGAGTTGGTGGCGATATGTAGCACATACCTCAGTAATGATGAGTATTGCAGGGCATAGTCAGCTCAGTCATGCTGCCCTGTTTTAAGCTACTAAATTCTATTAGCATAAATGCCCAGCGAGCTAAACGTTGGCCCGATGAGCTTTATGGACCCTAGCCCAATTAGCTGACTCATTTCAAGTATAAATATATGATCATCTCTAAGGGTTAGATAACTCTCAATGATTCCACTCAATACACTCACTCTCATAAAAAAAGCCGTCATCAAACTAGCACTGGTGCTGGGCTTGAAGATCTGGTCAGGTTGATTGGACTTGAGGGTGACCGCTATAAGATTCACGTCGGTGAACGGTACTCTTTTCACGCTTTTATATTGGATATTCACACATGATTATATATGAATCAGGCGCGATCGATCCGTCCCCGGGTCAGATCTGTTTACTGTTGTTTTTCCGCTGCGTTTGGTTCTGACGCCAAGGTACAGAAACCCAACAATGGTATCAGAGCCAGGTTGCGCTTTGATTCATGTATTTGATCATTAATTTTTATTAGATCGTTTCCCATCGATTCTAATCGTGTTTGAGTTTTGGAAATCGGAAAACATAGAAAATTGGAATAAAAGGAATTTTAATCCTAACCCAAATTTGTCGGCACGGAAAGCGTTTCCAATGGCACTGTTCATCACATCGTTCGCACGGCTGCGCGCAGAGGCGCGTTGAACGGCGCAGCCATCTCGCTCGTGGTTGCACCACCGCAGGCTTCTCCATAGGACGGGACAGCCTTGCGCAATGGCTTCAGAAATCGGACGGATTCTGCAATGGTTGCAGAGGAAATCCCACCGCCATGGATTCTATAAATGTTGTAGACGAACTTGTGCGATGTGGATGCGTCTGGATCGGCGTTAGCTTGCGTGTTATCCAGGAGCTCACCTTCGTCCGGGTCAGGTCGCAGCGACAGCGAGAAACTGGCGGCGGCGCTGGCAAGTTAGGGTTTCGAACCCTAGCAGCTTGGATGAAGAGGAGATGAACAGTAGAAATGTAGAATTTTGCCCAAATTTTCGATTTAGAAAAAATAAAAATAATTTTTTTTTTGATAAATCCGAAAATAAAAATCATTTTTGGGTTGAAATTGCGTTTTTTAATTTTTGGATTCAAATTGGTTTGGAGTCCATTAATTTTTTTTTTCATTTTAGATGTTTTATCCAGATATTCATTTTTGAAACAATAAATCATAAACTTAATTTATTAAAAATATGATTTTTAATTTATTAAGTGTAAATTTGAGATTTTACAAGTAATTGAAAATTTAATTAATTGAAAATTAAATGAAAGTGTTTCATTTAGTTCGTCAATTTTATTTTCGATTAATATTATGATTTGTAGGTAAAATAGTGATTTTACCAAGTAATCCAAAATTTAATTAACTGAAAATTAAATGAAAATATTTTATTTAATATGTTGATTATATTTTTGATTAATATTAAATAATTAAAAATATGTTTTTTAATTATGATTGAAAGCTAAAATAGTGATTTTATCAATTAATTAAAAATTAAATAAAATTGTTTTATTTAATTTTTAATTTTATTTTCAATTAATGATGCGATTAGAGGGGAAACGATAGAATAAATTAATTATTTTGGTCTAATTACATGTGATGTAATTAGAGCAATTACATATGATGTAATTGTTTAGGTTAATGTTTAATTGCATATGATGTGATTGCATGGTGGATGATTACGGGTCTTGACCAATGTGTTTAGGTGAATGTTTAAGTTTTTATTATTTCATTGTAATTGTGATTTTTGGTTATCAGACCTGCGAGTCTGCTCTCTCTATTTTCTGATGTATCTCACCCCAGAATGTATCCATATTCTCTTGTTTGCAAGATTTAAATGTAAACTTATTAGAATTAGTCGGAGATCAAGATTAAAGATGGAGCACCAAGAATCAAATAGGATTACATTGCATACCTGCATCACCTTAGACAGACTTGTGATCCATGTATGGCTCACGTGGATCAATTAGGAAAATGCCGTAATCGTCCATATTTATTTTTATTATGCATATGATGTATGATAAATGTTTGTTTGTATAATTTATTAGTACATATGATGATGCATGAATAAAACTTAGTTGTATGAATCCGGCAAACAAACAAACAAACAAGCACTTGATGATATTTTAAAATTATTAAATCCCTCATTTGAATATGATTCAAAACTTTTAATATCAAACTTTGAAGGGGAGCACAAAGGGGTTTGTTTCTTCATGTCTTGCATCAACAGTTAAGCCATAAGACGCTACTCGTATCAGGTGTCTTGTCTCACCCTCGTGGGGGCCATCTGGCATGGGAAAGCTGTGTGTTTAACTGCCACTCAATTATGGATATGGTTCTGTTAACCTTTAAGATTGCTCACCCTCGTGGGGTCTTATTGACGGACATTACTATCCGTGGGGTGGGTTAGTTTGACTTGAGAATGCATAATTGACCTGCCTCCGTAGGGTTATGCCAATCACGAGACGAATATCTTGGGGGTTGCATATGATGCAATTGTGAGCTACCTTTAGTATCATGAGGTCGGCTGGACCCTCGCCCAGGGCTATCATGAGCTACTTGGACTCCAAGCTCACTAAGAAAATATGATTTTCGTTCATTTGTCATGAGGGTGATAAATTCGAAAAATTTAATGGGAGAATTCAATAACTAAAGTCCATAGTTTTTGAATTAATTAATATTCAATGTCACCAATGAGTTTCAACATAGATATGAGAAACTCGGTCACATTGCTGATAGTTTCCAACACCTACAAATGTTGTTTGGTGAACGGACACGATTGCTGAGACTCGCGATTTCAAAAGAGCTATTTTCATTTCACATGCAAGATGGTGCATTAGTCTATGAGCATGGTGTAAGGAAAATATCTCTTGTTGAGAAATTTGAAAATCTGAATGTGACAATACCTCATTAACTGACTGTAGATTTGATCTTATAGTCAAGATGTTTGAAACTCATGAGTCCTTGATTCAAAAGGAGAAACGTGTTCTTCTTGTCGAATCTTCTACCAATAGTAAGAAGAGTTCAAGGATAAAGAAGAGGAAGTGAAATGGTTCCCAACCTCAATAGACGAAAATGGATATAGTAGCAACTAATTAAGGAGAGACATCTATGTTTTCACTGCTGGTCACAGTCACAAAACTGCAAGGAATTCCTAGACCATAAGCGTTCTGAAAATGGTGTATTTTATAAAAAATAATGTTTCTAATGTTTCTACTTCTTTGGTATATGGTATCAATTGTGCTCACATATTTGCAAAGAGTTTCATATGTGGAGAAGAAGTATTTTAAAAAAAAATTAGGAGAGGGTGGGGGACTCGAACTCGAGACCTTTTATATTGGGAAATAGATGACAACCATTAGTTCAAGACCTTGTTGTCATGTGAAGAAAGTTATTTAATTGAACTTAGTTTGATTATATTTTGATGTATAATCTCCTCAGTTTTTAAATATTGTCATACGTGTAGGAATATGTGTTTGAAGGACGATGAATTTTGTGTAAATTAAAAAAATCATAAATAATAAAAATCAAAGAATGCCAAAAAATATTTCATTAGGGACATTTATTTAAGTAACCCCAATAAAATTTTGATAAACTATTCCAAGTCCCATTTAAAAATTATTTTTTGTGAACAATGTGAACTTGGCTTGCCTTTACGAATTTCTTTCATTATTTCTGCGCAAATCAATGAAATGATAGAATTAACATTGACAATGCAATGACATTCCAAACAACCAATATTTAATTCACTCTATAATACTGTGATTATGGTACAAAATTCTACAATATAACAATTAACAATTCATTATATTTATATATATATATATATATATCTATTTATTTATTTTTATAGAACTTATTCATGCTAAATTAAAAGGGCAACAACCATAACTCAAATCTGAAATTCTCAAGAAATTATATACCACACTTATTGTTTTTAAGGGTGAGCTTTGCACCATTAATGAAACCCCAGAATTTCAAGGAATGTACGTGTCATCATATTTTGGTCCCCTTATTAATTTCTACAGATTGAAAATAATCCTTTGATTTTTAAAAAGTTTACTCTATAGAATAAGGGTCAAAATTTTACAGAAAATGATGCTTAACGAAGAAACTGGTATGATGAATCAGCTAAATTTGTCGCGAAAACTTGTTTTCGGGACAAAACGAGGCCTAATTTGATCGTGGAAAGCCAGATTTCTTGTAATTTAATGACACAAGTTTTAAAATTTTGGGAAGAAATTTTAAAAAAGAAATTGCAAGATTTACCCTTATTTCCAATGTATGAAAATCTTAACAGAGACCAAGAGATTTTTGAGTCCCTTGGTCTCCTGCATGGTCCAGCTTTGTTTGTTTGTTGCTCTCCATCTTGAGTCCAAAATGAATGTGAGGAAAATGTGCCCACTGCAAAAATAAATAAAGAAAAATATTAAGTATAAATAATTTGTCACTATCTTCCATTGCTTTTTCCTTATGGAAATGCATCAAATCTCAACTTTATATCTTTATTTATTTCTTTGTTTCATATGTTGTCATTTTTTGCATTTTCATGTTACAATGATGTGAATACATATGTTCAATTAAATATAATTAGTAATGGCAACTTTATAATTTACAAAATTATTAATGATTAAATACATTCAGGTATGGTATATAGAATATACAAAAAGGAGAAAAATAAGAAAATTTAAATATATTATTAATGATTAAAAACATTCAGGTATGGTAAATATAATATAGCTTGTGGATGGAGAGCTAAGAAGACAATACATTACATTCTTCTCTATCAATAACTCAATAAAGTTTTTTGAATTTTAATAGGGATAATCCATGATATAGTCTATCATGTTTGCGCTCATTCCCGATTTAGTCCCTCTTGATTTTACCTACAAGATTTAATCCTTATTGTTTGCACCGACCAGATTTAGTCATTTTAGTCTGTTAATGTTTCTCAAATCAATCATAGTTGTTAACTAAATCTCAGAACTCCTACTTTTTGCCTATTTTCTATTTTTCATTACAAAATCACCAAAAAATGAACCAAAAGCAAAATCCATCTCCTAATTCCTTTTTTTTTTCGCCCCCATTTTGATTTAAGCCAAAGTCAAATTTTCAAGATGAGTTTATTTATGGCCGTTATTTTCGGGTGATTTTGTGGTAAAAAATAGAAATTGGGCAAAAAATAGGAGTTCGTCATTTATTTGTTAGTTAAAAGTCTGTGAACAACTAGGATTGATATGAGAAACATTAAAAAACTAAAAGGATTAAAATGAGTCGGTGTAAAAAGGAGAGACTAAATCGGGAATGCGTGCAAACATGAAAGACTATCATGTATTATCCCAATTGTTTTCTACAAAATACCCTCATACATAGTGGGAAACACCCATATTGACCCTTAAAAAACAAAAGTTAAATACCTAAAACACAAATGGAAAAATGTTAACTTTATTGAAACTAAAAACACAAAAACTATTCAATTAAACTAAATAAATACCTAAAAAATTACCAATAAATAAAACTATTCAATTAAAAAAAAAAAAAGTGTTTCCAAAATCACTTTTTTCCGTTAAAAAACAGAACAACTTGTCCAATAAATTGGCTTTCATGCCCTTCATTTAACGGATATGTTTAGTTTGAACCATATTTGTAATTTGTACTTTGAAATTTTAAAATGCTAATGATCTCAGATTTACTTTTGTATCGGCTAGAATTCAAACTTGTGTGATCTACAAGGTTTTTTGTTATCTGATGAATAACAAACGTGATGTCTATGGACTATTCAGTTAAAATTATTTTCGGTAACATATATGTATTTTAATCCTGGACAAAATTTTCATTAAATAATTGCAATGAAGCATGGACAAATCTAAAACTTTTGTTTAACGGGACAAAAAACAAAACATAAAAAATGGATAGCAAAAAAAAAAATTTAAAGAGTCAATATAATTTTAGCTGGCAAAATATAATTTTTTTTTAAAAAAACTTACATTTTTAGCAGCTGTGCTAAAAGCTTCGCGATGGCTAATCTGAGGATTGCAAGCTTTTATCCTCTGAATTTCCTCTCTGTAAATTACAAAATTTAAAATTTTATGAGTTGGTTAGAAATATAATTCTTGTCAAATAATTATTTTAATTTGTAAGTTTTTTGACTTTTTTATTAACAATATTCTAACTTGAAAAAATATATATATAACCTTATTTTAGGACAATATTTAAAAATTAAGTAGATCATATAAATTCATTGTTCTAAGTGTACGCCAATATTTGAAAATTGAAGGCATATATTAAATTTTTAGTCACAATAATTATCAGACGAATGGGAAAGAGGAAGATGCAACACATGGGGAGCTCATATACACATTAGATAAAAAGGCATGTCTGTTAGATGAAGGAAGCAAAGAGAATGTCCACTGTGAACAAGAGAGGGAAAATCAGTTAGGATTAGGCATGCTTTGTCTGATCTGATTTATTTTCATAAATAAATGTATAGGCTATTCTTTGACTCTGTAAGTAGAAATTTTCATTAATTAATTGAGAACTTTTTCTCCCCACTTCGTTCATTTTCATCTTTTTCTTTTGCTTATGCTTCTGAAATGTGGTTTTCATTTACAAATGTCATTGTTAAATCAATTTTAACATGGCATCAGAGAAAAACAAGCCTATAAACTTGTTTTTTGTTTGATCCTGGTAATTATTCTTCTTCATTTCTCTTCTTCATTTTGCTTCAATGGCTTACGGAGAAATATCTTCTTCTCAATCGCCTCCTCTTCGTGTTTATGCATCACCCACAGAAGATCCAAATCAACCATTTTACCTACACCCAAGAGATAATTCCAATACCGTGATGATTACACCACCTCTTATAGGTCCCAATTTCGTCACCTGGAATCGGGCCTTCTCTCTTGCTATCTCTATCAAGAACAACCTTGGTTTTTTGGATGGTAGCATCCTTCCTCCAGATATTGCAGACCCATTATACATTCCTTGGATACGTTGCAATTACCTTATTCTATCATGGTTATTGAACTGCGTTTCTCGTGAAATTGCCTCCAACGTCATATACATCAATTCCGCCAAAGAAGTGTGGGATAAATTGCGCACTCGCTTTTACACCAAGATAATATCATAATTTGTCAACTCCAACAACAACTCAATGGTCTCGTTCAAGGCTCTATGACCATCAGTGATTACTTCATCACCTTTACTACCATATGGGAGGAATTACGTATTTACCGCCCATTGCCCTGTTGCATCTGTGGCCAGTGCACTTGCAATGCACTCAAGACCCTTGGTGATGTGCAAATTTCAGATCATGTATTCAAGTTTTTAATGGGCGTGAACGACGTCTACGAGGGGATCAAGGGGCAAATTTTATTGATGACACCAACACCTACACTGGACCAGACTTTTGCGATGCTTTTACAAGATGAACGACAACGTCATGCCAAGGGTCAACTCATGCCAGCCATCGAATCATCTGATTTGGCCGCTTCCCAACACTACTTATCGCAGAAGTCGGAAATCAAATGTGATCACTGCTGGAAGCCTAACTATACCCGTGATAATTGCTATCGACTAATTGGTTTTCCAACCAATTTCAAATTTAGAAAGTCTAAGGATGTTTCGTCTGGACATAATCACTTTAAGCCTCGCTCTTCTGTCAACAATGTTGTTTTGCAGGAATCAGAAATGGTGAAGGATATTGTTCCTCTCTCGATCACTCAAGATCAACTTCAGCAACTCATGGCACTTCTCAATCCTGGCAATGTACAGTAGAGTCATGACCCATCTCCCTCCCATTCCTCTCAACTCTCACCAAGCTCTCCATCTATTCCTCTTCATCAATCCAACATGGCCGGTATCACCCATGCATCCTTCTCCATTCAGTCCCCTTGCTCTGCATCTCACATTTGCACATGGATCATAGACACAGGAGCTACAGATCACATGGCATGTTCTCCTACCTTCTTTTCATCTCACATTCATGTTCACAACATTGATGTCCATCTACCAAATGGATCTAAAGCTCCAGTCACACATCGAGGGACTGTCATACTATCTGATGATTGTTAGCATAAATGTCCAGCAAGCCAAACGTTGGCCCGATGGGCTTTATGGACCCAAGCCCAATTAGTTAAATCAATAACACTATAAATATAACATTCATCTTTAGGGTTGAGTAAGACCATTCAATACACTTCATCTCATGGAATAGCCGACATCACACTAGCACTGGTGCGGGCTTGTAGATCTGGTCAGGTTGATTGGACTCGAAGATCACCGCCATCAGATTGATTTCGCTGTTATCGGTAATCCCTTTTCGTGCATTATATTATGATATTTGCATGCTTATATATGAATCAGGCGCGATCGTCCGTCCCTGGGTCGGATCTGTTTATTGTATTATTTCCGCTGCGTTTGGATCTGGCGCCGGGGTACGGAAACCCAACAGTGGTATCAGAGCCAGGTTGTCGCTTTGATTCATATCTGATAATTATTTTTATTAGATCGTTTCCCATCGATATTAATCGTATTCGAATTTTCAGAAATTTTGTGATCCGGAAAAATATAGAAAATGAAGTAAAAATTGTTTTTAACAATGTACATCGCCGGAAATCTCTCTGTCGCGGCGGCTGTTGGAGCTCCGCCGCCCGCGCCGCCTGGACTGGAATCTAGCAGCAGAGGGTGAACCTCTATGTCGATCTGCGCATGTGACTCGGGCGAATTTCTGCAATTGTTGCAGAAGCGTCGCGCGAACACCATCGTGAATGTGCAGAGGAATCGCAACCAATTTTCGGAAATTGTTTCCGGAAACCTGTGACTGCCACCGCGTGTTGGTTGCATCGGGAAGCCGTCGGCGTGAAGGCTGGCGGCGAGAGGAGGAGGTGGCGGCGCGAGCAAATTTCTATAAACCCTAACCCTAATTTTCGAAATTTGGGGAAGATAGTGAACAGTATTTTTCGGGAAAAATACTTAATTTTAAAAAAAAAAAAAAATTTAATTTTTTAAATCCGAAAATTAAGGATAATTTTTGGGGTTGAAATTGCATTTTTAATTTTGGATCCAAATTGTTTGGAGTCCATAAATTATTTGGGTCATTTTAGATGTTTTATCCGGATATCATTTTTGAAATAATAAATCATATTGCTTAATTTATTAAAAATGTGATTTTTAATTTATTAAGTGTAAAATGGAGATTTTACAATTAGTTGAAAATTTAATTAATTGAAAATTGAATGAAAATGTTTCATTTAATTTGTTAATTTTATTTTTGGCTAATATTATGATTTGGGGTAAAATAGTGATTTTACCAAGTAATTGAAAATTTAATTAAGTGAAAATTAAATGAAAGTGTTTCATTTAAATGTTAATTTATTTTCGATTATCATTATGATTAAAGGTAAAATAGTGATTTTACCAATTAATTGAAAAGTAATTAATTAGAAATTAAATAAAATGATTTTATTTAATTTGTTAATTTCATTTTCAATTAATGATGCGATTAGTGGGGAAACGATAGAATAAATTAATTATTGTGCTCTAATTACATGTGATGTGATTAGTACAATTACATGTGATGTAATTGATTAGTTTAATGTTTAATTACATATGTTGTGATTGCATGATGGATGATTACGGGCCTTGACCAATGTGTTTAGGTGAATGTTTAGGTTTTTATTGTTTCATTATAATTGTGTTTTTGGTTATCGGGCCTGCGAGCATGCTCTCTCTATTTTCTGATGTATCCCACCCCGGATTTGTATCTCTATTCTCTTGTTTGCACGATTTAAATGTAAAATCATTAGAATTAGTGGGAGATCGAGATTGAAGATGGAGCATCAAGAATCAAGACATGTATAATGGAAGCAAAAATGTAATAGGATTGCATTACATACCTGCATCACCTTAGACAGACTTGTGATCCACGTATGGCTCACGTGGATCAATTAGGAAAAGGCCGTAATCGTCCATATTTATTTTTATTATGCATATGATGTATGATAAATGTTTGTTTGTATGTTTTATTAGTACATATGACTGCATGAATAAAACATAGTTGCATGAATCCGACAAACAAACAAACAAGTACTGGATGAGATTTGAAAATTATTAAATCCCTCTTTTGAATATGATTCAAAATTTTTAATATCAAACTGTAAAGGGAGCTCAAAGGAGTTTGTTGCTTCCTGTCTTCCATCAACAGTTAAGCCATGAGACGCTACTTTTGTCAGGTGTCTTGTCTCACCCTCGTGGGGGATATCTGGCATGGGAAAGCTGTGTGTTTAACTGCCACTTAATTATGGATAGGGTTATGTTAACCTTTAAGACTACTCACCCTCGTGGGGTTTTATTGGCGGACATTACCATCCGTGGGATGGGTTAGTTTGACGTGAGAAGACATAATTGGCCTGCCTCCGTAGGGTTATGTCAATCACGAGACGAATATCTTGGGGGTTGCATATGATGCAATTGTGAGCTACCTTTAGTATCATGAGGTCGGCTGGACCCTCGCCCGGGGCTGTCATGAGCTAGTTGGACTCCAAGCCCACTAAGAAAATACGATTTCCGTTCATTTGTCATGAGGGTGACGAATTCGAAAAATTTAGTGGGAGCATTCAATAACTAAAGTCCATAGTTTTTGAATAAATTAATAATCAAACGGTTTGCATGTATTTTCTGTTTATTCTCAGTATTGTGATTGCCGTGAATCCGATTGCATCAATTCTCGATACAAACAAAGTAACCGCACCAAATTATTCTGATTGACTATTAATTTTAAAATAGTGCTTGCTTCTAAAATGTTGCTATATACCTTGGTGGGAGCCTCCTGTTGAAGTGTCTCCCCGTTCGTCTCATGAAAAGATCGCCACACTTGAGAAGTGGTGGGACGATGATCTCTCGGCTAGGTGCTATATGATAGCATCAATGTCACCAATGAGTTTCAACACAGATATGAGAAATTCGTTCACATTGCTGATATTTTCCAACACCTACAAATGTTGTTTGGTGGACGGACGCGATTACTGAGACTCGCGATTTCAAAAGAGCTATTTTCATTTCACATGCGAGATGGGGCTTCGGTGTTGGGATATGCCCTAAGACAAGTCATTAGATGATTGTTTAAGACATACAATGTTTATGGATTTATGAATGGCAATTCATTATTATATATTATTCTTTTAACTGTGCATTGTGAATTAATATATATGTTAATGTCCTTAGAATAATATTGTATTATTCTTAAAGATGTTCCTAGTCAAGTATTATCATGAATGGGATAATGATAATACGTAGAGACTAGTATATGTTGATCGATGAATTGTTCATTGATATGAGATATCAAATCAACATATGGGTACATGTTAGAGAACGATGTACTGAACAGACCCACCATGAGAATGCAACATGGATAGTTATATGATCGTCATATGCAATTCTCATAGTGATAATAATGTATGTAATCCTTACGACTTGTGATCATCAGAGATCCCAACATAAGGAGTTATGTATCTTGATATCGTCAAACGTTACCCTTAACAGGGTATACTATAAAGGCGACTATTGGATACACTACGAATTATGTAGAGGGATGTTGACTGATCGAGATAGGATTTGTCCCTCCTATATAACAGGAGATGTGTTTGGCCCTTGATCAAGTGAGAACTAAAATGCATGGCCATGCTCGAATGAGTCGATATGAGATATCGAGCTTATTCGTTTATTCTAGTTCTACTTGGGGATCAAGAAATAGAGATTGAATATACGAGTATGACTATTCCATGACTCGTGTTCAATCTAAACACAAAGGACAAAGGGATTAAGTTACATGGTTAATATTATCACAAGTTCTAAAGGTTATGTCGAGTCATTGACATTCTCGTAATTTGGGTAGCATCGATGTGTTGCTAGATACCGCTCGATGCTTGCGACATAAAATGAGATTTTATGTCACTGCCAACATTACGAGATCCTATCGGGTCGCACAAAAGATTAAATCGAGAAGGGAAATTAAATTCATGGGATGAATTAAATAATTAAGAGGAGTCTTAATTAATAATCATAAGGATTAATTAAATCATGGGCTTAAGCCCATGAAGCTTTAAGAAAGCCTTTAATTAATTATATTTAATATGATTGCAAGGTGATAAATTGTAAGACAACTTTCATATCACACTAACCTAAATCAAGAAGGAAGCACACGGCCTCCACAACCAAAAAGGCTCTCGGTTTTCTCATCATAGCCGAGGAGATTTTTGAGTTTGGTGCGAGCCATTCGATTGAGAATCGAGTGTTCTTTCTTGTTCCGATTTAATAACTTGTCTAGCAACTTGTTATTAAATCATCCCTTCACTCGATTCGATCGTGTGGATACCGTTGAGGCAAAACCATTCGAGTTTTGCTATTGACTCGGAGAAGGCGTAAGACGTGGTGCAGCTCCGTGGATTCGGCTTCAAACGCGCTACAAGGGTAAGACACTTGTAATTCTCTAATCCGATATGAATCCCTATGTATAGATCACTGGTTTGTAATCCCAAAATTTTATTCCGCTGCGTTGTATGCTCATGGGGTAACTTACAGTGGTATCAGAGCCGTGTACAAGGCTCATATCGGATTTTATGTGGTTAAATAGTTTAATCATGTTAGAATTAATATTGCATGCTATTTAAAACTGTATTTTCATATATGATATGGAAAAATCGATTTTGTGAAGATCATCGTATGATAATATATATGATATAATTGACGGATCGAAATATATGATAATTCGTGATCAAAAACCGGAACATGGCTCGTGTAGGCTCACGGCCGAGGCCACCTAGGTGCTAGGGTTTCGAACCCTAGTCACCATGGCTCGGCCGCCGCTACTAAGTGGCTAGGGTTTTGAACCCTAGTCAAATTGGCCTCTCGGCCGCCGCCTAGGAGCTAGGGTTCGGACCCTGGCTCGAGCATGGGTCAAGCCGTCGCACTATCTAGGGTTTTGAACTCTTTTGGCTCGATAAAGTATTGAGAAGGTGCAAGTTGGCTCGATAGAATCAAGATGGTGCAAGGCGGCTAGGGTTTTGAACCCTAGCAGCGCCGCACCCAAGCCGCCGCATGGACCATGGCTCGGCCATGGGCTAGGGTTTCGAACCCTAGGCCCACTATTGGTCCAGCCGTGGGTCTTGGTTCGAATCATGGTGGTTCGTGTTTTAGTCGCTTTAGTTCGTGGCATGTGATGTCCCGAGCGTACGATAATTTTTCAAAAATTATTTTACAGTTTTAATTAAAATTAAATTTAAAATGTTTAGAATTTAATTAATTAAATGTTAATGCATGCTTTATGTGTTGTTTGAGCATGGTGCGTGGTTATAGCCCTTTGACCTATTAGATAGGATTTGTGAATGATTGTAATTTATAATACGACCTGCGTGTCGTGCCTTTCTCTATTTCATTCTAAATGTTATCCCTCCCCTATGTTCCCCTCGAATGTGAATCGAGGAATTCTATATCTTGTAAAATAGTGTAGTTTATTTTATTGATGGTGATCAATGAAGATGGAGCATCGTGCCGGGATGAGGAGGCCATTCACAAATTGGAGCCAAAGGAAGGTGCTTATGAAGTTACCTTAGGTTGACTCATAGGAGTTTCTCATTGGCTTGAGAAACTCATTAGTAGGGGCTATAACCATGTCACGTTTTAATTATGTATGTTGATGCATGATTTATCTTATGTTTTAGTTTGATAATAGTATTACACATATATGTAGATATGTATACAACTATATGTAGTGGACATATTTTAAATTATCAAATTAATCATGAGATCAATAAATCCCTCTAAAATATTAAGTTTTAGATGCCTTCCAAATAAAAGTACTCGTCAATAACTTCGATTGTACATGTGTGGGTTTGCCAAAGCAAAGCACCGTGGCAATCTTAGTAAGGCGCGAAAGGATAAAAGTGATATCCGTCATACTTTAATTGGGTACGACTTAACTAGGTTATCTCAATAGGATTGGGAACCTAGAGGCATGTGTTGGATTATAATTCATTTGATGAATTGAACAAAGTGTTGTTCGTCCAACTATCCAAGAATTATATGTGATGTAATTGACAAAGTGTTGTCTACCTAAATAACCGAGTCTTGGGCGATTAGCCAAAGCTAACTCAAGATTAGGCGAAATATGGATCTTGGCCCACTAAAAGTTTCGAGGGTTGATATTTTTCAAATAAAATAGTGGGAGTATCATTTAATATAAGACCATGTTAAATGATTTAAATCATAAACTTATTTTGCATATTTATATTGTAGATATCCATGGCAACTACAAACGTTACTAGCACTTTATCACTGCGATCGGTCCTTGAGAAGGACAAACTAAATGGGACGAATTTCCTAGACTGGCATAGGAACTTGAGGATAGTCCTCAAACAAGAAAAGAAACAATATGTTCTAGAGGAACCCTTGCTCGCTGAGGAACCTCCCCTAACAGCTACAAGAGCTGAAAAAGATGCTTACAAGAAGCATCAGAGTGACGCACTTGATGTTGGGTGCCTCATGCTTGCCACTATGAACTCTGAGCTTCAGAAGCAACATGAGGAAATGGAGGCGTTCGATATGATCGAACACTTAAAGCAGTTGTACCAACAGCAAGCTAGACAAGAGAGGTATGACGTCTCTAAAGCGTTATTCCAGTGCAGGATGGTAGAAGGAAGCTTAGTTGGAACTCATGTGCTCAAGATGATTGGGTACATTGAGAATCTGGATAAGCTAGGTTTTCCATTGGACCAAGAGTTGGCCACCGATGTAATCTTGCAATCGTTGCCGGAGAGCTTCAGTCAATTTGTAGTAAATTACAATATGACTGATATGGAAAAGACTCTGCCCCAGTTGCTTGGTATGTTGAGAACATATGAAGCAAATACTAAGAAGACTAAGGCCACAAATGTCCTTATTGTGAATAAGGGCAAAGGAAGGGCCAAAGCCAAAGGCAACAAGAAAGCAAAGAAGGTCTTTGCTAAATCTAAGCCAAAGTCTTCTGCACTGAAGCCAAAGGGAGGGATAGCAAAGGAAGGGAACTGTTTCCATTGCGGTGAGACCGGCCATTGGAAAAGGAACTGCAAAGTATATCTGGAGGATCTAAAGAAAGGAAGTGTGACTTCCGCTTCAGGTATTTTTGTTATAGAAGTCAATTTATCTACTTCTTCATCATGGGTATTAGATACTGGATGTGGATCTCACATTTGTGTAAATGTGCAGGATCTCAAAAGGAGTAGGACATTGGCAAAAGGTGAAGTTGATCTCCGAGTTGGAAATGGAGCAAGAGTTGCTGCATTAGCTATAGGAGATTATCATTTAGCTTTACCTTCTGGTTTATCGTTGATTTTAAAAGACTGTTATTTTGTGCCTTCAATTACTAAAAACATTATATCTATTTCTTGTTTAGACAAGTATGGTTTTTCATTTATAATAAAGGACAATTGTTGTTCTATTTATTTAAATGATATGTTTTATGCTGATGCACAAATGGTGAATGGTCTTTATGTATTAAATCTTGATATGCCTATCTATAACATAAATACTAAAAGGATTAAAAATAATGATTGTAATCCGACTTATCTCTGGCACTGTCGCTTGGGCCACATAAACGAGAACCGCATATCTAAACTTCATAAGGATGGAGTATTAGATTCATTTGATTTTGAATCATATGAAACATGCGAATCTTGTTTAATGGGCAAGATGACTAAAGCCCCTTTTCAAGGGACATGTTGAAAGGGCAAATATTTTATTGGGACTAATACATAGTGATGTATGTGGACCAATAAGTACACAAGCTAGAGGTGGTTTTCAATACTTCGTTACATTTACTGATGACCTCAGTAGATATGGGTATGTGTACCTAATGAAACATAAACATGAAACCTTTGAAAAGTTCAAAGATTTCAAGAATGAAGTACAAAACCAACTTGGCAAAAGTATCAAAATCCTTCGATCAGATCGAGGAGGAGAATACTTAAGCCAAGAGTTTCATGACTATCTAAAGGAGTGTGGGATAGTCCCACAACTCACTCCTCCGTATACTCCACAATGGAATGGTGTATCCGAGAGGAGAAATCGAACCTTGTTAGACATGGTTAGATCAATGATGAGTCATGCAGATCTTCCGATATCATTTTGGGGACACGCTCTAGAAACAGCGATTTTCTTACTGAACCGTGTTCCATCTAAATCAGTGGAAAAGACACCATATGAGATATGGACTGGGAAGCGTCCTAGTATGTCTTTCATGAAGATTTGGGGTTGTGAGGCTTTCGTTAGACGTCACGCCACTAACAAACTTGGACCCAAATCTGATAAGTGTTTATTTGTGGGGTATCCTAAGGAAACGAAAGGATACTATTTCTATTATCCCACTGAGAACAAAATAGTTGTTGCTCGGACTGGTGTATTTCTTGAAAGGGAATTTATTTCTAGAAAAACCAGTGGGAGAAAAATAGAACTTAGTGAAGTTCAACCACAAGAAAACACTGAACCTGAGATTGAGATGGAAACAGAGCAGGCACCACAAGCTGTTGTGGAAGAAGTACCTGCTCAAGAGACACAAGCCCAGCGTAGGTCTGTAAGAGAACACCGGGAGCCACAGAGATATGGATTTCTTGTGACTCAACAAGGTGACTTACTACTTATTGATGAGGATGAGCCGTCATCTTATCAACAAGCTATTATGGGCAATGATTCTGAGAAATGGCAAGAGGCCATGAAATCTGAAATGGAATCCATGTATGCAAACCAAGTATGGACTTTGGTTGATCCACCTGAAGGGGTACGACCCATAGGGTGCAAATGGATTTTCAAGAAAAAGACCGATATGGATGGTAATGTACAAACCTATAAAGGTCGGCTGGTTGCAAAAGGATTCAAACAAATTCATGGTATTGACTATGATGAAACCTTTTCACCAGTGGCCATGGTTAAATCCATAAGGATCTTACTTGCAATAGCTGCATTTCATGATTATGAAATCTGGCAGATGGATGTCAAAACAGCTTTCCTTAATGGAAATCTGCTCGAGGATGTGTACATGACACAGCCCGAGGGTTTTGTCGATCCAAAGGATGCTGGAAAGATATGCAAGCTACAACGATCCATTTATGGATTGAAGCAAGCTTCTCGGAGTTGGAACCTTCGTTTTGATGATGCAATCAAAGAGTTTGGTTTTATCAAAAATGAAGATGAACCTTGTGTCTACAAGAAGGTCAGTGGGAGCGTAATCATTTTCCTAGTGTTGTATGTAGACGACATACTTCTTATTGGAAATGATATCCCTGCTTTGCAATCTGTAAAGATTTGGCTAGGGAACTGCTTTTCGATGAAAGACTTAGGAGAAGCTACCTATGTGTTAGGAATCAAGATCTATAGAGATAGATCGAGAAGGCTTCTTGGTCTAAGTCAAAGTACATACATAGACAAGGTGCTTAAAAGGTTTAGCATGCAAGAATCCAAGAAAGGATTCGTGCCTATGACACATGGTATTTATCTCTCGAAGGAACAGTGTCCTTCAACACCAGATGAGAGACAACGCATGAGTAAGATTCCATACGCGTCAGCTATTGGATCTATCATGTATGCCATGATATGTACTCGTCCCGATGTATCGTATGCTTTGAGCATAACGAGCAGATATCAAGTTGATCCAGGTGAAGGTCACTGGATTGCTGTCAAGAATATCCTGAAGTACTTGAGAAGGACTAAGGATACATTCTTGATTTATGGAGGTGAGGAAGAGCTCAATGTAATGGGTTACACTGATGCAAGCTTCCAAACCGACAAAGATGATTTTCGATCGCAATCTGGATATGTGTATTGCCTAAATGGAGGTGCTGTGAGCTGGAAGAGTTCAAAGCAAGAAACAGTAGCCGATTCTACAACGGAAGCTGAGTATATTGCTGCCTCGGATGCAGCAAAGGAAGCTGTTTGGATGAGGAAGTTCATTTCTGAACTGGGAGTGGTGCCTAGCATTAAAGATCCGATAGAACTCTATTGTGACAACAATGGAGCGATCGCATTGGCTAAGGAACCAAGATCTCACCAAAGATCCAAGCACATACTTAGGCGTTTCCATTTCATTCGAGAAATCGTTGAAAGGGGAGATGTTAAAATATGCAAAGTACCCACAGATGATAATGTATCTGACCCATTGACGAAGCCGCTGTCACAGCAGAAGCATGATCGTCATACTAGATCTCTAGGCATTAGGTATATGTCTGAGTGGTCTTAGTGCAAGTGGGAGATTTGTTGGGATATGCCCTAAGACAAGTCATTAGATGATTGTTTAAGACATACAATGTTTATGGATTTATGAATGGCAATTCATTATTATATATTATTCTTTTAACTGTGCATTGTGAATTAATATATATGTTAATGTCCTTAGAATAATATTGTATTATTCTTAAAGATGTTCCTAGTCAAGTATTATCATGAATGGGATAATGATAATACGTAGAGACTAGTATATGTTGATCGATGAATTGTTCATTGATATGAGATATCAAATCAACATATGGGTACATGTTAGAGAACGATGTACTGAACAGACCCACCATGAGAATGCAACATGGATAGTTATATGATCGTCATATGCAATTCTCATAGTGATAATAATGTATGTAATCCTTACGACTTGTGATCATCAGAGATCCCAACATAAGGAGTTATGTATCTTGATATCGTCAAACGTTACCCGTAACAGGGTATACTATAAAGGCGACTATTGGATACACTACGAATTATGTAGAGGGATGTTGACTGATCGAGATAGGATTTGTCCCTCCTATATAACAGGAGATGTGTTTGGCCCTTGATCAAGTGAGAACTAAAATGCATGGCCATGCTCGAATGAGTCGATATGAGATATCGAGCTTATTCGTTTATTCTAGTTCTACTTGGGGATCAAGAAATAGAGATTGAATATACGAGTATGACTATTCCATGACTCGTGTTCAATCTAAACACAAAGGACAAAGGGATTAAGTTACATGGTTAATATTATCACAAGTTCTAAAGGTTATGTCGAGTCATTGACATTCTCGTAATTTGGGTAGCATCGATGTGTTGCTAGATACCGCTCGATGCTTGCGACATAAAATGAGATTTTATGTCACTGCCAACATTACGAGATCCTATCGGGTCGCACAAAAGATTAAATCGAGAAGGGAAATTAAATTCATGGGATGAATTAAATAATTAAGAGGAGTCTTAATTAATAATCATAAGGATTAATTAAATCATGGGCTTAAGCCCATGAAGCTTTAAGAAAGCCTTTAATTAATTATATTTAATATGATTGCAAGGTGATAAATTGTAAGACAACTTTCATATCACACTAACCTAAATCAAGAAGGAAGCACACGGCCTCCACAACCAAAAAGGCTCTCGGTTTTCTCATCATAGCCGAGGAGATTTTTGAGTTTGGTGCGAGCCATTCGATTGAGAATCGAGTGTTCTTTCTTGTTCCGATTTAATAACTTGTCTAGCAACTTGTTATTAAATCATCCCTTCACTCGATTCGATCGTGTGGATACCGTTGAGGCAAAACCATTCGAGTTTTGCTATTGACTCGGAGAAGGCGTAAGACGTGGTGCAGCTCCGTGGATTCGGCTTCAAACGCGCTACAAGGGTAAGACACTTGTAATTCTCTAATCCGATATGAATCCCTATGTATAGATCACTGGTTTGTAATCCCAAAATTTTATTCCGCTGCGTTGTATGCTCATGGGGTAACTTACATTCGGTCTATGAGCATGGTGTAAGAAAAATATCTATTGTTGAGAAATTGGAAAATCTGAATGTGACAAATCCTCATTAACTGGCTATAGATTTGATCTTGTAGTCAAAATGTTGGAAACTCATGAGTCCTTGATTCAAACGGAGAAACGTGTTCTTCTTGTCGAATCTTCTACCAATGGTAGGAAGAGTTCAATGATAAAGAAGAGGAAGGGAAATGGTTCCCAACCTTGAAAGACGAAAAAGGATATAGTAGCAACTAAGAAAGGAGAGGCATCTATGTTTTCACTGCTGGTCACTATCGCAAAATTGTAAGGAATACATATACTAGAAGCGTTCTAGAAATGGTATGTTATATATTAAAATTAAATGTTTCTATTGGTTCTACTTCTTTGGTATATGATGCCATTTGTGCTCGCCTTTTTACAAAGAGTTGCATGTGATGTGAAGAAGTAGAGAGCCCTAGGAAGGTGAACCTACCTGAGGCTAAGCATTGTAGCAAGAGTTATTGCAATGGCTGTTTGAAGCATTTATTTAATATAAAATCTTGAACTGGTTAGGAACTGGTTTGAGCAATTATTTATTTGTTCTAGATTTAATAATGAACATTGTTCCTATTTTGATAGAGAATGATATTCTTTTAAATATGCGAATGTGATTTGCATTATTTTTAAGAATGCATGTTTTATTGAATCTGGTGAACTTATGAATGATTAGTATGATTATATTCAAAGAATATAAAAAGAATGATAACTTAAATCCAACATATATTTAGCATGTGCTGAATATCCATTGAATTTGATTCATATGGACGTATGTGGAGCACTAAATGTTAATGCAAGATGATGTTGAGTTATCTTAAAGAGAATGTGATTCTCTCTGAGTAACTCTCTAAAGTTACATATTTGTTGAATATAATTCATACCAATGCAGTGACCAAAACTCCATATACGATATGGATTGAAAAATAATCCAAATTTATATTTTGAGATTGTTCTGCTTATGTGAAGCAGCTAGTGGGAGATGAGTTGGATAGTTGATCCATCTTATGTTATGTTGTGGAAATTTATATTATCAATTGCAGGCAAAGAGTTTGTTTCGCAAGTGCAATCTTTCTAGAGAAAATGTTTCTGTTAGAAAGGATGACAACATAATATAACTTGAAAGGGTTCAAGAACCACAAACCACTAGAAAAGTGAAAACGGTGAAATTAATTGAGTCAACCATAACCTTTGATTTACACGCACGAAGGAGATTTGAAAATGTTTCAAGAACTCCTGATAAATTGAATTTACTCCTAGAAAGTAGTCAAAATGATTTTGACCATGGATGTGATCCTAGAACTTTCAAGGAGACGATGTTGGACATCGTTTTGGGATATTGGCGAGATGCCGTGAAATTTGAAATAGACTCCATGTACTCCAATAAGGTATGGGCCTTAGTAGATCCTCTTTGGGAATTGTTCCCATTGGCTGCATAGATTTACAAGTGAAAGCTTGGAGTGGATGGGAAGGTAGCGACCTTCAAAGCTTAACTGATGTGAAGAGATTATTCTCATAGGCAAAGAGTTGTCTGTGAGAAACTTGTAATCAGTTGTGATGCTATAATCTATTTGGATTTTTATTAGTTATATCTGCATATTATGAATATGAGATATGATAGTTGGATGTGAATACAACATTTCTCAATGGTGACATTGAGGTAGAAATGTAGCAGCCAAAGATGTTCACAACTTATGGGCGTTAGCAAAATGTTTGCAAACTCCATAGGTCCATTTATATGCCTAAGAAGACATCCCAAAGTTTAAACTTCCATTTTGATAACATCATCAAAGTGTTTGGTTTTGTTATAAATCCGGAAGTGGCATGTGTGTGCAAAAAGGTTAGTGGGAGCACGGTTACATTTGTGATGCTTTAAGTCGATTATATCATGCTCATTGTGAATGGTATTGGATTAATCAATTAAAGCATGATTATCTACTAATTTCTCCATGTAAGATTGGGAGAAGCGTCATACGTGCTTAGCATAAGGATCTATAGGGATAGATCTAAAGGATGCTTGAGATCTCTCAATCTATGTACATAAACACTGTGCTAAAAGGGTTTAGCATAGAATAGTCAAAAAATGAGTTACTTCATATTATGTCATAGTATTCATCTCTCGAGTCAATGGGCCGTAAGATTGATGAGGAGAGAGAAAAGATGACATTGGTACCTTATATTTCTACTTTTGATAGCATATTGTATGCTATGGTATGTACTTGGCTTGATGTATGTTCTTAGAGTAATAAGAAGACGTCAGACAGATCCCGGTGAAGGTCACTGGAAAACTGTGAAAATAATCCTCAAGTTCTTATGAAGAACTTATGATATGTTCATGGTTTTTGGATCTGTAAGTGGAGAAATAAAAGTTGAAGACTAAGCTGATGCTGGTTTTTAAATTGGATGTAGATGATACCATATCGATGTTCGGATTTGTATTTAAGCTCAATGATGGTGATGTCTCTTGGAAACGTTCCAAGCAAGACACCACATTGGATTCCACCACTGAAGCTGAATACATTGCAGCATACGATGCAGCAAAGAGGCAGTTTGGATAAGAAATTTCATCCAAGAGTTGGGTGTAATTTCTAGTGCAGTTGACACAGTCTCTATGTACTGTGACAACATTTGAGCTATTATGAATAGCCAAGATCTCATCAGGATCCAAACATATATTGAGAAAATACTATCTAATGAGACAGATGGTAGACGCGACATTATTATCGAGAGAATCGCTTCAACAGAAAAATATAGTGAATCCACTGACAAAGCATTTACAATGATTGGTTTCTGTAGACATCTTGGGAAGATGGTCTTAAGACACATGAGTAGTTGGCTTTGGGAAAGTGAAAGATATTGTTGTCATACATGATTAAGTAAATCAATAGTTGATTGACTGTACTTATAATCTTATTATGACAAATCTTTGTTTGAATATTAATATATATGGCACTTCTTCATCTGTTTACCCATGCATCTTGATGCATTGATGAAGTCCTTGAGATTGCTATAGTCCATAGAATGTGGTTACGCATATGATGGTGACCATGAAATACATTCTCGACTGCGATTTCTAAATGTTCCTGGTCGATGAGCCTTCGAGAATGGGATATCGATATATGCTCGTTAGAGACTGGTATTCATGATGTGTCTAGTGTAGTGCGCCGCGTTTCATCGGCGTTGGCTTCGAGAAGTCAGCACACATGAATAGGTGCTCATTAGGAATGAGTTCACTGAACGACCCTACTCGGAATTCTATAAGTGGTTATCACTTGTCGAGTATAGAATTTCTAGTCATAGTTGTGCACCATTACTCCTCATGACCCGAGGCATCATTGAGGTCTTGATAGATAGCTGTGTATTTTGATTTAATGACTGATCACATGTGGGTCATAAAGTCATTATTTTGGGTATTCAGTGATGCTGTCAGAGACCTATGATTGTCGTTGGGGATTCACCACTGGTCTTGATGAACCAGGATGTCCTATGTGTTTTTCTATATATGATTCGTGGAATCTCTGGCCAGAGTGGGTAGTGCTTGTGAAAAATGAGTTTTTCATATACGCACACAAGGAATCATATAACGTGAAACAAATACATAGTTATTGAAATCATAAAGGGTCTCGATCAACCAATGCCCTTGATTCAGTCGGGACATATTGAGTGAAAGGAATGTACTGCACGCTAACTATGGCTGACAGGTTCTCGTACGTTGCTAGTCATTTGTATCTAGGTCTTCGTGAAGCGCAGATGCTAGGCGCTACCCACGATCGGTAGGTTGTGCTGGAATTATATTTCGGTAATTGTCTATTAAAGGAGTTTAATTGACAATGGGGCATTTAGGGTAAGCCCAAAGAAGTTGCTTGACTTCTAAAATCACAATGGTTGTGATCCTACTGCTATGATACACTTGAGCCTCTTTGGGTCACAATCAACCGACCGTCGATCTATTGATGAGAATTGAGACTTAAATGTTAAGTGCTCAAATTGAGTGATTTAGAAAAGATGAATTTAATTTTTGAAAGCTCCTCCCTTTAGTGGAGTTTCTATATATAAAAATGTTTCATTTATAGAAAGTTCTAAAATTAAAACGTTTGATATATTTATGTCTCATAATTATGTACATTAGTAGTACATCAAGTTATTCAATTGGATTGAGTTACTTGGATTATGAGTTTGGAGTTTTGTGTTGGCTTTTGGGCAAGTGGGAGATTGTTAGCATAAATGTCCAGCAAGCCAAACGTTGGCCCGATGGGCTTTATGGACCCAAGCCCAATTAGTTAAATCAATAATACTATAAATATAACATTCATCTTTAGGGTTGAGTAAGACCATTCAATACACTTCATCTCATGGAATAGCCGACATCACACTAGCACTGGTGCGGGCTTGTAGATCTGGTCAGGTTGATTGGACTCGTGGATCACCGCCATCAGATTGATTTCGCTGTTATCGGTAATCCCTTTTCGTGCATTATATTATGATATTTGCATGCTTATATATGAATCAGGCGCGATCGTCCGTCCCTGGGTCGGATCTGTTTATTGTATTATTTCCGCTGCGTTTGGATCTGGCGCCGGGGTACGGAAACCCAACAATGATATCATTCTAAAAAATGTCATACGTGTTCCTTCGTTATCTTTTAATCTCCTATCCGCGAGTCAATTGACCACTGATCGATCTCTTTGTCTTATTTTCCTAAATGATGTTGGTTATATACATGCCACATCTCCAGGGATGACAATTGGACTAGCTAAATTACATCATGGACTTTATCATTTCCATCTCATTCCTAAGGCTCCAGCTGCCATGGCCACTTCGTTTCATTCTACTCAAGTATCCCAAGTCCATCATGCTGCATCAAGCTCCTCCCTTAGTGGCACCTTAGATTAGGTCATTTGTCCAATCAAAGATTGAAATTAATCCAGGGTTATTGTTCTGATATTTCATATACTGGTTTTCCTGCTCATTGTGATACATATCAAAAATCAAAACAAAAGAAAGTTTCATTTTCTTCTAGTAACAAGTCTTCTAGTCCTTTTATTTTAACTCATTGTGATATTTGAGGTCTATATTCCCAACTATCAATTAATGGCCACCAATACTTTCTCACGATTGTCGATGATTGTATCCGTATGACTTGGATATACTTAATGAAATTAAAATCAGAAGCCAGAACCATTTTGCAACACTTTGTCATCATGATTCACACTCGTTTTAACATCAAATTAAACACATACGCACAAATAATCGGTATGAATTTAATATTCCAGATTTTTATCACGCTCAAGGGATTCTGCATCAAAAAGTCTTGTGTTTACACCCCACAAAAAATGGGATTGTGGAACGCAAACATCAGCATATTCTTAATTCGCTCGGGATCTTTTATTCCAAGTGTCATTGCCATTGCAATTCTGGGGGGATGTTGTTCTTACTGCAGCACATCTAATCAATAGGTTACCCACTCCTTTCCTGGCTAATCGCACTCCTCGTGAACTCTTGTACAAATCTGTGCCCTCATATTCACACTTACGTATCTTTGGGTCCCTTTGTTACATCTCTACCCACAAACATCAACGTACCAAATCAATCACACCCATGATTTCCATTTCTTCACCATCATCATATTCCAGTTTATCTTCTCACACCCTTTTCCATCATCCTGTACTCACAAATCAATCACCAGCTCCTTATCCACTTCACACTCATTGTATGGTTAGAGATCTGGGAATTTTAAAATATTTTCTTGGACTTGAAGTTGCAAGATCATCAAAAGGAATTCATATTTGTCAAAGAAGATATACTCTGGAAATATTTAGAGGATGTTGGCATGTTGGGATGCAAAACTTCGACCACTCCCATAGAACAAAATCAAAAACTGTCAAGGTCTATCAAAAGAATATCTTGTGGATGCTTCATGTTACAGACGCATAGTTGGAAGATTGATCAACCTTCCGATTACTCGCCCTCACATCACGTATGCTAACAATGTATTAAGTCAATTCATGAGCAAACCAGGGAAGGAGCACCTATCTGCAGCATACAGAGTTCTCAGATATTTGAAGGGATCAATAGGGCAAGGCCTTTTTTATCCATCTGATTCACCCCTGGAGCTCACGAGCTTTAGTCATTTCCACAGGGTCTCACATTATTCTTTCCTCAGTATCACCTTTATGAAATTGCAATAGCATTAACTTCATATATTGGATTTCATACCTATACATATGCAATCATCAACAGAGTATATATCAGCATCATCTTATCGTGCCCATCACGGCACTCACATGCTCGAAAGTATCAACTTTCCGCATCTCATCACTAAGTTATCATCTGAGGTACAATAAGTGCTAAACAAGTTCATTAGTACTTCTCACGTTCACATAACATAATTACGCACCTTGTCATCTACGCATAATGATATTCATACTACCTCAGTCATTAAACATGAACATCCCTGCGTCGAAATCTCACACATTCCTGTACACGTCATGCTACAACATACTATTGCAAATTTGTGTGATTAAACCAATTGCATATCTCATCAATGTAACTTCTATATTGACTGTGATATCCCCGAAATAATTAATTGCATTTGAGCATTAATTGTGTTTATATGATTAATTATGATTGTAATTAATTGATTATGTGCTGGATTTGATTAATGTGTTGAAATGCTTAGTCACATGATAGAGTGACCCGGGAGGGCATTTCAGGATGCATGTTGTGCATGTTTGGAAAATGGTTATTAGCATGATTTATTTGCCATGGGTAGCAATTAATTGGAAATCATGAGTTTATTTGATATTTGGTGCATTTTGGATTAATGCTTTTAAAAATATCATGTTGGGGTGTTTTATACACCATGGATTTGTGGAATGTATTTTAATTAAACTCAACCCTTTATACCCCAACCCCACCTCACCACTCTCACTCTTACTTTACCAAATCACCACCCAAACCTTTCCCCTTTCCATTTTCGAGTTGGAGCAAAAAGGTGGGGAGAAATCCTTCCAAAACTTTGATCTGTGGAGTTTATTGGGTGATTTGAGGTCCCCAAGAGGTATGGATGCCTCCATGTTATTTTTTTGTGTTTGGTTTAGTTTTGGAATGGTTTGAATGGTTTAAAATGGGTTTGTTGGGGGTTGGTATTATTTTGGTTGGGTGTTTAATTTATGAGTATATGAGGATGTTTATTGATGGTTTTGAGTGGTTTTGTATGGTTGATGTTGGATTATTTGAGTTTATTTGAGTTGGGGTTGAAGATGGGTGAATAGTGCCCGAAAATCGGGTATGCAGGACTCGGCGATCGATCGGCGCCTTCCGCGATCGATCGCGAGCTGCAGTGCTGAAGGCAGTGGACTTCAGCGATCGATCGTGAGTTTTGCGCGATCGATCGGCGAGGCCGCGATCGATCGGCGCAAACTCAGCGATCGATCGCGGATTGGATAATTTTGTTGGGCGAGGCAGTGTGGTCTCGCGATCGATCGGGGCTTTATGGCGATCGATCGCGAGACACCAAAAATGGTGTTTTTGGATTTTTTTGTAGGATTTTTGGTATTGGACTATTATTGGGTTCTAATATTGATTTGTGTGAATGTGTAGAACCATCCCAGGTGGCAACACAGCTAAGGAATTGAAGTCCTACCATATCCTACATTTTGGAAAGGTACGTAGAGGACGTACGGGCACCCAACGGTACATGTATCTAATATACTCATTGTTTATGCATTGTGGATGCGAGTATATATGTGATTATGCATTGTGGATGCAAATACATGTTGAATTATGCATGATGATTGTAGATACATATGATTATTGGTGCACATCCCATGAGTCGTGGTCATCCCTTGATGATTTTAATGCTTGCCGCTATTTGTGTTGGTTCCGCTAAATGTGAAGCGAGGGGTGGGAGCGCCGCATGTCACATTTGAGCGTGGTTGTCATATAGGGCGAGGAAATGATATTTGCCGCTCAATGTGAGGCGAGGGGTGGGAGTACCGCTTGTCCATTGAAGCGAGGTTATTCTATGCCGCCTATATGTAAATAAGCGAGGGGCATTAAAATACATTGTGATGGACAGACTAGGGAATGGTGACCGGTATTTGATATTGATGAGATGGTATTGTGTCATGACATGTTTAGACCATTAAAATAATCTATTGATTATACTCATGAGTTATGGTACAGGGACAACCAAACTGGAAGCGTTTTGAAATGCATGGGAAAACAGGAAGTGTTTTAATTGTGTTTTATGCATTTACGCTTTATATTCATATTGTGTTGAATATGAATGATATTATTGCTCATGTTTGGGGGTTGTCCTTGTAGGTACTTTTGGCATGATAGAAGGGCTAAGCGGGTTGAGGTGGTGAGCTTGTGGAGAATTCTTTTGAGGCAGGAAGGACAGGATTAGTTTTATATAGTATCTACTCTAGGAGTAGTGTAAAGCTATAATTGATAACATTCATTTGATTTGGGAATGTAACTAATCCAGGGATAGTCCTTATTTTTTTGGCATGTAATTCTTAAAGCTCATAGACTCAACACGATTAATTCACTCTGATCATTTATATTAGCTCTAATTATGCCTTTGATCCGCACTTAAGGATTAGGGTCCTTACATTAGTGGTATCAGAGCAGTGGTTAGAGAACCCGGGAACGAGTGAAGGGTAGCCTTAGCATGATTGGCTAGGTGCTTACATTTGAGGCATGTTTATGCATGTGGTGCATATTGATGTATATTCTGTTATACTAACATGCTTATTATCATTCCTGTTATCTAACGGCATAACATGTATATTTGTTTTGGAATTGTTGTTAACCTTTGTGTTACAGCATGGCTGCTATGAATGCGGGGAACCTTAACGAAGAAGTTGGCGATGTGGGCAGTGTTAACGCTATCGTTGGACAAGTGAACCCTCTACCTCCACCAGCAGTAGGCTTGGAGCCAGTGGCTCAGTTATTACTACCCGGTGAGATTAACTTGACCCAGTTTCTGTCTTACCACCCGCCCCGATTTGAGGGAACAGAATCAGGGGAGGAAGCTGAGGAGTGGCTAGAAAGACTTGAGCAGATTTTTGTATCGGCTCCTTGTGCTGTTACAGCGTGGCTGAGGCTGGCGGAGTTTCAGTTAGCTAAGAAACCTCTAATGTGGTGGAGGGGCACTGTGATGGAGCTAAGAGCACTGGGCACTGTGATCGATTGGACACTCTTCAGGACCCAGTTTCTGAACCGGTATTTCTCCGCAGCGGCGAGACAGACGAAGGAGGACGAGTTTACGAGTTTGAAACAGGGGAACATGACAGTGTCAGACTATGCCACGCGGTACTCTTCGTTGCTAAGGTATGTTCCCCACATTGCCACTAATGGGCACGCAAAGATGAGGAGTTTTATGAAGGGGTTGCGACCGGAGCTCTATGACCGGATTATCACCAATAACCCAACTTCTTTTGATGATGCTCTCACAAGAGCGGAGCTTGCCGAGCTTGGAGTGGGAGCTTATCCTAGTGCTATGCCACCACCAGTACCACAACAGAGGCAGACTAATGACAGCTTGAGGCCCCGGGGAGAGCCATTTAAACCTCGTGGTGCCTCTTCATCTGCACGGTTTGGTGGAAAGAAGTACTTTGGTCAGAAACAGGAGAACAAGAAGAGCAATTGGTCTGCCAATCGAGGGTCTTCACAAGGGAATAGGCCGGGAGAGCCGACGTGCGATAACTGTGGAGGGTCACATTCTTCAAGTAAGTGCCCTGCCTGTTATAGTTGTGGCAAGATGGGCCACATCGCTCGGTATTGCCCCACCCGGGGAGGATAGTCAGAGTTTCAGGGCAACAGGCCGAGGTTTGATGACAGGACTGTACACCAGAGGCAGCAGTTTGGGCCTCGACCATCGGGAGGTCAGACAGTGGGACCGCCCCAGGGACAGGTGTATGCGCTGACTAGAGAGCAGGCCCAGGCAGCCCCAGAGGAGGTGATCGCCGGTACGTGTCATTTATTTACGTACCCTGCTTTTATTTTGGTAGATACAGGTGCCTCCCACTCTTTTGTATCTGTTGGCTTTGTGGAGAGACACCATATGCGCACGTCTTGTCTACCCACGCATCTCCTTGTCTCGACACCCACTGGAAGAAATGTCGTTGCTGATCAGTTCATGGCAGATTGCCTCATTTATTTTGAGGGCAACGAGTTGAAGACAGACTTGATTGTGTTGGGTATGTCGGACTTCGACTGCATCTTGGGCATTGATATTCTGAACAGATATCAGGCAGTGGTAGATTGCCGGCAGAAGACAGTGAAGTTCAAACCTGATTTGGGTAGTCAGTGGACTTTCTTTGGCAACGGTTCTCGTGCGAAGATTCCATTGATTTCAGCGATCAAGATGACTCAGCTGTTGGAACGTGGCCACACGGGCTATCTCATCTATGCCGTGGACACGTCTGGGAAGAATAAGGAATTGAGAGTTGAGGATGTACCAGTGGTAGCAGAGTTTGCTGATGTATTCCCAGAAGAGATCCCAGGATTTCCACCGGCTAGGGAAGTTGAGTTTGGGATCGAGTTGTTATCGGGGACATCCGCTATCTCCCGTGCACCTTACAGGATGGCACCGGCGGAGTTGAGGGAGTTGAAGGAACAGCTGCAGGATCTCCTTGACAAGGGATATATACGCCCGAGCGTATCGCCATGGGGCGCACCGGTCCTCTTTGTGAAGAAGAAGGACGGTTCGATGCGGTTGTGCATCGATTACCGGCAACTGAATAAAGCTACAGTAAAGAACAAATATCCTCTCCCAAGGATTGATGATTTGTTTGATCAGTTGCAGGGTACCAGACTTTATAGCAAGATTGATTTGAGATCCGGGTACCATCAGATTCGAGTCAGAGAGGAAGATGTACAGAAGACAGCATTTCGGACTCGATATGGACATTATGAGTTCCTAGTGATGCCGTTCGGTGTGACGAATGCCCCAGCGCTCTTTATGAGTCTGATGAACAGAGTGTTTCAGCCGTATCTTGACCAGTTCGTCATCGTGTTCATCGACGACATTCTCATCTATTCTCGGAGCGAGGAGGAGCACGTGAAACACTTGAGGACAGTGCTCCAGATTCTCCGAGATCACCAGTTGTATGCCAAGCTCAGTAAGTGTGAGTTTTGGTTGAGCAGTGTAGTATTTCTGGGCCATGTCATATCGAGCAGCGGAATAGCAGTGGATCCCAGAAAGATCGAAGCTGTGATGGAGTGGGCTGCCCCCACTTCTGTACCTGAGATTCGGAGCTTCCTTGGTTTGGCCGGATATTATCGACGCTTCGTCGAGGGCTTTTCAAAGATTGCCAAGCCGTTGACTCAGTTGACCCAGAAGGGAGTGCCTTTCTTTTGGTCAGAAGCTTGTGAGGAGAGCTTCCAGGAGTTGAAGCACCGTTTGACGACAGCGCCAGTGTTAGTGATCCCTACGGAGAACTCCAGATTTGTTTTGTATACCGATGCATCACTCCAGGGCCTTGGGTGTGTACTGATGCAGGATAGACATGTGGTAGCTTATGCATCGAGGCAGTTGAAGCCGCAGTGAGACGAGATACCCAGTCCATGACTTGGAACTGGCGGCTATCATCTTCGTCCTGAAGATTTGGAGACATTACTTGTATGGTACTTCATTTACCATATACACGGATCACAAGAGCATCAAGTTTTTATTCACTCAGGCAGAGCTGAACATGAGGCAGAGGAGGTGGATGGACTTACTCAAGGACTATGATTGTGAGATTGAGTACCATCCCGGAAAAGCTAATTTGACAGCAGACGCTTTGAGCCGGAAAGTAAAGAGTTCTGCTGAGGACGTCATCCATTTGTCAGCCATGATGACCTCCTATTGCCATCTGGGTTATGATTTTGACATTGATGCATCACCTGTGTATGTATCGACCTTGTTAGCTGAGCCAGATATCTATGAGAACATCAGGAGAGCTCAGAGGTCAGATGATGAGGTTCAGAGGTGGTTATCTTTAATACATCTTGGTCAGCCAACGAAATTCAGAGTGGCCGATGACGGATCTTTGAGATTGGGTGACCGTTGGGTGGTTCCGAGTACGCCGGAGTTGCGTAGAGGGATCTTGGAGCGAGCTCATAGTAGCAGACTTAGCATCCACCCAGGCGGGAAGAAGATGTATAAAGATCTACGTGGTCAGTTTTGGTGGAAGAGGATGAAATCTGATGTCGTCGCTTTTGTTAAGAGGTGTTTGATCTGCCAGCAGGTTAAGGCAGAGAGACAGAGACCTGGCGGCGAGTTGAGAAGCTTGGAGATACCGAAGTGGAAGTGGGAACACATTTCCATGGACTTCGTGACTCACCTGCCGAGGAGTGCTTCAGGCTTTGATGCTATTTGGGTGATCGTGGATCGATTGACTAAGGTAGCCTCATTTCATCCCCTATAGCATGACTTTCACCTTTTTGAGGATGGCGCAGTTGTACATTCGAGATGTGGTGAGATTGCATGGGATCCCCATTTCCATAGTGTCGGATCGAGATCCGCGATTCACATCTCATTTTTGGGAAGGTCTTCAGTCAGCCTTGGGAACTGAAGTCAGATTGAGCACTGCTTATCATCCTCAGACGGATAGCCAGACCGAGCGTACTATCCAGACGCTCGAGGACATGTTGAGAGCTTGCGTTTTGGAGTTCGATGTTTCTTGGCAATATTCAGTGCCTTTGGTAGAGTTCTCTTATAATAACAGCTACCAGGCGAGTATTCAGATGGCTCCTTTTGAAGCTCTTTATGGCAGACGGTGTAGATCACCCTTGTGTTGGGATGATTTGGACCGTAAATCGGTCGGAGGACCGGAGTTGATTCGGGAGATGGAAGAGAAGATAAAGATGATAAGGCAGAAAATGAAAGCAGCCCAGGACAGACAGGCAGCTTATGCGAATAAACGGCGGAGACCGTTGGAATTTCAGTTGGGAGATAAGGTCTTTTTGAAGATCTCGCCTTTCAGAGGCGTTGTGCGATTTGGGATGCGCGGGAAACTGTCTCCGAGGTATGTTGGACCGTACGAGATTTTGCAGCGCATTGGCACCTTAGCTTACCGACTAGCTTTGCCGCCTTCTTTATCTGGTATACATGATGTGTTTCATGTGTCTATGCTGCGGAAGTATGAGCCGGATCCATCTCATGTGTTACAGCCTTCCGAAGTTCAGTTAGAGTCCGATGTGTCTTATGTGGAACGGCCTGTTAGAATTCTGGATCGAGCAGACCGCAGACTTCGGAACAAAGTGATACCTACGATCAAGGTTCAGTGGGATCGCAGGGGTGTCGAGGAGGCTACGTGGGAGACGGAGCGGCATATGGTGCAGCACTACCCGGAACTATTCTCTGGTATGTGATTATGTTTAGTTTCAATTTGGGGTAAGTGCATGTGATTTCGAGGGCGAAATCTTATAAGTAGGGGAGTATTGTGATATCCCCGAAATAATTAATTGCATTTGAGCATTAATTGTGTTTATATGATTAATTATGATGGTAATTAATTGATTATGTGCTGGATTTGATTAATGTGTTGAAATGCTTAGTCACATGATAGAGTGACCCGGGAGGGCATTTCAGGATGCATGTTGTGCATGTTTGGAAAATGGTTATTAGCATGATTTATTTGCCATGGGTAGCAATTAATTGGAAATCATGAGTTTATTTGATATTTGGTGCATTTTGGATTAATGCTTTTAAAAATATCATGTTGGGGTGTTTTATACACCATGGATTTGTGGAATGTATTTTAATTAAACTCAACCCTTTATACCCCAACCCCACCTCACCACTCTCACTCTTACTTTACCAAATCACCACCCAAACCTTTCCCCTTTCCATTTTCGAGTTGGAGCAAAAAGGTGGGGAGAAATCCTTCCAAAACTTTGATCTGTGGAGTTTATTGGGTGATTTGAGGTCCCCAAGAGGTATGGATGCCTCCATGTTATTTTGTTGTGTTTGGTTTAGTTTTGGAATGGTTTGAATGGTTTAAAATGGGTTTGTTGGGGGTTGGTATTATTTTGGTTGGGTGTTTAATTTATGAGTATATGAGGATGTTTATTGATGGTTTTGAGTGGTTTTGTATGGTTGATGTTGGATATTTGAGTTTATTTGAGTTGGGGTTGAAGATGGGTGAATAGTGCCCGAAAATCGGGTATGCAGGACTCGGCGATCGATCGGCGCCTTCCGCGATTGATCGCGAGCTGCAGTGCTGAAGGCAGTGGACTTCAGCGATCGATCGCGAGTTTTGCGCGATCGATCGGCGAGGCCGCGATCGATCGGCGCAAACTCAGCGAGCGATCGCGGATTGGATAATTTTGTTGGGCGAGGCAGTGTGGTCTCGCGATCGATCGGGGCTTTATGGCGATCGATCGCGAGACACCAAAAATGGTGTTTTTGGATTTTTTTGTAGGATTTTTGGTATTGGACTATTATTGGGTTCTAATATTGATTTGTGTGAATGTGTAGAACCATCCCAGGTGGCAACACAGCCAAGGAATTGAAGTCCTACCATATCCTACATTTTGGAAAGGTACGTAGAGGACGTACGGGCACCCAACGGTACATGTATCTAATATACTCATTGTTTATGCATTGTGGATGCGAGTATATATGTGATTATGCATTGTGGATGCAAATACATGTTGAATTATGCATGATGATTGTAGATGCATATGATTATTGGTGCACATCCCATGAGTCGTGGTCATCCCTTGATGATTTTAATGCTTGCCGCTATTTGTTTTGGTTCCGCTAAATGTGAAGCGAGGGGTGGGAGCGCCGCATGTCACATTTGAGCGTGGTTGTCATATAGGACGAGGAAAGGATATTTGCCGCTCAATGTGAGGCGAGGGGTGGGAGTACCGCTTGTCCATTGAAGCGAGGTTATTCTATGCCGCCTATATGTAAATAAGCGAGGGGCATTAAAATACATTGTGATGGACAGACTAGGGCTGGTGACCGGTATTTGATATTGATGAGATGGTATTGTGTCATGACATGTTTAGACCATTAAAATAATCTATTGATTATACTCATGAGTTATGGTACAGGGACAACCAAACTGGAAGCGTTTTGAAATGCATGGGAAAACAGGAAGTGTTTTAATTGTGTTTTATGCATTTACGCTTTATTTCATATTGTGTTGAATATGAATGATATTATTGCTCATGTTTGGGGGTTGTCCTTGTAGGTACTTTTGGCATGATAGAAGGGCTAAGCGGGTTGAGGTGGTGAGCTTGTGGAGAATTCTTTTGAGGCAGGAAGGACAGGATTAGTTTTGTATAGTATCTACTCTAGGAGTAGTGTAAAGCTATAATTGATAACATTCATTTGATTTGGGAATGTAACTAATCCAGGGATAGTCCTTATTTTTTTGGCATGTAATTCTTAAAGCTCATAGACTCAACACGATTAATTCACTCTGATCATTTATATTAGCTCTAATTATGCCTTTGATCCGCACTTAAGGGTTAGGGTCCTTACATTGACTTAATCAACAATATTCATCATTGTTTTACTTTTTCATGACTGGACAACATTTCACTGTTCACGATTTCATAGGCATTGGTCTCATCGTATATTGCATCTTATCCACATGTAAGGCCAAGTAATTACTAGAAAGGTGCATTAGTAATTGCGATGTATATGTTCTCCCTCATACGCCCATTTCTAACTCAATCTCAAAACATATTAAGTCTTCACATCAGATAAAAAGGCATGTCTGTTAGATGAAGGAAACAAAGAGAATGTCCACTCTGTACACGTGAAGAAGAGAGGAAAAATCAGTTATGATTAGGCATGCTTTGTGTGATCTGATTTATTTTTATAAATAAATGTATAGGTTATTCTTTGATTGATTTTTTTGTGTAAATAGTGTAGGATTTCACTCTGTAAGTAGAAATTTTCATTAATTAACTGAGAACTTTTTCTCCCACTTCGTTCATGTTCATCTTTTTTCTTTTCATTATGCTTCTGAAATGTGGTTTTCATTTACAATTGTCATTGTTAAATCAACTTTAACAATAACAGGAAATATATATTAGGCTCAAAGTCCTGAACCCCACATATAGCGAAAACTTCATGCATCGAATCTGCACTTTTTTATCACAACTAATTTTCGAAAATAATTTGTTTTTCAACATGAACGATTTTTGTAGGAACTTACTTTATGAAGCGATTATATGCCGACGGAACGCGTTGTCTTTTCTCTGGCGCTGTAATAAATCATAAGTAGAAATTAAGATTGTGAGCTAATTAAGAATATAAATGGATATCTTTTAAAAAAATAAACGCTATATATTTTTTAAAATAAATAAATATAATGATAATGGATAATAATGATATCAGCATGCATTCGTAATATGAATGATCAAATGTCAAATATGGTGTATTGTTATTTCTACTTAAACCAACAGCTAATACTTTTAAACAAAGTGGTCGTTAATTTATTTTCATAATTAACACTAGTTTTTAGAAATTAAACCCATCTGGTTTTCTATTAAACAATGTAGTGTGTGTATATATATACTAGTTAATTTGGCACTGTGCAAGAAGCGTTGCAAGTGAACTTCTAATCTGGTATATATGTCCAACAAAACGTCCAACACAAGTTTAACAGACAGTTCAAAAGGATAAAAAGATGGTTCATAGGTATTGAACATACATAATAGTACATAAATAACACCAAACAAGTTGGACTAAACAAAAGCCAGTCACAACAGTGCACGATAGCAAGAGTTGGCATCAGATATCCTAGTAGGTCCCAATAGACTCCTAAATAAAAGTCATCTACAAAAGTGCATTATAGTAGTAAATGACATCAAATATCACAACAAAAGTGATTCTCAACAAACTTCAAAACCAATCAAAAGTTATTCGCAAGAGTTTTCAAAATGATGATGATTCATTTCATAATGCAGATATGAGTTCGGTATCTCATAGCAGGAGCGAGCATTGCATAAGAGGAATTATAATTTATGTTTATTATTGTAGTTGCATTATTTTAGGATATTGCTCTTATATTACTTGGTATAGCCTAATGATTAATGAATCATACTACATTTATAATTATTTATATACTTTCTCACAAATAATGAATCTCGACGTGACTTCCAAATCATTATCAAACAAAAACAAGTAATATATAATTATCATAATTTAATATTTTCTAGAAAAATTGATATAATCTCCTTATACATGAATTTGATGCCAAACATCACAATAAAGGTAATTGAGAACAATCACATATTAATAATGGGTCGTAGGCAAGCCAAAAATCAAAATGTATACAAACAAGCAAACTGGCGGCCTGTAATCTAACAAAAATTCATCATGCCAAATATTTTATAAAAAATTAATATTAAAGTTTGTCAGGACGAATATAAAAATTTATTATTAAAGTTTGCCACGACGACAACCCAATCTGAAATATCTATTTTTTTAAAATCAATTCATACTTGACAAAAACAACATGTTTTTTTCAAAAAAAAAAGAGAACATTTTAAATTTAAAAAATTGAGATAAAAGGGATGAACTGTTGGGTCAAGAGTCAAATCTTTTCAAACAAATCAATATTTATGTAAAAAAAATAATAAATAACAAAATAAGATGGACATTTACGGTTCACGGAATAGTACCCGATTGAAAAAATAACAAAAATAAATGAAAATGAACTAACAAAAATAAAGGAAAAAATAAAACTAAAAAATCAAATAAAAAAAAAGCCGGAACGGTTACTGTTCATTGGAACAGTAACCGTTCCTGGCTTATTATATAGTAATAATATTGAAATAATTTTTTTCAGTTTTTATTTAATTTCTTTGAATTGTTTTAATTTTTTAAATTATTTTGAACTTGCTTTATGTTTCTTATTGCTTTTTTTTTTTTGGGTCATATGTTTTGTGATTTGGTGGGACTTTTTAAGAAAAAGAAATTGGTGAAGCCTATGAGGGTGTTACTTATGTTGTGTAGTATAGATTCAACAAACGTATTGACTTAACCAGCAACACAAATTAAGGAAAAAATGCTATTTTTGTTTTGTATTTGTCTATTTGTGATATTGGTAATCTATGTTATCAAATTTTCATCTTAATCTGATATCTTTATTTTTTTTGTAATTTTAGTCTTCTGGCCATGACACTAATGCGGCACCTACATGGCACAATGCCTCATCAATACTCAGCTAAAAAAATAAAAATAAAAATAAAATTGAAATATAAAGAACTAAGATTGAAATTTGACAACATAGAAGAAAACCAAAATCAGAAAAAGCCAAACAGAAATGACGGAAAATTGCAATTATCCCCACAAAAGAAATAACAACAGTAACTTAAGTTATACAATAAAAATACAAGTGCAGTACATTAATAATTGAAAGAATATTGACATAAAAAAAATTCATGTAAAAATAAGATTGCCTTTTTTTTTTTTTATATATACGATAAACGACTAAGTTCTTTCGAGACGAATTATAAAGCTCCCCTTTAATTCCCTCTCATATATATGATTTTTTACTAATAAGATGTTTTTTTTTTCTTTATTTTGTATGTTTTTTTAAAATGTACTAGCTAGTGTATAAGAATGTAAAGTCGCGATCGTAACAGGTCATAAATGAGGCAAAAAAAGTCGTGCTCCTCCTTTTATCACTTTTTCTCACCCATCAAATGTTTTTACCTGATGACAAAGTTGTCTTCTTGGAGATGAGAGGCTCCTACACTAGTTTCCATTTTCAAAAGTGAGTAAACACTATTTCCTCACTGTTTCCCTTGCCTAATCATTACATCCTTTGGCTTAGCTGTAATGTATATTGATTACTCATAAAAGGCATCCTGGATAGAGTTTGATTAATAAATTAGTCAAAATTTGTTCTTGTATAATAAACTATTTTTTTTTTTCACTTTTAATCATTTTTCGTCCAAGTTATAAGACCAATTTTAGAGTTTTTGTTGTCTGTGTATAATGCAGTTTAATGTGAAAATTAATTTTATACATGATACTTTTTGTTTAAAATTCAGTGTATTGAATCATAATTTTAGAATACATAATTAGAGGCGTCAAAGCGGACCAATTTGATCTAAACAGGCTGGTCTGCCCAACCCAAAATGGTTGATCCTTTAGGCCAACCTCCAGGTGGACCGTAAAACCTCCAACCAAACCCGAGCATAGATGGGTTGTGGATTAGACGGGCCAAGTCAAAACATTTAAATTTTAGTGACAATTAATGTTATTAAATTTTAGTGAATTTAAATTATTAAATAAATGATTAATTAATCATATTTTAATTAATTAATTCAAATATTATTATTAATTAATTAATTGATCCAACCCACGGACCAACCCTATCCAAATTGGGCTTAAAAAACATTGACCCAACAGCCAATTTGGAGGGGCTGACAGCTCCAGACATCATAGGTATTTGGGAGAATTTGTTTTTTTGAAATTTATAAATATCTAATCACTTAATACTTAGTATAAATCTGTTTCTTCATTACTAGTTCATGTCAAGGGTGATAAATGTTGTCATTACTAATAAATGAATATTGGTCGCATATGTTATTAATGTAATTGTTCCAAATGACTATTTTGTGGAAATTTTAAATCTATTACACTAATAAGTAAATAGGTTAAAATTAATAGGGAAATAATTTCAACCTCATGGAACAATACTATTCAAATATGTTTAATAGATTTAAATATCGGTTGAAATTTTTTTTGAGGATAAATTACAAAAAACAATCTTATAGATATATTTGTAATAATAGTTTCATACTTTAGAACTAATCAAATATAGTTTCAAAGGAATTATTTTAACAAAAGTAATCTGATATAAATGTTTTTATCAAATATAGGTTTTAACAAATATGGTCTTATCTCTTGTTAAGTATTTAGGGACCAATTTTGTTTAAAAATAATTCTTGTGGAACTATTTCATAAATAACATTTTAAAAAATAAGGGGTAAAAAATTACTTGGACCCCATTGTTTGTTGAAATGCCTGATTTAGTCCATATTGTTCCATTTGACCCAATTTGATCCTTAATGTTTCCACGATATAACCAACTTAATCCTTCTATAAATTTTCCCGTTGCATCTGGCAGCTTCTTATGTAAACACATACATTTCACCATCTCCTCCCAAAATCCTTCAAACCCTTACGTTTCACCATCTCCTCCCAAAGTTTTCACCAGCATCTCCCAACCATCACCCACCAAGCAACAACGACAGTAATTCCTCTTGAAGAGGTATTTTACTGCGTTAATGTGCCTCCATGGTTGATTTTTGCTGCGTCAATGTGCCTGAAATTGTGTGTAGTGTTTGTGTTTGAAGAAATGTGTCTTGGGTGTTTAACTTTCTGCTGCGTCAATTTGCCTAAAATTCTGGGTCAACTTTTAAGCATTTAAAAATATGTGCGTTGATTTTTGCTGCGTCAACTTTAAAATTCTTAAAAGTAGACCCATAATTTCAGACACATTGACAAAGCAAAAAGTTGAACACCGAGACGCTTTTCTTCACAGGCAAATACTACACACACAACTTCAGGCACATTGATGCAGCAAAAATCAACCACGAATTGAGGCACATTAACGTAGGAAAATACCTCTTCAAGAAGGAATTACGGTCGTTGTTGCTTGGTGGGTGCCGGTGAAAACCTTGGGAGGAGATGGTGAAACGTAAGGGTTTGAAGGAATTTGGGAGGAGGTGGTGAAATGTATGGGTTTACATAAGAAGCCGTCATATGCAACGGGAAAAAAACGAAAGGATTAAATGGTTATATTGTGGAAACATTAAGGTTTCAACAAACAGTAGGGACCAAGTAACATACTTATTTGTGGCTATATTTGATTAGCCCTAAAAAGTTTGTAATTTTTTATTTCAAATGTCCCATCCTATGAGACCATTTTTTTAATTTCCTTGTTTTTTTTTTTGTATTTCACACCTATTGATTCAAACACATCCAAAAATTAAATTTCACAAACACACGAATATAGATGAAGAACTTACGACGAAGTGGAGGCATCTTAGGTTGTTCAAACTCAGCAGCCAGTGATCCAATTTTGTTCCGCTTCGAAGATGAGCCGCTGTTGTCTTTAATAGCAGTCTCATTCATCAAGTGTTGTTGTTGAAGCTTAATTCAAGAAAATCATGAGAGGTAATTAGCTTACAAAACAGTCTCTTGAATATTTATTTATAAAGTCCTTAAGTGAATTACAACTTGGACACTGCTCTACATTAAAACAGTCAATTTTTTTACTTGGATATGATAAACTAGAAAATGAATGAATTGAGAAGTAAGAGAATAATATATTTATGAGTAAATTTGTTAATGGATGATAAAATGTAATAGACAACACAAAATTTATAATCTCGGTCAAAAAACTTTTTTCATTCATGATATTCTTTTAATCTTTTGTAAACTAATAGACAATTTACCCCTTGTAATTTGTAAATAGATAGTTTACACATTGTGATTTGAAAATTAGATAGTTTGCCATGTGGTTTTAAACATAAACATTTTACCCTTTTCCAAAATATAGAACACTACCTCTTATATGGAGGGTGTGTTTTGCCTCTACACAAATCATATTGGGCAAATTATCTATTTTCAAAATAACTGTCTATTTTGAAAATCACATGCGTTAAATTGTCTATTTTCAAACCACATATATATAAATGAAAATCATAGGGGGTTTGTTGACAAAAACCCTCAAAATATCTAATAAATGCAAAAAACAAATAAATTTTGGAAATTTAAAAATTTGTACATTAAAATCTTAATCAGGCTACGAGTACACACACGCGTATATAGTACTTAGAACACTACTTTGAAAATTCATTCTTATTCTATGTCCATGTCGTTCACAAAAACGTAATTCTTAATCATAAGATATTTAAAGCTGAAGCGGTATATGAACTACCCATAATACTATAGTTATAAAAAACTAAGGATGAGAGATCATTTTTTGAAATTAAAATCATTAATTCTGTAGCTGAATATGAATTTTAAAAAAATTATACATAAATTCATCCGATCCACCCTAATGACATGGTAATTTCATTGATTTTAGGTATAAAAAAAAATAAAATTTCTTTTTGGAGTAGTATACTTCTGGTGAATAAAAACATGGAAGATCAGCAAACATAAGTGGGTATCTTGGACGGAGAAACATACCCAACAACGTTAATTAATTGCTGTCTCATTTGACACAATTTCTCCATGTTTTTAGCAACAAGAAAGAACTGTAGATGACAGAAGAATCTGAAACAGTACTGAACTGGATTTATTTCTTGAAAAAAATAACCTCGAAATCTTGAATCATGTGAACATGAGACTGATGAAGCGAAGCTCCCATATTAACAGATAGCAAATTTGCGCAATGCCCGCATCTCACTGTCGCAATTGTGAACAAACTGCTGAAAGGAACACTTACCTGAAAACGAAAACATAGTTATATATAATTCCTGAGAGAGATTAATAACTTCAAAACCCAAAAGAAGATAATGGTCTTTTATCAAAATGCATAGAAAATTAGCAGTAGTGAATTTAATGGATCTTTCCCATGTATTTTCTGGATCATGGTTCTTCCACAGAGGGTAAATAGTTGAATTTTTTTTACTGCTTTTTGAAAATGTGTTGGACACTAGTATGGCTGCGAATATGGGCAGGAAAACCAATGAGGATGATGTCCCAATTGTGTGAAAAGAAGCCCTCAAATCTCTCTTTCGTTTCAGTGCTACTGACTTTTTGTGCAACAGGTCTCTGACACAACATGCATCACTGCTTAATTACTTGCTTTTATTTATTTATCTATGTTTGAGAGAGAAGAAAATGACGTGACTGGAAAGGAATCCATCAAGCACTACGGCCAAGAAACTTGATTAATCATGATATATATTTTATTTTGTTTCAATATAATTGTAGTTTTCTTGAAAAATTCCAAAGTGTAATACAAATTTTGATGGATTTTGTTAGAACAACAGTGGAAATTACTCGATTTTCCAATGAAATACTTCACATTTTTAATCATCTGAATTACAGGTTATCAGATTGAGTAACTAAAAATCAATTTTTTGTGTGTCAGAAAGATCCATGTTAAAGCAAAAACTAAATTCTTAAAAGTTCTCGCTTGAAAACAAATATTGGAAACATGGGTTGCTTAAAAAAATTGAAAAAAATTAAAAAGAAAAAGGGTAAGAGATCACTTTCTGGCATGATTTTATTTTAGCAGATCTGTGTGAAAATTCTTTGACGAAAGCAGCAGCATATGTATCAAGTAAGATCTCATAATTCAGAAGCACACATTTTTCACACACAGTAACAAACAAATATGTGTAATAATTCAGTCACATATCAAGATTTTAGTTGCTTGTACTTTCGAGATGCAGTCGAATGTTTGAGGGAAAAAATTTAGAATTTAATGTAATCAAAGCACAAAACATATCCGAAAATTTTAATGGGGAGCCCTTAAAGAAACATATAATTATAAAGCAAGCTGATGGATTTTGTGGATATCAATAGGGTTTTACTCATTTTAATCACAACAAAATCTTGAATCTACCATAATATATTAAAATCTCAAGTTCTTTCTGCAGATTCTTGAAAAAATTTATCGCAAAAAAACAACATGAAATATCATATCACAGGAAAGAAACAGACCAAATATCATATCACAGGAAAGAAACAGACCAAACCCATGATTCTTAAGCTCCAATGGTTTACTTTTATTGAAATAAAAGTTTTTTTTTTTTTCATTTGCTTGCTCTAGATTATCGTATAAAGATCGATGCATATGCAAACATTTAATGAAAAATAGTCAAAAATCTAAAGACATGTCTGATGCACCGATCACATATGCCCTAATTAATTAGGTTAAATTTTATATGAAAAAAAATTTAAAAGATCAATTCAGTAATATAATTATACCGCTAGAATGGTGTTGCAGAAGTTGCACTGAATGTAACAAACACGTTCCGACATCATTTCCAGTGACATATTAGCCGGATCGACGAAAATCAGAATTAAAATAAAAAAGTTCTTGAAACAAGCCTAAAGATTCAAGCTAATTATATAGTAGTAAGCTAAATTTGAACAAGAAAATAAAGCTAAAGTTATGAATCAATAATTTTTTGGAATCAAAGCTCAGCTTAGCTCCAGCTTGAAGACAAGGTGCAAAACAAGAGAAAAAGGCAATGAAATTGTGAGGAGATGAAGGAGAGAAAGGGATAACATTATCTAGGTTAGTAACAATGTTATAACAATATGTTGTGTAGATAAAAAGAAATTGTCTTAATTAAACTTGATTAAAATATAAGTTAGCATGGTCTTTTATTATACATGTGGTATTTTAAATTTTTATTTTTAAAAATGTCATTTTAAGTGAAAAATATATAGGGTTAGTTTTTTTTTTTTTTTTTGTGATCTTCTTTGCCATCTTTTCATATTCATGACCGTCATTTGAAAAAAACAAAATGGAGCTAGTAGCAATTTACCCTTGTGATGCCGTTAATGGGCACGTTACCCCCTGTGTTTTGTAATATGTACTTTACATCATGTGGTTTGTAAAAATATAGCTCACCGCCCCTTCACAATTTTCAGAAATTTTTGGCTTCCATGACAAAAATACCTCGTTTAAGAGGGGTACTGGTTTCATAATCTTTTAGAAGATCATATAATTTCTGTATTTCTTATTATGCCATTGATGAAGATGCATGGCCGGGAAAGACCTGAAATCCTTGATTCTGGCATTGCGATAAAGTGTTGATAAAACAGAATGAAAAGCACTACGTCGAGAAAGAGGGAAGGGGTAATTTGCACCCCACTCACAAACAATAGGGAGCGTGCTACTTATATCTAAATCATAGGAAGATAAGTTGCACCTGGTTAAAAATACATTTGGGTAAACTGACACAGGGTAAAACTCCCTCCAATTGACTTTCTAATTTTAGGTGCAGATTACCCCCTATGTTACCTATATTATTCTTTAGGTGCAAATTACTCCATATATTATTATTTAGGTGCATTTACCTCTTATGTTATTTTTTTATGTGCATTTATCCCCTAATGTAATATTGATTTTAACATGTAATTCCAAAGATCAAACTTATTTGAAGGCATGTGTCACACTAATCATATGTGGAGGGGTTGTTTGCACTTATATATTAATTATAGGAGATAAGTTGCTTGTTTTCAAATAATAGTAGGGTATAATGTCTATTTAGGAAATCCAAAAGGGTTCCATGCCAAAATCAATCAAAATGTAGGTCAAAAAAATGTTAAATACCTAAATATTTCCAAATATGTGTGTATTTGAAATTATTTTATGTTTAGTTTCAAGATTGTATTTTATTTAAATACATAACATTAAAAAATGTCATTTATACAAATTTAGATAATAATGATTTGACGTTTGGAAATGGTAGCCTCGTGTGTGTGTGTGGTGGTGTGTGTGTGTGTGTGTGTGTGGCATTATGATTGAGAGAATAAGTGGGTGTGAGTCATCTTCTTTTTTATTTTTGTGTGTATGGAACGAGGTGAGGCATTAGGTGATAGATGTAGCATTTTATTTTATTCTTTTAAATTTTGAATGTAGAAAGGACAATTGAATTATATTTAAATTTTTGAGTTTTTACAATATTCGAAATACTTTAAAAATTATAGGAAAAATATAAATCGATACAAGACTTTCGTGATTGAATTTAATTTGAATATAAAGGGATGAAAACTCATACGAAAATATATTATTAGAGAGTTATTTTTGCATTATATTAATAATATATAATTGTGAAATTTAGTATTTGTCGATTTATTAAAATATATTGTAAGCCCCGCTACTAAATAATCCAGTTTAACGATGATTATGCAAAATGGATTAATTAACTAATAATTTGGATAATTTAATTGTAATTGAAGGAATAAATACTGGCTATGACATAAACGCTTAAATCATCTTAATTTCAAGACCATTACTAGTTTGTGTAAGCATGACTTGGTTGCGGAGGTTATTTAATTAGTGTCATGTGCTCTCTAAGTGCCATGTGATTATGCACATGCACCAAAAGGAAGTTCTTTGTGTCGTCGTAGTCCGGAACACCTTAATTCGAAGTCTATACAATTAATTATCTGGGTTTTCTCAAATTTCACTAACATTTTTTATTTCCTACAATTACAATTTATCCAAATTCTTAGTTAATTAATCATCCGTGTTTGCATAATCATCGTTAAACCAGATTAATTAGTAGCGGGGTCTTACATATATAGCTGTTGGTGTGTGCTAGTCATGTACCCCCAAATTAAACCTCACTCAATCTTATGGTTGATAACAGTAATGTAGTAACGTGAGTCGGGATCGATCCCACGATTATGTGTTTATCTTTGTGTCAACAAAATAAAAAACAATAAAATAAAAAACATGGGGTTGTATGGATGAAGTATGTTGGAGTACAATAATTTTTGTTACGGTGTGATCGATCGAAACGTGGTGCTTGTGCTGTTGTACGGTTAAAAAGATTTGATGTAAGGACCCCCGTGCCCTTAACCCGTTATTAGTGTATTAAGTCATACCATTAGTGCATATAATCATACTATCATGGGAAAAACCATATGCAAGCGCAACACCATATGCTATCCAGAAAATTTCTTGCATTCAATCCACATAATATTCAAATTTCCCAACCAAGATTATTCATATAACATGCACCCTCATAATACACTAACATGCTCTTAGTTCATTTAGCAATTCCGTATTTAATTGCATGCAAACCATAAATGAATCGAGAAGAGCCGTAGCCCATTTATACATTCCATATACACGTAAAATGTACTCACATAAGAGCACCCAATGAACACTCGTGTATCTAATGTATAAAAGACTCTACCGGGTACCGTTACTGACACTTCAATCCTGGAAGCACCTCCCAAGCGCAGCTCGATCTCAACTCTGGATCTATGCACTTATTCAACCAGCTCTGGTACCTCGATCCTGGAAGTACCTCAAATCAACAGCTCGAGCTCAACTCCAAAGCTGCTGCTACACCTGTAACACCTGCCCCAACAGAGACAGCCCCCACACGGGGTGAGCATACCAATACCACCAATCCAATAATCATAATAGTGCAATTCATAATTTACAGAATGTAAATGCCATAATTTAAATGATACTCCCTGGATGGTAACACCCTCATCCGGGATCCCCTGTATTGTCCCTGTTCTCAAAACAATCAAACTCGTCAAATTCCCAAAGCCAGTTAATCGCCACATAGATTAACTAATACCGTTCTATTATGACAGTTCCATAATCAATATGGTAAAATCATTATATAAAAGACCGTAGATCTCACATATATCTAACCAATGATTCCATGTTCCTATTTCATTGCTCGCTCTACAATAGCTGTGAGGGCCCGATCCTAATGTGGTGTTTAATTAACACATAATGATTAATGTACGTAAACAGTGGAAGATTTATTTCAAAGGTCTTATCAAATAGCCCTAAAATTTTTTCGCTTTTAGGTAATACATATATAGTGATACTGAAAATACGTAATTCCAGTTTCCAATTTAACACGTTGAGCATAACATCCATATCAAGTATAAATCAACCAGTAGTAGAATACTTAAAATACAGATACTCGGGGCATACCCCAGTAATTCAAAACATAATTAAAAATATTCTAACAATTACTGGGACTCAAAACATAAAACATAAACCTGAGCTCGCTCTCAAGGAGCTCCGGTATTCACCGATGCTTCACCTCGAGCATCCGCAATACGTCTACCTGTACCACCTGTCATGACCATACAACAAAGACATGACAGGCCCCACTACGGGGGTCAGAACCCAGTACGAGAAATAAATAGATCATGTCAAGTATGACAAAGTATCACGCAGTGCATACCATGTATGAATGCGATGTATGAATGGGTACAAAGAATCGAATCTCAAGATACCAAATATCGGAGTCCAAAGGAAGGTATTGTTAGGATCGGAGGCGTGTTTAGAAGGGGAGGTTGAATAAACACTGCCCTCAAATTCTGATCTTCGACTAATTACTGCAAACTGTTAAGTGATGCAGTAGCTTCTCAATCAATTAAGCAAGTCAGTAGACACTAAGCGTAGAATCTGTTTTCTTCTCTATTTATTTTCCTTCCATTTTTATTCAGCAACGACTCTTTCAATCTGACGGAATTGACGGCGATGATTTTGTAGTGCTTGTCGCTCTGTTGTACCTTTGTAAAATGGAATTGTACTCTCGCTGCTGGATTCACTTCTACTGGTTTTCTAACTTCAGTATCCAGTCGTACTTTTTAGCTTAGTAGATGTTGGTTAGACTTGATGAAAGACTTCATGCAGTAGATGTTTTTATCCAGTGAGTATCTCAGTCCGGTAGATGTCTTTATCTGGTAGGTGTCTTCATCCGGTAGATGTCTTCATCCGGTGGATGTCTTTACCCGGTGGATGTCTGTAATCACCAAAACTTAGGAATCATTTCCCAACAATTTCTGTGGGGTCCTCGTTTACTTAATCCATTATGTATTCATTACACATACATATGTGAGTCTGAATTAAGTAATATACCATGCACGGATTAAGAGTTCATGCTAGTTAAGTTGTTTACAAGGTTATCAAAAACCTAACAAACTATACATATCATGTACATAAACAACCTAATTCAAAAGAACTCCTAGGCAGTGGTTCCCCTCGCAGCGGAAATCATGACTCACGCTCCCCACGTCTATGAGTCCCTACAGAAACATTCACAACGTGAGTATAGATAACAACTATCTCAGTGCAATATCAAAACACAATATCAATATCAATGATAAAGCACAATAAATCAAATGACGTGAATGTTCTGTATCATGCATCCACAAATGCACTATGTAATGACATGTCTCAACAAGTTCCCTATTATCACGAGTCCCATATGATATGCCTATTCAGCTCAATATGTCAGTGAAACCACATCACATCTTCATATTAGCAGCACATATCATAATACCATACTCATCTGTGATAATAGCCGGAGTATATACCCACACCAGGCGTATATCTCTCAAGCCAAAGCATATGTAATATATCTATCGTGGCAACGATCCCAGCCCAAGCATATGCCCCACACTAGCATATCTATCCAGGCACCGATCCCAGTCAAAGCATATGCCCAACACTAGCATATCTATCGTGGCAGTCAAAGCATATACCCCACCAGGTATATCTATCAAGACAATGATCGTACCAAAGCATATACACATATCTATCAAGGCATCCATACCACTCATATGAAATCTATGTATGCACATGCATATGATACTACCAATCATATGACACAACGATAACATAAATCATATGATATCGAAACCATAATAACATCATCATATCATATCTATACTCCGTACGTCAACACGTACCTGTACTGCGACACAAACGAGATAAAGCAGTTGTCAATAGCTAAGTGCCTCGTTGTCCTGTCCCCTGTGATGGTGCTACAACAATGCCAACAATATATCATGTTATCATAGGCATTAAAATCAAATTCCACAAAATATGTGATTTTTCAAAATATTAACACTGGCGATCGATCGCCATCAGCACCGATCGATCGCCAAAACTCTCTGTCCCCTCGCGATCGATCGCAACAACTTGGCGATCGATCGCCACAAACTTTCACCGCCTTAAAATTTACCCTGCATCGGCGATCGATCGCCACAAAGCTCGCGATCGATCGCCAATGTCCAGAAAGTTTTGACAATGGCGATTTTCAAGCTTATCTCTATGGTTCTTCTCCTACACCTCATATTAAACCACTTCAACATGTTTCTTGAAATCCCTAGGAACATATGAACATAATTCTAACATCATAGCTTCCAATTCAAAGCATAGAAACATGATATGATTGTACACATGCACACTTGAGCTTTCCCTTCACATATATCAACATGAATGACATAATTCAAGTATACCACTATGAATTTCTTACCAAGATGGTACAATTCCACTTCACACACCCTCCTAGCTCAAGTTACAAGTGAAATCCAAGCTCAAACCAACAACTCCTTGAAAGAAATGGAGAGGAGCTTGTGTAGTGTTTTAGTAGGTGTAAAAGGTGTTGTATGTGATTTCATCCCCTTAATCCACTTGATATAGGATCTTTAGTTCCTTAAGTCCCTTGCTATCATACCATTTAAAGGTAATTACATGCTCACTAACATGTACATGCAATGCACTCCAAATTCAAATGCAACTATAATGCACATGAAAGTTACATGCATACTCAAATGCAAACTCATATGCACATGTTGATGCACTTTCAACACTTAATCCATAATTCACATGTTTATAGTATGAATGTATTACACACCATGTTTCATGCCTTCTCATATTTCATTTCATATATGAATCAATTCATTCTTGGTTCCACTCGAACCCCCATTATCATATCGTCAAGTGATATAATTACACCATAATCATATCATACGTGTATTAAACAAATCGAGGCATTACAATTCTCCCCCACTTATTGAATTTCGTCCTCGAAATTGTAGATACATAACATGCATATCAAAATACGCAACTCAACAATACTACGATATGACAATAGGAAACATGATCATGTATGCAACAGTATCATAAAACTGTAAAATCATACCAGTAAACAAATCCGGATACCGTTGCATCATATGCTGCTCCGTCTCCCACGTTGCCTCTTCGACACCCCGTCTGTCCCACTGTACCTTCACCATAGGAATCACTTTGTTACGCAACCTGCGTTCAGCTCGATCCAAGATCATAACCGGTCGTTCCTCATACGACACATCTGTATCCAACTGTACCTCAGGTAGCTGTAAGACATGACTCGGATCTGGTTCATACTTTCTCAACAGTGACACATGAAAAACATCATGAATACTACTCAAGGCCGGTGGTAGTGCTAAGCGATATGCCAACGTACCAATACGTTGCAACACCTCATATGGACCAACATACCGTGGAGACAATTTTCCACGCTTACCAAACCGTACTACACCTTTAAAAGGTGAGATTTTCAAGAACACACGGTCACCAACTTGAAATTCAAGTGGTCTACGTCGCTTATTGGCATAAGCAGCCTGTCTATCCTGAGCAGCTTTCAATTTCAATCGAATTACTTTTACTTTCTCTTCCATGTCATGAATCATATCCGGTCCATGCAAGGAAGACTGATCCACATCATCCCAATACAATGGCGATCTACATCGTCGCCCATACAAAGCCTCAAATGGTGCCATCTGTATACTAGACTGATAACTGTTGTTATATGAAAATTCTACTAATGGCAATGACTCTTGCCATGAGTTATCAAACTCTAATACACAAGCACGCAACATATCCTCAAGCGTCTGTATCTCTGTTTGTCCATCCGTCTGCGGATGATATGCTGTACTCAACCGCACTTCAGTTCCCAACGCCGTCTGTAACCCTTCCCAGAAATGAGAAGTAAATCTCGGATCCCTATCCGATACAATGGAAACTGGAATACCATGTAGCCTCACTACATGTTGAATGTACAACTGCGCCATTCTCAGATATGTATATGTCATACAATATGGCACAAAATGAGATACTTTGGTGAGTCTGTCAACAAGCACCCAAATAGCATCACAACCAGAAGACGTCCGTGGCAAATGAGTCACAAAATCCATCGTGATATGTTCCCATTTCCACTGAGGAATTTCCAAACTATGTAATTCACCTCCTGGTCTTTGTCTTTCCGCTTTCACTTGTTGACAAATCAAACATCGTTTCACAAAGTTCAATACATCCTGTTTCATACGTTTCCACCAAAATTGGGTACGTAAATCATGGTACATTTTCTTCCCTCCAGGATGTATACTGTATCTACTACAATGAGCACGTTGTAGTAGTTCTTGGCGTAGTCCTAATGACGCAGGTACTACCCAACATTTTCGGTACTTCAAAGTTCCATCACTTGTTAGTACAAATTGAGATGTTTGTCCTTGATTTATCTTTTCCTTCCAATGTTGTACCTCATCATCACTCCCTTGTGCCGTTCTTATTTTGTCAAAAATGTCAGGTTCAACCAACAATGTTGATACCCGTACCGGCACTGACTCCATATCAAAATCATAACCCAAAGTACAACAAGAAGTCATCAAAGCAGATAAATAAATCACCTCATCAGCCGTATGATGTACCTTTCGACTCAAGGCATCTGCTGTAAGATTAGCCTTTCCTGGATGATATTCAATCTCACAATCATAATCTTTCAACAGATCCATCCATCTCCTTTGTCTCATATTCAACTCCGCTTGAGTGAATAGAAATTTTAGGCTTTTATGATCTGTGTATATGGTAAAAGATGTACCATATAAATAATGTCGCCATATCTTCAAGGCAAAGACAATGGCAGCCAATTCCAGATCATGTACTGGATATCGCATTTCATGTGGCTTCAACTGTCGTGATGCATAAGCCACTACATGTTTATCCTGCATCAATACACAACCCAAACCAAGTAATGATGCATCAGTATAAACTGCAAACCTGTCATGCTCAGATGGAATGATCAAGACTGGAGCTGTAGTCAATCGATGTTTTAATTCCTGGAAACTACGCTCACAAGCCTCGGACCATTGAAATGATACTCCCTTCTGTGTCAAATGTGTCAATGGTTTGGCAATCGCTGAAAATCCTTCAACGAATCGTCTATAATATCCAGCCAAACCTAAGAAACTACGAATCTCTGGCACAGAAGTAGGTGCTGACCAATTTAACACTGCTTCCACTTTCTTTGGATCAACTGATATACCTTCCTCTGATATCACATGACCCAAAAATCCAACACTAGTCAACCAAAACTCACACTTACTGAGTTTGGCATACAACTGATGTGTCCTCAACAATTGCAACACCATATGCAAATGTTGAACATGTTCGGCATCACTCCGTGAATAGATCAATATATCATCGATAAAGACAATGACAAATCGATCAAGGTAGTCCTGGAAAACCCGATTCATTAAACTCATAAAGACAGCAGGAGCATTTGTCACTCCAAATGGCATTACCAGAAACTCATAATGCCCATAACGAGTTCTGAATGCTGTCTTCTGTATATCTCCTTCCCTCACACGTATTTGATGATATCCTGACCTCAAGTCAATTTTAGAATATATCCTTGATCCCTGCAATTGATCAAACAAATCATCTATACGAGGAAGAGGATATTTATTCTTTATGGTTACCTTGTTCAATTGTCGATAATCAATACACAGCCGCATTGTCCCATCTTTCTTCTTAACAAATAAGACCGGAGCACCCCAAGGCGATACACTAGGACGTATGTACCCCTTGTCCAATAAATCTTGCAATTGAGTTTTTAACTCTTTCAATTCAGTTGGTGCCATCCGATAAGGAGCACGTGAAATTGCAGAAGTACCAGGTATCAAATCAATACCAAATTCCACTTCTCGACTCGGTGGGAATCCAGGTATCTCATCTGGAAACACATCCGCATATTCTGCAATCACTGGTATCTCCTCCACTTTCCTTTCTCGTTTCTGTTCCATAACATCAAGGGCATAAATCAAATAACCCGCATGTCCACGTTCTAACAAACGCGACATTCGGATTGCCGATATCAATGGAATCCTTGCCCTCGATCCCTGGCCATAAAAGTACCATTGATTTCCAGTATCAGACTGAAACCTCACAACCTTATGACAACAATCCACAACAGACTGATATCTACTCAACACATCAATCCCAATAATACAATCAAAATCTGTCATGTCTAACACAATCAGATCAGCTTGTAATCCAAACTCAGTCTCAAACTGAATATCACAGTCAGACACACTCTGACAAGCCATTACAGTAGTTCCCATGGGTGTCGAAACATAAAGAGGCATCAACAGTGGAGACGAGCATATATGATACCGATCAACAAAAGTTTGTGCAACAAAAGAATGTGATGCACCAGTATCAATCAAAAGTAATGCTGGATAAGTAAACAAAGTACACTTACCCGCTATCACAGCATCAGGAGCTGCCTCTGCTTCTTCCCTGTTCAGTGCATACACCTGAGCCTGAGGTATTCCTGCCCTCTGTCCGCCACCAGACTGTACTACACTCTGTGGTCTCTGCTGCACTGTATTCTCTGACATGGGTCCTCTCCTCTGTTGTCCGTCCACTTGAGGACAATCACGGATCACATGTCCTGGTTTCCCACAACGGAAACAAACTACTGTATCAAACTGTGGACAATTCTTTTGATAATGTGGCCCTCCACATTTAAAACACTGTAATCCTCGTCCACTACTGCTACTACTACCTTGGGACTGTCCCTTAGCCCTTCTGTCATCCCCTTTCCTTGGTCCAAACCGTTTCCCACTAAACCTAGATGACGATGCACCACCTCGTGGTGATTTAAAGGAATCTCCTCTAGGTCGCATACTGTCAGATGTAGGTGGTTGGGCTTGTCCAACATCTTTATACACTCCTACAGCAATCTCAGCCATCTCAGCTCGAGTCAAGGCTTCTTCATAAGATGTAGGGTTATTGGACATGACCCTATCAAACAATTCAGGCCTCAACCCTTTCACAAATTGTCTGATTTTTGCCTTTGTATTGACAGCAATATGTGGCACATAGCGAAGCAAAGAGGAATAGTGAACAGCATAATCAGATACTGTCATGGCTCCTTGTCTCAGGTTTGTAAATTCATCCTCTTTCCTTTGCCTTGCAGCAACAGAGAAATAATGCTCCAAAAACTTTGTTCTAAACACATCCCAGTTCACTGTCTGTCCTTGAGCCCTCAACTCAAGTACTGTGGATTTCCACCACATCATAGCTTTCTTGGCCAACTGATATTCAGCTAAACGTAACCAAGCAGTCTTGGCACACGGTGCTGATACAAATATCTGTTCTATACGTTCCAGCCACTCCTCTGACAGTTCCCCTGACTCAGTCCCCTCAAACCTAGGTGGCTGATAGCTCAGAAACTGTGTCAATGTCAATTCTCCAGGCAACAATACCTGTTCCACTGGTCCTTGTTCAATCGGTGGTGGTGGCACAGGCACCATCCGTACACTCGCATTGCCACTCATGGCATCCCCAACATCCTCATGTAACCCTCTGTCTGTCATAGCTGTAGATCAAGGGTTCACAATAACAATCACAAATATATAACATGTTAGAATAACATCATATTTCAAATACTAACATGCTATTACCATTCTCAAAGTGTTTAGGTAACTCCCTAATACACTTCCTCTACCCATATTCACCCCGTTCTCGAACCACTGCTCTGATACCACTAATGTGGGGTCCTCGTATACTTAATCCATTATGTATTCATTACACATACATATGTGAGTCTGAATTAAGTAATATACCATGCACGGATTAAGAGTTCATGCTAGTTAAGTTGTTTACAAGGTTATCAAAAACCTAACAAACTATACATATCATGTACATAAACAACCTAATTCAAAAGAACTCCTAGGCAGTGGTTCCCCTCGCAGCGGAAATCATGACTCACGCTCCCCACGTCTATGAGTCCCTACAGAAACATTCACAACGTGAGTATAGATAACAACTATCTCAGTGCAATATCAAAACACAATATCAATATCAATGATAAAGCACAATAAATCAAATGACGTGAATGTTCTGTATCATGCATCCACAAATGCACTATGTCATGACATGTCTCAACAAGTTCCCTATTATCACGAGTCCCATATGATATGCCTATTCAGCTCAATATGTCAGTGAAACCACATCACATCTTCATATTAGCAGCACATATCATAATACCATACTCATCTGTGATAATAGCCGGAGTATATACCCACACCAGGCGTATATCTCTCAAGCCAAAGCATATGTAATATATCTATCGTGGCAACGATCCCAGCCCAAGCATATGCCCCACACTAGCATATCTATCCAGGCACCGATCCCAGTCAAAGCATATGCCCAACACTAGCATATCTATCGTGGCAGTCAAAGCATATACCCCACCAGGTATATCTATCAAGACAATGATCGTACCAAAGCATATACACATATCTATCAAGGCATCCATACCACTCATATGAAATCTATGTATGCACATGCATATGATACTACCAATCATATGACACAACGATAACATAAATCATATGATATCGAAACCATAATAGCATCATCATATCATATCTATACTCCGTACGTCAACACGTACCTGTACTGCGACACAAACGAGATAAAGCAGTTGTCAATAGCTAAGTGCCTCGTTGTCCTGTCCCCTGTGATGGTGCTACAACAATGCCAACAATATATCATGTTATCATAGGCATTAAAATCAAATTCCACAAAATATGTGATTTTTCAAAATATTAACACTGGCGATCGATCGCCATCAGCACCGATCGATCGCCAAAACTCTCTGTCCCCTCGCGATCGATCGCAACAACTTGGCGATCGATCGCCACAAACTTTCACCGCCTTAAAATTTACCCTGCATCGGCGATCGATCGCCACAAAGCTCGCGATCGATCGCCAATGTCCAGAAAGTTTTGACAATGGCGATTTTCAAGCTTATCTCTATGGTTCTTCTCCTACACCTCATATTAAACCACTTCAACATGTTTCTTGAAATCCCTAGGAACATATGAACATAATTCTAACATCATAGCTTCCAATTCAAAGCATAGAAACATGATATGATTGTACACATGCACACTTGAGCTTTCCCTTCACATATATCAACATGAATGACATAATTCAAGTATACCACTATGAATTTCTTACCAAGATGGTACAATTCCACTTCACACACCCTCCTAGCTCAAGTTACAAGTGAAATCCAAGCTCAAACCAACAACTCCTTGAAAGAAATGGAGAGGAGCTTGTGTAGTGTTTTAGTAGGTGTAAAAGGTGTTGTATGTGATTTCATCCCCTTAATCCACTTGATATAGGATCTTTAGTTCCTTAAGTCCCTTGCTATCATACCATTTAAAGGTAATTACATGCTCACTAACATGTACATGCAATGCACTCCAAATTCAAATGCAACTATAATGCACATGAAAGTTACATGCATACTCAAATGCAAACTCATATGCACATGTTGATGCACTTTCAACACTTAATCCATAATTCACATGTTTATAGTATGAATGTATTACACACCATGTTTCATGCCTTCTCATATTTCATTTCATATATGAATCAATTCATTCTTGGTTCCACTCGAACCCCCATTATCATATCGTCAAGTGATATAATTACACCATAATCATATCATACGTGTATTAAACAAATCGAGGCATTACAATTTCCCCCTTTTTGGTGATGACAAAACTAAGCAATAATCGGTCAATCCTGAAAAGACTTGAAGACATAATGGAAAGGAAATTTTCATTTGTTATAAATATAAGCAGAGTACAAGTTGTAATCAAAATGGACAATTGAGAGAGATTCATCTTTATTTAAGATGAATTCTAATAACTGGATAAAACTTAAGACAAATCTAATTTTTACAGATTATAGCTGATACATGACAAATTTTCAAAACAAGCAATGTAGACCGGAGAGCTTTGATCCACCTAATTTCAGAGAGGAAGAGCTCGATCCTCCTTGTTTCAGAGAGGAAGTCGGGAAGAGTCAAATGTATATTCATCTGGCCTCCATGGTTTGTGGATTCACCTAATGAAAATACTCTATCTCTGTTGAGAGTACTCTATCTCTTTCTTCCCCCTTTTTGTCATTAGCACCCAGATAACTCCCGACTGCAGTTCCTGACTGATGATGAGCATCAGAGCAGGATCCAAACGCTGATTCATCAGAGCAGGATCCAAACGCTGAAGCTTAACGGAGCTGGGTTAGATAAGTAATCAACCCATGAGGGGTTGATTTAGATAAGTAATAAACCCATGAACATACGTAATTTCGTAGATGAAACCAAGGAATTTTCAAAGCATAGAAGGTGAAAGGAAACATGATGAGTGAATGTGGGTTGTGTAAACAAAAATGAGACGCTATTTATAGAAGAATTCCAATAAGTGTGAACACAAAAAAACGTTACGATAAACATAGAGAAAATTTAATGAAAACAGTAAAAAGATAAGAGTAATTAATAGGGGAACAGAAAATGATACTATTTGCAACCGAACCAATGTTTGGAATAGTCACGCTTTTCGGTAGGCGGTTGGCGCGGACTTCGAGACCTTGGCTGGGAAGCAGATCTGGAGTGTTGTCCACCTTCAGAGGCAGCAGGTGTGCGCTGAGCTGGACCTGATTCTCTTCTTGGTGGGGGAGCAGATGCAGTGGACTTGGACTGGTAGTGAATAGGCTTTGGAAAGCTAGCACTTAAATCCTGAAGCTGTGAGGCAAAGGCCTCCTGCATAGTAGCCAGTTGCTCAGATAAAAGCTTCTTGGTGTCTTCAATTTTCTCCTCCAAGGCAAGTGTAGAGGCAGCATGGAGAGAGTCATTCTGCTGCTTCAACTGGAGATTAGTTTGGGCTATCCTCGAGAATACATCGGCAAAGGCATCAAGAACGAATTGATGATTTCTGTCAACAGCAGTTTGAAGTCTGTCGAGGTCTCGATTTATACGCCCAAACTGATGATCTGTATGAAGCTGATGACTATCAATAGCATTGCTGGCATTGCGTTCTTCAGACTTGAGTTTATTAATCTCACTGGCCAGCCCGGAGATCAATGATGTCATATTGCCAAGTTGTACTATTAGAGCGGAGGGGCCTTCAATGGTCAGAGGATCAGCAAAATCAAAAAAATCAGCAGAAGGTTCATTTCCTACTGATTGTTCCAATGCCTCAGGTGGAGTGGCAGCAGGTGCAGGATGCGAGCCAGTAAGAACACGTTGAGGGCTGGTATGAGCATCAGCTGCAGTTGTGGACACGCAGCGTCCAGGGGAGGTAGCAGCTGGATGAATTTGTGAGATTGAAGGGTGAAGTTCATAAGTTGTTGGGTGAGCAGGAGGTTCAATTTGTGGGGAGAGTTGGGTTTCTGGGTGAGTCGGGGGTACAAGGGGTTCAACTTGATGGGTGATTTGGCAATCATCAGTGAGTGCAGCATGGGCAGAGGTATCAGGGGAATTGATAGGTGTTTCTGTATGAGGTGAGGAAGGGATAGATATGGATGGGGTAACCTGGGTAATTACCTTATGAATGACGCTGTCAACGTCTATAGAATCAATGTCCATATCTGGTTGAGGTGAAGCATCATCCAACGTGGTGTCACCCGCGGAAACAGTTTCCACTATACTTGGAATAGGTGGGATTGTTGGAGCTGAGCTTGAGACAGTCAGATTAAAGTCATCAGCCACTATTGGTTCAACTTGTGGAACCAGCACTGCAGCACTAGGAACATCAGGGATGCTTGAGGCTAAGCTTAAGTCAGTAGGAGCGGAGTCATCATCACCTGGTACAGTTGAGCATGAGTGCAGACCAGTACTGATTCTTAAGTCATGTAGAGCAGTCTCTGCCAGTTCAAGCTTGGGACCAAGAGCATTTAGCACAGCTCGGTCATGATTGGCAGTCCCAGCTGTAGCATTGAATTCATTCTGCCGGGATATGATCAGGGTCTGGAGTTCACCCCCATAAATCATTAGGCGGAACACATCCCGAAGCTGGAGAGCTTTCTTTACATCTTGAGCTTGGAGGAAGGCCATCACTTGATTCTCATCGAGCCTAGCCTGTTCCAGAATTGGAAGAAAATCATCAAGGCAAGTTTTCAAACGTGCTTGCTCCCATCTATCAAATACTTCAAGTTGAGGCTGCATGTTTGCCTCGACTGTGCTCATGACTAAGTCAATCTCATATGCCACTGGAGTGGATGAAGGGATCATGGATGCTTTTCCTCTTTCAGTAGTGGTGGTCTTGGGATGGCAATATGGGCAAAGGGATTTGGGTGTTCTGAAAGAAATTGAGCCTGGTTGATGAAGGGTACTGGGGTTGGTTGATATGTTGGCTGCAGAAGAGGTTGGGTTAAATGGGATCATGGCCAGCGGGGCAACGGAGCTCACTGGCTCTACTTCCAACGTTGGGATCACAGCCTCAAACATGGCTGCTGATACTGTAAGCTTGGCAGCAACTGGTCCTCCTCTTTTTGTTCTTGGCCTTTTCGCTGGTGGAATAGGTGAAGTTTCATCAGATTCTGAGACTGTATGCTCAGAGTCACTGACTACCAGAGGTTGTCTCCTCTTGACTGCTGCGTTTGCTGGTCTTAGCCTCTCCACCGGCTTGTTTCTTATTGATCTCTAGATATCTGGCAGTTATGAGTCGCCCTGGGTGGAGAGAAGAAGAGTCTCCGGTCTGAATATTTTTGCTCTCAAAGATACGACTAAGAGGGAGAGCAAATCCCGATTGACCTTTTCCGGAGAGCACCAAGTTTGATAGCACTTGAAACAGCATTACGGACCAGTTAACTTCAACGTTATTTACGATTGCACTCATCAGTGCAAATTTCTCAGGTGTGATGACGTCGAAAGATCCATCTTTGCATAGCAGCCCTTTGGATATGACATCTGCCAGTTGGCGAAAGTGGCTCTTAATCAATATCTTTTTGAACGGTGGTTTGGGGAGACGTTCATGTGAGTCAGAAAAACCCTTTCTCATCGCCTCTAGGACTGGCACAGTTACGGAGAGAGCATTTGTTATCCCAGACATTGGAAGACACATCTGTGTAGCAAAGTCTTCCAGAGTAATAGTGATATGTTGTCCAGTGATAGAGGACACAACGGCTTCGCCAACTATCCTGGCATTGGCGAAGAACTCCTGAATAGCAGCCGGATAGTAAGTAGGTGTTTGGCTTAAAATCACCAGTAATCCAGAGGTGTCCAACTTTTGGAACACTGCTTTCATGGCTTCATCGTCTGACGAATAAATAGAGTGAAAATCTACATGAATAGCGTTGGTGAGAAAACTTGGCTGCGTTGTCTTTGACATGCTGAAAATTTGAAAATCCTGTGAAAAAAAATTCTATTAGGGTTTTGAGATTTTCAGAAGTGTTTAAGGAAGTAAACTGATTCTACGGAGGATAAGGCGGTTAAAAGATAATGGGTAGATGTAATGTCGTACTGTAGATGAACGGACACATGTGTACGTGGCGTTCATCTAAACCATTTAAAAAATAAATATTCAGAAGCAGTGGGTCTGAAAAGGGCGGGATTTGAATAAGTTAAAAGTAAGAAAATAAATAATTTGAATTCCGACGTCCCAGATGGTTGCTAAAGAGGGAAGCTATAAGTCAGCAAGGCTTAAACAGTAACATCCACTGGTATGTAGACATCTACTGATACAGTAGCATCCACTGCAGTGGACCATTGTGTTACCAGCCAGGCATTAGAAAAGAAAATTTTTATACCAAAATTCCCCCTCAAAATATGCAAAAGCATACAAACAATTCCCCCTGAATTTAATATCAGTAAATAAAAACGAATTAAGAAGAAATATCAATTAATCCAAGGATATTCCGGAAGTAAGAGAATTTTGCATCTGGTAGGGGCTTGGTAAAAATATCTGCTGCTCAGTAGATATGTACTCCAGTCGAATCTCCTTCTTCATTACATGGTCTCTGATGAAGTGATGACGTATGTCGATATGCTTTGTTCGAGAGTGAAGTACTGGATTGTAAGTGATGGCTATGGCAGATGTATTGTCACAGAAGATTGGAGCTTCAGTTGACTCAATGCCATAGTCTCGTAATTGTTGTTGAATACAGAGTAGCTGAGCACAGCAACTTCCAGCAGCAAGGTATTCTGCTTCAGATGTAGAGGTAGCAATGGAAGTTTGCTTCTTGCATCCCCATGAAATAAGTCTATCTCCTAAAAACTGACAGTACCCACTGGTACTCTTTCTGTCAATTTTGCATCCAGCAGAGTCTGCGTCTGAATATCCGATAAGATTGAAAGTGGAGTTCTTTGGATACCATAGACCGACATTCTCAGTCCCTTTTAAGTACTTCAGAATGCGTTTAGTTGCTGTGAAATGAGATTGTTTGGGATTGGCTTGAAATCTAGCACAGATGCAAACTGCAAACATGATGTCAGGTCTACTGGCTGTTAAGTAGAGTAATGAACCAATGATACCACGATACATTTTCTCATCTACTGGTATTCCAGATTCATCCAAATCAAGCTTTGCAGATGAGCTCATAGGGGTAGCAGCAGCTGAGCTGGTATTCATCCCATACTTCTTCAGAAGCTCTTTGGTATACTTGGATTGATTTATCAGAATTCCCTCACTGGATTGTTTAACTTGCAATCCTAGGAAAAATGATAATTCTCCCATCATGTTCATCTCAAATTGATCCTGCATAATTTTAGAAAATCTTTCGCACAATTTTGAGTTAGTACTGCCAAAAATGATGTCATCAACATATATCTGAACTAGCAGAGTATGGTCACCCTTTGTAAATTTGAATAAAGTTTTATCCACAGTGCCAATGGTGAAGTTGTGTTCAATCAAGTATTTTGACAACGTTTGATACCATGCACGGGGGGCTTGCTTCAGACCATACAAAGCTTTGTTCAGATGATAAACATAGGAGGGTTGCAGATGGCTTTCAAATCCATAGGGTTGTTCAACATAGACTTCTTCCTGGAGATTACCGTTAAGAAAGGCACTCTTAACATCCATCTGATAGACTTTGAAGTCTTTATATGCAGCAAAGGCAAGAAATATGTGAATGGCTTCTAATCGGGCTACAGGGGCAAAGGTTTCATCGAAATCAATGCCTTCTTCCTGCCTGTATCTCTGTGCAACTAATCTTGCTTTATTCCTGATTACAACACCATTCTCATCTAACTTGTTTCTGAAAACCCATTTTGTAAGGACCCCAAGCCCTTAACCCTTAATTAGTGTATTAACCACTATGTGTGGCACATGCTTTCAATAAAAAGTCAATCGGGAAGCTCAGATGATACTTTACCATTGAATGGCAATTACAAAATTTCTTAAGATCATCTCTACCCACAATTAGACTCATAAAGTTCGCCCATTACCATCCCCTTGGTGCCACTTTTTACATTGTGGACTTTTATAAAAATTTGGGCAGAGTCTCCCCATAAATAGAGCTATCCCGAAATGAAAGCACAACACATAATATAATTCCCGGCCAGGGAATACACAATACTCAACAAAATGCAGAACACAAAGTAAATTCCCAGCCAGGGAAGACACCACACATAAGACGACATAAATGGGTTTCAACACCCCCATGATACACCCATGACTCTCATATCATTAACAATTCTACTCTTAATTGCATGCGACACAAAATGAAAGAGAGAAAGGCTCATGCCTTCATATACAATCCATATACAAGTATAATCGTGCTCACATGCGAGCATCATGAATATGTATATAAACCTCGGGTGTATATAAGTACTCTATACGATACCGTGCTCCATCAAGCCCTGGTACCACGATCCTGTGAGTACATCCAATCAACAGCTCGAGCTCAGCTCCACAGCCATCGATGCACCTGTTCACCTGCCCCAACAGAGACAGCCCCCAACGGGGTGAGCATACCAATACACAAAATCTCATAATCACAATAATGAAATTCATAATTTACAACACAAGTAAATATTAATGAATTTTAAATGATACTCCCTGGATGGCAACATCCTCATCCGGGATTCTGTGTACTGTCCCTGTTCTCACAATCATCAAACTCATCAAATCTCATAAATCAGTAAATCAACACATTGATTTAACTCATAGCATGCCTGATTCTCAAGTATCAATAATTAATGATTCCAAATTCATTATACATGCAAACATAGATATCTCGATATCTAATACTGATTTTCAACTTTGCTACCAATCACAGATTGCTTAAATGCCTAGCATTTATTTTACAAATTCTCCATTATACTTAGACATCTCACATGTCTCCTAACGAAGACATCTCACATCTCTCATAACGAATACATGATCCCACGATCATTCTCAGGCATCTCAAATGCCATACAATAGTCATATAAACCCAGTACCCCATATCTCTTATAAGGTCGTACTACTCTAGTACTACGCACACTTGTGGCGGCGATATCAAGACTAGGTCGTTCCATAGTCATATCGACACATATATATATATATATATAGCCATACCCACAACCATCTAATGCAATTACAACACATTATGCATTTCACAATTGCTATCACATAAAGTAATGCTCGTACGTCGCACGTACCTTAAATCTCCAAAGTCCGAGCCAAACCTTGCTCGAGTTCCATGCTCCGAGGAACGATGTGCTAACACGATAAATTACTTCACAATTAATTACGAACATGCAACCCATGCTCAAGCACACCCATAACCCTCAAAAATATTGTCAACACACGACAATCAACCATTATCGAAAATTGCTCAAGAACACCCACAAATTTTCGAACCTTCTCAACACAAATCGAACCCAAATAAACACCATAATTCATCTAAAACATGTAATAAACAACCCATAACAAGAATCGCCACACCCCTGCCAAAGATCACAATTTTCGAACCCACTACACCCACACATCCAAAAATTCGAACCAAAACCAACGAAATTCGAAATAAATTCGAGCCAATAAATCACAATTAGGCAGGGAATTACATCACAAGCATGGAAAAGGGGTAAGGAAGGTTACCCAAACGAAAATCGGAAGAAATCGGACGAAAAATCGAAGAACCCTAGAAATTGGGGATCGGCGCTTTCTTGCAAAATCCGACTTCAAAACGCGACGAAACTTCGAATTGCCGGAGGGGATAGCTGCGCCTCGACGAGACGAAGCCGGCGGCGTGTCGCACGCGCCGAACGGCGGCCGGACGGCGGCGGGCGAAGCGTTTGAAGCGGCGGGGGTCAAAAGGGGATCGGGAAGCTCGCGACGCAGGGAGAGAGAAAGTGACGGGAAATGTGGGGAAAATGGTTCCGATAATTAAAATCTCGGGTTCAACTGGTATTTATAGCAAAAATACCCCGAAATACTAATAGCCCCACAAATACATCATGATTCATTAAAAATCATCTGTTTTCAAAAACTCTCTCTCTAACTCAAAAACCCCCTACTGGTGCCCACACCAAGCACCCGAGATTCCGAGTCATACTAAAAACCCAACTCACAGGTTTTCACCGAAATGAGAATACGATCTCAACCTCGGGATCCAACAATCCCAACCACCCAAATAAATGAGCCCAGAAGGCCCAACACCGCGATTAAACACCAAATCGCCACGCAAAACAACTTTAGGGGTTATTAACACTCCGGGATTAACATCCCTAATCTCAGGTCATCACACATTTAGTGCCAATTACTGTGTGATGCGATGGACGTGGAACTAAATGCCAAACATTATTCCTTTGAAATTGATTCAGTTCTTCTTGCATTGCTTCTACCCAGCTAGGATCTAGAATAGCTTCACCAATCTTCTTAGGTTCTATGTGAGAAATGAAAGTTGTATGAAGGAATTCATTAATCATCTGTCCTCTGGTACGTAGAGGAGCAAGAGGGTTACCGATGACCTGCCCGGGTGGATGATCTTTCTTCCACCGGAGCGGAGGTCCAAGGGGATTGACTTCTTCAGTTGTAGTGATTTTGGATAGTTGCTCAGGAGAATCGACTTGTTCATTGTGTGCATTGTCTCCATCCACTGCTATAGGAGTCAACCTGATTCCAGTGTCAGTAGGTTCCAGTTCCTGTTGATCAGCAGATTCTTCTACCTGTGCTTCTGGAACTTCTGGCTCTAAGCTGCAGTCAATCCTTCTATTTGGCTCTTCTTCTTCATCACTTGGATCATCAATGACTGTGTTTTCCAGTCGATTGCTCAAATTGTTGATCCGTAAGTCGTTTTCAGTGCTGTCTGCAGACTCATCAAATTTAACATGAATGGATTCTTCTAGAGTAAGAGTCCTGTTGTTGAAAACTCTGAAAGCTTTACTCACAGTAGAATAGCCAAGAAATATTCCAGCATCAGATTTAGCATCAAAAGCGGTGAGATGAGTTTTTCCATTGTTGTGAATAAAACATTTGCAACCAAACATATGGAAATAAGAAATATTTGGCTTACTGCCATTCCAGATCTCATATGGAGTTTTGTCTGCTCGTTTATTTATCATTGATCTGTTTTGCGTATAACAAGCTGTGTTGACTGCTTCCGCCCAAAACCTCTGCGATATATTGGATTCTGCTAGCATAGTTCGTGCAGCTTCTTTCAAAGTGCGGTTCCTACGCTCAGCAACTCCGTTTTGCTGTGGTGTTCTTGCAGCAGAGTATTCGTGTTTGATACCTAGGTCATCTAGATAAGATTCGAGTAATTGATTGGTAAATTCTGTACCTTTGTCACTGCGAATTCTATCTATCCCATTTGATTTCTCATTTTGTAGTCTCTTGAGTAGCTTGATCAGCTTTGGAGTAGCCTGATCTTTACCACTTAGAAATAGGACCCACGTAAAACGAGAGTAATCATCTATCAATACTAGAGTGTACTTCATTCCCCCTAGACTTGTTACTGGTATAGGACCCAAAAGATCCATGTGCAGCAACTCTAGGCACCGAGAAGAAGATCTACTCCCTTTGTTCTTAAAGGTGGATCTGATTTGCTTACCCAATTGGCAGGCTGAACAGATCTTATCTTTTGAGAACTCGATTTGGGGCAGTCCAACAACCAGGTCAAGTTTACGAAGACTAGCAATAGTTTTAAAATTTAAGTGACTCAACCGCTTGTGCCAAAGCCAATTTTTGGAATAATTCAAAGCAGCAAAGCAAGTAGGGGAGGCAGGTTGATTAAAGTTCCAATCAATCAAATAGGTGTTCTCATGCCTTTTTCCTACAATTAGAGTATTACCATCGTCAGTTTTAATTGTGCAGGTGTGTTGGTTGAATTCTACAGAATATCCATTGTCACATAATTGACTGATACTAATCAAATTGTAACACAAGTTTTCTACCAGCAAAATGTCTTTGATGATAACGTTACCATGGATAATCTTACCCTTACCCACAGTTCTACCTTTCGCGTTGTCCCCAAATGTTATTTTTGGTCCTGAGATTTCAACCAGTTCAGATAGCAGGGTAGCATTCCCTGTCATATGTCTAGAGCATCCACTGTCTAGAAACCACTCTGAGCTTCGAACTTGCTGGACTATAGATATCTGCAATTAAAGCGAAAATACATAATTGGTACCCAATCCTACTTGGGTCCTGGAGGAATTAGTTCTTTTGGAACCCACACTTGTATGACCCTGAGTAGCTTAGGTCGGTGTGTGTTCTGAAATGTGCGTGTATTAAACAGTGATGGTGATGGTCTAGAACTTGTAGTGTGATAATATGTGTATGCATGTGCTTTTGGTTTGTAGTTCCTGTTATAGAGCATATATCTCTTCTGGACAGGCTTACAGTTGTAGTACCAGTTGGGTTTAACCTCTCTAGCTGCTCGACCAGTGGGTTTAAGTTCATTTCTGAACTTTTGCTTCGGTTTAGCCTCTTTGAGTGGTTCTACATAACCGATACCCCTGTGCTGTGCCTGTTCCTTGATGAGTGTTGCTTTAACAGGTTCTTTAACCAGTTCATAAGGGTCATATACTGTGCTAGATCTTACAAAGTTCATCGTTTGAACTTTGCTTTTTGTTAGACACAGTTGAGGTTCATTACCAGATGAACTGCCGTCATTACTATTATAGCCTATGCCTGTTAATCACCAGCAAGCCTTATAGATTCAAGCATTTCATCCTTTCTGGCAGTAGACGCATTCCAAGTGCTAACCAGTTTGCTGAGTTTCTGGTAGGCACACTTGGCTTCATCTCTTTCTTTTACTAGGAGAATGGCTGTTTCCCTTAAGCAATTCAACTCCCTTGATTGTTCACAATCAAGTTTGTTTTTATGCTTTTCAGTTGGGATTGAGTGCTCAGTCTTATAGCTTTCAAAGGATTCATATAACGTCCGATACTCATTGATCATGTCCTGCAATGCATTGGTAAGTTCACTATGTGTAAATTCAGATAGGTTAGACTCTTGTACCTCAATCTCATCATTTGCCATCAAGCAGTGGACTTCTTCATCTTCACTCTCGCTTGATGAGCTCATTGATTCTTCTGATTCTGACTCAGAATCAGCCCATTTGCTCTTGCTTTCTTCAGCCATCAACACTTTTTGGTCTCTGTCCCTTCTGGATGATCTTCTTGTTTCCTTTAATTTCTATAATCTTTGACTCCTCTTTTGTGATCATCCTTCTTGGGTTTAGGACAGTCAGCAATGAAGTGCCCTGGTTTGAGGCAGTTTGTAAGGACCCCAAATACTTAACCCTTGATTAGTGTATTAATCATTATGTGTGGCACATACTTTCCATAAAATCATTCGGGAACTCCGATGGTAATATACCATTGAATGGCAATTACAAAGTTTTATTTAACATACCATGTTAAAAGTTTATCATCCTAGCAACAAGAGACTCATAGAGTTCGCCCATTACGCCACTTTTTACATTGTGGACTTTCATAAAAATTTGGGCAGAGTCTCCCCATAAATAGAGCTATCCCGAAATAAAAGTACAGCACACAACGTAATTCCCGGCCAGGGAAAACATAATACTCATCAGAATACAGCAATATCAAGTAAATTCCCAGCCAGGGAAGACACCACACATATGGCAACAAAAGTGGGTTTCAACACCCACATACACTAATGACTCTCATAATCATTTAGCAATTCTACCTCTAATTGCATGCAACATAGAATGAGAGAGAGAAAGGCTCATGCCTTTATATACAACCTATATACAAGTACCATCGTGCTCACATGCGAGCATCATAATCATGTGTATAACCATCATGGGTGTATATATATATATATAGGTACTCTATACGATACCGTGCTCCATCAAGCCCTGGTACCACGATCCTGGGAGTACATCCAATCAACAGCTCGAGCTCATCCCCAAAGCCATCGATGTACCTGTCCACCTGTCCCAACAGAGACAGCCCCCAACGGGGTGAGCATACCAATTCCACAATTTCATAATCATAATGACATAATACATGATTTACAAAAATGTAAATATTGTGGAACATATGTGACACTTCCTGGATGGTATCATCCTCATCCTAGCGTACCCCTGTAATGACCCTGTTCTCAAAACAGATAAATCATCAAATCCTGAATATGCAGTTAATCATCATATTGGTTAACCCTAACCAGTTTCGAATTAACAACATTTCATAACATCTTTCTTTATCTAGCAATTATCATAATTCTAGATATCATATTGAGACTTCCTTAACTTCCGATACTAGTTAATCACTTCTCTGATTAACCACGTCTCTGTTCCTATTCATTACCAATAGGGAATAAAATACAGATATCCTAGATATCTAATCAACACCACATTTTCATTTCTTACTTCAAAGTAGCGTCATACTACTGGTGTTCGCTCCGTAGCGACCACACCCATCATTTGCTCGCTTCATAGCGGCACCAAGCATTTCACCATGTGAATCAACATAACGTAACCAAGTCACGGTGCCATCATAGTAAAACATTTCATGTATTTTAAATCATGCATCATACTTGTAAAACATCATTTAAGCTATGCTCGTACGCTAAACGTACCTTAAATCCTCGAAGTCCGAGCCAAACCTTGCTCGAGTTCCATGCCCCGAGGAATGATGTGCTAACACGATAAATAATTCACGATTATTTATGAACATGCAACCCATGCTCAAGCACACCCATAACCCTCAACATATCGTCAACACACGACAATAAATCATTTAAAAGACCCGGGGCAGGGTACATGCAGGGAGGGGAACGAATGAGACAACAACGAAAATTGTTCAAGGATACCCTACAAATTTTCGAACCCTTATCTCACAAATCGAACCCAAATTAAACACCATAATTCATCTAAAACATGTAATAGGCGATCCCTAACATGAATCATCAACCCATAGCCACCCCCAAAATTCGAAATCAAACCCTCACCAAAATAGGGCAAAAATTCGAACCATAAGCCACAAATTTCGAACCAAAACCACACGCCTAACAGCAAGAATTTTCGAACCAAATCCACACGAAATTCGAAATAAATTCGAGCCAATAAATCACAATTAGGTAGGGAAATACATCACAAGCATGGAAAAAGGGGTTAGGAAGATTACCCAAACGAAAATCGGAAGAAATCGGACCAAAATCGAAGAACCCTAGAAATTGGGGATCGGCGCACTTCCGCAAAATCCGACTTCCACACGCGATGAAACTTCGAATTGATGGAGGGAAAAGCTGCGTCTCGTCGAGACGAAGCCGGCGACGGGTCGCACCCGCCGAACGGCGGCCGGACGGCGGCGGGCGAGGCGCCTGAAGCGGCGGGAGCAGGGGAGGTCGGGAATGGCTGTCGCGCGGGAGAGAGAGAGAGAAGGAAAAGTGGGCTGAAAATGAATTTAATTCTAAAATCTCGGGTTCAACTTGTATTTATAGCAAAATACCCCGAAATACTAATAGCCCCACAAATACATCGTGATTCATTAAAAATCATCTGTTTTCAAAAACTCTCTCTCTAACCCCAAAACCCCCTACCGGTGCTCACACAAGCACCCGAGATTCCGAGACACATTAAAAACCCAACTCTTAGGTTTTACACCTTAATGTGAATACAATCTCATCCTCGGGATCCAACGATCCCAACTACCCAAATAAACGAGCCCAGAAGGCCCAACATCGCGATTAAACTCTAAATCGCTACGTAAAACATCTTTAGGGGTTATTAACACTCCGGGATTAACATCTCCAATCCCAGGTCATCACAATATCCCCCACTAAAAGAATTTCGTCCTCGAAATTAGTACCGGTGTATCACATAACACCCAGGCTACACAACAACATGAAGCCATAACCTCGATTCTTGACCATATCAGAATCGTCTTAATAATCGCGAGGATACTTACCTCACATCAACTCTGAAACAGGGCGACTTACCCAAAACCAATATATCACCCAAGAGGCAACGTACCTCGATACGGGTCATCCCAAAAGTCAGTCCCTCATGACTGCAAAACAACCGATATTTACGACTGTAGATCGGACAATCATCCTTCGTTCTAATACAACCAGTAAGAATGCATCCTGTATGACACCTCAACCGTGGAAACGTTGACCTCGTGTCAACCCTGAAGTGGAATAGACTTCCAAATCCATTATAACGTCAAAAGTGTCAGCGCAACCCATGCTAACAATCCAAAAGCAGTTAGTCAATTGAAACTGCGAGGATCCGAATCGCTCCCGATTCCATCGTAGATATCATTTAATGACATCTCTTATCATGACTCACGATGTCTAACATACATCGTTACGAGGGAAACACTAGTATTCCACGGAGTACACACACCAAACCTGGTTTCCACTTTCAAACCTCCTCTGTCGAAGGAGTAGTCGCATCATTGCAACTCAAATTGGGAAACTCACGGCCACAGATTCACACAAAAGATATCTCATAAGGTGTCCACCTCTGGATATCCCAAGAACCACATCCTGGTCATAAACAAACAATCGAGACTCCTCAGAGTTTCAAACTTGAAAGGACATGCAATAAACCCATTGCATCCCAAATACATGGATTCCCAGATCGAATCAACGACGACTTGATGACTCTCTTGTTGGTACTCCAACATCATGAGCTGTCACAGACAAGTCTCACCAAGATTAAACATAACGTATACACGTTTCAGTGAGGCATGCTCAACCTCAACCTCGATGACATGATGACTACTAGAGTCCACCACAATCCACATCGTGTCACCTTACGATTTGCCACTTGGTTCCTACGAGCAGTATAACGGCTCTAACAAGCCCCTCTTGGTGCTGCATACACACGGCAGACAAACTAGTCGCTGCCTCTCTAGGTTCACCTCAAACCTACCAATAAGATGGACGTTTCCGCACGGCATACCATACTGTGGGAAGAAAATCCATAGAGTAGTGGGTCTTTACCCAACATTCCTCTAATGCCTATACACCCTGGACACTCCAATGTCCCTGTTTCATAGCCATGCATATAGTCATTAATTCTTGACATGAATGATTAAAATCACCATCTTATAATTATCACCATCTTATAACATCTTCATCATATGAGCATCATCATTTCATAAATATCATCATCTTATAACATCATCATCACATAAGCATCATCATCTTATAGCATCATCATCTTATACATCATCATCATATAAGCATCATCATCTTAAAGCATCATCATCTTATACATCGTCATCTTATAGCATCATCATCTTATACATCATCATCATATAAGCATCATCATCTTATACATCATCATCTTATAGCATCATCATCTCATACATCATCATCATATAAGTATCATCATCTTATAGCATCATCATCTTATACATCGTCATCTTATAGCATCATCATCTTATACATCATCATCATATAAGCATCATCATCTTATACATCATCATCTTATAGCATCATCATCTCATACATCATCATCATATAAGTATCATCATCTTATAGCATCATCATCTTATACATCATCATCTTATAGCATCATCATCTTATACATCATCATCATATAAGTATCATCATCTTATAGCATCATCATCTTATACATCATCATCTTATAGCATCATCATCTTATACATCATCATCTTATAGCTATAACAGTAAATGTACGAAATCATAGCTGAGTAAGCTTGCTGGTTATTCATTAACTTCTTTTCATTTTCCCTGGTTCATATTCATGCACATGGGCATCTTACCCTGTGGCATCTTACCACATAATAACATCGTATGGCCTCTTATCATATGGGCATCTTACCCCGTGGCGTCTTACCACGCATCACAACATTGTATGGCCTCTTACCATATGGACATCTTACCCCGTGGCGTCTTACCACACATAATAACATTGTATGACCTCTTACCATATGGGCATCTTACCCCGTGGCGTCTTACCACACATAATAACATTGTATGGCCTCTTACCATATGGGCATCTTACCCCGTGGCGTCTTACCACATAATAACATCGTACGGTCTCTTACCATATGGGCATCTTACCCTGTGGCGTCTTACCACATAATAACATCGTATGGTCTCTTACCATATGGGCATCTTACCCTGTGGCGTCTTACCACATAATAACATCGTATGGTCTCTTACCATATGGGCATCTTACCCTGTGGCGTCTTACCACATAATAACATCGTATGGTCTCTTACCATATGGGCATCTTACCCTGTGGCGTCTTACCACATAATAACATTGTATGGTCTCTTACCATATGGGCATCTTACCCTGTGGCGTCTTACCACATAATAACATTGTATGGTCTCTTACCATATGGGCATCTTACCCTGTGGCGTCTTACCACATAATAACATTGTATGGTCTCTTACCATATGGGCATCTTACCCTGTCATATGGCATCTTACCATAATATAATCATCGTGTGGCATCTTACCACATGGGCATCTTACCCAATCATATGGCGTCTTACCATATCATAAACACTGTGTGGCATCTTACCACAGGGGCATCTTACCCAATCATATGACGTCTTGCCATATCATAACCATTGTGTGGCATCTTACCACAGTGGCATCTTACCCACTCTCATATACGTCATCATAAACATCATCATGATCATTATCATCGTAAACATCATCGTAAACATCATCATCATAAACATCATCATAATCATCATCATCGTAAACATCATCGTAAACATCATCATCATAAACATCATCATAATCATCATCATCGTAAACATCATCGTAAACATCATCATCATAAACATCATCATAATCATCATCACATATACTCATGCAATTAATGCAAGGTCATAGTTTAGGAATATGTTACCGTTTGATGCTCGTACGTTTCTTACGTACCTTCCTTGCTTGAGCATTACATGAACAAACGCATTAGTATATTCAATAATAATTGAGACCATACCGAAGTATTCCACTGTCGGTTGTCTACCCAGTCTGTCCTCAGACAATACATCATATCTTTCTTTTCCCTGATTTTCTTCCAAAATCAGATTCCTTGGCTCGTAGCATATAGAGTGTTAGACATCACTATTAATGCCATCATATCGTGTTCCACACGATTCTTGCAACCACAATGGTTAGCAATACCACTTTTCATATCATAAAAGCACATAACAATTAGTCATGTCGTATAACATTAATGCCATCATGCATAAATATGTGCTATCAATAGCTTCCTAGGCCCTCAACAGCCCCAATGAGCAACCACTGCTTTGATACCAGTAATGTAAGGACCCCAAATACTTAACCATTGATTAGTGTATTAATCATTATGTGTGGCACATACTTTCCATAAAATCATTCGGGAACTCCGATGGTAATATACCATTGAATGGCAATTACAAACTTTTCTTTAACATACCATGTTAAAAGTTTATCATCCTAGCAACAAGAGACTCATAGAGTTCGCCCATTACGCCACTTTTTACATTGTGGACTTTCATAAAAATTTGGGCAGAGTCTCCCCATAAATAGAGCTATCCCGAAATAAAAGTACAGCACACAACGTAATTCCCGGCCAGGGAAAACATAATACTCATCAGAATACAACAATATCAAGTAAATTCCCAGCCAGGGAAGACACCACACATATGGCAACAAAAGTGGGTTTCAACACCCACATACACTAATGACTCTCATAATCATTTAGCAATTCTACCTCTAATTGCATGCAACATAGAATGAGAGAGAGAAAGGCTCATGCCTTTATATACAACCCATATACAAGTACCATCGTGCTCACATGCGAGCATCATAATCATGTGTATAACCATCATGGGTGTATATATATATATATAGGTACTCTATACGATACCGTGCTCCATCAAGCCCTGGTACCACGATCCTGGGAGTACATCCAATCAACAGCTCGAGCTCATCCCCAAAGCCATCGATGTACCTGTCCACCTGTCCCAACAGAGACAGCCCCCAACGGGGTGAGCATACTGTGATGACCTGAGATTAGGGATGTTAATCCCGGAGTGTTAATAACCCCTAAAGTGGTTTTACGTGGCAATTGGAATTTAATTGAGGTGTTGGGCCCTCCGGGCTCGTCTATTTGAGTAATTGGGATCGTTGGATCCCGAGGTTGAGATCGTATTCTCATTTCGGTGAAAACCTGTGAGTTGGGTTTTTAGTGTGACTCGGAATCTCGGGTGCTGGGTGTGGGCACCAGTAGGGGGTTTTTGAGTTAGAGAGAGAGTTTTTGAAAACAGATGATTTTTAATGAATCATGATGTATTTATGGGGATATTAGTATTTCGGGGTATTTTTGCTATAAATACCAGTTGAACCCGAGATTTCAATTATCGGAACCATTTCAGCACCTCATTTCTCTCTCCACCCGCGCGCCCCTTTCCCGATCCCCTTTGACCCCCGCGCGTAAAAGGCGTCGGCCAGCCGCCGTCCGGCCGCCGTTCGGCGCGTGCCACCCGCCGTTGGAATCGTCTCTTCCGGGCGCTTCTTTACATACCAACAATTTGAAGTTTGGTCGAGAATCGAGCTCGGATTTGCCAGAAAAGCGTAGGATTCGAAAACTGGATTTCATCCGATTTTTGGGACGCGATTTTGGTATGTTTTTGTTGCGATTTTTCTGATGTTTTTGGGGCGTTTTTAAGCTGGTTTTGAGTCGATTATTTCAGACTTTTTGGTTCGAAAATATTGGTTAAATTTGGTTCGAATTTCAGCTCGATTTCGTGAGTTAGGGTTCGAATTTTGGGGATTTTTGACAAGGAGTGATGATTCTTGTTATGGATTGATTAATTCATGTTGTTGATGCATTATGATGCTTGAATGTGTTCGAATTTGAGGAATTGGGTTCGAATTTAGGGCTTGGAATTCGAATTTTGGGGGTTTGGCTTGTGAGGCGATTATTGTTGTTGTTAATTGATTAATTCATGTGTTAGATGAATTATGGTGATTATTTGGGTTTGATTTGTGTTGGTTGGGTTCGAATTATTGAAGGTGTTCTTGAGCAATTTTTCGATATGTTGCATTCGTTTTCCCTCCCAGCATGTACCCTGCCCCGGGTCTTTTAGATGTTTAATTGTCGTGTGTCGACAATATTTTGAGGGTTATGGATGTGCTTGAGCATGGGTTACATGTTCGTAAATAATTGTGAATTATTTATCGTGTTAGCACATCGTTCCTCAGGGCATGGAACTCGAACAAGGTTTGGCTCGGACTTCGAGGATTTAAGGTACGTTTAGCGTACGAGCATAGTTTAAATGATGTTTTACAAGTATGATGCATGATCTAAAATACATGAAATGCTTTACTATGATGGTACCGGGACTTGATTACGTTATGTTGATTCACATGGTGAAATGCTTAGTGCCGCTATGAAGCGAGCAAATGATGGGGTGTGGTTGCTACGGAGCAAACACCGATAGTATGATGCTACTTGAAGTAAGAAATGAAAAAGATGGTATTTGATTAGATATCTAGGATATCTGTACTTTATTCCCTATTGGTAATGAATAAGTACAGAGACGTAGTTAATCAGAGAAGTGATTAACTAGTATCGGAAGTTAAGGAAATCTCATTATAATATCTAGAATTGTGATAATTGCTAGATAAAGAAAGATGTTACGAAATGTTGTTAAATTGAAACTGGCTAGGGTTAACCAATATGATGATTAACTGCATATTCAGGATTTGATGATTTATCTGTTTTGAGAGCAGGATTATTACAGGGGTACGCTATGATGAGGATGATACCATCCAGGAAGTATCACATATGTTCCACAATATTTACATTTTCGTACATTATGTATTATGTCATTATGATTATGAAATTGTGGAATTGGTATGCTCACCCCGTTGGGGGCTGTCTCTGTTGGGGCAGGTGAACAGGTACATCGATGGCTTTGGAGATGAGCTCGAGCTGTTGATTGGATGTACTCCCAGGATCGTGGTACCAGGGCTTGATGGAGCACGGTATCGTATAGAGTACTTATATACCCATGAGGGTTATATACATATTCATGATGCTCGCATGTGAGCAAGATTACTTGTATATGCGTTGTATATAAAGGCATGAGCCTTCCTCTCTTTCATTATATGTTGCATGCAATTGTGGTAGAATTGCTAATGATATGAGAGTCGTTAGTGTGTTATGTGGGGGTTGAAACCCACTTTGGTTGTCATATGTGTGGTGTCTTCCCTGGCTGGGAATTTACTTGATATTGCTGTATTCTGATGAGTGTTATGTTTTCCCTGGCCGGGAATTATGTTATGCGTTGTGCTTTTATTTCGGGATAGCTCTATTTATGGGGAGACTCTGCCCAAATTTTTATAAAAGTCCACAATGTAAAAAGTGGTGTGATGGGCGAACCCTATGAGTCTGTTGTTGTTAGGATGATGAGCTTATAATACTGTATGTTAAAGAAAACTTTGTAATTGCCATTCAATGGTAAAGTATCATCTGGGTTTCCCGAATAATTTTATTGAAAGCATGTGCCACACATAATGATTAATACACTAATCAAGGGTTAAGTATATGGGGTCCTTACATTAGTGGTATCAGAGCAGTGGTTGCTCATTGGGGCTGTTGAGGGCCTAGGAAGTTATTGATAGCACATATTTATGCATGATGGCATTAATGTTATACGATGACTAATTGTTTATGTGCTTCTATGTTATGAAAAGTGGTATTGCTAACCATTGTGGTTGCAGGAATCGTGTGGAACACGATAGGATGGCATTAATAGTGATGTCTAACACTCTATATGCTACGTGCCAAGGAATCTGATTTTGGAAGAAAATCAGGGAGAAGAAAGATATGATGTATTGTCGGAGGACAGACTGGGTAGACAACCGACAGTGGATTACTTCGGTATGGTCTCAATTATTATTGAATATACTAATGCGTTTGTTCATGTAATGCCCAAGCAAGGAAGGTACGTAAGACGCGTACGGGCATCGGACGGTAACACACTCCTAACTCTGACTATGCATTGAATGCATAAGTATTTAATGTTTATGATGATGATGATTATGATGATTTTGATAAGTAAGTTTATGACGAATATGTTATGATGACGATGTTTATGACAAGTAAGTTTATGATGATGTGATACGATGTTATGATGTGGTAAGATGCCACGGGGTAAGATGCCCATATGGTAAGAGGCCATACTCCTATATTATGATCATACTATGATTGCATAAGAATTTACGATGCCATGATGATGTGTATAATGAATAAAAAAAAAAATGATAAGATGTTTAAGATGATGTTATGATAAGTAAGTTCACAATGAAGATGATTTTATAATGAATAAAGATGATAAGATACTTATGATGATGTTATGATAAATGAAGATGATATGACGTTTACGATGACGATTATGATAAGTAATGATGATGTTAATATGATGTTTATAGAATGATATGATGTTTATAAGGTGGTAAGATGCCATAGGGTAAGATGCCCATATGCATGAATATGAACCAGGGAAAAAGAAAAGAGTTAATGAATAACTAGCAAGCTTACTCAACTATGATTTCGTACATTTACTGTTATATCTATAAGATGATGATGTTTATATGATGATGATGCTACAAGATGATAATGTATGTTTAACTATGTTACTTAGAATGGTTGAATGTCCGGTGGTCATTATGGGCAAGCGAGGAAGGTCTTGCCGCTCACATAGCTGATGAGCGATGGGGTACATCCGCTATCAAGGTGTAGCGATGGGTATCATCCGCTGATGAGCGATGGGGTACATCCGCTATCAAGGTGTAGCGACGGGTATCATCCGCTGAGCGATGGGGTACATCCGCTATCAAGGCGTAGCGATGGGTATCATCCGCTGAATAAGAGATACATCCGCTATCAAGGCGTAGCGATGGGTATCATACGATGTGTTATGTCGAGCGAGGGGGCCAATTGTGCCGCTGTCATAATGGAACCCGGACAGTCCCATTTCTAATTAACATAGTTTGTTGTGAGTATATATGTGAATATGATGTGTATGATGATGTTTATGATGAGTAAAGATGATATGATGATTATGATGATGTTTATGATGATAGGATGCCTCATTCCGCTATTTACGATGACTCATTCTTTTATGAGGATTGACGATGATTGATGCCGCCGGATATGATGATAGCGATGCCTCATTCCGCTATTTTACGATGACTCGCTCTTCTATGAGGATTGGCGATGGTTTATGCCGCCGGATATGTTAATAGCGATGCCCCATTCCGCTATTATGTGGATTTACGATGACTTATTCTTCTATGAGGATTGGCGATGATTAGTGCCACCAGATATGTTGATAGCGATGCCTCTTTCCGCTGTTATGTAGACCATGATTCAGGCTCAGGTGTATAGCGAGGTTTCATGCCACTTATTATATGACGAGGTATCATGCCGTCGGTTCTATAGCTATGTACTCAGCACGGGAATATGCCGCCTTCGAGCGATGAGTGCTGATTTTGCACTATTGTCGAGCGACGGAGACAGGTATGCCGCTATCTTGTTAGCGATGAGGTATGAGATATTGCTATTCTATTAGCTTTATTATAGCTGGCATGCGTTGTTATACATGTTTTATTATGACTATTTTACTAGCATGATGATGGATGACATATGTTGATGTACATGGACCGTCACGAGTTGATTGGGTTGTTTAGATGTCATTGTTGACATGTATCGTCACTAGTTGACGATACCTTAGATGCCATGAATGGGCATGTGCCGTCACGGGATGGCGATGACGATGGTTTAGGAGATGTCTTATTAGACATGCATCATCGTTACGATGAACAATGCGTTGAGTATACGTTTTCAGTTGTATGCCTTGGGTGCCAGTGTCGGCACAAGGTGGTGTGTACGTCACCGATTAACGTGGCCCTTATACCGAGCGGGTTGCTCGAGGAATGGATGGACGCTCTGTACATGTGATTGTACCGCAGAAATTGTGTGAGGGATCATATCACGAGTGGTGATACCATTTGAATGGCTTTTTGGCCATGTAATTTGACGACAGGAGTGATCGTGGAGGAATTGCTCACTTTCTATTGATATGACGTATGGTAGACATGACCACACCCCCCATGAGGGTGTAGGATGGGTCCTAAGGGAGTAGGATCAGGTTATGTTAAGTACATGGGGACATTGGAGTGTCCAGGGTATATCGGCATTGGAGGAATGTTGGGTAAAGACCCACTACTCTATTGATTTTTTTTCTTTCCATGGTATGGTATGCCGTGCGGAAACGTCCATCTGATTGGTAGGTTTGAGGTGAACCTAGTGAGGCAGCGACTAGTTTGCCTGCCGCGTGTGTGCAGCACCATGATGGGCTTGCTAGAGCCGTTATACTGCTCGTTGGAACCAAGTTTGGCAAATCGTAAGGAGATACGAGGTGGATTGTGGTGGACTCTGGTAGTCACCACGTCATTTGAAGTTGAAGTTGAGTATGCCTCACTGAACGTATATATGTTTATGTTTAAATCTTGGTGAGACTTGTCTGGGACAGCTCATGATGATGAAGTACCAACAAGAGAGTCATCAAGTCGTCGTTGATTTGGCCTGGGAATCCATGTATTTGGGATGCATTGGGTTCATTGCATGTCCTTTCAAATTTGAAACTCTGAGGAGTCTCGATTGTTTATTTATGATCAGGACGTGATTCTTAGGATATCCGGAGGTGGACATCTTGCGAGATGTCTTTTGTGTGAATCTGTGGCCGTGAGTTGCCCAAATTGAGTTGCAATGATGCGACTGCTCATTTGAAAGAGGAGGTTTGAAAGTGGGAACCAGGTTTGGTATGTGTACACCGTGGTATGCTAATGTTTCCCTCGTAACGATGTATGTTAGACATTGTGAGTCATGATAGAGATGTCTTGGAATGATATCTACGATGGAATCGGAAGCAATTCGAATCCTTGCAGTTTCAGTTGACTAACTGCTTTTGGACCGTTAGCGTTGAGTTGTACTGACGCTCTTCGACGTTATGATGGATTTGGAAGTCTATTCCACTCCAGAGTTTGACACGAGGTCAACGTTCTCACGGTTGAGGTGTCATTCATGATGCGTTCTTACTAGTGGTATTAGAACGAAGGATGACTGTCCGATCTACAGTCGTAAGTATCGGTTGTTTTGCAGTCATGAGGGACTGACTTTTGGGATGACCCACATCGAGGTACGTTTTGCCTCTTGAGTGATATGTTGGTTTTGTTATGTCGCTCTGTTTCAGAGTTTGAAGTGAGGTAAGTATTCTCGAGGTTTTTAAGACGATTCTGTTATGGTCAAGAATCGAGGTTCTGGCTTCATGTTGTTGTGTAGCCTGGGTGTTATGTGATACACCGGTGCTAATTTCGAGGACGAAATTCTTTTAGTGGGGGATATTGTGATGACCTGAGATTAGGGATGTTAATCCCGGAGTGTTAATAACCCCTAAAGTGGTTTTACGTGGCAATTGGAATTTAATCGAGGTGTTGGGCCCTCCGGGCTCGTCTATTTGAGTAATTGGGATCGTTGGATCCCGAGGTTGAGATCGTATTCTCATTTCGGTGAAAACCTGTGAGTTGGGTTTTTAGTGTGACTCGGAATCTCGGGTGCTGGGTGTGGGCACCAGTAGGGGGTTTTTGAGTTAGAGAGAGAGTTTTTGAAAACAGATGATTTTTAATGAATCATGATGTATTTATGGGGATATTAGTATTTCGGGGTATTTTTGCTATAAATACCAGTTGAACCCGAGATTTCAATTATCGGAACCATTTCAGCACCTCATTTCTCTCTCCACCCGCGCGCCCCTTTCCCGATCCCCTTTGACCCCCGCGCGTAAAAGGCGTCGGCCAGCCGCCGTCCGGCCGCCGTTCGGCGCGTGCCACCCGCCGTTGGAATCGTCTCTTCCGGGCGCTTCTTTACATACCAACAATTTGAAGTTTGGTCGAGAATCGAGCTCGGATTTGCCAGAAAAGCGTAGGGTTCGAAAACTGGATTTCATCCGATTTTTGGGACGCGATTTTGGTATGTTTTTGTTGCGATTTTTCTGATGTTTTTGGGGCGTTTTTAAGCTGGTTTTGAGTCGATTATTTCAGACTTTTTGGTTCGAAAATATTGGTTAAATTTGGTTCGAATTTCAGCTCGATTTCGTGAGTTAGGGTTCGAATTTTGGGGATTTTTGACAAGGAGTGATGATTCTTGTTATGGATTGATTAATTCATGTTGTTGATGCATTATGATGCTTGAATGTGTTCGAATTTGAGGAATTGGGTTCGAATTTAGGGCTTGGAATTCGAATTTTGGGGGTTTGGCTTGTGAGGCAATTATTGTTGTTGTTAATTGATTAATTCATGTGTTAGATGAATTATGGTGATTATTTGGGTTTGATTTGTGTTGGTTGGGTTCGAATTATTGAAGGTGTTCTTGAGCAATTTTTCGATATGTTGCATTCGTTTTCCCTCCCAGCATGTACCCTGCCCCGGGTCTTTTAGATGTTTAATTGTCGTGTGTCGACAATATTTTGAGGGTTATGGATGTGCTTGAGCATGGGTTACATGTTCGTAAATAATTGTGAATTATTTATCGTGTTAGCACATCGTTCCTCAGGGCATGGAACTCGAACAAGGTTTGGCTCGGACTTCGAGGATTTAAGGTACGTTTAGCGTACGAGCATAGTTTAAATGATGTTTTACAAGTATGATGCATGATCTAAAATACATGAAATGCTTTACTATGATGGTACCGGGACTTGATTACGTTTTGTTGATTCACATGGTGAAATGCTTAGTGCCGCTATGAAGCGAGCAAATGATGGGGTGTGGTTGCTACGGAGCAAACACCGATAGTATGATGCTACTTGAAGTAAGAAATGAAAAAGATGGTATTTGATTAGATATCTAGGATATCTGTACTTTATTCCCTATTGGTAATGAATAAGAACAGAGACGTAGTTAATCAAAGAAGTGATTAACTAGTATCGGAAGTTAAGGAAATCTCATTATAATATCTAGAATTGTGATAATTGCTAGATAAAGAAAGATGTTACGAAATGTTGTTAAATTGAAACTGGCTAGGGTTAACCAATATGATGATTAACTGCATATTCAGGATTTGATGATTATCTGTTTTGAGAGCAGGATTATTACAGGGGTACGCTATGATGAGGATGATACCATCCAGGAAGTATCACATATGTTCCACAATATTTACATTTTCGTACATTATGTATTATGTCATTATGATTATGAAATTGTGGAATTGGTATGCTCACCCCGTTGGGGGCTGTCTCTGTTGGGGCAGGTGAACAGGTACATCGATGGCTTTGGAGATGAGCTCGAGCTGTTGATTGGATGTACTCCCAGGATCGTGGTACCAGGGCTTGATGGAGCACGGTATCGTATAGAGTACTTATATACCCATGAGGGTTATATACATATTCATGATGCTCGCATGTGAGCAAGATTACTTGTATATGCGTTGTATATAAAGGCATGAGCCTTCCTCTCTTTCATTATATGTTGCATGCAATTGTGGTAGAATTGCTAATGATATGAGAGTCGTTAGTGTGTTATGTGGGGGTTGAAACCCACTTTGGTTGTCATATGTGTGGTGTCTTCCCTGGCTGGGAATTTACTTGATATTGCTGTATTCTGATGAGTGTTATGTTTTCCCTGGCCGGGAATTATGTTATGCGTTGTACTTTTATTTCGGGATAGCTCTATTTATGGGGAGACTCTGCCCAAATTTTTATAAAAGTCCACAATGTAAAAAGTGGTGTGATGGGCGAACCCTATGAGTCTGTTGTTGTTAGGATGATGAGCTTATAATACTGTATGTTAAAGAAAACTTTGTAATTGCCATTCAATGGTAAAGTATCATCTGGGTTTCCCGAATAATTTTATTGAAAGCATGTGCCACACATAATGATTAATACACTAATCAAGGGTTAAGTATATGGGGTCCTTACACATACCAATTCCACAATTTCATAATCATAATGACATAATACATAATTTACAAAAATGTAAATATTGTGGAACATATGTGACACTTCCTGGATGGTATCATCCTCATCCTAGCGTACCCCTGTAATGACCCTGTTCTCAAAACAGATAAATCATCAAATCCTGAATATGCAGTTAATCATCATATTGGTTAACCCTAACCAGTTTCGAATTAACAACATTTCATAACATCTTTCTTTATCTAGCAATTATCATAATTCTAGATATCATATTGAGACTTCCTTAACTTCCGATACTAGTTAATCACTTCTCTGATTAACCACGTCTCTGTTCCTATTCATTACCAATAGGGAATAAAATACAGATATCCTAGATATCTAATCAACACCACATTTTCATTTCTTACTTCAAAGTAGCGTCATACTACTGGTGTTCGCTCCGTAGCGACCACACCCATCATTTGCTCGCTTCATAGCGGCACCAAGCATTTCACCATGTGAATCAACATAACGTAACCAAGTCACGGTGCCATCATAGTAAAACATTTCATGTATTTTAAATCATGCATCATACTTGTAAAACATCATTTAAGCTATGCTCGTACGCTAAACGTACCTTAAATCCTCGAAGTCCGAGCCAAACCTTGCTCGAGTTCCATGCCCCGAGGAATGATGTGCTAACACGATAAATAATTCACGATTATTTATGAACATGCAACCCATGCTCAAGCACACCCATAACCCTCAACATATCGTCAACACACGACAATAAATCATTTAAAAGACCCGGCGCAGGGTACATGCAGGGAGGGGAACGAATGAGACAACAACGAAAATTGTTCAAGGATACCCTACAAATTTTCGAACCCTTATCTCACAAATCGAACCCAAATTAAACACCATAATTCATCTAAAACATGTAATAGGCGATCCCTAACATGAATCATCAACCCATAGCCACCCCCAAAATTCGAAATCAAACCCTCACCAAAATAGGGCAAAAATTCGAACCATAAGCCACAAATTTCGAACCAAAACCACACGCCTAACAGCAAGAATTTTCGAACCAAATCCACACGAAATTCGAAATAAATTCGAGCCAATAAATCACAATTAGGCAGGGAAATACATCACAAGCATGGAAAAAGGGGTTAGGAAGATTACCCAAACGAAAATCGGAAGAAATCGGACCAAAATCGAAGAACCCTAGAAATTGGGGATCGGCGCACTTCCGCAAAATCCGACTTCCACACGCGATGAAACTTCGAATTGATGGAGGGGAAAGCTGCGTCTCGTCGAGACGAAGCCGGCGACGGGTCGCACCCGCCGAACGGCGGCCGGACGGCGGCGGGCGAGGCGCCTGAAGCGGCGGGGGCAGGGGAGGTCGGGAATGGCTGTCGCGCGGGAGAGAGAGAGAGAAGGAAAAGTGGGCTGAAAATGAATTTAATTCTAAAATCTCGGGTTCAACTTGTATTTATAGCAAAATACCCCGAAATACTAATAGCCCCACAAATACATCGTGATTCATTAAAAATCATCTGTTTTCAAAAACTCTCTCTCTAACCCCAAAACCCCCTACCGGTGCTCACACAAGCACCCGAGATTCCGAGACACATTAAAAACCCAACTCTTAGGTTTTACACCGTAATGTGAATACAATCTCATCCTCGGGATCCAACGATCCCAACTACCCAAATAAACGAGCCCAGAAGGCCCAACATCGCGATTAAACTCTAAATCGCTACGTAAAACATCTTTAGGGGTTATTAACACTCCGGGATTAACATCTCCAATCCCAGGTCATCACACAGTTGAAGCACACTCGCTCTTCTTCTTCTAACTTTCCCTTGGAACTCTGCCTTCGAGGATATGATTGATAGGATTTTTGGCTCTTCTTCATGAATCTCCCAAACTTCTTTACGAACATTGCCATAGCGTCATTACACATTTTTTCTGGAGTCATCTCTGTGGAAGTAGGCAAGGACTCCGATGCAGTGAGAGCTTTGGTTGGTTGACTGGTACTGGGTTCATCTTCCACCCGTATACGTAGTTCAAATTCATAGGCTTTTAAGTCAGCGAATAGATCATGTAGATCTATCTTGTTTATGTCCTTCGATTCCCTCATAGCAATTGTCTTGACATCCCATTCTCTTGGAAGACCTCTCATCACCTTGAGAATAACTTCTCTGTTGGGTAACTCCTTACCCAGACTGCTAAGTTCATTAATTATACCAGTCACTCTCTCATCATATTCGTTGAGAGTCTTTCCATTTGTCATTTTGATGTGCTCAAATTTCTGTAATGCCATAGTGAGCTTGTTCTCTTTTGTTTGATCATTTCCTTCGCAAAGTTGACCAATCTTCTCCCAAATGTCTTTTGCTGTGGGACACATTTTGATCTTGTTGAACATATTTTTGTCCAAAGTTTTGAACAAAATGTCCTTTGCAACATTGTCCAGATTGGCCTTCTTTCTTTCTTCATTTGACCACTGAGATCTTTCATTCTCTACCATCTGTGGTTCACCAATTGTGATAGAGGCAGCTGTATTGATTTTCATAATCTTCATGGGTCCTTCAGTAATTACATACCACATATCATCATCTTGAGCGCTTAGATGTGCTTGCATACGAATTCTCCAGTCATCATACTCATCCTTCTTGAACATAGGGATCTTGCTAAATGATGCCATTTGAACTTTAATATATCTCAAGATTGAGAAGAACCTGCTCACCACTTGTTAGGATCGGAGGCATGTTTAGAAGGGGGGGTTGAATAAACACTGCCTCAAATTCTGATCTTCGACTAATTACTGCAAACTGTTAAGTGATGCAGTAGCTTCTCAATCAATTAAGCAAGTCAGTAGACACTAAGTGAAGTGCGGAAAACGTCTGCTGTACTTGTGAGTTAACTAAAGCAAACAATAAGAAACAAGTAAAGAACACAAGGATTGTTTCTGGAAGTTCGAAGCACAACGCTTCTACGTCTCCCCTTCTTCCTTTGCAGGAAGGATACACTAGAAGACTTAGGTTTACACTTTACAGTATACAACCTCCTTAGGCTTTCACACAGCTATGCCTAAACTCCTAGCAACACAATGTATATGATTTGTTTACAAAGTAAACTATCTAACACTCCTTTGAATGACTTTTACACTTGTAAGCTTTGAGTGTTTTTGAATGATCTTTGAGCAGTACACCAGTTTAACTTGATCTTTTATATATCAGTAGGTGTTCCTTGCTCTGGCTGAATCTACAGATAATTATCACTTGATAAATTTCTCTGTTTGAATGTATAGAATATTCGATTGTCAGTGGATTCAACTGTTTCTTCATTCATTCAGCATCTGTATTTATAGACTTCATTTCCAACGGTAAACTTTCTTGGTATGGAAGGTTCAACGTAGAATCTGTTTTCTTCTCTATTTTATTTTCCTTCCATTTTTATTCAGCAACGGCTCTTTCAATCTGACGGAATTGACGGCGATGATTTTGTAGTGCTTGTCGCTCTGTTGTACCTATGTAAAATGGAATTGTACTCTCGCTGCTGGATTCACTTCTACTGGTTTTGTAACTTCAGTATCCAGTCGTACTTTTTAGCTTAGTAGATGTTGGTTAGACTTGATGAAAGACTTCATGCAGTAGATGTTTTTATCCAGTGAGTATCTCAGTCCGGTAGATGTCTTTATCCGGTAGGTGTCTTCATCCGGTAGATGTCTTCACCCGGTGGATGTCTTTACCCGGTGGATGTCTTCATCCGGTGGAAGTCTTCACCCGGTGGATGTCTTCATCCGGTGGATGTCTTCACCCGGTGGATGTCTTCATTCAGTGGATGTCTTTATCCGGTAGGTGTCTTCATCCGGTAGATGTCTTCATCCGGTGGATGTCTTTACCCGGTGGATGTCTGTAATCACCAAAACTTAGGAATCGTTTCCCAACAGGTATCATCAAATCATCAAAGCTCGAGCAGAGGGTGACAGTATACGTACATCGCGCGAGGAAAAACTCATCCTATGTACGTTACTGCATCCAGCCCTCGTGTCTAGGTCCGGTCGCACCTGCACGTGACTACAGTTACTACCTATACTGCCTGTCATCGCCATGCTCGTCGTACCCGACACTCAGAGTAAGTCAACTCAGTCAAAATCATGGATATCAAGGAAACGATAGCTCAATATGATATGCCCATGAATCATTATGCATTATTGACATATGCAACTCAATATATCATGCAATCTTATGCGAACATAAATCCATGTCAAGTAATCTCACATATCATGAAATCCAAACCATCAAATCATATAAGACATCATATAGTGACAATTAATTCGATTTATCAAGTAATGTCAAAAAGGTCATACAATAGTATCATTGCACGCCTTTGCCAGACGTCATGATACAACTCATTTCAACGTACCTCGACCCAAGCTAATCTACCGAGACTTCTAAGATCAACCCCGGAATCTATTAACCTAGTCATAATAGTTCCAAATACAACATAATGTCACATACTAGCCTTAAGCTTATCAAAATAAAACTCAAACTTAGATCCAAAACCAATTCTCTAAATTTCAGCCTGCGCAACCGTAGAGATCGGCTCATAACTTGTCCGATACTTAAGGTGACATGAGCCTTAAGTATGATTGCATCCCACCTCAAAGCCTCTTCAATTCTATGATTGCATGTGACATGCATTCACAAACTTAAAAGAACTTTGGGTGAAAGAAAGGCTGAATTTCGAAAATGGGGATGAGAGAAGGAAGAGGAATTTTTTTTTAGGAATTAGAGAGAGAAAGTGCTAGAAAAATAAAGCAACCCAAATCTGAATATTTACATGGTAAGGGCGTGGGTTCCTATGCCATTTGGGCATGTTTTTAATTTATTTGATGCATGGTGGAATCCATGTGTCAATGCATCACTATCTTGTAAGATTAAAGGTACAAAATCATTTATTAAACATGAGTTAAATTAATAGTGCCATGCGTTTTCCAAGTGCCATGTGATCATGCACATGCTCATGCACTAAACATGTTCCACTAGTTGGTCAACTCATCCTAGTCCAAAATTCCTTATTTCAAATTTGCACTTTTAATTATCCGGGTTTGCTTAATCATCGTTAATCCGGATTAATTAGCATCGGGGCCTTACACTTCTTCCCCTCTTAAAAAGATTTCGTCCTCGAAATCACAAAACTAAGTATAACTCAATAAATCAAAACATACGAGATGTCTCAATCTCATTCATAGATACATAAGGATCATCATGTATCAATGACAATAGCTGTGGTCGTCTCAACGATCTACCACTTAATCAAAGTTCTCTATGATTCCACAAAGTTCAAAATATCGAGGCAACATCAAACCTCACTTAACGAATCATATTGATCATCGCAAATGTAATATTTCCATATTTACCTGATTCTCAACTCGAAGTCTGACGATATATTTCTCTTTGGCGTAGCAAATCTGCTCACCTCAAGCCAAATTTTAATCGTTTTCGCAGAAATTTTATCGTTCCTGGCATTTTTCTCAACAATCTTAAGTTATGCCAAAATTTCTTATCAAATATATATATATTTTTTTCATCACATCAACGATCGGTAATTCTGGCTCTGCAAAACCTGAACCGATGCCATCCCAAAAGTTTTCTGAAACGTAAATTATAGGAAACTTCTACTGGTGAATAATGATCTCTGTCAATTCCCACTAAATCACCACTATTAATTGAGACATAGATTCCAAGGTCTGGATATTTTCTCAGTTGATCCATCTGTATGGGTATGCTAAGCAATACTCATTGCTAACTTAGTGTAAGGACCCTAATCCTTAAGTGCGGAATCAAGGCATAATAGAGCTAAAGTAAATCAATCAGAGCATAAAGAACATGTTGAGTCTATGAGCTTAAGCATTACATGCCAAAAATAAGGACCACTAAAAGGATTAATTACATTCCAATCAATGAATGTTCATCTATAGTTTTATACTACTCCTAGAGTAGATACTATCCAAAATAATCCTGTCCTTTAATCCTCAAAAGAATGCTTCACAAGCTCACCACCTCAACCCGTTCAAGCTTGCTATCATGCCAAAAAGGTACCTACAAGGACAACCCCCAAACATGAGCAATAATAATCATTCATATTCAACACAATATGAAGATAAAGCGTAAATGCATAATCAAAATGAAACACTTCCTGTTTCCCCGTGCATTTCAAACGCTTCCCGTTTGGTTGTCCCTGTACCATAACTCATGAGTATAATCAACAGATTATTTTTAATGGCCAAAACATGTCATGACATCATATACCATCTCAACTGTACCACATATTGGTCACCATTCCCTAGTCTGTCCATCACAGTGTATTTTAATGCCCCTCGCTTATATTCATATGGGCGGCATAGGATAACCTCGCTACAATGGACATGCGGCGCTCCCACCCCTCGCTTCACAGAGAGCGGCAAATACCCTTTCCTCGCCCCATATGACAACCACGCTCAAATGTGACATGCGGCGCTCCCACCCCTCGCTTCACATTTAGCGGAACCAATACAAAAAGCGGCAAGCATTAAAATCATCAAAGGATGACCACGACTCATGGGATGTGCATCCAATAATCATAATATGCATCTAACATCAATATGCATAAATTACCATGTATATGCATCCACAATGCAATACCTCATATGGCATAAATCAACATGTATATGCATCCACAATGCAATACCACATATATACTCGCATCCACAATGCATAAACAATGAGTATATAAAATACATGTTACCGTTGGGTGCCCGTACGTCCACTACGTACCTTTCCAAAATGTGGAATGTGGTTGGACCTCAATTCCTTGGCTGCGTTGCCACCTGGGTTGGTTCTACATATTCACAAATACCAATATTAGAACCCAATAATAGTCCAATACCAAAAATCCCACAAAAATAACCAAAAACACCCTTTTTGGTGTCTCGCGATCGATCGCCAACAAGCCCCGATCGATCGCGAGACTACACTGTCTCAGCCAACAAATTTCAACAATCCGCGATCGATCGCGGAGCTAGCGCCGATCGATCGCGGCCTCGCCGATCGATCGCGCGCATCTCGCGATCGATCGCTGAGGCTTACTGCCTCAGCCTTGCTGCTCGCGATCGATCGCGAGAAAACGGCCGATCGATCGCCGAGCTGTGGGCATGCGGGGTTTGGGCACTATTCACCCATCTTCAACCCCATCTCATACACACCCACATACACCAACATTAATCAAACTCCACAACTCAAAACCACCCATAAACCTCAACATAAACCCATATAAACAACATCCAACCAAAACACTACCAAAATCACAACACCCAACACAAACCCATTTTAAACCCTTCAAAACCAAACCAAACTCAAATAAAACCTTACAAAATTAAAACATGAGGTACCCATACCTCTTGGGGATCTCAAATCACCCAAAATGCTCCACAAATCAAGATTTTTGAAAGGTTTCTCCTCAACCCTAGGCTTGAGCTCGAAAATATAGAGAAGGGAAGGGTTTGGTGTGATATTGGTAAAGTAAGAGTGAGGGATGTAAAGTGGGGTTTGGGTATTAAAATGTGAGGTAATTTAAAATGATACCAAAATAATTCCATGGTGTATAAAACACCCCAACATGATATTTTTCAAAGCATTTACTCAAAATGCACCATAATATCAATTAACACATGATTTCTCATAAATTGCTACAAAAGGCAAATAAATCATGCTTCCAATAATATTTACCCAACATGCATTACATGCACCCTGAAATGCAACCCCGGGTCACCCTATCCACATGACCATGCATTTCCACATAAGGTAAATAAATCCAACATATAATTAATTACCACATAATTAATCATAATAACACAATTAAAGCCAAATAGCAATTAACCATTTCGGGGATGTCACAATACTCCCCTACTTATAAGATTTCGTCCTCGAAATCACATGCACTTACCCAAACAGAAACTAAACATAAACTCATACCAGAGAATAGTTCCGGGTAGTGCTGCACCATATGCTGCTCCGTCTCCCACGTAGCCTCCTCGACACCCCTGCGATCCCACTGAACTTTGATCATCGGTATCACTTTGTTCCGAAGTCTACGGTCTGCTCTGTCCAGAATTCTAACAGGCCGTTCCACATAAGATATATCTGACTCTAACTGAACTTCGGAAGGCTGTAACACGTGAGACGGATCCGGCTCATACTTTCGCAGCATCGATACATGAAACACATCATGTATACCAGATAAAGAAGGCGGCAAAGCCAGTCGGTAAGCCAATGTGCCAATGCGCTGCAAAATCTCGTACGGTCCCACAAACCTCGGAGACAGTTTCCCGCGCATTCCAAACCGCACAACGCCTCTGAAAGGCGAGATCTTCAAAAAGACCTTATCTCCCAACTGAAACTCTAACGGTCTCCGCCGTTTATTCGCATAAGCTGCCTGTCTGTCTTGGGCCGCTTTCATTTTCTGCCTTATAATCTTTATCTTCTCTTCCATTTCCCGGATCAACTCAGGCCCTCCGACTGATCTACTGTCCAAATCATCCCAACACAAGGGCGATCTACATCGTCTGCCATAAAGAGCTTCAAACGGAGCCATCTGAATACTTGCCTGGTAGCTATTGTTATAAGAAAACTCTACCAGAGGCACTGAATCCTGCCAAGAAGCATCGAACTCCAATACACAAACTCTCAACATGTCCTCGAGCGTCTGAATTGTGCGCTCGGTCTGGCCATCCGTCTGAGGATGATAAGCAGTACTCAATCTGACCTCAGTTCCCAAGGCTGACTGAAGGCCTTCCCAAAAATGAGATGTGAATCGCGGATCTCGATCTGACACAATGGAAACGGGGATCCCATGCAATCTCACCACATCTCTAATATACAACTGCGCCATCCTCAAAAATGTAAATGTCATGCTATAGGGGATAAAGTGGGCTACCTTAGTCAATCTATCCACAATCACCCAAATAGCATCGAAGCCTGAAGCACTCCTCGGCAAATGAGTCACGAAGTCCATGGAAATGTGCTCCCACTTCCACTTCGGTATCTCCAAGCTTCTCAACTCGCCGCCAGGTCTCTGCCTCTCTGCCTTAACCTGCTGGCAGATCAGACACCTCTTCACAAAAGCGACGACATCAGACTTCATTCTCTTCCACCAAAACTGACCACGCAGATCTCTGTACATCTTCTTCCCGCCCGGGTGAATGCTAAGTCTGCTACTGTGAGCTCGCTCCAAGATTCCCTTACGCAACTCCGGCGTACTCGGAACTACCCAGCGGTTACCCAATCTCAAAGATCCGTCGTCGGCCACTCTGAACTTCGTCGGCTGACCAAGATGCACTATAGACAACCATCTCTGAACCTCAGCATCTGACCTCTGAGCTCTCCTGATGTTCTCATAAATATCTGGCTCAGCTAATAAGGTAGATACATACACTGGTGATGCATCTATATCAAAATCATAGCCGAGATGACAATAGGAGGTCATCATAGCCGACAAATGGATGACGTCCTCAGCAGAACTCCTCACTTTCCGGCTCAAAGCGTCTGCTGTCAAATTGGCTTTCCCCGGATGGTACTCTATCTCGCAATCATAGTCCTTGAGTAGGTCCATCCATCTCCTCTGCCTCATGTTCAGCTCTGCCTGAGTGAATAAAAACTTGAGGCTCTTGTGGTCCGTGTATATGGTGAATGAAGTGCCATATAAGTAGTGCCTCCAGATCTTCAGGGCGAAGATGATAGCCGCCAATTCCAAGTCATGAACTGGATATCGGGTCTCATGCGGCTTCAACTGCCTCGATGCATAAGCTACCACATGCTTATCTTGCATCAGAACACATCCAAGGCCCTGCAGTGATGCATCAGTATACAGAACAAATCTGGAGTTCTCCGTAGGGATCACCAATACTGGCGCCGTCGTCAACCGGTGCTTCAACTCCTGGAAGCTCTCCACACAAGCTTCTGACCAAAAGAAAGGCACTCCCTTCTGAGTCAACTGAGTCAGCGGCTTGGCAATCTTCGAAAAGCCCTCGACAAAGCGCCGATAATACCCGGCCAAACCAAGAAAACTCCGAATCTCAGGCACAGAAGTGGGGGCAGCCCACTCCATCACAGCCTCAATCTTCTTCGGGTCCACTGATATCCCGCTGCTCGAAATGACATGCCCCAGAAACACTACACTGCTCAGCCAAAACTCGCATTTACTGAGCTTAGCATACAACTGATGCTCTCTGAGAATCTGAAGCACTGTCCTCAAGTGTTTCACATGATCTTCCTCACTCCGGGAGTAGATAAGAATGTCGTCAATAAACACAATGACGAACTGATCAAGATACGGTTGAAACACTCTGTTCATCAGACTCATGAAGACTGCTGGAGCATTCGTCACACCGAACGGCATCACTAAGAACTCATAATGCCCGTATCGAGTCCGGAATGCTGTCTTCTGCACATCTTCCTCTCTGACCCGAATCTGATGATACCCGGATCTCAAATCAATCTTGCTATACACCCTGGTACCTTGCAACTGATCAAACAAGTCGTCTATCCTTGGGAGAGGATACTTGTTCTTCACTGTAGCCTTGTTCAGCTGCCGGTAATCGATGCACAACCGCATCGAACCGTCCTTCTTCTTCACAAAGAGAACTGGTGCGCCCCATGGCGACACGCTCGGGCGTATATAACCCTTGTCAAGGAGATCCTGCAACTGCTCTTTCAACTCTCTCAACTCTGCCGGTGCCATCCTATAAGGTGCACGAGAGATAGCGGATGTCCGTGGCAACAACTCGATCCCAATTTCAACTTCCCTGGCCGGTGGAAATCCTGGGATCTCTTCTGGAAATACATCAGCAAATTCTGCCACAACTGGTACATCCTCAACTCTCAGCTCTTTACTCTTTCCAGACGTGTCCACGGCATAAATAAGATAGCCCGTGTGCCCACGTTCCAACAGCTGAGACATCTTGATCGCTGAAATCAACGGAATCTTCGCACGAGACCCGTTGCCAAAGAAAGTCCACTGACTACCCAACTCAGGTCTGAACTTCACTGTTCTCTGCCGGCAATCTACCACTGCCTGATATTTGTTCAGAACATCAATACCCAAGATGCAGTCGAAGTCTGACATACCCAGCACAATCAAGTCTGATCTCAACTCGTTGCCCTCAAAATAAATGAGGCTATCTGCCAAAAACTGATCAGCAACGACGTTTCTTCCAGTGGGTGTCGAGACCAATAGAGGCGTGGGCAAAGAAGACGTGCGCATATGGTGTCTCTCCACGAATCCCACAGACACAAAAGAATGGGAGGCACCTGTATCTATCAAAACAAAAGCAGGGTACGTAAATAAATGGCACGTACCGGCAATCACCTCCTCTGGAGCTGCCTGAGCCTGCTCCCTGGTCAGTGCATATACTTGTCCCTGGGGTGGTCCCACTGTCTGACCTCCCGATGGACGAGGCCCAAACTGCTGCCTCTGCTGCACTGTCCTGTCCTCAAACCTTGGCCTGTTGCCCTGATACTCTGACTGGCCTCCCCTGGTGGGACAATACCGAGCAATGTGGCCCATCTTGCCACAGACATAACATGCAGGACACTTGTTTGAAGAATGTGGCCCTCCACAATTGTTGCACCTCGGCTCTCCCGGCCTATCCCCCTGTGAAGATCCTCGACTGGCGGACCAATTTCCCCTCTTGCCATCCTGTTTCTGGCCAAAGTATTTCTTTCCACCATACCGCGAAGATGAAGAGGCACCACGGGGTTTAAATGGCTCACCCCGAGGCCTCAAACTGTCACTAGTCTGCCTCTGTTGCGGTACCGGTGGTGGCATGGCATAAGCTCCCACTCCTAGCTCAGCAAGCTCCGCTCTTGTGAGAGCATCATCAAAAGAAGTTGGGTTATTGATGATAACCCGGTCATAGAGCTCCGGTCGCAGTCCTTTCATGAAATTTCTCATCTTGGCACGTCCATCAGAGGCAATATGGGGGACATACCTAAGTAGTGATGAGTACTGTGTGGCATAGTCTGCCACTGTCATGTTCCCCTGCCTCAGACTTGTAAATTCATCCTCCTTTGTCTGTCTTGCTGCTGCGGAGAAGTATCGGTTCAAGAACCTGGTCCTGAAGAGCGTCCAGTCAATCACAGCACCCAGTGCTCTCATTTCCATTACTGTGCTCCTCCACCACATCAGAGGTTTCTTGGCTAATTGAAACTCCGCTAGCCTCAGCCAAGCCGTCACAGCACAAGGAGCCGATACAAAGATCTGCTCAAGTCTTTCTAACCACTCTTCAGCCTCTTCTCCGGACTCTGTCCCCTCAAACCGGGGCGGTGATAAGACAGAAACTGAGTCAAGCTAATCTCACCCGGTAGCAATAACTGGACCACTGGTTCCATTCCTACAGCCGGTGGAGGTAGAGGATTAGCCTGTCCAATACTCGCATTCACACTACCAACGTCGCCAACTTCCTCATTAGCAGCCATGCTGTAACACAAATGTTAACAACAATCCAAAGCAATATATATATCATGTCGTTAGATAACAGGAGTGATATAAGCATGTTAGTATAACCAAATATACAAAATATGCACCACATGCATAAACATGCTTCAAATGTAAGCACCTAGCCAAACATGCTAAGGCTACCCTTCACTCGTTCCCGGGTTCTCTAACCACTGCTCTGATACCACTAATGTAAGGACCCTAATCCTTAAGTGCGGAATCAAGGCATAATAGAGCTAAAGTAAATCAATCAGAGCATAAAGAACATGTTGAGTCTATGAGCTTAAGCATTACATGCCAAAAATAAGGACCACTAAAAGGATTAATTACATTCCAATCAATGAATGTTCATCTATAGTTTTATACTACTCCTAGAGTAGATACTATCCAAAATAATCCTGTCCTTTAATCCTCAAAAGAATGCTTCACAAGCTCACCACCTCAACCCGTTCAAGCTTGCTATCATGCCAAAAAGGTACCTACAAGGACAACCCCCAAACATGAGCAATAATAATCATTCATATTCAACACAATATGAAGATAAAGCGTAAATGCATAATCAAAATGAAACACTTCCTGTTTCCCCGTGCATTTCAAACGCTTCCCGTTTGGTTGTCCCTGTACCATAACTCATGAGTATAATCAACAGATTATTTTTAATGGCCAAAACATGTCATGACATCATATACCATCTCAACTGTACCACATATTGGTCACCATTCCCTAGTCTGTCCATCACAGTGTATTTTAATGCCCCTCGCTTATATTCATATGGGCGGCATAGGATAACCTCGCTACAATGGACATGCGGCGCTCCCACCCCTCGCTTCACAGAGAGCGGCAAATACCCTTTCCTCGCCCCATATGACAACCACGCTCAAATGTGACATGCGGCGCTCCCACCCCTCGCTTCACATTTAGCGGAACCAATACAAAAAGCGGCAAGCATTAAAATCATCAAAGGATGACCACGACTCATGGGATGTGCATCCAATAATCATAATATGCATCTAACATCAATATGCATAAATTACCATGTATATGCATCCACAATGCAATACCTCATATGGCATAAATCAACATGTATATGCATCCACAATGCAATACCACATATATACTCGCATCCACAATGCATAAACAATGAGTATATAAAATACATGTTACCGTTGGGTGCCCGTACGTCCACTACGTACCTTTCCAAAATGTGGAATGTGGTTGGACCTCAATTCCTTGGCTGCGTTGCCACCTGGGTTGGTTCTACATATTCACAAATACCAATATTAGAACCCAATAATAGTCCAATACCAAAAATCCCACAAAAATAACCAAAAACACCCTTTTTGGTGTCTCGCGATCGATCGCCAACAAGCCCCGATCGATCGCGAGACTACACTGTCTCAGCCAACAAATTTCAACAATCCGCGATCGATCGCGGAGCTAGCGCCGATCGATCGCGGCCTCGCCGATCGATCGCGCGCATCTCGCGATCGATCGCTGAGGCTTACTGCCTCAGCCTTGCTGCTCGCGATCGATCGCGAGAAAAACGCCGATCGATCGCCGAGCTGTGGGCATGCGGGGTTTGGGCACTATTCACCCATCTTCAACCCCATCTCATACACACCCACATACACCAACATTAATCAAACTCAACAACTCAAAACCACCCATAAACCTCAACATAAACCCATATAAACAACATCCAACCAAAACACTACCAAAATCACAACACCCAACACAAACCCATTTTAAACCCTTCAAAACCAAACCAAACTCAAATAAAACCTTACAAAATTAAAACATGAGGTACCCATACCTCTTGGGGATCTCAAATAACCCAAAATGCTCCACAAATCAAGATTTTTGAAAGGTTTCTCCTCAACCCTAGGCTTGAGCTCGAAAATATAGAGAAGGGAAGGGTTTGGTGTGATATTGGTAAAGTAAGAGTGAGGGATGTAAAGTGGGGTTTGGGTATTAAAATGTGAGGTAATTTAAAATGATACCAAAATAATTCCATGGTGTATAAACACCCCAACATGATATTTTTCAAAGCATTTACTCAAAATGCACCATAATATCAATTAACACATGATTTCTCATAAATTGCTACAAAAGGCAAATAAATCATGCTTCCAATAATATTTACCCAACATGCATTACATGCACCCTGAAATGCAACCCCGGGTCACCCTATCCACATGACCATGCATTTCCACATAAGGTAAATAAATCCAACATATAATTAATTACCACATAATTAATCATAATAACACAATTAAAGCCAAATAGCAATTAACCATTTCGGGGATGTCACACTTAGTATCCATTACATTCTGAAAATAGTATCGAATTCTGATATTATCCTCGGATCTCAATCAGATACATCTATTACAGAAACTCACTGTAACTAAACCACATTATCCATATCTTAAACATGTCGTCTTCTCATAGACATATAGACTATCACATGAAATCAATATCTTGTATTGAATAGTCAATCAATTTCGATTCAACTTGTTTTACATCTCTGTTTGGTCTAAAAAAAATTTGGGTTATAAAACTCAAAACTAGAAATTTCCCAAATTCATTGTGGTACTTACAAATCCTGTAGTATCCCATTAGGTCTCGTATTTTTATCTTGACCTGCTGGCATGTCAAACAATTTGCCACAAAATTCAAAAATTTCTTTCTTTATACCATCTCATCATAAATAGGATATCGAGAATGATACATCTCATCATTCCCAGAATAACACTATGTTCTCTATAGTGTGCTTTCTACTGTAATACGTCTTTCAAATCAGTAAAATTCTATATACTGATTTTTCATTCGCAACCACCACTAACTGGCATACTAAATTTACTTGGTTGATAAGACAGAACCAATTTCTTAACTCAATATCTGTATGGGTTTGTCCTTCGAGTCTTTCCGATCGTCAAAATCAGATGTTATCAAACTGCAAAGCAAACATCGATGCTACCATTGCACCTTGCACTTTTAGGTTCAGTGCATCTGCTACTAGTTTCATTTCCCTTGATTTATATTGACTATCAAAGTCAAATTCTTTAATAAATCCAGTCATCGCTTATATCTCAAGAATATGCAATCATCTTTTCATGATACATTAGAACATATCTTCAAATCTTTGACATACGTATTTGCACAACTACATATCTCCCTGAACCAGTTAACCACATCAACATTGGGGCTGTAGTTCACTTCCATTTCAGTTTCAGTTATGAAAACAGCTTTCTCATTCATCTGACCAAACGAATATCAAATTTCTTCTTGGTCAATGTAAGGACCCCCGTGCCCTTTACCCGATATTAGTGTATTAACCACCATGCTTAGTGCATACTATCATGTTAACAAGGGGAAAGTAATTACATGCAACTCTAGCATAAATGCCATCTATAAAATTCCTTTATATTAATCGTATATTGTCTATACTTTCCCAACATATTCCATAAAACATGCCATGCACCTTTCAACATACACTAATATGCTCTCAATTCATTTAGCAATTCCACATTTAATTGCATGCTAACCGTAAATGAATAGAGAAAAGCCGTAGCCCATTTATACATTCCATATAAACGTAATATGTACTCACATAAGAGCACCCAATGAATAAGCGTGTATCTAATGTATAAAACACTCTACTGGATACCGTTACTGGTGCTTCGATCCTGGAAGCACCTCTCAAGCTCAACTCGATCTCGACTCTGGATCTGAGCGCCTATCCATCCAGCTCTGGTACCTCAATCATGGAAGTACTTCAATCCACAGCCCGAGCTCAACTCCAAAGCTGCTGCTACACCTGTACCACTGCCCCAACAGAGACAACCCCCACATGGGGTGAGCATACCAATATCCCAAATCCCATGATCACAATAATGCAATTCATAATTTACAATATGTAAATGCTATGAAATATAAAAGATACTCCCTGGATGGCATCATCATCATCTGGGATCCCCTGTACTGTCCCTGTTCTCAAAATAACTGAAACCATCAAATTCTCAAATGCCAGTTAATCATTACATTGATTAACGAATTCACTAGCCATATACCGGTATAATAATCAACACTATCAAATCATTAAACAATGATTACAAATTCCCCATATATTTCACTTATGGTTCCATAATTCTATTTCATAGCTCGCTCTACAATAGCGGCGTTTCATTTCCACACATACTCAACAGTAGCGGCGTCATAATCGATGTTCGCTCACATGCGACAACATCCCAATCATTGCTCGCTCAAAAGCGGCACCATGCAATTCTCAATGCATATATAGACATTTGAAGCAAGTACCGTAAACCATGCATTTCAATCTCCGTTTATTGCTAATACCATGTGTCATGCATTTCCACACACATTCATTGCAATACAGTGTACCAAGCACTCAACAATTGAAATTATATTAAAGGGCTATGCTCGTACGTCATACGTACCTTATACTTTCCGTAGTTCAAGTCCAAACCTTGCCTTGGTCCCGTGACCGATGAATTACATGCTAAACACGATAATAATCCATAATTAATCTCAAGCATGCAATCACGTGCCCAAGCACGTTCACAAACCCCAAATATATCGTCATCCATGATGATTAACCATTTTAAAAGGCCCCGGGCAAAGCATGCATCGAAAACTCAACACGAATTAATTCCCCAAAATAAGGCATTGGCGATCGATCGCATGATTTCAGGCGATCGATCGCCTCGCGAAAATAGGAACAGGGGATCGATCGCTCCTTTTCGAGAAATCGGTCGCCTCTTACCGTAAATGGCCACTGCCTCATTGCGATCGATCGCTTCATTTGAGGCGGTCGATCGCCTCACTGTTCATCTTCCTGAAATTTCTAACAACGTCGCGGCGATCGATCGCCCTGCCCTAGGGATCGATCGCCTCGACCTGCAAAAGCCAAGAATGGCGTTTTTCTTGCAAAATTTTGCCCAACAACAATCTTCACACCCCTTACAACATTAAACCTCAAAGTAAACACCATAAAAACTCCTCAAACCAACCAACCCAAAATTCTTTAAAATTCCAAAACTCAAACCCAACCCATAAAACCACCAAACCACACAAAACCACAATCAAATCGAAGACAATTACGAGGGGAAGAAACTTACCAGCTTATCTTCGAGAAATCCGGCTCCTAGGACGAGCCTCCAACGATTTCGCCCATCAAAGGGAAAGGGAAAGGGTTTGGGTGAGAGAGTGGTGTGAGAGGGAGAGGAGAGGAGAGGAATGGATTCCAAATGACGAAACCCCGAGTCCAACTGGTATATATAGCAAAAATGCCCCAAATTACCAATACCTCCACAAATACATCATGATTCATTACAAATCATCTGTTTTCAACAACTCTCTCTCCAACATCAAATCCCCATACAGGCCCCAACATAAGGCACCCCGGACTCCAAGTCCCACTAAAACCCAACTCAAAGGTTTTCCACCAAAATGAGAATACAATCTCAAATCTTTGGATCCGACGATCCCAGATGCCCGATTAAACAACCTCGGGAGATGCCAAACCACAATTAATTCCTAATTGCCACAATTAAAAATCCATCAAGGATTAATACCATACCGGGATTAACACCATAAATCCCCGGACATCACAATTATCCCCCACTAATAAAATTTCGTCCTCGAAATTTGCACCGGCGTACTCTACGTAACACCAGGACTACACAACCAAAGTAAAACCACAACCTCGATTCTGGACCACAATAGAATCAAATCATCAACTGCGAGAACTGATCGCTTTTATTTTAAACAATTATTTCCAATCTAGCGATTTTAGACCGCAAGTGCACGGTGTCAAGTTTTAGTATAGATAGGAAGATACGGATTGTCGAACCCACAGAGACTAACAAGTAATTACCAAATAAGATTTCTTTTAACTATATTTAACCTACGATGATAAATTGATAATTAAACTAAACTAATTTAAACTACTCTAATCCAACCAAGTCAATAAAAGTAAACGAGAAAAATCCACAAGATAAGATTATCGAGACTTTGGCTCACCAATGTAATTCCCTACAATTCTCGATTGAATATTCAAATATTTCTAAGGTGACGAGTTCTCCAAATTTATCTAATATACTCTCTCGAGCTATATTAAACCTAATATCAAATTGCAGTAAGTCACTCTCGTGCACTCATTGAACAACTCGATATTGCATAAGATCCATGAAAACTCCTAGCTTTCGATTACTAGATATCTATGGCTATCACGCATGTATTTGACGTCATCTCTCGATCTCGGTCTTAAATCCATGGTATGAATTATTAATTCCGTATCATAAAATCATCTCTCGATCTCAATTATGATACTAACATCATTCAAAGGTGATCAATCCTCTAAAAGCATGAAGAACATAAAACATACGCAAAGAACTAAAAGAATTCAATCATTAAATCATCAAATCGAAGGTTCATAACAAAGGTTCGCCTAGCCTCGATAAATAAAATTAGTTCAACATAGTAAATCAAAACAAATCAAAACTAAGAATTAAAGACAAAGAAAAACTCCCAGCGTCGACTCCGGTTGTAGATCTTCGCTCCTTCTCTTGCTTCCTTCTCGATCGTGTCTTTTTATCGCCTTGTTGGGTTGTTCCAATTCCTAGGATGAATAGGTGAAGATGGATGAAGGTTGAATGGTAGAAGGATGGAGGCTGGACATGAAGTGAAGGAAAGTGAGGGGAGAAGAAGGTGGAGGCTGTGGTGATTGGGTTCCTAGGTTAAAATCTGATGATATTCTTGAGTAGGTCTCCTTCCTGCCTTTTAAAAATCCCGTGCATCAAATAAGGAAAGCAGTCCAAAATTTCCAAAATTCATCAGGCGTAATGACGCCTCTGAAGTGGCGTAGTTACGCCTGTCGATGTGTCAACAAATCTGGCTTCCCGCGTGATAGGCGTAATTACGCCTCCAAAGTGGCGTAATTACGCCACTTAAATTTTCAAAAGCCGTGGGCTAGGCGTAGTTACGCCTCAAAGTAGGCGTAATTACGCCTGTTGAATTAATTCAATGATGTTTCTTCGCCTTTTTCCAGCTTCTGGCGAGTTTCGTATTTTGGCCATAACTTTCTCATATGAACTCCAAATTTGATGAATCAGCTGTCCACGCGAAGATAAGAGAAAGTTCTACAACTTATATGTGGACCACATTTCCAAAACATGGCTCGAACATATAGTAATTTGAGGAGAAAGGAGCAACATGTGTCTTGGATTCTGGTTTTTTCCTCTTTTCTTCAACTTTATTCATTCTTTCATCATTTTTGGTTCATTTCTTCTACTTTTATGCATTTCAACATTGATTCCTGAAATATAAAAATATATACCATAAACCGTAAAATAATCCAAGAATCAACACCAAAACATATACATATCATAGCCTAAAAATGCGTAATATTCAACCCTATCAACTCCCCCAAACTTATCACTTAATCGTCCTCGATTAAGCATTAAAATCATAAGGTAGAGTTCATTATTGATATTTGAAACAATTATTTCATGACTTGCTTATTCTCAGAAATCTCATGCACATATACAAAAGTTGACAAGACATGTTTTCTCCTAATTCAAGCAACATCTCTCAAAATCGGAACGTGTGTGTGTGCTCTAGTCAATCTCAAGTTTCATGCACATATTCAAGATCAAATCATGCTAATCAACTCAAAGTCGAGATTATCATCAAGCATTACATAGGCCTATTTTCAAACAACTTCTCCAATAATGATAGTTACTCCCTAGACTTGGATCAAAAGGACTTTTTAAGCTTGTAATGTAAGGCCTTTGGTGTTGGCTTCAAAGAAAAGATAGGATAAGCGCAAAGAAGAGAGTATAATCATTTACAATTCAAATGTTTTGCACACATCGAGCTTCTCTTCTTTTTCTTTTATAGCATTGGCCACTTTGGGTCTTATTTAGTCAATCTTTTTCTCAAGGTTTTTTTTTGTCTATCTTTTTCTTTTCTCATTCATCAATTTTTTTAAATAAGCTCATCAAGATATAATAATTCAAGTGCATCGAATGATATTCATTATACTCCCTTAGGGTAAGGATAACGTTTTCATTTAGGCTCAAATAAGGGTAAGTATAATGAGTTTGCCAAGAATGTCGAATGGGGGTCTAATCATATGCAATGCATATACCATTCTTTTTTCAATAAAGCTCAAATGGGACACTAGGGATTGATATGAATCATGGTAAGCTTGAAAGGCTCAAACGTTTCAAAGATCGCCTAGATCATTTCCAAGTCAAGTTTGTAACTATAAAATTTCGCCTCAAAGTGTCATCATCAAATAAGTTCTAGGATAGCTCTAAGATGCTCAAGACAAATCATTAAGGTCACAACAATTATCACTATTCAACATGCAATCCACAAGATCATGACTCATTGTGCTCAATATATTCCTCAATCTTGACATGCTAACTCAAATTAGGATATTCATGTACAAGTCCAATTACAAATCAAGTTCATATGCATAGTGAGATCAAAATCCTCATTGAATAGTCACTACTATAATTCATTTTTTTCTCAAGTTCGAACTCATAAAAAAAAAATTTAGCTCATAATAATCGGACGATGCAAGTGTCATTTAAGCACACAACAAGTGGTTAAAACAAGTACAACATGCAAGCTACTACTCCCCCAAACTTAAATCAAACATTGCCCTCAATGTTTAAAAGAATCAAAAGGGAAACAGTGAACTCCCCTGATCAAGACGCTTGCATGAGGGTTGAGGAAGATTCGCTTTTGAAAGCTCCACTGTTGTAGGTTTCATCGCTCCAACTGAGTACCTATCAAGAGAAGAATGCAAATAATAAAATAGTCGACTCGAGAGATAAACAAACTAAAAACAAAAACTGAAAATCAAATAACAAAACTAAATAACAATAATTCTCAGTGCAGCGATTCTCTACCGCAAGTGCACGGTGTCAAGTTTTAGTATAGATAGGAAGAATACGGATTGTCGAACCCACAGGGACTAACAAGAAAGTACAAAATAAGATGCTTTTAACTATATTTAATCTACGAAATTGAATTAATAATTAAACTACTAATTAATTAAATTAACTACTAATTCAACCAAGTCAATAAAAGTAAACGAGAAAAATCCACTAGAGAAGATTATCGAGACTTTGGCTCACCAATGCAATCCCCTACAATTCTCGATTGAATATCCAAATATTTCTAAGGTGACGAGTTTTCCTAATGCATTCGTTATACTTTGGTCCAGTTATAACAAGTCTAATATTAATGTTGCAGTAAACCACTCCCGTGTCCTTATTGCACAATTAATATCGAATAAAGATCTATGAAAACTACTAGCCTTCGATTTTGGTAAATCTATTGCTATCACACGTGTGCTAGATTTTACTTGGTCCGTCTCAACCTAAAACCCACGATATAATTTACTCTATCGTATTGCAATATCCTATGGTCAATTCAATCGCAATATAACAATCATTCAAGGGTGATCAATCCCTCAAAAGCAAGAAGATCAATAAATTATACGCAAAGAATTAAAGGAATTCAATCAAATAAATCATCAAATCATAGGTTCATGACAAAGGATTGCCTAGCCTCGATAAATAAATTAGTTCAACATAGTAAATCAAAACAAATCAAAACTAATATTAAAAGACAAGAATAAACTCCCGATGTCGACTCCGGTTGTAGATCCTCGCTCCTTCTCTTGCTTCCTTCTCGATCGTCACTTTAATCGCCTTGTTGGAGGTGTTCCAAAATCCTAGGATGATTGATGGATGTAGGTGAATGATGGTGATATGGAGGATGGGAGGATGGATGGAGGCTATTCCTAGGGTGTAAAATATGATAAAAGTCCATATTTTCGTCCAAGACCTAATATATATAATGGTGAAGGAGTTTGGTAAAGTTTGGACACAAAATAACCAAGAAGGAAACAAAATCTCAAAATTTTCGGGTTTGGCGATAGATCTTCGTCAGTTGGCGATCGATCGCGGAAACATTCTGGATGGTGGCGATCGATCTTCGTAAGTTGGCGATCGATCGCGGACCTCAAATCTCCAATCTTGCGATTTGGTCCCTCCTTTTCCAGATTTGCTCTGTTTGGTCCTTTTCAGCATTTTTAAGCCCATTTCATCCACTTTTATGCATTTGGACCTAGATTCCTGACATATACAAATATATACCAAAACGTGTAATATTTTCTAGGAATCACTACAAAAACACCCCTAATCATGTATCAAATTAAGTGTAAAAATCACACTTATCAACTCCCCCAAACTTAAACTTGATCGTCTCGAGCAAGAAATAAGATCAAAATGTAGAGTTCAATTTTCATAATTCAAATAAACCAATTCCCAGTCAATCATGTAGCTCATACATCTCACTTACAGACAAACAAGAGTCAATCAAAAATGTTCAACAAGTTGTGCTTTTTAGATCGAGTAACATGTCTCCAAATCAGAATGTGCGTGTGTGCTATTGTCATTTTCAAGTTTCATGCAAATTTCATAGATCAAATCATGCTATTCAATGAAAAGTAAGATTATCTTTGAGCATTCCATAGTCCTATTTTCAAACACTTCTCCACTAATGTAGTCACTCCCTAGACTTGGATCAATAGGTCTTTTTAAGCTTGTAGTGTTAGGCCTAGGTGTTGGCTTCAAAGAAAAGATAGGGTAATACAAAGAAGAGAGTATAAGCATGTAAAATTTTAAATTTTTAGCACAACTTGAGCTTCTCTTCTTTTTCTCTTTATTTTTTTTTTTTTTTTTTTTTAGCCTTGGCCACTTTGGGTCTTAATTAGATTTTTTTTTTCAAGGCTTTTTATATTCTTTTCTTTTCTCATTCATCAATTTTTTCAATAAGCTCATCAAAGTATAGCAATTTATGTGCATCTAATGAGAATCATTATACTCCCTTTGGGTAAGGAAAATTCTTTTCAATTTAAGCTCATAAAGGTGGGTATAATGAGTTTGCCAAAGAATGTTGAATGGGGGCTAATTGTATGTTAAACATACTCCATTCTTTTGTAATTAAAGCTCAAAAATGGGACACTAGAGATTGATATATACATGGTAAGTTTGAAAGGCTCAAACGGTCGAAAGATCGCCTAGATCATTTCCAAGTCAAGTTCACAACTATAAAATTTCGCCTCAAAGTATCATCATCAAATAGTTTCTAAGGTATTCTAAGATGCTCAAAATAATTCATTAAGTTCACAAAGATTTTCACTACAACAAATGCAATTAACAAGATCGTGACTCTATGTGCTTAATGTATTCCTCATCTTTGACATGCTAACTCAAAACAAGATATTCACAAACAAGTTTTACAATCATCGAAACTCAAGTTGACATGCATAGTGAGATTAATATCATCATGGAATAGAGACCACTACTATGATTCATTCTTTTTCTCAAATTTGAACTCAATTTTTTTTTTAAGCTCATAATAAATAGACGATTCAAGTGTCAATTAAGCACACAACATGTGGATAAAACAAGAAAAACATGCAAGCCATTCCCCCAAACTTAAATCAAACATTGTCCTCAATGTTGAAATGAATCAAAGGGAAACAGTAAACTCCTCTGATCAAGACGATTGCATGAGGGTTGAGGAAGATTGGCTTTTGAAAGCTCCACTGTTGTAGGGGTTCATCGCTCCAAATGAGTACCTAGCAAGAGAAGAATGCAAATAAAAAGTCGACTCGAGAGATAGACAAAACAAAAAACAAGAACAAAAACAAATAACAAACTAAATTGCCAAAGGATACGCTTGGGTTGCCTCCCAAGAAGCGCTGATTTCTAGTCGTCGTCTTGACTATCAGAAGCAACCATCAAAGAGCGGTTGTCAGCCCATAGTAAGTATCATATGATACAACAAATGGGTCTTCATTTAGTATGCCCTCGAGATTGTCATGATTGTAACGGTGTAAGCTCGTTGCTCCAACAACATTCTTGAAGTGGTAGGTATGGGAGAATGATTCTTGAGTTGGCTTCATATCTTGGAGGATGTAGTGCGGTGAAGTTGGCATCGATGGAAAATAAGGATCCACATATGGTATAGAACATGTCTCCATCAATGGGCTCAAATCAGAATCTTCGAAAGTCTCTTCCTTTTCCAATATCACACTCGACTCATCTTCACATGAGAACTCCTCGGATAACATCTCTGAAGTAGGCTCAATCTCTTTAAGAGGCTCAAGTTCCCTTGACTTCTCCACATGAGTATGATCACTCCCCCAAACTTGGTTGGTTGAGTGATCATCATCATATAACCAAACTCGATTCATCGCCTCTTGATTGGTAGCTCTCGTATATTCCTCCTGGAAGCTAGTTGAAATTGTTTCCATAAGGGCCGTCATTTGCTGCTCCAGGTGGCGCATAGAGTTGGATTGGCACTCCAAACTGTTCTCAGTTGATGCCATGAATCTTATTAAGGTATCCTCTAACTGAGTCGTGACGTCTGCAGAACTATCTCTCCTCTCTTGGTGATGTTCAAATGGTTGGGGCATATCATTAGGGTAGTGAGGCTCCGGTGGGTATTGGTGACTCCAACCTTGTAGTGAAGGATCACAATGCCAGTGATAATCAAAGTCCGCCATATCATTGAATAGGTGCAACACACTGTCCTCATCTCTATCAACCAGGGGACTCCCAGTTACCAGTGCTCCGCTGAATACCCACTCTCGTGTCTGTGCATCCAACCCTTTGAAGAAATATTGCAGGAGAGTATAGTTCAAAAAGTTGTGATACCGGAATGTGTTGGCCAATTCATTGAATCTCCCCCACGCTGCATAAAACGGCTCTGAATATTGTTGGGCAAATCTTGTGAAGACTTGTTGATGAAGCATCACAAGTACCTTGAAAGAAAAACAAATAAAACAATTAAAGTTTTTTTTTTTTGTTTAAAATAAATATATACAAAGGAAAAAAAATGGTTAAATTACAGTCAAAGCTTCTCTTATGATATTACTAAAGTTAGTCCCCGGCAACGGCGCCAAAAACTTGATCGCTTTTATTTTAAACAATTATTTCCAATCTAGCGATTTTAGACCGCAAGTGCACGGTGTCAAGTTTTAGTATAGATAGGAAGATACGGATTGTCGAACCCACAGAGACTAACAAGTAATTACCAAATAAGATTTCTTTTAACTATATTTAACCTACGATAATAAATTGATAATTAAACTAAACTAATTTAAACTACTCTAATCCAACCAAGTCAATAAAAGTAAACGAGAAAAATCCACAAGATAAGATTATCGAGACTTTGGCTCACCAATGTAATTCCCTACAATTCTCGATTGAATATTCAAATATTTCTAAGGTGACGAGTTCTCCAAATTTATCTAATATACTCTCTCGAGCTATATTAAACCTAATATCAAATTGCAGTAAGTCACTCTCGTGCACTCATTGAACAACTCGATATTGCATAAGATCCATGAAAACTCCTAGCTTTCGATTACTAGATATCTATGGCTATCACGCATGTATTTGACGTCATCTCTCGATCTCGGTCTTAAATCCATGGTATGAATTATTAATTCCGTATCATAAAATCATCTCTCGATCTCAATTATGATACTAACATCATTCAAAGGTGATCAATCCTCTAAAAGCATGAAGAACATAAAACATACGCAAAGAACTAAAAGAATTCAATCATTAAATCATCAAATCGAAGGTTCATAACAAAGGTTCGCCTAGCCTCGATAAATAAAATTAATTCAACATAGTAAATCAAAACAAATCAAAACTAAGAATTAAAGACAAAGAAAAACTCCCAGCGTCGACTCCGGTTGTAGATCTTCGCTCCTTATCTTGCTTCCTTCTCGATCGTCTCTTTTTATCGCCTTGTTGGGTTGTTCCAATTCCTAGGATGAATAGGTGAAGATGGATGAAGGTTGAATGGTAGAAGGATGGAGGCTGGACATGAAGTGAAGGAAAGTGAGGGGAGAAGAAGGTGGAGGCTGTGGTGATTGGGTTCCTAGGTTAAAATCTGATGATATTCTTGAGTAGGTCTCCTTCCTGCCTTTTAAAAATCCCGTGCATCAAATAAGGAAAGCAGTCCAAAATTTCCAAAATTCATCAGGAGTAATGACGCCTCTGAAGTGGCGTAGTTACGCCTGTCGATGTGTCAACAAATCTGGCTTCCCGCGTGATAGGCGTAATTACGCCTCCAAAGTGGCGTAATTACGCCACTTAAATTTTCAAAAGCCGTGGGCTAGGCGTAGTTACGCCTCACAGTAGGCTTAATTACGCCTGTTGAATTAATTCAATGATGTTTCTTCGCCTTTTTTCAGCTTCTGGCGAGTTTCGTATTTTGGCCATAACTTTCTCATATGAACTTCGAATTTGATGAATCAGCTGTCCACGCGAAGATAAGAGAAAGTTATACAACTTTTATATGGACCACATTTCCAAAACATGGCTCGAACATATAGTAATTTGAGGAGAAAGGAGCAACATGTGTCTTGGATTCTGGTTTTTTCCTCTTTTCTTCAACTTTATTCATTCTTTCATCATTTTTGGTTCATTTCTTCTACTTTTATGCATTTCAACATTGATTCCTGAAATATAGAAATATATACCATAAACCGTAAAATAATCCAAGAATCAACACCAAAACATATACATATCATAGCCTAAAAATGCGTAATATTCAACCCTATCAAGAACACCAATCTCGCACCAAGCTCTACAGTAAAGCAAACACCAAGACCAATATAAACCCAAAAGATAATAACATACCTCAATGTGAATCATCCCGGAAGTCAGTCCATCATGACTGCAAATCAATCAAAACCCCATTGGTTCTAACATAGATATCTCTCCATGATATCCACTACTCGCCCACGATGCTTAACACACATCGTTAAGATGGGAACCACTAGTATACAATCAGTATACTCCCGGGAAAAATCCGGTTTCGCTTTCCCTATCATCTCCTCCAAAGGAGTAGTTGCACCACTTGCAACCCGGATCGGGTAAACCACGGTCACTAATCTACACAAGACACATCACTACAGATGTCTACAACCATGTGTTCCAAGATAAACAATTGCATTCCCAAACACGTGTCGACCGTGACACTAAACAAATCCAAATCCTGGCCATCCCTCATTTATCCTGGGATTCAACAATCCTAAAACAGGAAGGCTATCGAATTATCCAACAAGAACTACCATGGTTCCAAAACACGACAATCTCTCCCCAGGGGAAGTCAACAACCCTCACGATCATTCATCGGAATGCATCGTGTCATCGAGATTACCGATCTCGAATTGCCACAATCTCCCACCGGAGATTCATCAAACCAAGCACACAAATCCGACGTTCAGCAAGGAACGAAATAGAGTTGGCATTCTTATACACAGACGGGCATACATGACTAAGCACCAACACAACAGGCACACTCAATGTGATATCCCCGAAATGGTTAATTGCATTTGGGCATTAATTGTGATTATATGATTAATTATGGTGGTAATTAATTATGTGTTGGAATTATTATGTGGAAATGCTTAGTCACGTGATAGAGTGACCCGGGATAGCATTTCAGGGTACATGTTGGGCATGCTGGGAATTATGGTTGGAAGCATGATTTATTTGCCATGGTTAGCAATTAATTGGAAATCATGATTTAATTGATATTTTGGTGCATTTGGTTTAATGCTTTGGAAAATATCATGTTGGGGTGTTTTATACACCATGGGTTGTGGATTGCATTTTTAATTAACTCAACTTTTATACCCAAACCCCACCTCATCCACTCTTACTTTTACTTTACCAAACAACACCCAAACCCTTCCCCTTTCTCTCCATTTTCGAGTTCCAGCTTTGGGGTGAAGAGAAACCTTTCAAAAATCTTGATTTGTGGAGTATATTGGGTGATTTGAGATCCCCAAGAGGTATGGATACCTCATGGTTAATTTTGTTGTGTTTTGTTTAAGTTTGATATGGTTTGAAGAGTTTTAAAATGGGTTTGTGTTGGGTTGTTGTGGTTTTGGTATTATTTAGGGTGGATGTTAAAGATATGAGTTAATGTAGATGTTTATTGATGGTTTGAGTGGTTTTGTATGTTTGGTGTTGGATTAATTGAGTTTGTTTGAGTTGGGGTTGAAGATGGGTGAATAGTGCCCAAAAATCGGGTATGCAGGACTCGGCGATCGATCGGCGCCTTTCCGCGATCGATCGCGAGCTGCAAGGGCTAGAGGCAGTGGACTTCAGCGATCGATCGCGAGTTTGGCACGATCGATAGGCGTGGCCGCGATCGATCGGCGCAAACTCAGCGATCGATCGCGGATTGGCAAATTTTGTTGGGCGAGGCAGAGAGGTCTCGCGATCGATCGGGGCTTTATGGCGATCGATCGTGAGACACCAAAAATGGTGTTTTTGGATTTTTTTTGTAGGATTTTTGGTATTGGACTATTATTGGGTTCTAATATTGATTTGTGTGAATGTGTAGAACCATCCCAGGTGGCAACACAGCCAAGGCATTGAAGTCCTACCATATCCTACATTTTGGAAAGGTACGTAGTGGACGTACGGGCACCCAACGGTACATGTATCTTATATACTTATTGTTTATGCATTGTGGATGCAAGTATATATGTGGTATTGCATTGTGGATGCAAATACATGTTATGCATGATGTTTATAGATGCATATTATTATTGGTGCACATCCCATGAGTCGTGGTCATCCCTTGATGATATTAATGCTTGCCGCTATTTGTTTTGGTTCCGCTAAATGTGAAGCGAGGGGTGGGAGCGCCGCATGTCACATTTGAGCGTGGTTATCATATAGGGCGAGGAAAGGGTATTTGCCGCTCAATGAGAGGCGAGGGGTGGGAGTCCCGCATGTCCATTGAAGCGAGGTTATCCTATGCCGCCTATATGTAAATAAGCGAGGGCATTAAAATACATTGTGATGGACAGACTAGGGATTGGTGATCAGTATTTGGTATTGATGAGCTGGTATATGTCATGACATGTTTAGACCATTAAAAATAATCTATTGATTATACTCATGAGTTATGGTACAGGGACAACCAAACGGGAAGCGTTTGAAATGCATGGGGAAAACATGAAGTGTTTTATTATGATTATGCATTTACGCTTTATCTTCATAATGTGTTGAATATGAATGATTATTATTGCTCATGTTTGGGGGTTGTCCTTGTAGGTACACGTTTGGCATGATAGAAGGGCTAGACGGGTTGAGATGGTGAGCTTGTTGAGGATGCTTTTAGGACTTGAAGGACATGATTATTTTGGATAGTATCTACTCTAGGAGTAGTATAAAACTATAGTTGAACACATTCATTGATTGGAATGTAATTAATCCATTTGGCAGTCCTTATTTTTGGCATGTAATGCTTAAGCTCATAGAATCAACACGTTCTTTTACACTCTGATCTTTTATATTAGCTCTATTATGCCTTGATTCTGCACTTAAGGATTAGGGTCCTTACATTAGTGGTATCAGAGCAGTGGTTAGAGAACCCGGGAACGAGTGAAGGGTAGCCTTAGCATGATTGGCTAGGTGCTTACATTTGAAGCATGTTTATGCATGTGGTGCATATTAATGTATATCCTGTTATACTAACGCGCTTATTCTCATTCCTGTTATCTAACGGCATAACATATATATTGCTTTGGAATTGTTGTTAACATTTGTGTTACAGCATGGCTGCTAATGAGGAGGTTGGAGATGTTGGTAGTGTGAACGTAAGCGTTGGACAAGTGAACCCCCTACCTCCACCGGCCGTAGGCATGGAACCCGTAGCTCAGTTATTACTACCGGGTGAGATCAGTTTGACGAAATTTATGTCTTACCATCCGCCCCGGTTTGAGGGGACAGAGTCCGGAGAAGAGGCTGAAGAGTGGCTGGAAAGACTTGAACAGATCTTTGTATCGGCTCCTTGTGCTGTTACAGCTTGGCTGAGGCTGGCGGAGTTTCAGTTAGCTAAGAAACCTCTAATGTGGTGGAGGAGCACGGTGATGGAGCTAAGAGCACTAGGTGCTGTGATTGATTGGACACTCTTCAGAACTAGGTTTCTGAACCGGTATTTCTCCGCAGCGGCGAGACAGATAAAGGAGGACGAGTTTACAAGTTTGAAACAGGGGAACATGACGGTGTCAGACTATGCCACGCGGTACTCTTCGTTGCTGAGGTATGTTCCCCACATTGCCACTAATGGGCACGCAAAGATGAGGAATTTTATGAAGGGTTGCGACCGGAGCTCTATGACCGGGTTATCACCAATAACCCAACTTCTTTTGATGATGCTCTCACAAGGGCGGAGCTTGCCGAGCTTGGGGTGGGAGCTTATCCTAGTGCTATGCCACCACCAGTACCGCAACAGAGTCAGACTAATGACAGCTTAAGGCCCGGAGGAGAGCCATTTAAACCCCGTGGTGCCTCTTCATCTTCGCGATTTGGTGGAAAGAAATTCTTTGGACAGAAGCAGGAGGGCAAGAAGGGCAATTGGTCCGCCAACCGAGGATCCACGCAAGGAAATAGGCCGGGAGAGCCTAGGTGCGACAATTGTGGAGGGCCACATTCTTCAAACAAGTGTCCTGCCTGTTATATCTGTGGCAAGATGGGCCACATCGCTCGGTATTGCCCCACCCGGGGAGGACAGTCAGAGTTTCAGGGCAACAGGCCGAGGTTTGATGATAGGACAGTGCAGCAGAGGCAGCAGTTTGGGCCTCGACCATCGGGAGGTCAGACAGTGGGACCGCCCCAGGGACAGGTATATGCACTGACCAGAGAGCAGGCCCAGGCAGCCCCAGAGGAGGTGATCGCCGGTACGTGTCATTTATTTACGTACCCTGCTTTTATTTTGATCGATACAGGTGCCTCCCACTCTTTTGTATCGGTGGGTTTTGTGGAAAGACACCATATGCGCACGTCTTCTTTACCCACGCCTCTCTTGGTCTCGACACCCACTGGAAGAAATGTCGTTGCTGATCAGTTTTTGGCAGATAGCCTCATTTATTTTGAGGCAACGAATTGAGATCAGACTTGATTGTGTTGGGCATGTCAGACTTCGACTGCATCTTGGGTATTGATGTTCTGAACAGATATCAGGCAGTGGTAGATTGCCGGCAGAGGACAGTGAAGTTCAGACCTGAATTGGGCAGTCAGTGGACTTTCTATGGCAACGGTTCTCGTGCGAAGATTCCGTTGGTTTCAGCGATCAAGATGACTCAGTTGTTGGAACGTGGACACACGGGTTATCTCATTTATGCCGTGGACACGTCTGGGAAGAGTAAAGAATTGAGAGTTGAGGATGTGCCAGTAGTGGCAGAGTTTGCTGATGTATTCCCAGAAGAGATCCCAGGATTCCCACCGGCTAGGGAAGTTGAGATTGGGATCGAGCTGTTGCCAGGGACACCCGCTATCTCTCGTGCACCTTATAGGATGGCACCGGCTGAGTTGAGAGAGTTGAAAGAACAGCTGCAGGATCTCCTTGACAAGGGATATATACGCCCGAGCATGTCGCCATGGGGCGCACCAGTTCTCTTTGTGAAGAAGAAGGACGGCTCGATGCGGTTGTGCATCGATTACCGGCAACTGAATAAGGCTACAGTGAAGAACAAGTATCCTCTCCCAAGGATAGATGACTTGTTTGATCAGTTGCAAGGTACCAGGGTGTATAGCAAGATTGATTTGAGATCCGGGTATCATCAGATTCGAGTCAGAGAGGAAGATGTGCAGAAGACAGCATTCCGGACCCGATATGGGCATTATGAGTTCCTAGTGATGCCGTTCGGCGTGACGAATGCTCAAGCGGTCTTTATGTGATGACCAGGGATTATAGGTGTTAATCCCGGAGTGTTAATAACCCCTAAAGTTGTTTTACGTGGCGATTTGGAGTTAATCGCGGTGTTGGACCTTTCGGGCTCGTCTATTTGAGTTGTTGGGATCGTTGGATCCCGAGGTTGAGATTGTATTCACATTACGGTGTAAAACCTAAGAGTTGGGTTTTTGATGTGTCTCGAAATCTCGGGTGCTTGTGTGAGCACCGGTAGGGGGTTTTGGAGTTAGAGAGAGAATTTTTGAAAACAGATGATTTTTAATGAATCATGATGTATTTGTGGGGCTATTAGTTTTTCGGGGTATTTTTGCTATAAATACCAATTGAACCCAAAATTTTACATTAAAATTTCATTTCAGCCCCTTATTTTTCTCTCTCCCCGCTCGCGCCCCATTCCCGTCTGCACAGCCGCCGCGCGCAAAAGCGGTGCGCCCGCCGCCGCCCAGCCGCCGTTCGGCGCGTGCGACCTGTCACCGGCTTCGTCTCGTCGAGGCGCAGCTATCCCCTCCGTCAATTGAAAGTTTCGTCGCGTTTTGAAGTCGGATTTTGCGAGAATGCGTCGATCCCCAATTTCTAGGGTTCTTCGATTTCGGTCGATTTTCCTTCCCATTTTTGATTGGGTAACCTTCCTTACCCCTTTTCCATGCTTGTAATGTAATTCCCTGCTCAATTTGGTGATTGTGGTTCGAAATTTATTTTCGATTTTTGTAGGGTTTGGTTCGAATTTGGGGGTTTTGGCAGGGGTGTGACGATTCTTGTTATGGGTCGTTTATTACATGTTTTAGATGTATTATTGATGCTTATTGTGTTCGAATTTAAAGAATTATAAGGGTTCGAATTTAAGGGCTTGATTGGGTTCGAATTTAAGGGCTTTGAATTCGAAAATTGGGGGTTTTTGGCAAGGGTGATGTTTCTTGCTATTAATGGTTTAATTCACATTTTAGATGAATTATGGTGTTTAATTTGGGTTCGATTTGTGAGATAAGGGTTCGAAAATTTGTAGGGTATCCTTGAACAATTTTCGTTGTTGTCGCATTCGTTCCCCTCCCTGCATGTACCCTGCCCCGGGTCTTTTTAAAGGTTAATTGTCATGTGTTGACAATATTTTGAGGGATATGGGTGTGCTTGAGCATGGGTTGCATGTTCGTAAATAATTGTGAATTATTTATCGTGTTAGCACATCATTCCTCGGGGCATGGAACTCGAGCAAGGTTTGGCTCGGACTTCGGAGATTTAAGGTACGTGCGACGTACGAGTATTACTATATATATTAGAGCATTGTGAAATGCATAATGTGTTTTGATTGCATCAAATATTGTGCGTGTGGTTATATATATATATGTTGATATAGCCAAGGAACGATCAAATCTTGATATCGCCGCTTGTAGAGTGCGTGACACTAGAGTAGGATAACTCTTACAAGATATAAGGGGATACTGGGTTTATATGACTATTGTAGGGCATTTGAGATGCCTGAGAATGATCATGGGATCATGTATTCATTATAAGACATTTGAGATGTCTAGATATAATGGAGAATTGGTAAAATAAATGCTAGGCATTTGAGCTATCTATGACTAATAGCGAGGTTATGAAATCAGTATTAGATATTGAGATATCTATATTTGCATGAATGATGAACTTGGAATCATTAATTATTGATATTCGAGAACTAGGCATGCAATGAGTTAAATCAATGTGTTGATTTACTGATTTATGAGATTTGATGAGTTTGATGATTGTGAGAACAGGGAAAGTACACGGAATCCCGGATGAGGATGTTGCCATCCAGGGAGTATCATTTAAATTCATTAGCATTTACTTTTGTTGTAAATTATGAATTTCATTATTGTGATTATGGGATTTTGTGTATTTGTATGCTCACCCCGTTGGGGGCTGTCTCTGTTGGGACAGGTGAACAGGTACGTCGATGGCTGTGGAGCTGAGCTCGAGCTGTTGATTGGAGGTACTCCCAGGATCGTGGTACCAGGGCTTGATGGAGCACGGTATCGTATGGAGTACTTATATACACCTGAGGATTATATACATATTCATGATGCTCGCATGTGAGCACGATTATACTTGTATATGGATTGTATATAAAGACATGAGCCTTTCTCCCTTTCATTTGAGGTTGCATGCAATTAGAGGTTGAATTGCTAAATGATATGAGAGTCATTGGTGTATTATGTGGGTGTTGAAACCCACTTTTGTCGTCATATGTGTGGTGTCTTCCCTGGCTGGGAATTTACTTGTATTACTGCTTTCTGATGAGTATTATGTGTTCCCTGGCCGGGAATTATGTTATGTGTTGTGCTTTTTTTTTGGGATAGCTCTATTTATGGGGAGACTCTGCCCAAATTTTTATAAAAGTTCACAATGTGAAAAGTGGCACCAAGGGGTTGGTAAAGGGCAAACATATGAGTCTTTTATTGTTAGGATGATGATCTTATAACATTGAGTATTAAAGGAAATTTTGTAATTGCCATGCAATGATAAAGTATCATCTGAGCTTCCCGATTGACTTTTATTGAAAGCATGTGCCACACATAGTGGTTAATACACTAATCAAGGGTTAAGGGCTTGGGGTCCTTACATTAGTGGTATCAGAGCAGTGGTTGCTCATTGGGGCTGTTAGGGGCCTATGAAGTTATTGATAGCACATATTTATGCATGATGGCATTAATGTTGTACGACATGACTAATTGTTTATGTGCTTTTATATTATGAAAAGTGGTATTGCTAACCATTGTGGTTGCAGGAATCGTGTGCGACGCGATAGGATGACATTAGTGGTAATGTCTGGCACTCCGTATGTTATGTGCCAAGGAATCTGGTTTCTAAGAAAATCAGGTAAAGGGATATTTCCAAGGTAACATGTCTTGGTATACGTATTGACTTGCAAGTGGTTGCATATATGCATTGGATGTTTGATGCACAGCGTATATGGCTATTGTTGTTAACCATGATGGTTGCAGGTTACAAGAAATATGGAGTATAAAAAGGAATGATGATTATACATTCCAGGAGTCTTGCGTATCACAGTGAGAATTTTTATACTTACGTTATACCGCTAAAAATGTGGAGCGGGAGGGGGGAGGCTCGCTTGCACATGGAGGCGGGGTATTCCATACGAAGCGAGGATGAGATACCGCTTGTATGAAGAAGCTTATGCTTATACCGCTAAAAATGTGGAGCGGGAGGGGGGAGGCTCGCTTGCACATGGAGGCGGGGTATGCCATACGAAGCGAGGATGAGATACCGCTTGTATGAAGAAGCAAGGACGAGATGCCGCTTTTTAGGATGATGATTCATTCCTTTGTGATGACACGGATGATAGCGGTGATGTATTCCGCTGTGTCGAGGATGATGATTCATTCCTTTGTGATGACACGGATGATAGCGGTGGTGTATTCCGCTGTGTCGAGGATGATGATTCATTCCTTTGTGATGACACGGATGATAGCGGTGATGTGTCCCGCTGTGTCGATTTATATTCATTTCATTGTGATGACACGGATGATAGCGGTGATGTGTCCCGCTGTGTCGATTTATATTCATTTCATTGTGATGACACGGATGATAGCGGTGATGTGTCCCGCTGTGTCGATTTATATTCATTATGAGGACACGGATGATAGCGGTGATGTATTCCGCTGTGTCGATTTATATTTATAGCGATGGTTCATTCCGCTATATTGATTGGCGATGGTTCATTCCGCCAGGTGTATTTATAGCGACGGTTCATTCCGCTATATTGATTGGCGATGGTTCATTCCGCCAGGTGTATTTATAGCGATGGTTCATTACGCTATATTGATTGGCGATGGTTCATTCCGCCAAGTGTATTTATAGCGATGGTTCATTCCGCTATATTGATTGGCGATGGTTCATTCCGCCAGGTGTATTGATAGCGATGCCTCTTTCCGCTATTATGTGGACGATGATTCATGCTCAGGTGTATAGCGAGGTTTCATACCACTTATTATATGACGAGGTGTCATGCCGTCGATTATATAGCGAGGGATTGTGCCGCTATGTACTCAGCACAGGATTTTGCCGCCTTCGAGCGATGGGTGCTGATTTCGTACTATTATTGAGCGACGGAGACAGATATGCCGCTATATTGATTAGCGATGAGGTATGAGATATTGCTATTCTATTAGCTTTATTGTAGCTGGCATGCGTTGATATACATGTTTTATTATGCCTATTTTACTAGCATGATGGTGGATGACATATGCTGATGTACATGTATCGTCACTAGTTGACAATGCCTTAGATGCCATGAGTTGGCATGTGTCGTCACAGGATGACGATGACGATGGTGTAGGAGATGTCTTATTAGACATGTATCATCGTTACGATGAACAATGTGTTGAGTATACGTATTCAGTTGTCTGCTTTGGGTGCCAGTACCGAGCACAAGGTGGTGTGTGCGTCACCGATTGACGTGACCCTTATACCGAGCGGGTTGCTCGAGGAATGGATGGATGCGCTGTACATGTGATTGTACCGCAGCTTACGTTTGGGGTGATCATATTACGAGTGGTGATACCCTTGAGGTATGCTCGTTGGAATGGCTTTTGACCATGTAATTTGACGACAGGACTAATCGTTGAGGAATTACTCGCTTTCTATTGATGTGACATGTGTAAGTAACCCCATGAGCATACAGCGCAGCGGAATAAAATTTTGGGATTACAAACCAGCGATCTATACATAGGGATTCATATCGGATTAGAGAATTACAAGTGTCTTACCCTTGTAGCGCGTTTGAAGCAGAATCCACGGAGCTGCACCACGTCCTACGCCTTCTCCGAGTCAATAGCAAAACTCGATTGGTTTTGCCTCAACGGTATCCACACGATCGAATCGAACGAAGGAATAGTTTAAGAACAAGTTGCTAGACAAGTTCTTAAACCAATACACGAAGCAAGCTCGATTCACAATCGAAAGAATTGACCAAAACCACCAAGAACACCTTCGACTTTTGATGGCCGAGAGTGATTCAATGGTGCGGCCGTTTCCTCCTTGGCTTGTGTAGGGGGTTTTGAGTTATATAATTTGGCTTGCAAGTCTTAATCTAATTAAACCTTGTTAACCAATTATATATGATTAATTAAAGGCTTTCTTAAAGCTTCATGGGCTTAAGCCCATGATTTAATTAATCAATATGATTATTAATTAAGACTCCTCTTAATTATTTAATTCATCCCATGAATTTAATTTCCCTTCTCGATTTAATCTTTTGTGCGACCCGATAGGATCTCGTAATGTTGGCAGTGACATAAAATCTCATTTTATGTCGCAAGCATCGAGCGGTATCTAGCAACACATCGATGCTACCCAAATTACGAGAATGTCAATGACTCGACATAACCTTTAGAACTTGTGATAATATTAATCATGTAACTTAATCCCTTTGTCCTTTGTGTTTAGATTGAACACGAGTCATGGAATAGTCATACTCGTATATTCAATCTTCATTTCTTGATCCCCAAGTAGAACTAGAATAAACGAATAAGCTCGATATCTCATATCGACTCATTCGAGCATGGCCATGCATTTTAGTTCTCACTTGATCAAGGGCCAAACACATCTCCTGTTATATAGGAGGGACAAATCCTATCTCGATCAGTCAACATCCCTCTACATAATTCGTAGTGTATCCAATAGTCGCCTTTATAGATTACCCTGTTACGGGTAACGTTTGACGATATCAAGATACATAACTCCTTATGTTGGGATCTCTGATGATCACAAGTCGTAAGGATTGTATACATTATTATCACTATGAGAATTGCATATGACGATCATATAACTATCCATGTTGCATTCTCATGGTGGTTCTGTCCAGTACATCGTTCTCTAACATGTACCCATATGTTGATTTGATATCTCATATCAATGAACAATTCATCGATCAACATATACTAGTCTCTACGTATTATCATTATCCCTTTTCATGGTAATACTTGACTAGGGACATCTTTAAGAATAATACAATATTATTCTAAGGACATTAACATATATATTAATTCACAAAGCACAGTTAAAAGCATAATATATAATAATGAATTGCCATTCATAAAATCATAAACATTGTATGTCTTAAACAATCATCTAATGACTTGTCTTAGGGCATATCCCAACAAATCTCCCACTTGCACTAAGACCACTCAGACATATACTTAATGCCTAGAGATCTAGTATGACGATCATGCTTCTGCTGTGACAGCGGCTTCGTCAATGGGTCAGATACATTATCATCTGTTGGTACTTTGCATATTTTGACATCTCCCCTTTCAACGATTTCTCGAATGAAATGGAAACGCCTAAGTATGTGCTTGGATCTTTGGTGAGATCTTGGTTCCTTAGCCAATGCGATCGCTCCATTGTTGTCACAATAGAGTTCTATCGGATCTTTAATGCTAGGCACCACTCCCAGTTCAGAAATGAACTTCCTCATCCAAACAGCTTCCTTTGCTGCATCCGAGGCAGCAATATACTCAGCTTCCGTTGTAGAATCGGCTACTGTTTCTTGCTTTGACCTCTTCCAGCTCACAGCACCTCCATTTAGGCAATACACATATCCAGATTGCGATCGAAAATCATCTTTGTCGGTTTGGAAGCTTGCATCAGTGTAACCCATTACATTGAGCTCTTCCTCACCTCCATAAATCAAGAATGTATCCTTAGTCCTTCTCAAGTACTTCAGGATATTCTTGACAGCAATCCAGTGACCTTCACCTGGATCAACTTGATATCTGCTCGTCATGCTCAAAGCATACGATACATCGGGACGAGTACATATCATGGCATACATGATAGATCCAATAGCTGACGCGTATGGAATCTTACTCATGCGTTGTCTCTCATCTGGTGTTGAAGGACACTGTTCCTTCGAGAGATAAATTCCATGTGTCATAGGCACGAATCCTTTCTTGGATTCTTGCATGCTAAACCTTTTAAGCACTTTGTCTATGTATGTACTTTGACTTAGACCAAGAAGCCTTCTCGATCTATCTCTATAGATCTTGATTCCAATACATAGGTGGCTTCTCCTAAGTCCTTCATCGAAAAGCAATTCCCTAGCCAAATCTTTACAGATTGCAAGGTAGGGATATCATTTCCAATAAGAAGTATGTCATCTACATACAACACTAGGAAAATGATTACGCTCCCACTGACCTTCTTGTAGACACAAGGTTCATCTTCATTTTTGATAAAACCAAACTCTTAGATTGCATCATCAAAACGAAGATTCCAACTCCGAGAAGCTTGCTTCAATCCATAAATGGATCGTTGTAGCTTGCATATCTTTCCAGCATCCTTTGGATCGACAAAACCCTCGGGCTGTGTCATGTACACATCCTCGAGCAGATTTCCATTTAGGAAAGCTGTTTTGACATCCATCTGCCAGATTTCATAATCATGAAATGCAGCTATTGCAAGTAAGATCCTTATGGATTTAACCATGGCCACTGGTGAAAAGGTTTCATCATAGTCAATACCATGAATTTGTTTGAATCCTTTTGCAACCAGTCGACCTTTATAGGTTTGTACATTACCATCCATATCGGTCATTTTCTTGAAAATCCATTTGCACCCTATGGGTCGTACCCCTTCAGGTGGATCAACCAAAGTCCATACTTGGTTTGCATACATGGATTCCATCTCAGATTTCATGGCCTCTTGCCATTTCTCAGAATCATTACCCATTATAGCTTGTTGATAAGATGACGGCTCATCCTCATCAATAAGTAGTAAGTCACCTTGTTGAGTCACGAGAAATCCATATCTCTCTGGCTCCCGGTGTGCTCTTACAGACCTACGCTGGGCTTGTGTCTCTTGAGCAGGTGCTTCTTCCACAGCAGCTTGTGGTGCCTGCTCTGTTTCCATCTCAATCTCAGGTTCAGTGTTTTCTTGTGGTTGAACTTCACTAAGTTCTATTTTTCTCCCACTGGTTTTTCTAGAAATAAATTCTCTTTCAAGAAATACACCAGTCCGAGCAACAACTACTTTGTTCTCGGTGGGATAATAGAAATAGTATCCTTTCGTTTCCTTAGGATACCCCACAAATAAACACTTATCAGATTTGGGTCCAAGTTTGTTAGTGGCATGACGTCTAACGAAAGCCTCACAACCCCAAATCTTCATAAAAGACATACTAGGACGCTTCCCAGTCCATATCTCATATGGTGTCTTTTCCACTGATTTAGATGGAACACGGTTCAGTAAGAAAATTGCTGTTTCTAGAGCGTGTCCCCAAAACGATATCGGAAGATCTGCATGACTCATCATTGATCTAACCATGTCTAACAAGGTTCGATTTCTCCTCTCGGATACACCATTCCATTGTGGAGTATACGGAGGAGTGAGTTGTGGGACTATCCCACACTCCTTTAGATAGTCATGAAACTCTTGGCTTAAGTATTCTCCTCCTCGATCTGATCGAAGGATTTTGATACTTTTGCCAAGTTGGTTTTGTACTTCATTCTTGAAATCTTTGAACTTTTCAAAGGTTTCATGTTTATGTTTCATTAGGTACACATACCCATATCTACCGAGGTCATCAGTAAATGTAACGAAGTATTGAAAACCACCTCTAGCTTGCGTACTTATTGGTCCACATACATCACTATGTATTAGTCCCAATAAAACATTTGCCCTTTCAACATGTCCCTTGAAAGGGGCTTTAGTCATCTTGCCCATTAAACAAGATTCGCATGTTTCATATGATTCAAAATCAAATGAATCTAATACTCCATCCTTATGAAGTTTAGATATGCGGTTCTCGTTTATGTGGCCCAAGCGACAGTGCCAGAGATAAGTCGGATTACAATCATTATTTTTAATCCTTTTAGTATTTATGTTATAGATAGGCATATCAAGATTTAATACATAAAGACCATTCACCATTTGTGCACTAGCATAAAACATATCATTTAAATAAATAGAACAACAATTGTCCTTTATTATAAATGAAAAACCATACTTGTCTAAACAAGAAATAGAAATAATGTTTTTAGTAATTGAAGGCACAAAATAACAGTCTTTCAAAATCAATGATAAACCAGAAGGTAAAGCTAAATGATAATCTCCTATAGCTAATGCAGCAACTCTTGCTCCATTTCCAACTCGGAGATCAACTTCACCTTTCGCCAATGTCCTACTCCTTTTGAGATCCTGCACATTTACACAAATGTGAGATCCACATCCAGTATCTAATACCCATGATGAAGAAGTAGATAAATTGACTTCTATAACAAAAATACCTGAAGCGGAAGTCACACTTCCTTTCTTTAGATCCTCCAGATATACTTTGCAGTTCCTTTTCCAATGGCCGGTCTCACCGCAATGGAAACAGTTCCCTTCTTTTGCTATCCCTCCCTTTGGCTTCAGTGCAGAAGACTTTGGCTTAGATTTAGCAAAGACTTTCTTTGCTTTCTTGTTGCCTTTAGCTTTGGCCCTTCCTTTGCCCTTATTCACAATAAGGACATTTGTGGCCTTAGTCTTCTTAGTATTTGCTTCATATGTTCTCAACATACCAAGCAACTGTGGTAAAGTCTTTTCCATGTCAGTCATGTTGTAATTTACTACAAATTGACTGAAGCTCTCAGGCAACGATTGCAAGATTACATCGGTGGCCAACTCTTGGTCCAATGGAAAACCTAGCTTATCCAGATTCTCAATGTACCCAATCATCTTGAGCACATGAGTTCCAACTAAGCTTCCCTCTACCATCCTGCACTGGAATAACGCTTTAGAGACGTCATACCTCTCTTGTCTAGCTTGCTGTTGGTACAACTGCTTTAAGTGTTCGATCATATCGAACGCCTCCATTTCCTCATGTTGCTTCTGAAGCTCAGAGTTCATGGTGGCAAGCATGAGGCACCCAACATCAAGTGCGTCACTATGATGCTTCTTGTAAGCATCTTTTTCAGTTCTAGTAGCCGTTAGGGGAGGTTCCTCAGCGGGTAAGGGTTCCTCTAGGACATATTGTTTCTTTTCTTGTTTGAGGACTATCCTCAAGTTCCTATGCCAGTCTAGGAAATTCGTCCCATTTAATTTGTCCTTCTCAAGGACTGATCGCAGTGATAAAGTGCTAGTAACGTTGTTAGTTGCCATGGATATCTACAATATAAATATGCAAAATAAGTTTATGATTTAAATCATTTAACATGGTCTTATATTAAATGATACTCCCACTATTTTGTTTGAAAATATCAACCCTCGAAACCTTTTAGTGGGCCAAGATCCATATTTCGCCTAATCTTGAGTTAGCTTTGGCTAATCGCCCAAGACTCGGTTATTTAGGTAGACAACACTTTGTCAATTACATCACATATAATTCTTGGATAGTTGGACGAACAACACTTTGTTCAATTCATCAAATGAATTAAAATCCAACCCATGCCTCTAGGTTCCCAATCCTATTGAGATAACCTAGTTAAGTCGTACCCAATTAAAGTATGACGGATATCACTTTTATCCTTTCGCGCCTTACTAAGATTGCCACGGTGCTTTGCTTTGGCAAACCCACACATGTACAATCGAAGTTATTGACGAGTACTTTTATTTGGAAGGCATCTAAAACTTAATATTTTAGAGGGATTTATTGATCTCATGATTAATTTGATAATTTAAAATATGTCCACTACATATAGTTGTATACATATCTACATATATGTGTAATACTATTATCAAACTAAAACATAAGATAAATCATGCATCAACATACATAATTAAAACGTGACATGGTTATAGCCCCTACTAATGAGTTTCTCAAGCCAATGAGAAACTCCTATGAGTCAACCTAAGGTAACTTCATAAGCTCCTTCCTTTGGCTCCAATTTGTGAATGACCTCCTCATCCCGGCACGATGCTCCATCTTCATTGATCACCATCAATAAAATAAACTATACTATTTACAAGATATAGAATTCCTCGATTCACATTCGAGGGGAACATAGGGGAGGGATTACATTTAGAATAAAATAGAGAAAGGCACGACTCGCAGGTCGTATTATAAATTACAATCATTCACAAATCCTATCTAATAGGTCAAAGGGCTATAACCACGCACCATGCTCAAACAACACATAAAGCATGCATTAACATTTAATTAATTAAATTCTAAACAATTTAAATTTAATTCTAATTAAAACTGTAAAATAATTTTTGAAAAATTATCGTACTCTCGGGACATCACATGCCACGAACTTAATTCGACTTAGCTACGAACCACCATGGTTCGAGCCAACATGGATCAATTATGGGCCTAGGGTTCGAAACCCTAGCCCATGGCCGAACCATTTAGCGGCAGCGGCCGAGCCCATGCACGGCTGCTAGGGTTCGAAACCCTAGCCGTCATGAGCTAGCCGTCACGTGCCAATGGGTTCAAAAACCCTAATTTTTTTTTTCGGCGGCTCGGCCCACACTCGAGCCAGGGTCCGAACCCTAGCCCTTAAGCGGCGGCTACTCGGCCATGCACGAGCCAATGGGTTCGAAACCCTTAGCTTGTGCGGCGGCCGTGAGCCATGGGACTAGGGTTCGAAACCCTAGCCCTTTGGTGACGTCGGCCGTGAGCCATGGGACTAGGGTTCGAAACCCTAGCCCTTTGGTGGCTTCGGCCGTGAGCCATGGTGAGCTAACACCTCGATTTTACGCTTTCATGTATCGTATACAATTATTCGCCAATTATATCAAATACAATTATACGATGATTTTCATAAACTAAAATTAATTTCATATCAAATATGAATTTAAACAGTTTTAAATAGCATGCAATATTAATTCTAACATGATTAAACTATTTAACCACATAAATCCGATATGAGCCTTGTACACGGCTCTGATACCACTGTAGTAACCCCATGAGCATACAACGCAGCGGAATAAAATTTTGGGATTACAAACCAGCGATCTATACATAGGGATTCATATCGGATTAGAGAATTACAAGTGTCTTACCCTTGTAGCGCGTTTGAAGCAGAATCCACGGAGCTGCACCACGTCCTACGCCTTCTCCGAGTCAATAGCAAAACTCGATTGGTTTTGTCTCAACGGTATCCACACGATCGAATCGAACGAAGGAATAGTTTAAGAACAAGTTGCTAGACAAGTTCTTAAACCAATACACGAAGCAAGCTCGATTCACAATCGAAAGAATTGACCAAAACCACCAAGAACACCTTCGACTTTTGATGGCCGAGAGTGATTCAATGGTGCGGCCGTTTCCTCCTTGGCTTGTGTAGGGGGTTTTGAGTTATATAATTTGTCTTGCAAGTCTTAATCTAATTAAACCTTGTTAACCAATTATATATGATTAATTAAAGGCTTTCTTAAAGCTTCATGGGCTTAAGCCCATGATTTAATTAATCAATATGATTATTAATTAAGACTCCTCTTAATTATTTAATTCATCCCATGAATTTAATTTCCCTTCTCGATTTAATCTTTTGTGCGACCCGATAGGATCTCGTAATGTTGGCAGTGACATAAAATCTCATTTTATGTCGCAAGCATCGAGCGGTATCTAGCAACACATCGATGCTACCCAAATTACGAGAATGTCAATGACTCGACATAACCTTTAGAACTTGTGATAATATTAATCATGTAACTTAATCCCTTTGTCCTTTGTGTTTAGATTGAACACGAGTCATGGAATAGTCATACTCGTATATTCAATCTTCATTTCTTGATCCCCAAGTAGAACTAGAATAAACGAATAAGCTCGATATCTCATATCGACTCATTCGAGCATGGCCATGCATTTTAGTTCTCACTTGATCAAGGGCCAAACACATCTCCTGTTATATAGGAGGGACAAATCCTATCTCGATCAGTCAACATCCCTCTACATAATTCGTAGTGTATCCAATAGTCGCCTTTATAGATTACCCTGTTACGGGTAACGTTTGACGATATCAAGATACATAACTCCTTATGTTGGGATCGCTGATGATCACAAGTCGTAAGGATTGTATACATTATTATCACTATGAGAATTGCATATGACGATCATATAACTATCCATGTTGCATTCTCATGGTGGGTCTGTCCAGTACATCGTTCTCTAACATGTACCCATATGTTGATTTGATATCTCATATCAATGAACAATTCATCGATCAACATATACTAGTCTCTACGTATTATCATTATCCCTTTTCATGGTAATACTTGACTAGGGACATCTTTAAGAATAATACAATATTATTCTAAGGACATTAACATATATATTAATTCACAAAGCACAGTTAAAAGAATAATATATAATAATGAATTGCCATTCATAAAATCATAAACATTGTATGTCTTAAACAATCATCTAATGACTTGTCTTAGGGCATATCCCAACAACATGTGGTAGACATGGTCACACCACCCTTGAGGTTGTAGGATGAGTCCTAAGGGAGTAGGATCAGGTTATGTTAAGTACATAGGGACATTGGAGTGTCCAGGGCGTATCGGCATTAGAGTAACGTTGGGTTCAGACCCACTACTCTATTGATTTTCCTTCCCACGGTATGGTGTGCCGTACGGAAACGTCCGTCTTGTTGGTAGGTTTGAGGTAAACCTAAAGAGGCAGAGATTAGTTTGTCTGCCGCGTGTGTGTAGCACCATGATGGGCTTGCTAGAGCCGTCATACTGCTCGTTGGAACCAAGTTTGGCAAATCGTAAGGTGATACGATGTGGATTGTGGTGGACTCTAGTAATCACCACGTCATTTGAGGTCGAGGTTGTGCATGCCTCACTGAAACGTGTATACGTTTATGTTTAATCTTGGTGAGACTTGTCTGGGACAGCTCACAATGTTGGAGTACCAACAAGAGAGTCATCAAGTCGTTGTTGACTCGATCTGAGGGAAACAGTGTATTTGGGATACAATGGGTGTTATTGTATCCAGTTTTTCCGAACGGTGGTTCGAGACTTGTGGATCTCGAGTTCGATGGCACTTCCCTTGTGAGGAAGGAGGTAGTGTTATACCAATAGGGAATCTTTGAAAGATTCGGTAAGTTAATGCATGTAGTGTTGATTTTGGGAATCACACCGCGTGTTGTTGATCGTCGATTATCATTCTCCACTGGGTAGGAAATAACTCAGGATTGACGATTGTGTTTGGGGCTTAGGGGTATGTTGTAGATACCCGAGCCAAGTGCATTGAGTATGCATGTGATGTCAGTGCTTAGGCAGGTATACCGGAGAGTATACGGATGCCAGTTATTGATTTCCTTTCTGTCAAAGCATAGAGTTATGCTATTTTTGGATGGTTAAATCTCTGATGAGAGATATGGAACACCTTGAGATTGGGAATCTGCATAGCACGATGATTATGAGGGATAATCGTGAACTTAGTTGACTTCCCTTGAGGAGGGATTATCTTGTGTGGGTTAAGGTATTTCCCTTGTTGGGCGTTTTCTTGCGAGTTTTCGATAGCCTTCCCAAGTTTGGATTGTTAAATCCTAGGATTATCAAGGGATGGCAGGAATTTCGGATTTGTTGGGTGTCGCTGACGACACAAGCGTTGAGGATGCAATAGGTTTATTGCATGTCCTTTCAATTTGAAACTCTGTGGAGTCTCGATTGTTTATTTATGACCAGGATGTGGTTCTTGGGATATCCAGAGGTGGACACTTGTGAGATGTCTTTTGTGTGAATTTGTGGCCGTGAGTTGCCCAAATTGAGTTGCTGAGGGTGCGACTGTTCCTTCGATGGAGGAGGTTTGAAAGTGGAAACCAGGTTTGGTATGTGTACACCGTGGTGTACTAGTGTTTCCCTCGTAACGATGTATGTTAGACATCGTGAGTCTTGATAGAGATGTCATGGAATGATATCTACGATGGAATCGGGAGCGATTCGAATCCTTGCAGTTTCAGTTGGCTAACTGCTTTTGGATTGTTAGCGTTGAGTTGTGCTGACACTCTTTGACGTTATGATGGATTTGGAAGCCTATTCCACTCCAGAGTTTGACACGAGGTCAACGTTCTCACGGTTGAGGTGTCATTCAGGATGCGTTCTTACTAGTTGTATTAGAACTAAGGATGATTGTCCGATCTACAGTCGTAAGTATCGGTTGTTTCGCAGTCACGAGGGACTGACTTTTAGGATGACCCGCATCGAGGTACGTTTTGCCTCTTAGGTGATATGTCGGTTTTGGTAAGTCGCTCTGTTTTAGAGTTTGAAGAGAGGTAAGTATCCTCGCGTTTATTAATACGATTCTGATATGGTCAAGAATCGAGGTTATGGCTTCATGTTGTTGTGTAGCCTGGGTGTTACGTGATACACCAGTGCTAATTTCGGGGACGAAATTCTTTTAGTGGGGGATATTGTGATGACCAGGGATTATAGATGTTAATCCCGGAGTGTTAATAACCCCTAAAGTTGTTTTACGTGGCGATTTGGAGTTAATCGCGGTGTTGGACCTTTCGGGCTCGTCTATTTGAGTTGTTGGGATCGTTGGATCCCGAGGTTGAGATTGTATTCACATTACGGTGTAAAACCTAAGAGTTGGGTTTTTGATGTGTCTCGAAATCTTGGGTGCTTGTGTGAGCACCGGTAGGGGGTTTTGGAGTTAGAGAGAGAATTTTTGAAAACAGATGATTTTTAATGAATCATGATGTATTTGTGGGGCTATTAGTTTTTCGGGGTATTTTTGCTATAAATACCAATTGAACCCAAAATTTTACATTAAAATTTCATTTCAGCCCCTTATTTTTCTCTCTCCCCGCTCGCGCCCCATTCCCGTCTGCACAGCCGCCGCGCGCCTAAGCGGTGCGCCCGCCGCCGTTCGGCGCGTGCGACCTGTCACCGGCTTCGTCTCGTCGAGGCGCAGCTATCCCCTCCGTCAATTGAAAGTTTCGTCGCGTTTTGAAGTCGGATTTTGCGAGAATGCGTCGATCACCAATTTCTAGGGTTCTTCGATTTCGGTCGATTTTCCTTCCCATTTTCGATTGGGTAACCTTCCTTACCCCTTTTCCATGCTTGTAATGTAATTCCCTGCTCAATTTGGTGATTGTGGTTCGAAATTTATTTTCGATTTTTGTAGGGTTTGGTTCGAATTTGGGGGTTTTGGCAGGGGTGTGACGATTCTTGTTATGGGTCGTTTATTACATGTTTTAGATGTATTATTGATGCTTATTGTGTTCAAATTTAAAGAATTATAAGGGTTCGAATTTAAGGGCTTGATTGGGTTCGAATTTAAGGGCTTTGAATTCGAAAATTGGGGGTTTTTGGCAAGGGTGATGTTTCTTGCTATTAATGGTTTAATTCACATTTTAGATGAATTATGGTGTTTAATTTGGGTTCGATTTGTGAGATAAGGGTTCGAAAATTTGTAGGGTATCCTTGAACAATTTTCGTTGTTGTCTCATTCGTTCCCCTCCCTGCATGTACCCTGCCCCGGGTCTTTTTAAAGGTTAATTGTCGTGTGTTGACAATATTTTGAGGGATATGGGTGTGCTTGAGCATGGGTTGCATGTTCGTAAATAATTGTGAATTATTTATCGTGTTAGCACATCATTCCTCGGGGCATGGAACTCGAGCAAGGTTTGGCTCGGGCTTCGGAGATTTAAGGTACGTGCGACGTACGAGTATTACTATATATATTAGAGCATTGTGAAATGCATAATGTGTTTTGATTGCATCAAATATTGTGCGTGTGGTTATATATATATATGTTGATATAGCCAAGGAACGATCAAATCTTGATATCGCCGCTTGTAGAGTGCGTGACACTAGAGTAGGATAACTCTTACAAGATATAAGGGGATACTGGGTTTATATGACTATTGTAGGGCATTTGAGATGCCTGAGAATGATCATGGGATCATGTATTCATTATAAGACATTTGAGATGTCTAGATATAATGGAGAATTGGTAAAATAAATGCTAGGCATTTGAGCTATCTATGATTAATAGCGAGGTTATGAAATCAGTATTAGATATTGAGATATCTATATTTGCATGAATGATGAACTTGGAATCATTAATTATTGATATTCGAGAACTAGGCATGCAATGAGTTAAATCAATGTGTTGATTTACTGATTTATGAGATTTGATGAGTTTGATGATTGTGAGAACAGGGACAGTACACGGAATCCCGGATGAGGATGTTGCCATCCAGGGAGTATCATTTAAATTCATTAGCATTTACTTTTGTTGTAAATTATGAATTTCATTATTGTGATTATGGGATTTTGTGTATTGGTATGCTCACCCCGTTGGGGGCTGTCTCTGTTAGGACAGGTGAACAGGTACGTCGATGGCTGTGGAGCTGAGCTCGAGCTGTTGATTGGAGGTACTCCCAGGATCGTGGTACCAGGGCTTGATGGAGCACGGTATCGTATGGAGTACTTATATACACCTGAGGATTATATACATATTCATGATGCTCGCATGTGAGCACGATTATACTTGTATATGGATTGTATATAAAGGCATGAGCCTTTCTCTCTTTCATTTGAGGTTGCATGCAATTAGAGGTTGAATTGCTAAATGATATGAGAGTCATTGGTGTATTATGTGGGTGTTGAAACCCACTTTTGTCGTCATATGTGTGGTGTCTTCCCTGGCTGGGAATTTACTTGTATTACTGCTTTCTGATGAGTATTATGTGTTCCCTGGCCGGGAATTATGTTATGTGTTGTGCTTTTTTTTTTGGGATAGCTCTATTTATGGGGAGACTCTGCCCAAATTTTTATAAAAGTTCACAATGTGAAAAGTGGCACCAAGGGGTTGGTAAAGGGCAAACATATGAGTCTTTTATTGTTAGGATGATGATCTTATAACATTGAGTATTAAAGGAAATTTTGTAATTGCCATGCAATGATAAAGTATCATCTGAGCTTCCCGATTGACTTTTATTGAAAGCATGTGCCACACATAGTGGTTAATACACTAATCAAGGGTTAAGGGCTTGGTGTCCTTACATTAGTGGTATCAGAGCAGTGGTTGCTCATTGGGGCTGTTAAGGGCCTATGAAGTTATTGATAGCACATATTTATGCATGATGGCATTAATGTTGTACGACATGACTAATTGTTTATGTGCTTTTATATTATGAAAAGTGGTATTGCTAACCATTGTGGTTGCAGGAATCGTGTGCGACGCGATAGGATGACATTAGTGGTAATGTCTGGCACTCCGTATGTTATATGCCAAGGAATCTGGTTTCTAAGAAAATCAGGTAAAGGGATATTTCCAAGGTAACATGTCTTGGTATACGTATTGACTTGCAAGTGGTTGCATATATGCATTGGATGTTTGATGCATAGCGTATATGGCTATTGTTGTTAACCATGATGGTTGCAGGTTACAGGAAATATGGAGTATAAAAAGGAATGATGATTATACATTCCAGGAGTCTTGCTTATCATAGTGAGAATTTTTATACTTACGTTATACCGCTAAAAATGTGGAGTGGGAGGGGGGAGGCTCGCTTGCACATGGAGGCGGGGTATTCCATACGAAGCGAGGATGAGATACCGCTTGTATGAAGAAGCTTATGCTTATACCGCTAAAAATGTGGAGCGGGAGGGGGGAGGCTCGCTTGCACATGGAGGCGGGGTATGCCATACGAAGCGAGGATGAGATACCGCTTGTATGAAGAAGCAAGGACGAGATGCCGCTTGTTAGGATGATGATTCATTCCTTTGTGATGACACGGATGATAGCGGTGATGTATTCCGCTGTGTCGAGGATGATGATTCATTCCTTTGTGATGACACGGATGATAGCGGTGGTGTATTCCGCTGTGTCGAGGATGATTCATTCCTTTGTGATGACACGGATGATAGCGGTGATGTGTCCCATTGTGTCGATTTATATTCATTTCATTGTGATGACACGGATGATAGCGGTGATGTGTCCCGCTGTGTCGATTTATATTCATTTCATTGTGATGACACGGATGATAGCGGTGATGTGTCCCGCTGTGTCGATTTATATTCATTATGAGGACACGGATGATAGCGGTGATGTATTCCGCTGTGTCGATTTATATTTATAGCGATGGTTCATTCCGCTATATTGATTGGCGATGGTTCATTCCGCCAGGTGTATTTATAGCGACGGTTCATTCCGCTATATTGATTGGCGATGGTTCATTCCGCTATATTGATTGGCGATGGTTCATTCCGCCAGGTATATTTATAGCGATGGTTCATTCCGCTATATTGATTGGCGATGGTTCATTCCGCCAAGTGTATTTATAGCGATGGTTCATTCCGCTATATTGATTGGCGATGGTTCATTCCGCCAGGTGTATTGATAGCGATGCCTCTTTCCGCTATTATGTGGACGATGATTCATGCTCAGGTGTATAGCGAGGTTTCATACCACTTATTATATGATGAGGTGTCATGCCGTCGATTATATAGCGAGGGATTGTGCCGCTATGTACTCAGCACAGGATTTTGCCGCCTTCGAGCGATGGGTGCTGATTTCGTACTATTATTGAGCGACGGAGACAGATATGCCGCTATATTGATTAGCGATGAGGTATGAGATATTGCTATTCTATTAGCTTTATTGTAGCTGGCATGCGTTGATATACATGTTTTATTATGCCTATTTTACTAGCATGATGGTGGATGACATATGCTGATGTACATGTATCGTCACTAGTTGACAATGCCTTACATGCCATGAGTTGGCATGTGTCGTCACAGGATGACGATGACGATGGTGTAGGAGATGTCTTATTAGACATGTATCATCGTTACGATGAACAATGTGTTGAGTATACGTATTCAGTTGTCTGCTTTGGGTGCCAGTACCGAGCACAAGGTGGTGTGTGCGTCACCGATTGACGTGACCCTTATACCGAGCGGGTTGCTCGAGGAATGGATGGATGCGCTGTACATGTGATTGTACTACAGCTTACGTTTGGGGTGATCATATTACGAGTGGTGATACCCTTGAGGTATGCTCGTTGGAATGGCTTTTGACCATGTAATTTGACGACATGACTAATCGTTGAGGAATTACTCGCTTTCTATTGATGTGACATGTGGTAGACATGGTCACACCTCCCATGAGGGTGCAGCACTACCCGGAACTATTCTCTGGTATGTGTTTATGTTTAGTTTCTTTTGGGGTAAGTGCATGTGATTTCGAGGACGAAATCTTATAAGTAGGGGAGTATTGTGATATCCCCGAAATGGTTAATTGCATTTGGGCATTAATTGTGATTATATGATTAATTATGGTGGTAATTAATTATGTGTTGGAATTATTATGTGGAAATGCTTAGTCACGTGATAGAGTGACCCGGGATAGCATTTCAGGGTACATGTTGGGCATGTTGGGAATTATGGTTGGAAGCATGATTTATTTGCCATGGTTAGCAATTAATTGGAAATCATGATTTAATTGATATTTTGGTGCATTTGGTTTAATGCTTTGGAAAATATCATGTTGGGGTGTTTTATACACCATGGGTTGTGGATTGCATTTTTAATTAACTCAACTTTTATACCCAAACCCCACCTCATCCACTCTTACTTTTACTTTACCAAACAACACCCAAACCCTTCCCCTTTCTCTCCATTTTCGAGTTCCAGCTTTGGGGTGAAGAGAAACCTTTCAAAAATCTTGATTTGTGGAGTATATTGGGTGATTTGAGATCCCCAAGAGGTATGGATACCTCATGGTTAATTTTGTTATGTTTTGTTTAAGTTTGATATGGTTTGAAGAGTTTTAAAATGGGTTTGTGTTGGGTTGTTGTGGTTTTGGTATTATTTAGGGTGGATGTTAAAGATATGAGTTAATGTAGATGTTTATTGATGGTTTGAGTGGTTTTGTATGTTTGGTGTTGGATTAATTGAGTTTGTTTGAGTTGGGGTTGAAGATTGGTGAATAGTGCCCGAAAATCGGGTATACAGGACTCGGCGATCGATCGGCGCCTTTCCGCGATCGATCGCGAGCTGCAAGGGATGGAGGCAGTGGACTTCAGCGATCGATCGGCGCAAACTCAGCGATCGATCGCGGATTGGCAAATTTTGTTGGGCGAGGCAGAGAGGTCTCGCGATCGATCGGGGCTTTATGGCGATCGATCGCGAGACACCAAAAATGGTGTTTTTGGATTTTTTTTGTAGGATTTTTGGTATTGGACTATTATTGGGTTCTAATATTGATTTGTGTGAACGTGTGAACCATCCCAGGTGGCAACACAGCCAAGGAATTGAAGTCCTACCATATCCTACATTTTGGAAAGGTACGTAGTGGACGTACGGGCACCCAACGGTACATTTATCTTATATACTTATTGTTTATGCATTGTGGATGCAAGTATATATGTGGTATTGCATTGTGGATGCAAATACATGTTATGCATGATGTTTATAGATGCATATGATTATTGGTGCACATCCCATGAGTCGTGGTCATCCCTTGATGATTTTAATGCTTGCCGCTATTTGTTTTGGTTCCGCTAAATGTGAAGCGAGGGGTGGGAGCGCCGCATGTCACATTTGAGCGTGGTTATCATATAGGGCGAGGAAAGGGTATTGCCGCTCAATGAGAGGCGAGGGGTGGGAGTCCCGCATGTCCATTGAAGCGAGGTTATCCTATGCCGCCTATATGTAAATAAGCGAGGGGCATTAAAATACATTGTGATGGACAGACTAGGGATTGGTGATCAGTATTTGGTATTGATGAGCTGGTATATGTCATGACATGTTTAGACCATTAAAAATAATCTATTGATTATACTCATGAGTATGGTACAGGGACAACCAAACGGGAAGCGTTTGAAATGCATGGGGAAAACAGGAAGTGTTTTATTATGATTATGCATTTACGCTTTATATTCATATTGTGTTGAATATGAATGATTATTATTGCTCATGTTTGGGGGTTGTCCTTGTAGGTACACGTTTGGCATGATAGAAGGGCTAGACGGGTTGAGATGGTGAGCTTGTTGAGGATGCTTTTGGGACTTGAAGGACAGGATTATTTTGGATAGTATCTACTCTAGGAGTAGTATAAAACTAAAGTTGAACACATTCATTGATTGGAATGTAATTAATCCATTTGGCAGTCCTTATTTTTGGCATGTAATGCTTAAGCTCATAGACTCAACACGTTCTTTTACACTCTGATCTTTTATATTAGCTCTATTATGCCTTGATTCCGCACTTAAGGATTAGGGTCCTTACACTCAAAGCAATAGACTCGGGTATCTCCAAGCATACCCAAAGTCCCAAAACTTGCTGTCAAACCTCGATTATTCTCACTCCACGGAGAATAGTGGTTGACAGACCAAGCCAAAGGGTGTGATTTCAACATCAACACCTCACAACCAAAGCAACGAATCTCCCAAAAGATTCAACCGTCAGGTATATCAATACCGCCTTTCCCAAAAGGATAGTGTCATGAATCCATGACCCTCCAACCTCGGACCACCGTCCGGAAAACTAGATATACACATACCAACAAATATCCCGTAAAATATGCAATTGGTTCAGAATAGTGCATTGAAGCCACTATCATCAAATCGAAACTCGTATACGCCAGGTATACTCAACCAACGATGCCCTGTACTATTGTCATAGTACTACACGACTCGAGCATCCCCCGGAGACGTCTCCTCGAACGTCTCACTGGAAGTACGAAGCCATTACCTAGTCCAACACTAGTAGGGCTTACTGTAAGGACCCCAAGCCCTTAACCCTTGTTTAGTGTATTAACCACTATGTGTGGCACATGCTTTCAATAAAAATCAATCGGGAAACTCAGATGATGCTTTACCATTGAATGGCAATTACAAAATTTTCTTTAATACTCAATGTTATAAGATCATCATCCTAACAACATATAGACTCATAAAGTTCGCCCATTACCATCCCCTTTTTGCCACTTTTTACATTGTGGACTTTTATAAAAATTTGGGCAGAGTCTCCCCATAAATTGAGCTATCCCGAAATAAAAGCACAACACATAACATAATTCCCGGCCAGGGAAGCACAATACTTAAAAAATACAGAAATACTAAGTAAATTCCCAGCCCGGGAAAGCACCACACAATAGGACAACAAGAGTGGGCTTCAACACCTACAAAATACACCAATGACTCTCATATCATTTAGCAATTCTACCTCTAATTGTATGCAACATAGAATGAAAGATAGAAAGGCTCATGCCTTTATATACAACCCATATACAAGTATAATCGTGCTCACATGCGAGCATCATAAATATGTATATAACCCTCAGGTGTATATAAGTACTCTATACGATACCGTGCTCCATCAAGCCCTGGTACCACGATCCTGGGAGTACATCAAATCAACAGCTCGAGCTCAGCTCCACTGCCATCGATGTACCTGTTTACCTGCCCCAACAGAGACAGCCCCCAACGGGGTGAGCATACCAATACACAAAATCCCATAATCACAATAATGAAATTCATAATTTACAACAAAAGTAAATACTAATGAATTTTAAATGATACTCCCTTGATGGCAACGTCCTCATCCGGGATTCCGTGTACTGTCCCTGTTCTCACAATCATCAACCTCATCAAATCTCAAAAATCAGTAAATCAACACATTGATTTAACTCTTCGCATGCCTAATTCTTGAGTATCAATAGATAGTGATTCCAAATTCATTATACATGCAAATATAGATATCTCAATATCTAATACTGATTTCACAACCTCGCTATCAATCACAGATAGCTCAAATGCCTAGCATTTATTTTACCAATTCTCCATTATACTTAGACATCTCAAATGTCTTATAATGAATACATGATTCCACGATCATTCTCAGGCATCTCAATGCCCTACATTGGTCATATACATCCAGTACCCCATATACCTTGTAAGAGTTATCCTACTCTAGTGTCACGCACGCTTGTGGCGGCGATATCAAGATTTGGTCGTTCTTTGGCTATATCAACATATATATATAATCATACGCACAATTATTCAATGCAATCAAAATACATTATGCATTTCACAAATGCTCTCATATAAAGAAATGCTCGTACGTCGCACGTACCTTAAATCTCCGAAGTCCGAGCCAAACCTTGCTCGAGTTCCATGCCCCGATGAACGATGTGCTAACACGATAAATAATTCACAATTATTTACGAACATGCAACCCATGCTCAAGCACACCCATAATCCTCATACATAAAATTATTGTCAACACACGACAATTTACCATTTAAAAGACCCGGGGTAGGGCATATACAGGGAGGGAAATCGAATGAGACATTATCGAAAATTGTTCAAGAACCACCTCTAAAATTTCAAACCCTAACATCTCAATTCGAACCCAATTAAGCATCATAATACATCTAAAACATGTAATAAACGACCCATAACAAGAATCACCACCCCTCTGCCAAAACCCCCAAAAATCGAACCCAAACCCTACGAAATTAGGGGATTTATTTTCGAAGCAATCAACCCAAAAAGGCCCCGAATTACATGAGAATGACGAAAAAGGGGTAAGGAAGGTTACCCATAAGAAGATCGGAAGGGAAACGGACAAAAATCGAAGAACCCTAAAAATCTGGGCCTCGACGCATTCTGGAAAAACCCATGCGCGATTCGCGACGAAACTCTCAATTGCCGGTGTGGAAAGCTGCGCCTCGGAGAGACGAATCCAACGGTGGGTCGGACGCGCCGAACGGCGGCCGGACGGCGGCGGGCGCGGCGTTTAAGCGGCGAGGGCTGGGGAAAAATCGGGAGGCAGCGGGGAGAGAGAGAGAGAGGCGGGCAAGGTGAAGAAAAGGCTTTCAATAATTAAAATCTCGGGTTCAACTGGTATATATAGCAAAAATACCCCGAAATACTAATAGCCCCACAAATACATCATGATTCATTAAAAATCATCTGTTTTCAAAAATTCTCTCTCTAACTCCAAAACCCCCTACCGGTGCCCACACAAAGCACCCCAGATCCCGAGACACATCCAAAACCCAACTCTTAGGTTTTACACCGAAATGAGAATACAATCTCAACTTCGGGATCCAACGACCCAACTACCCAAATAAACGAGCCCAGAAGGCCCAACACCGCGATTAAACTCCACATCGCCACGTAAAACAACTTTAGGGGTTATTAACACTCCGGGATTAACATCTATAATCCATGGTCATCACAATATCCCCCACTAAAAGAATTTCGTCCTCGAAATTAGCACCGGTGTAATACGTAACACCCAGGCTACACAACAACATGAAGCCATAACCTCGATTCTTGACCATATCAGAATCGTCTTAATAAACGCGAGGATACTTATCTCACATCAAACTTTGAAATAGAGCGACATACCAAAACCAACATATCACCCAAGAGGCAAAACGTACCTCGATGCGGTTCATCCCAAAAGTCAGTCCCTCATGACTGCAAAACAACCAATACTTACGACCGTAGATCGGACAGTCATCCTTAGTTCTAATACAACTAGTAAGAACGCATCCTGAATGACACCTCAACCGTGAGAACGTTGACCTCGTGTCAAACTCTGGTGTGGAATAGACTTCCAAATCCATCATAACGTCAAAGAGCGTCAGCACAACTCAACGCTAACAATCCAAAAGCAGTTAGTCAACTGAAACTGCAAGGATTCGAATCGCTCCCGATTCCATCGTAGATATCATTCAATGACATCTCTATCATGACTCATGATGTCTAACATACATCGTTACGAGGGAAACATTCGTATACCACGGTGTACACATACCAAACCTGGTTTCCACTTTCAAACCTCCCCATCGAATGAGCAGTCACATCATTGCAACTCAGTTTGGGCAACTCACGGCCACAGATTCACACAAAAGACATCTCACAAGATGTCCACCTCCGGATATCCCAAGAACCACATCCTGGTCATAAATAAACAATCGAAACTCCACAGAGTTTCAAATTATGAAAGGACATGCAATAAACCCATTGCATCCTCAACGCTTGTGTCGACAGTGACACTCAACCAATCCGAATTCCTGCCGTCCCTTGATAATCCTAGGATTTAACAATCCAAACTTGGGAAGGCTATCGCATAACTCGGAGGAAAACACCAACAAGGAAATACCTTAACCCACACAAGATAATCCCTCCTCAAGGGAAGTCAACTAACTTCACGATTATCCCTCATAATCATTGTGCCATGGAGATTCTCAATCTCAACGTGTCCCATATCTCTCATCAAAGATTTAACCATCCAAAAATAGCATAACTCTATGCTTGACAAGAAGGAAATCAATAACTGGCATCCGTATACTCACCGGTATACCTACCTAAGCACAGACACTACATGCATACTCAATGCACTTGACTCAGGTATCTGCCACATACCCCTAAGTCCCAAACACAACCGTCAGTTCTGAGTCATTCCCATCCAGTGGAGAATGATAATCGACGATCAACAACACGGCGTGATTCCCAAAATCAACACCACATGCACCAACTTACCGAATCTTTCAAAGATTCCCAAATAGGTATAATACTACCTCCTTCCCCACAAGGGAAGTGCCATCGAACTCGAGATCCACAAGTCTCGAACCACCGTTCGGAAAAACTGGATACAATAACACCCATTGTATCCCAAATACACGGGTTCCCTCAGATCGAGTCAATAACAACCTGATGACTCTCTTGTTGGTACTCCAACATCATGAGCTGTCCCAGACAAGTCTCACCAAGATTAAACATAAACGTATACACGTTTCAGTGAGGCATGCACAACCTCAACCTCAATGACGTGGTGACTACTAGAGTCCACCACAATCCACATCGTATCACCTTACGATTTGCCAAACTTGGTTCCAACGAGCAGTATAACGGCTCTAGCAAGCCCCTCATGGTACTGCACACACGCGGCAGACAAACTAGTCTCTGCCTCTTTAGGTTTACCTCAAACCTACCAACAAGACGGACGTTTCCGCATGGTATATCATACTATGGGAAGAAAACTCAATAGAGTAGTGGGTCTTTACCCAACAATCCTCTAATGCCGATACACTCTGGACACTCCAATGTCCCCATGTACTTAACATAACCCGATCCTACTCCTTTAGGACCCATTCTACACCCTCAAGGGTGGTGTGACCATGTCTACCACTTGTCATATCGACAGAAAGCGAGTTATTTCCTCCATGATTACTCATGTCGTCAAGTTACATGGCCAAAAAGCCATTCCAACGAGCATACCTCAAGGGTATCACCACTCGTAATATGATCACCTCAAACATATGCGGCGGTACAATCACATGTATAGCGCGTCCATCCATTTCTCGAGCACCCCGCTCGGTATAAGGGTCACGTCAATCGGTGACATAGACACCACCTTGTGCTCGGCACTGGCACCCAAAGCATACAACGGAATACGTATACTCAACGCATTATTCATCGTAACGATGATGCATGTCTAATAAGACATCTCCTACACCATCGTCATCGTCATCCCGTGATGACACATGCCCACTCATGGCATCTAAGGCATCGTCAACTAGTGACGATACATGTCAACAATGACATCTAAACAACCCAGTCAACTCGTGACGGTCCATGTACATCAACGTATGTCATCCATCATCATGCTAGTAAAATAGTCATAATAAAACATGCATATCAACGCATGCCAGCTATAATCATGCTAATAGAATAGCAATATCCCATACCTCATTGCTAACAAGATAGCGGCATACATGTCTCCGTCACTCAATAATAGTGCGTAATCAGCACCCATCGCTCGAAGGCGGCAAAATCCTGTGCTGAGTACATAGCGGCACAATCCCTCGCTATAGAATCGACGGCATGATACCTCGTCATATAATAAGTGGCATGAAACCTCGCTATACACCTGAGCATGAATCATCGTCCACATAATAGCGGAAAGAGGCATCGCTATCAACATATCCGGTGGCACGAATCATCGCCAATCCTCATAGAAGAATGAATCATCATCATTGACACAGCGGAATACATCACCGCTATCATCCGTGTCCGGCGGTATAAACAATCGCCAATCATCATAGAAAATGTACATAAATAAAGAAACGCATGAATCTTCCTTGTTAAACACAATAACCCTCTTTTATTGTCCCTGTTTCAAATATTCATGTACGAAATCATTAGATCTTAATGTAAATGATTAACATCATAGCATCATAACGTCTTATGGCATCTTACCACATAATAATATCGTATGGCCTCTTACCATATGGGCATCTTACCCCGTGGCATCTTACCACATAATAACATTGTATGGCCTCTTACCATATGGGCATCTTACCCCGTGGCATCTTACCACATAATAACATCGTATACAACATAATATGAATGCAAACATAAATGCATAAATCTTAAATACAACCACAACTCATAAATATAAACATATGAAATTATGGTTCCTTCTTCCTTTTCCACGTAAGCGGAATTCTTCCTCGCTTCTTTTAGAATCCACGTAAGCGGAATTCTTCCTCGCTTCTTATGGAATCCACGTAAGCGGAATTCTTGATTCTTATGGAATTGAGTCACTTATCAGTAGTGCATTTCAATGCTTCTTACTTCCCCACGTAAGCGGAATTCTTCCTCGCTTCTTATGGAGTCCACGTAAGCGGAATTCTTCCTCGCTTCTTATGGAATTTAGCGTAAGCATTAAAATCCTCACTAGGATAACCTTGACTCGTGAAATACACCTCTTATATTTCACAACATACATATGCAAAATGATGCGTATCAACATGTATCATATCATAATGCACTATCTTATGCATACCTTGATTTATCTTGTGTTAAATAACTAAACACATAATACATGTTACCGTTGGGATGCCTGTGCATATGTATAATCATCATTCCTTTTCGTACTCCATATTTCCTGTAACCTGCAACCATTATGGTTAGCAACAATAGCCATATACGCTATGCATCAACCATGCAATACATATACGCAACCACTTGCATGTCAATACGTATACCAAGACATGTTACCTCGGAAATATCCCCTTTTTCTGATTTTCTTAAAAATCAGATTCCTTGGCACATAACATACAGAGTGCCAGACATTACCATTAATGACATCCTATCGCGTTTCACACGATTCCTGCAACCACAACGGTTAGCAACACCACTTTTCATATCATAAAAGCACATAAACATATAGTTGTGTCATTCAACATTAATGCCATCATGCAAAATTATGTGCTATCAACAATTTCCTAGGCCCTTAACAGCCCCAATGAGCAACCACTGCTCTGATACCACTAATGTAAGTACCCCAAGCCCTTAACCCTTGTTTAGTGTATTAACCACTATGTGTGGCACATGCTTTCAATAAAAATCAATCGGGAAACTCAGATGATGCTTTACCATTGAATGACAATTACAAAATTTTCTTTAATACTCAATGTTATAAGATCATCATCCTAACAACATATAGACTCATAAAGTTCGCCCATTACCATCCCCTTTTTGCCACTTTTTACATTGTGGACTTTTATAAAAATTTGGGCAGAGTCTCCCCATAAATTGAGCTATCCTGAAATAAAAGCACAACACATAACATAATTCCCGGCCAGGGAAGCACAATACTTAAAACAATACAGAAATACTAAGTAAATTCCCAGCCCGGGAAAGCACCACACAATAGGACAACAAGAGTGGGCTTCAACACCCACAGAATACACCAATGACTCTCATATCATTTAGCAATTCTACCTCTAATTGCATGTAACATAGAATGAAAGAGAGAAAAGGCTCATGCCTTTATATACAACCCATATACAAGTATAATCGTGCTCACATGCGAGCATCATAAATATGTATATAACCCTCAGGTGTATATAAGTACTCTATACGATACCGTGCTCCATCAAGCCCTGGTACCACGATCCTGCGAGTACATCAAATCAACAGCTCGAGCTCAGCTCCACAGCCATCGATGTACCTGTTTACCTGCCCCAACAGAGACAGCCCCCAACAGGGTGAGCATACCAATACACAAAATCCCATAATCGCAATAATGAAATTCATAATTTACAACAAAAGTAAATACTAATGAATTTTAAATGATACTCCCTGGATGGCAACGTCCTCATCCGGGATTCCGTGTACCGTCCCTGTTCTCACAATCATCAAACTCATCAAATCTCAAAAATCAGTAAATCAACACATTGATTTAACTCGTCGCATGCCTAATTCTCGAGTATCAATAGATAGTGATTCCAAATTCATTATACATGCAAATATAGATATCTCAATATCTAATACTGATTTCACAACCTCGCTATCAATCACAGATAGCTCAAATGCCTAGCATTTATTTTACCAATTCTCCATTATACTTAGACATCTCAAATGTCTTATAATGAATACATGATTCCACAATCATTCTCAGGCATCTCAATGCCCTACATTGGTCATATACATCCAGTACCCCATATACCTTGTAAGAGTTATCCTACTCTAGTGTCACGCACGCTTGTGGCGGCGATATCAAGATTTGGTCGTTCTTTGGCTATATCAACATATATATATATAATCATACGCACAATTATTCAATGCAATCAAAATACATTATGCATTTCACAAATGCTCTCATATAAAGAAATGCTCGTACGTCGCACGTACCTTAAATCTCCGAAGTCCGAGCCAAACCTTGCTCGAGTTCCATGCCCCGAGGAACGATGTGCTAACACGATAAATAATTCACAATTATTTACGAACATGCAACCCATGCTCAAGCACACCCATAATCCTCATACAGAAAATTATTGTCAACACACGACAATTTACCATTTAAAAGACCCGGGGCAGGGCATATACAGGGAGGGAAATCGAATGAGACATTATCGAAAATTGCTCAAGAACCACCTCTAAAATTTCGAACCCTAACATCTCAATTCGAACCCAATTAAGCATCATAATACATCTAAAACATGTAATAAACGACCCATAACAAGAATCACCACCCCCCTGCCAAAACCCCCAAAAATCGAACCCAAACCCTACGAAATTAGGGATTTATTTTCGAACCAATCAACCCAAAAAGGCAAGGAATTACATGAGAATGACGAAAAATGGGTAAGGAAGGTTACCCATACGAAGATCAGAAGGGAAACGGACAAAAATCGAAGAACCCTAAAATCTGGGCCTCGACGCATTCTGGAAAAACCCATGCGCGATTCGCGACGAAACTCTCAATTGCCGGTGTGGAAAGCTGCGCCTCGGAGAGACGAATCCAACGGTGGGTCGGACGCACCGAACGGCGGCCGGACGGCGGCGGGCGCGGCGTTTAAGCGGCGAGGGCTGGGGAAAAATCGGGAGGCAGCGGGGAGAGAGAGAGAGGCGGGCAAGGTGAAGAAAAGGCTTCCAATAATTAAAATCTCGGGTTCAACTGGTATATATAGCAAAAATACCCCGAAATACAAATAGCCCCACAAATACATCATGATTCATTAAAAATCATCTGTTTTCAAAAATTCTCTCTCTAACTCCAAAACCCCCGACCGGTGCCCACACAAAGCACCCCAGATCCCGAGACACATCAAAACCCAACTCTTAGGTTTTACACCGAAATGAGAATACAATCTCAACCTCGGGATCCAACGATCCCAACTACCCAAATAAACGAGCCCAGAAGGCCCAACACCACGATTAAACTCCAAATCGCCACGTAAAACAACTTTAGGGGTTATTAACACTCCGGGATTAACATCTATAATCCGTGGTCATCACACTTACCCTGGTTGATTCACGATCAACCCTCAACCAATACTAGCTGTCTCCATGACAGTACAATCCAAATCTCTCCAAGAGATAAAGTCAATATAGTAGTGTCACCCCACTAACTATACCACACAATTCCAATTGTGACTTCCGTCGCATACCATATGCAAAGATGCTCAACCAGAGCTAACAACGACTTGTCGACCCTCACGTTGGTATTCCAACAAAATTGAGTTGTCACAAAACAAGTCTCTTAAAACATTTGACGTATAAACGTCTCCGTGAGGTATTCCCTGCCTCAATTATCATGCCACAAAGAGACTACAAGAGTCTACCAAAAGTCTTCATCGTATCGCCATACGATTCACTGAACTCGAATCCCACGAGCAGTATAATGGCTATCACAAGCACATTATAACACTGAAACAATACCTGGCTAACAGTCTCTGGTCCCTTAGGCTCATACCAACCTATCAACGCGACACATGTACTATTCTGGTATACAATACCGTACAAACCATTCGAGTTGTGGGTCATCACCCACATATCTCTAAAACACCAAGCATAATGGACATCCCGGTGTCCTTGCTCAACCACGAAGCAATCCTAATCCATTAGGACTTATCCCACACCCTCAGGGTGGGTGTGATCACGCCTACTGCAGATCACAACAACAAGCGATTAGTTTCCTCAATGACTACTCTTACCACCAATTACTTGGCCTAAGCCAAACCAGCGAGTATACCCAAGGATATCATTACTCGAACAATATATACTCCAAATATGTGATGCGGTACAATCCCTGTACGGTGCACCCAATAATTCTTCGAGCAACCTGCTCGGCATAGTGGTCTCGTCAACTAGTGACCCAGACATTACCATGTGCTCACCAAAGGCACTCGAACCATACAACCAAATACATAAACATAAATGTATTAATCATCAAAACGACGCTACACGTCTACATAGAACACCCGCTATGTCATCGTCATCCGGTGACGGCATATGTCAACATATGACATCCAATTAACATCGTCAAACATATGACGGTACATGTCAATACACGACATCCATAATCTCATCGTCAAACACATGACGTATATAACAACACGTAGTATCCACAATAATGCTAACAAAAGTAATATGCCATACCTCATCGCTATCAAGATAGCGGAATACCTGTATCCATCGTCCACCCGCGGTACACAAGCAGCACCCATCGCTCGTAGGCGACATAATCCAGCGCTACGCACATAGCGGTATAACCCATAGCTATAGAATCAGCGGTATGATCCCTCGGCATAGAGTCAGCGGCATAAAACATCGCTATAGATATCCGGCGGTATAAACCATCGCCATAGGTGTAGCGGAATGACCCGTCGCTATGTAATATCCGGTGGCACGAATCATCGCCAATAGAATACCCGGCGGCATGAACCATCGCCAATCAATATAGCGGAATGAACCGTCGCTATCAATATATCTGGCGACAAGAACCATCGCCAATCAATACATCTGGCGGATTGAACCATCGCCAATCAATATAGCAGAATGAACCGTCGCTATCAATATATCTGGCAGCATAAACCATCGCCAATCAATACATCTGGCGGAATGAACCATCGCCAATCAATATAGCGGAATGAACCGTCGCTATCAATATATCTGGCGGCATAAACCATCGCCAATAGAATAGCCGGTCCCTAGTCATTGTCACGGTAGTGTATTTTAATGCCCCTCGCTCAAATAAAACATGCGGTACTCCCACCCCTCGCTTCACATATAAGCGGCATAGAATAACCTCGCTTAAATAGACATGCGGCGCTCCCACCCCTCGCTTCACATTTTAGCGGCAAATATTCTTTCCTCGCCTCATATGATAACCACGCTTTAATGTGACATGCGGCGCTCCCAACCCTCGCTTCACATTTCAGCGGCACAAAACAAATAAATAGCGGCAAGCATTTAAAATCATCACTCATCCATAACAATGACTCATGGGATATTCACCAAGTATTTCATCTATACCTGCATCACAAAGCATATCCATATTCCAACATACATCATCACGAGTGTATTTTAATGCACCTCGCTCAAATGCGACATGCGGCACTCCCACCCCTCGCTTCAACATTTGGCGGCAGAGCATTAAAACCATCACTCTATTTTACACATGCAACCACAATGCATAATTCCATGATGTATATAAAACGCAGGTTACCGTTTCGTGTCTTTCAACCCTGGCCTTAGCCTTTCGCGTCATAGTGTTCCTACAGGAACAATCTCAAACCATGAGCATACTATAATCCATATTCACCACAATATGATTATAATGAGTAAATGCATAAACTATGAGTACAAAGTACTTCCTGTATCCCAATGCATTTCAAAATGCTCCATTTGGTTGTCCCTGTGTCACAACTCACAATCATAATCAACAGGTTATATTATGATTCTATAGATGTTATGACATATAATCGTTTCACTATGATCACATATCACAAATGCACATAAGTAAAATAGTTGTGTCACACAACACTAACTACTGTCATGCATAAATATGTGCTACCCATCCCTATCAGCATGTTCCAGGCCTTCAACAGCCCCAAAGAGCTAACCTGGCTCTGATACCACTAATGTAAGGACCCCGTGCCCTTAACCCGATATTAGTGTATTAACCACCGTGCTTAGTGCATACTATCATGTTAACAAGGGGAAAGTAATTACATGCAACTCTAGCATAAATGCCATCTATAAAATTCCTTTACATTAATCGTATAATGTATACTTTCCCAACATATTCCATAAAACATGCCATGCACCTTTCAACATACACTAATATGCTCTCAATTCATTTAGCAATTCCACATTTAATTGCATGCTAACCGTAAATGAATAGAGAAAAGCCGTAGCCCATTTATACATTCCATATACACGTAATATGTACTCACATAAGAGCACCCAATGAATAAGCGTGTATCTAATGTATAAAACACTCTACTGGATACCGTTACTCGTGCTTCGATCCTGGAAGCACCTCTCAAGCGCAACTCGATCTCGACTCTGGATCTGAGCACCTATCCATCCAGCTCTGGTACCTCAATCCTCGAAGTACTTCAATCCACAGCCCGAGCTCAACTCCAAAGCTGCTGCTACACCTGTACCACCTGCCCCAACAGAGACAGCCCCCACACGGGGTGAGCATACCAATATCCCAAATCCCATGATCACAATAATGCAATTCATAATTTACAATATGTAAATGCTATGAAATATAAAAGATACTCCCTGGATGGCATCATCCTCATCCGGGATCCCCTGTACTGTCCCTGTTCTCAAAATAACTGAAACCATCAAATTCTCAAATGCCAGTTAATCATTACATTGATTAACGAATTCACTAGCCATATACCAGTATCATAATCAACATATCAAATCATTAAACAATGATTACAAATTCCCCATATATTTCACTTATGGTTCCATAATTCTATTTCATAGCTCGCTCTACAATATCGGCGTTCCATTTCCACGCATACTCAACAGTAGCGGCGTCATAATCGATGTTCGCTCACAGGCGACAACATCCCAATCATTGCTCGCTCAAAAGCGGCACCATGCAATTCTCAATGCATATATAGACATTTGAAGCAAGTACCGTAAACCATGCATTTCAATCTCCGTTTATTGCTAATACCATGTGTCATGCATTTCCACACACATTCATTGCAATACAGTGTACCAAGCACTCAACAATTGAAATTATATTAAAGGGCTATGCTCGTACGTCATACGTACCTTATACTTTCCGTAGTTCAAGTCCAAACCTTGCCTTGGTCCCGTGACCGATGAATTATATGCTAAACACGATAATAATCCACAATTAATCTCAAGCATGCAATCACGTGCCCAAGCACGTTCACAAACCCCAAATATATCGTCATCCATGACGATTAACCATTTAAAAAGGCCCCGGGCGAAGCATGCATCGAAAACTCAACACGAATTAATTCCCCAAAATAAGGCATTGGCGATCGATCGCATGATTTCAGGCGATCGATCGCCTCGCAAAAATAGGAACAGGCGATCGATCGCTCCTTTTCGGGCGATCGGTCGCCTCTTAGCGTAAATGGCCACTGCCTCATGGCGATCGATCGCTTCATTTGAGGCGGTCGATCGCCTCACTGTTCATCTTCCTGAAATTTCTAACAACGTCGCGGCGATCGATCGCCCTGCCCTAGGGATCGATCGCCTCGACCTGCAAAAGCCAAGAATGGCGTTTTTCTTGCAAAATTTTGCCCAACAACAATCCTCACACCCCTTACAACATTAAACCTCAAAGTAAACACCATAAAAACTCCTCAAACCAACCAACCCAAAATTCTTTAAAATTCCAAAACTCAAACCCAACCCATAAAACCACCAAACCACACAAAACCACAATCAAATCGAAGACAATTACGAGGGGAAGAAACTTACCAGCTTATCTTCAAGAAATCCGGCTCCTAGGACGAGCCTCCAACGATTTCGCCCATCAAAGGGAAAGGGAAAGGGTTTGGGTGAGAGAGTGGTGTGAGAGGGAGAGGAGAGGAGAGGAATGGATTCCATATGACGAAACCCCGAGTCCAACTGGTATATATAGCAAAAATGCCCCAAAATACCAATACCTCCACAAATACATCATGATTCATTACAAATCATCTGTTTTCAACAACTCTCTCTCCAACATCAAATCCCCATACAGGCCCCAACATAAGGCACCCCGGACTCCAAGTCCCACTAAAACCCAACTCAAAGGTTTTCCACCAAAATGAGAATACAATCTCAAATCTTTGGATCCGACGATCCCAGATGCCCGATTAAACAACCTCGGGAGATGCCAAACCGCAATTAATTCCTAATTGCCACAATTAAAAATCCATCAAGGATTAATACCACACCGGGATTAACACCATAAATCCCCGGACATCACAGTCAATTAGTTCATAAGACAGGCTATCCTAGAATATCCTTCCGTAAAAGCCTGTAGTATCTGTCAAAATTCATAAAACTTTTCATCTTGAGTACAATGATTGGTCTTGGCCAAATTAGTACTATCTTTACTTTACTGGAATCAACAGGTATCTGGTGAGATGATATCACCTATCCCAAAACAACACTTGATTCAACCAAGATTTACATTTCAATAACTTGGTACACCCTTTGAGCTTCACGCAGCGTCTGAAAAATCAATCACATGTGTTCTGTGTGGTTCCTCCCGGATCTCGTATACACTAGTATACCACTGATGAATATGATTACACTTCTGCCCAAAAGTTACGGAAAATTTTCTTCATCAAATTCATAACTCTACCGGTATAGTTGTCAGACCACACAACATTACCAAAAATTCAAAATGCCTATATCTGGTTTGATCAATTGCCTAGAGAACATTTTCTCTTCTGACTTAAACAGATCGTAACCAGATTTAAATCATTCTTCTTATACATCGAAGTTCCTTACAACTGATCAAATACTTATAGATCTTAGGCAGTGAGTATTTATTCTTGACAGTAGCCCGATTCAACTGTCTTTGGTCGATATACATCTTCATAATATCATTTTTCTTCTTCAAGAACAATGCTGATGTTTCCTCAAGTGACATACTCAAACATATGTACTCGTATCAAGGAGATTCTGCAATTATTCTTCTACATCTGTCAAATCTGTTGATGGCAGTTCGTACAATGCTTTTGATATTTATTCTATTCTTTGACATCAACAAAAAGTTAAAATCGAATTCATTCTTTAGTGGAGCTTCTATTATTTCCTCAGGAAAATCTCGGTAAGTTCCTTACCATTAAGATATCAGTCAACCTCGACTCTTCCTGGAGTATCAACTGTTTATTATCAAATATCCTTCATTTTCCAAATATCGCAACATCAATATTTCCATAGCTGATACTATCAGTATCTTAACTTACTATTCGTGGCTATCAATATTTCATTTTGGGGTCACAAAATAGTCGAAAATTCATTACACCATAAAATCATCTCTAATACTTCGAAACTTATCACAGTATCTATGCCCTTGATACAATCAAAACCATCTATGGGCAACACCATTGAATTCGAATCCGCATCACTATCATTAAACTGTAAGCTACAATTCACTATTACAAGTGTGGATAGTATAATTAGCACTGCTGATGTATTTTCCAAATCATAATAACTTATGCACATTTGATGCAATGTATGAAAACAAAGCTTTTTGTCTCAATAACACTTGTGTATCTGTGATCACTAGTATTGAAGCATCTCTAACCGTATCCTCTATCAAGATATACTCTCTGGTCTGTTGGGAAACCAAAAATAACTATCAGGTATTACCTCTAGTCTGCAGGTAATTAACTGCTGCTGGAACTGAGTGGTCGAAAAGAATAACCACTCTGATATCTACCTCTAGCTCAAGGTATTTGTTGTTATGGTTGAATCTCTTCCTGAGCACGTAACGCACATGCTCTGACTGACCACCATCAAATCAGTTCCTATTATTCTTTCAAATGGATCAGTAGATATTTACATCCACCATGACCTCGAAAAGATTGGTATTCTACAAACTCATAGTACCTCCAGAACTACTAGAGCTGGATAAATTGGAGTGATACTTCTGAAACTTTTCTAGGACTACTTGGATTATCTCAATGATAGTCACTTCATTAATCTTTAATCCAGTTTTAACTACTTCGCACCACATCGGTCTCTTATTCTTCAGTCGATATCTAATCTCTTCACTAGTGAATAGTTATCGAGATTAAGCAGATATTTCCATTTCTCAAGTCCACGATAATCGATTATCATTTTTCATGTAATGAGCATGGTTTTCTCTCTTTCCCGTGTCAACCAGAGGGAAAACTCGACATCGCTAAAATTTCTCTAGATACTCTCATCTAGAAGAGTTCATATTGTAGTATTTATTCATAATTTGGACATATAAACTGGAACTGAATTACGACAGTCCAGATATCCAAGTCCACAGTCAAACAATTCTTGTTGTTTCTCACAATAACTATACTCGATCCTTCAATTGAAAAATCGTTAATTCCAATATTCTCAAGTTCTAAATTCTCATCTTGGCGTACACAGGTTTTGACGTAAACTCATACGTATAACCTTGGTCCTTCAGGCTTAAATTCCCGATGTCAATCGACACAAAGCGTTTTAATTAGTTCTAGTGTCATCCCACTATTCACAAGGATTAAGTCCCAAAGTGATAAATAAAATTCTCAATAATGGATGCATATCACTAAGTTATAATTCAATTAACAGTTTGCAGTGCCTAGAGGTTCGCTAAACAGCTCTTACAGTTCATAACACTGCTACCTGTCCAAACACTAACTGTCCATCATAAAATCAAAACATAAATCTCAAGTCAGAGATGTCATCACTTATTCTACACCATCATCCGGGCAGCAACTATCATGCTAACAAATAAAATTCTCAAATTCTCTAGAATATATGCAACTCAGCATTCAAATTCTCTAGATTATATGCAAATCAGCATATTAAAATATTCAGAGATATGACATCTCGCTATCCTTGCTTAATAATCCATTACATGTATAAAATCTCAATATCAAACATGTAAACATAGCAGGCAAGAGCATATAAAATCACATAGTAAGACACATGCACAAACAATTCATTTGTGTCTATTATCAGTGTCCTAACTCTAATTCGAGCATATCCCAGATATATGCTCTGATACCATAATGTGAGGGCCCGATCCTAATGTGGTGTTTAATTAACACATAATGATTAATTTGCGTAAACAGCGGAAGATTTATTTCAAAGGTCTTATCAAATGGCCCTAAAAGTTTTTCGCTTTTAGGTGATACATATATAGTGATACTGAAAATACGTAATTCCAGTTTCCAATTTAACACGTTGAGCATAACATCCATATCAAGTATAAATCAACCAGTAGTAGAATACTTAAAATACAGATACTCGGGGCATACCCCGGTAATTCAAAACATAATTAAAAATATTCTAACAACTACTGGGACTCAAAACATAAAACATAAACCTGAGCTCGCTCTCAAGGAGCTCCGGTATTCACCAATGCTTCACCTCGAGCATCCGCAATACGTCCACCTGTACCACCTGTCATGACCACACAACAAAGACATGACAAGCCCCACTACGGGGGTCAGAACCCAGTACGAGAAATAAATAGATCATGTCAAGTATGACAAAGTATCATGCAATGCATACCATGTATGAATGCGATGTATGAATGGGTACTGATAGGCTTAGATTTTGAGTATTTTTTAACTGTAATTTCTTCCCATTTTTCATACTTTTCCTGGATGATATTATGCTTTTTGGTGTTTATTTGTCTATTTCAGGAAAATTACTTGGAAATGGAAGAAATGAGCTAAACTGAAGAAAAATGGCGAAATCGAGGCAAGAAAGAGTTAAAATTGAGGAAGTTGGATTTTCGGAATCTCGATCGATCGAGAAATAGCGAAATCGAGGCAAGAAAGAGTTGAAATTGAGGAAGTTGGATTTTCGGAATCTCGATCGATCGAGAATATTTCTCGATCGATCGAGCCAGGCAGTGTGCTGAGCAGAAAATGAATCGAAGTCTCGATCGATCGAGATTATGTCTCGATCGATCGACCAAGGCAGAAACTTCAGAGCCAATTTTATCGAAGACTCGATCAATCGGAAGGAAATCTCGATCGATCGAGCAAGGCAGTGAGTTTCAAAGGCTGACGTGAATAGTGCACCGATCGATCGGACGCATTTCTCGATCGATCGATACGCAAATCCGGGAAAATCTTATTTTCCATTTTTGAATGGATTTTCGGGGGATAAAAAGGGAGAATCATTTCCATACACGATATATCATTTTTCAGAGACCAATTGGCTCGAAAACAAAGAACCCTAGCCGCCGCCTAGCGCCGCCGAAGGAGATTCAATCTCCGTTCTTCGTCCAAAGTCGAGCCAATTCATTCCGGAGTGCAAGGAAGGAGCAAGAGAAGAGATTTCGGTGCTACGCACGGATTTATTCCGCCGTTTATCGTATTTCTAGACTCTAATCTATTTCATTTTGATTTTCAATTGATGTTTTTGAGATCGAGAGACGATTAAACTCTTTTGTATTTGATTTGAAATATTTTCAGTTTATTCTATCGAGTTTTAGTTTCGTTGTGTTTGATTATTGATTCAATTGTGTTTGAGTGCATTGATATCTATTGTTCATGAATTAATTGCTTGTGTAGATCAAAGCCTAGCTAACTTTGATTGAATCTGAGAGTTATAACCGAGATCGAGAGATAACGTTGTAACACGCTCTATTAATTTATGATGTATATTACGATTGAGATCGAGAGACGATATCGCATACGTGAGAACTTTGAATCGAGAGATTTAGAGTAACAAGGTTTTGATGATTTATGCAATATTGAATTAGTAAATAGGTGCACGAGAGTGACTTATTCTAATTTAATGTTAGTTTCTTTACAGCTCGAGAGAGTGTATCGAATAATAGCAAAAACCTTTCACCTTTAGAATCAATTGGTTGATAATTTGAGAATTCAGTTGAATCATTAAAGATAACATAGTGGAACGACGAGCTTGATAAATTTCTCGAGTGACTTACCTTTGCATATCCGGAACCATTCATTTTATTGTTTCTTGTTTAATTTTCGGTCTTTAGTTTGTTTAGGCTTTAGTTAATCAACCCTCTTAAATCGTAGGCTAAATATAATTTTATTAATCTTATTTGGTACTTATACGTTAGTCCCTGTGGATTCGACAACCCCTACTTAATTTTCACTATACTAAAACTTGACAACCGTGCACTTGCGGTAGAATCGCTTTACATTATTCTTTGAAATATTAATTGTTTAAAAATAAAGCGGTCAAGTTTTTGGCGCCGTTGTCGGGGACTAATCTGTATAATATCATACGAGATTAGTTGATTGTAATTTAGCCAATTCTTTTATTATTGCGTTTTTCTTTTTCTTTTTCTTTTGTTGATCTTTGTTAATAATTTTGTATAATTTTTGTTGTCTCCTTTTGTCTGTTTTGTACAGGAATCGTTTCTCTAGTGCATGCTCAGAAGAGAGGAGCCCATTCTCGAGCCTTTCGATCCGGAAATAGAAAGAACTCTACTTAGGCGATTACGAGAAGCTCGAGTGATGGCAGATAATAATGAAGCACAGAACCCAAGGTCAATGATGGACTTTGCGCAACCGGCATTTCATGGATCTTTGTCCATTATTACGAGGCCGACGATTCAAGCGAACAACTTTGAGATCAAGCCGGCGATTATACAAATGATACAGCACTCGGTTATGTTTGGGGGAGCGGCCACGGATGACCCGAATAATCACATCTCCAATTTTTTGGAGATTTGTGACACGTTCAAACATAATGGCGTCTCCGACGACGCCATCAGGTTAAGGCTCTTTCCTTTTTCATTACGAGACAAAGCTAAGTCATGGTTGAATTGACTACCTGCAGGTTCAATAACAACATGGGAGGGGATGACAAAAGCGTTTTTATCTAAGTACTTTCCCCCTTCCAAGACGGCGAAGATGCGGAACGATATCACAACTTTTGGGCAGTTTGACCCGAGACGTTATATGAAGCGTGGGATCGTTTTAAAGAATTGTTGAGGAGATGCCCACACCACGGTCTACCCATTTGGTTGCAGGTACAAACCTTCTATAATGGTTTATTTTCTTCTAACCGTTCGATGATAGATGCAGCATCTGGGGGATCAATAATGAGGAAGACACCGGAAGAGGCATATAGCTTGTTGGAAGAAATGGCGTGCAACAGCTACCAGTGGCAGTCAGAGAGGAACACGCCACAGAAGCCAATAGGAGTTCATCATGTGGATGACATCACTGCTCTTTCGGCTCAGTTGGAAGCTATGAACAGGAAGATAGACAGCATGGGAGCAACAGCGATGCAAGCTCAAGCTATCTTCTGTGAGCTGTGTGGAGGCGGTCATCCAAGCATCGAGTGTCAGGCAGGTAACCAGTTTAACCAATCTATTGAGGCTGTGAATTTTGTAGGTAACAGGTCACCCAACAATCCTTATTCGAACTCCTACAATCCGGGGTGGAGGAACCACCCAAACCTGAGATGGTCGAACCAGATGAATTTGTTGAACCCACAACCGCAGGCAGGGTTCACACAAAATCCGAGTATGGAGGAACTGATGGCAAAGTTGATTTCGTCGACAGAGGTGAGGATGCAGAATCAGGATGCATCAATTAAAAATTTGGAAGTGCAGATAGGGAAGTTGGCCACGTTGATATCTGGGAGGACGCAAGGTACGCTCCCGAGTGATTCTGTAAAGAATCCAAAGGAGCCATCAAATTGACAAGACGAGGAGGTGACAGTCCAGCTTGGGACTATAAATTAAGAACTTCCGTTTTTCCTTCCTTGAGCTTTTGTTTTGGTTTGTTCTTTCTAGTTTGGTTGTTTTAATTTTGTTTTTAGATGTTTCCGTGGATAAGTCCGTGAGTTTTCTATTGCAGGTGTGAAAACAAGAGCGATAAGGATGTAGGCGAGGCAACCCGAGAGAAAGTTGTTGAGAAAATAAAAAAATTTGTCTTCTGGTGTTGGCGATCGATCGAGACAAAATCTCGATCGATCGCCCAAAGCTTTTAAATTGCGATTTGAGTACTGCCTCGCGCGATCGATCGAGAATTATTTCCGATCGATCGAGCGAGAGAAAATTTTGAAAAAAATAGGGCACCGAAGAGCTTCTGCACAGAATCAAAAACACTTTCTCTCCTCTCAATAACAGAACCCAATTCGTCTCTTTCAATTTCTTCATCTAATCTCATCCTTATTCCATCAAATTTCCAATTTACTTCAAATCTTGGAAGTAATATTTGTTCTAATGAGATTTTCATTGCAGATTTGAAGAATTACAAGTCAAATTGGGTATAAATGCATCCAAAAGGGAATTCCAAGCCAAGTGCCAAACTCTTCCAAGATCGGATTTTTAAGTGGTAATTGGTTTCAAATCTCAAATCTTTTATCTTTTGGTGCAATTTCTTGGTGTAGTAGAATTGGGTTAGGAAGGATTTAAGTTTGGAGGAAGTTTTGTGGTGTTGAAGGGTGTTGGATTTGCAGAGTTGTGTGTGGTGTTAGTCGAAGTTAATTGAGATATTTGAGAATAATTTAGCAAGAAAATGTCTTTGAGAAAGAGGTCAAAGCAGGCGGAGGCTTCACAAAAGCAAAAGCAGGCGGCGGCCACCACTTCTGAACCAGGGTATGACGAACAGAAGTTTGTCAATGCCACAGTTGCTGAATTATATCCCACTTATCATAAGAAACCCCTGAGCCGTGAAAAGGGCATGAGCATGGAAAAAATTGAGTGCCCGGTTATTAGGACAGCACGGCGACGAGGGTGGTTTCAATTTGTACAGACGCCTATTGATGCTGTGGTGCCACTGGTGAGGGAATTTTACACAAATCTTCGAGCTATTAAACCAGGGCACCAAGCAATTGTTTATGTTCGAGGGAAGGATGTGTTGGTGGATCGAGCCTCAATCAATAATATTTACCGGATGCCTTTCATTCACAACTGTGCATACCAATCTTTCAAGAATAGCAAGATAGACTACGATGAGGTATTGGCAGTTATTGGCATGCCGGGAGTGGATTGGCAAAGGAACGATAAAGGAGAGCCACAGTTGGTTCTAAAAAAGCATTTGACGCCAGAGGCCCAATCATGGTTCTCATTTGTCGCCTCGTGGGTCATGCCTTCGACCCACACTTCTGAGGTGACAAAAGACAGAGCGGTCCTGGTATATGCCATCCTCTCAGGGAAGGAAGTGGACTTCGGCGAGATCATCAGTGATCACATTGAAGAGATTAAGAGCAGCCCACCGACCTCCGCACTACCGTTTCCATCCACGATCACTGCTTTATGTCAGCGATGCGGAGTGACATGGGGGGAAGACGAGGAGCTACTTCCGCCGAAGACCCCGATCATTGTGGACGGTTCACCACCTTCCTACGGGCCGACGAAGGGCCGAGCCAAGACCCTTGACACTAGACAAGATGGAGCATCATCATCATCTGCTGCAGAGCATACACGTGTTACTTTGGACTCTCTTCATAGGGATCTCCAAGATATTCCCCTGGGGCAGCAGAGTATTCACAGCATGCAGCGGGACATTCACAGCATGCAGAGAGCATTGCAGATTGACCATGAGCAGGTAGCTCAGCGTCAGATGGAGTTCATGCACTATCAGAGTGCATGGAACACTGCCATGGCCCAGGGCTTTCCAGGTTTCCAGTTCCCGTCGGAGCCACACTTTGCACCTTATCACCCGCATGCACCTCCACCTTCTGAGTACCCACCATTTCCGCCATATCAGGGCGAGGAGAACCACTACCCAATTCCCCCTCCGAAGCATGATGAGGACGATGATCAATGACGATCGTCATCATGGTATGTGTTTTGTCTTTGCGCTTATCTGTCTTGTACATTGAGGGCAATGCACATATTAAGTTTGGGGGGTTTTGAGTATTTTGCACATTCTGCTACTTGTCTTGCTTCTCTACTTGCATGAATGCATGATTTTGTGACTGATTCATCCTTGAGCATTACCAACAAAATTTTTTTGTGAGTTAGTCTTGAGAAATGAAGAATTAGATTTGCAACGGTAATACATGATGCAATTAATCCTCATCTAGATAGGAGTCATGAAAATGTTTAACTTGTTTGTATATATCCTTTGTTAACCATATGTCAAAACTGAGGAATAATTTGAGCACTTATTGAGTCATGATTGAGTGAAGTATGTATTGATTAAAGTGAAAATTTGTGTTAACTATGATGAGTTTTGAGTATTTTAGATAACTCTACAATTTATTTGAAAGCACTTTGAGGCGAAATTTATAGTTAGGACCTTGACTTGGAGATGATTTAGGCGATCTTTGGACCGTTTGTGCCTTTCAAGCCTACCTTTTATACATCATTCCTTAGTGTCCCCTTTTGTGCATGATTGAAAAAGAATGGTATATGCATTGCATATGATTAGACCCCCATTCGACATTCTTGACAACCTCATTATACCTACCTTAGATTGAACCTAAAAGAAAATTTTTACCCACCCCTAAGGGAGTATAATGAATCTCATTCATTGCATTAAATTGTTATATGTTGATAAGTTCATTGTAAAAAAAAAAAAATGAAATGAACAAAAGAATGAGCAAAGAAAAAGAAAAGATGTAGAGAAAAGCCTTGAAAAGAAAATTTAAATAAGACCCAAAGTGGCCAAGGCTAGAAAAAGTTGAAGAGAAGCTCAATAGTGTGCGAAAAAAAGTATTGAACTGATTCTATTGTACTCTCTTCTTTGATTTCATCCTACCTTTTCTTTGGAGCCGACACCAAAAGGCCTAACGTTATAAGCTTTTAAAGTCCTGTTGATCCAAGTCTAGGGAATAATTACATTAATGGAGAAGTGCTGGATAGTAAATTTGTAGAGTAGTTCAAAGTAATCATGACTCGGAGTTGTTATGGCACTTTTTGATCTTAAAGATATGTACATTACTCATGTTTGACAATAGCACACACGCACGTTCCAATGTTGCGATGTATTGTTTAACTTAGAAGAAATTGCTTCTTGTTAAATGTTGAATGACTTTTATTGATGTGTAAGTAGGATTTCTGAGTTTTTACGTGAGTTGTAAAGATGATTCATGCATAGTATTAAGATTAACTTTTCTTTTTGAGCTTATTGCTTGCTCGAGGACGATCAAGTCTAAGTTTGGGGGAGTTGATAGGCTTAGATTTTGAGTGTTTTTTAACTGTAATTTCTTCCCATTTTTCATACTTTTTCCTGGATGATATTATGCTTTTTGGTGTTTATTTGTCTATTTCAGGAAAATTAGTTGGAAATGGAAGAAATGAGCTAAACTGAAGAAAAATGGCGAAATCGAGGCAAGAAAGAGTTGAAATTGAGGAAGTTGGATTTTCGGAATCTCGATCGATCGAGAATATTTCTCGATCGATCGAGCCAGGCAGTGTGCTGAGCAGAAAATGAATCGAAGTCTCATCGATCGAGATTATGTCTCGATCGATCGACCAAGGCAGAAACTTCAGAGCCAATTTTATCGAAGACTCGATCGATCGGAAGGAAATCTCGATCGATCGAGCGAGGCAGTGAGTTTCAAAGGCTGACGTGAACAGTGCACCGATCGATCGGACGCATTTCTTGATCGATCGATACGCAAATCCGGGAAAATCTTATCTTCCATTTTTGAATGGATTTTCGGGGGATAAAAAGGGAGAATCATTTCCATACACGATATATCATTTTTCAGAGACCAATTGGCTCGAAAATAAGGAACCCTAGCCGCCGCCTAGCGCCGCCGAAGGAGATTCAATCTCCGTTCTTCGTCCAAAGTCGAGCCAATTCATTCCGGAGTGTAAGGAAGGAGCAAGAGAAGAGATTTCGGTGCTACGCACGGATTTATTCCGCCGTTTATCGTATTTCTAGACTCTAATCTATTTCATTTTGATTTTCAATTGATGTTTTTGAGATCGAGAGACGATTAAACTCTTTTGTATTTGATTTGAAATATTTTCAGTTTATTCTATCGAGTTTTAGTTTCGTTGTGTATGATTATTGATTCAATTGTGTTTGAGTGCATTGATATCTATTGTTCATGAATTAATTGCTTGTGTAGATCAAAGCCTAGCTAACTTTGATTGAATCTGAGAGTTATAACCGAGATCGAGAGATAACGTTGTAACACGCTCTATTAATTTATGATGTATGTTACGATTGAGATCGAGAGATGATATCGCATACGTGAGAACTTTGAATCGACAGATTTAGAGTAACAAGGTTTTGATGATTTATGCAATATTGAATTAGTAAATAGGTGCACGAGAGTGACTTATTCTAATTTAATGTTAGTTTCTTTACAGCTCAAGAGAGTGTATCGAATAATAGCAAAAACCTTTCACCTTTAGAATCAATTGGTTGATAATTTGAGAATTCAGTTGAATCATTAAAGATAACATAGTAGAACGACGAGCTTGATAAATTTCTCGAGTGACTTACCTTTGCATATCCGGAACCATTCATTTTATTGTTTCTTGTTTAATTTTCGGTCTTTAGTTTGTTTTGGCTTTAGTTAATCAACCCTCTTAAATCGTAGGCTAAATATAATTTTATTAATCTTATTTGGTACTTATACGTTAGTCCCTGTGGATTCGACAACCCCTACTAAATTTTCACTATACTAAAACTTGACAACCGTGCACTTGCGGTAGAACCGCTTTACATTATTCTTTGAAATATTAATTGTTTAAAAATAAAGCGGTCAGGTACAAAGAATTGAATCTCAAGATACCAAATATCGGAGTCCAAAGGAAGGTATTATCAAATCATCAAAGCTCGAGCAGAGGGTGACAGTATACGTACATCGCGCGAGGAAAAACTCATCCTATGTACGTTACTGCATCCAGCCCTCGTGTCTAGGTCCGATCGCACCTGCACGTGACTACAGTTACTACGTATACTGCCTGTAATCGCCATGCTCGTCGTACCCGACACTCAGAGTAAGTCAACTCAGTCAAAATCATGGATATCAAGGAAACGATAGCTCAATATGATATGCCCATGAATCATTATGCATTAATGACATATGCAACTCAATATATCATGCAATCATATGCGAACATAAATCCATGTCAAGTAATCTCACATATCATGAAATCCAAACCATCAAATCATATAAGACATCATATAGTGACAATTAATTCGATTTATCAAGTAATGTCAAAAAGGTCATACAATAGTATCATTACACGCATTTGCCAGACGTCATGATACAACTCATTTCAACGTACCTCGACCCAAGCTAATCTACCGAGACTTCTCAGATCAACCCCGGAATCTATTAACCTGGTCATAATATGTAAGGACCCCAAGCCCTTAACCCTTAATTAGTGTATTAATCATTATGTGTGGCACATGCTTTCAATAAAATCAATCGGGAAACTCAGATGATACTTTACCATTGAATGGCAACTACAAAAAAATTTCTTTAATACTCAATGTTATAAGATCATCATCCTAACAACATATAGACTCATCAAGTTCGCCCATTACCATCCCCATTACACCACTTTTCACATGATAGACTTTTATAAAAATTTGGGCAGAGTCTCCCCATAAATAGAGCCATCCCGAAATAAAAGCGCATCACAATATATAGTTCCCGGCCAGGGAAACACATACTCAATAGAACACAACAACACTAAGTAAATTCCCAGCCAGGGAAGACACCACACATAAGACGACATAAATGGGTCTCAACACCCACATAATACACCCATGACTCTCATATCATTAGCAATTCTACTCTAATTGCATGCAACCCAAAATGAAAGAGAGAAAGGCTCATGCCTTTATATACAATCCATATACAAGTATAATCGTGCTCACATGCGAGCATCATGAATATGTATATAATCCTCAGGTGTATATAAGCACTCTATACGATACCGTGCTCCATCAAGCCCTGGTACCACGATCCTGGGAGTACATCCAATCAACAGCTCGAGCTCAACTCCAAAGCCATCGATGTACCTGTTCACCTGTCCCAACAGAGACAGCCCCCAACGGGGTGAGCATACCAATACACAAAATCTCATAATCACAATAATGAAATTCATAATTTACAACGAAAGTAAATACTAATGAATTTTAAATGATACTCCCTGGATGGCAACGTCCTCATCCGGGATTCCGTGTACTGTCCCTGTTCTCACAATCATCAAACTCATCAAATCTCAAAATCAGTAAATCAACACATTGATTTAACTCATAGCATGCCTGATTCTCAAGTATCAATAATTAATGATTCCAAAGTTATTATACATACAAATATAGATATCTCGATATCTAACACTGATTTTCAACTTTGCTACCAATCACAGATAGCTCAAATGCCTAGCATTTATTTTACCAATTCTCCATTTCACTTAGACATCTCACATGTCTTATAATGAATGCATGATTCCACGATCATTCTCAGGCATCTCAAATGCCCTACAATAGTCATATAGACCCAGTACCCCATATCTATTATAAGGTCATACTACTCTAGTATTACGCACACTTGTGGCAGCGATATCAAGACTAGGTCGTTCCATAGTCATATCGACACATATATATATATAACCATACCCACAACCATCTAATGCAATTAAAACACATTATGCATTTCACAAATGCTTTCATATAAAGTAATGCTCGTACGTCACACGTACCTTAAATTTCCGAAGTCCGAGCCAAACCTTGCTCGAGTTCCATGCTCCGAGGAGCGATGTGCTAACACGATAAATAATTCACAATTATTTACGAACATGCAACCCATGCTCAAGCACACCCATAACCCTAAAAAATATTGTCAACACACGACAATCAACCATTATCAAAAATTGCTCAAGAACACCCTTCAATGTTCGAACCTTCACAACACAAATCGAACCCAAACTAAGCACCACAAATCATCTAAAACATGAATTAATCGATTACAAGAAGAATCATCACCCCTTGCCAAAAAACCCCAAAAATTCGAACATAACCCCTCAAACAGCATTCAAAATTCGAACCATAAAGCAACAATTTTTCGAACCATTAAAGTCTGAAATTTTCGACCCAAATCAAAGCACAAAACGCCCCAAAAACACTGGAAGAAAAGCCCCAAAAATCGTACCAAAATCGAGCCCCAAAATTGGACAGAAATCCAGTTCGAACCCTAGCGCTTTTCTGGTAAATCCGAGCTCAAATCACGACCAAACTTCGAATTGTTGGTATGGGGAGGAGCGCCTGGAAGAGACGAAGCTGGCGGCGGGTCGGACGCGCCGAACGGCGGCCGGATGGCGGCGGGCGCGGCGTTTGAAGCTGCGTGGGTCGAAGAAGATCGGGAAGTCGCGCGCGAGGAGAGAGAGGGAAGGTGGGGAAAATGGTTCCAATAATTAAAATCTCGGGTTCAACTGGTATTTATAGCAAAAATACCCCGAAATACTAATAGCCCCACAAATATATCATAATTCATTAAAAATCATCTGTTTTCAAAAATTCTCTCTCTAACTCAAAAACCCCGTACCGGTGCCCACACAAGCACCCGAGATTCCGAGACACTTCAACAACCCAACTAGGTTTTTCAGCGTAATGAGAATACAATCTCAACCTCGGAATCCAACGATCCCAACTACTCAAATAAACGAGCCCAGAAGGCCCAGCACCGCGATTAAACTCCAAATCGCCACGTAAAACAACTTTAGGGGTTATTAACACTCCGGGATTAACATCCCTAATCTCAGGTCATCACATAATAGTTCCAAATACAACATAATGTCACATACTAGCCTTAAGCTTATCAAAATAAAACTCAAACTTAGACCCAAAACCAATTCTCTAAATTTCAGCCTGCGCAACCGTAGAGATCGGCTCATAACTTGTCCGATACTTAATAAAATAAAATGGGTCCAATTTATTTTCAAAGCTAACTCAAAAATGAACATTTCATCAGTTCAACTCATCTTCAAATTCGTTCATTTAGCCTAGGTAAAATGGCCAAGAACAATCTGCTGGAAAAATAGGACAATTCACCAAATTCCAGCCTGACCCATTTTCGTATAAAAATCGTAATATATTCATACGACGTCCAAATGACTTGAGGATAGTGGGAAAATCACAAAAACGCAAAGTAATACAGTTCATATGAAGTCCAGAAGCTATTCGCTCATCTAGAGGCACATGCAAAACAAAGTATGGCAGTTTTAAAAATACTTATACACTCTGTTTTGACAGAGTGAGTAGTTCTAGGAAAAAGTGTATATCTTGCACAAATAAACTCCAAATCATGTGAGGCCAGTTTCTAATGCAAGATAACTCAAAGTTTTACAACTTTTATTCAGACACCAAGGTCAAAATCGTAGCATATGTTGCCCAAATTTACTAAGAACACACTGCATGTGCAACCCGCCTACATGCATGTTCCAGATTGTGCACCTTGTGGTAAAAACATCATAACTCATTCATTTTAAGTCCAAATCGTATCAAATTTTAACCACATGACGAAAACACATATATTTACAACTCTTGTTTGAGGCTCAAGTCATAATCGGAAGTTAGGTAAATCGAAATTCGGAGCTACCTACTGCATGCAACAACATTTCTGCAGATTCTGTTTTGACAAAATGACACCAACAAATTTCGTGTCTCCTCCTAAATTTCGACCCAAAATCTACAAAGTTCAACTAAATAAAGATAAGAACAGGTTCATACCCTTGTAGACCCAAAATTTCCACCAAAATCAATCCAAGCCTCCACTCCCACAATTTCTTGAGGTTTCTAGCATCCCACCTCAAAGCCTCTTCAATTCTATGATTGCATGTGACATGCATTCACAAACTTAAAAGAATTTTGGGTGAAAGAAAGGCTGAATTTCGAAAATGGGGATGAGAGAAGGAAGAGGAATTTTTTTTAGGAATTAGAGAGAGAAAGTGCTAGCAAAATAAAGCAACCCAAATCTGAATATTTACATGGTAAGGGCGTGGGTTCCTATGCCATTTGGGCATGTTTTTAATTTATTTGATGCATGGTGGAATCCATGTGTCAATGCATCACTATCTTGCAGGATTAAAGGTCCAAAATCATTTATTAAACATGAGTTAAATTAATTAGTGGCATGCGTTTTCCAAGTGCCATGTGATCATGCACATGCTCATGCACTAAACATTATTATAAATAATTAATTTCCCAAATTATATTTAATTAACCTTAATCAAATCTCGGGGTCTTACATTTCTCCCCCACTTAAACAGATTTCGTCCTCGAAATCTCAAACATAGATCCAGATCAACACTAAAAACAACATATTGATCAGAACACTAAAGGATATATCGAAAATAATGGAACATAAATACTTCCTTACGATCCACAAGACGAACAAGATGTTAAACATGAAAGATCAAGTCCAATCTCATCAGGCTGAAACACGTGATCGATTCGCAACAAGCAACATGAAGAATACATCGCGAGTGACCGATAAAGCTGGTGACTGTGCCAACCTATAGACAAGATTTCCAATTCATTCTCAGATCTTGTAAAGTCAACCCAACAAGGTGAAAATTTTCTTCGCATGCCAAAACGATTAGTGTCTCGAAAGGAGAAATTTCCAAAAACATACGATCTCCCATCTGAAATTCTATAGGTCGTCTTCATTTAAAAGCATAACTTGCTTCACGATCTTGGGCAGACATCATCCACTATCTGTACAACTGAATCTTATCATTCATTTCTCGCATTTATTACGTCTAGTCACTGGTGTCTCACCGATTTCTTTCCAGGCTAAAAGCGATCTGCAACGTCTCTCCTAAAAGATCTCAAAAGTTGTCTAACCATTGCTCGTTTGGTAGGTATCAAAATAGGAACTTTGATTAATGGCACCGCTTCATGCCCTCCAAAGTTAAAATCATTTGCCATAGCACGTAACATATTCTCGATAAACAACGGTCATATTCATATAAGGATAAGTCTGCTCGCAAGGAAAGAAAAGTGCGGACTTAAGAAAAGTAGATCAATAATGTTCAAACATCATCACAGTCTCTGGGTGGTCGAGGAATACGAGTCACAAAATCCACGGCAATATGTTTCCAATCTCCTTGAGGAATTTCAAAGCCATGAAGTAACCTTCCGAATTTTATTACTTTGGTTTAAACTTGTTGACAACCTCAACAATTGACAATACACCCGTAACATCTTATCTCATATATCGACATCAGAACTGAGATCTCGGAGTCATAAATATCTTTCGCCTTTAGGGTAGATACTATCTTCACATGTATGAACTTCTCGACTAAGTACAGAGGCCAGATCAGAATTTTCAGGAACAACTTATGAATCATTAAGTATCGCTTCGATCATCCAAAATTTCCACCTGGATAGCTTGGCATACAGAATCATTTCCTGATAGGAAACTGAGATATCGATTATAGATATTCAACACAGCCTACTTTCATCTCGAAGTTTACAATCCGATCACGAATTTGTCACTGGATACTAGTCAAAGTACAAATCTTCTTGTAGACGTACAGAAATGTCCAAAGTAGTTCTTTAAATAAGACGACCATTGTTGAAATTATCTCAATTCCATAGCGAGTCAAGGTCTCTTTATCGATATGCTTACAAATCTTCATCGTGAGTATCTTCGAAAGTTTTTTTTTTTTACCAGTTTAAAATTTTCTCAAAACTTTACCATCAGTGCACGGTTCTCAAAACTTTACCATCAGTGCACGGAGTCTAAACTAAGTTAATACTCAAGTCCATGCAAATTCTATTCTTTAATAGACCCAAATTATCACTTCAGTAACCTGAGCTACCTAATAGTTCCGAGCACCAGTTCGTGTTCAACACTACTTTCGTGCGATCTCCAGATCTTGATCTGTACCACTTCTAGATTTTCAGAAAATTTTGCTTTACTTAGAAACTGATTCTATGGTACACTTATGCAGAGTTCGTATATGAACCTTTTAATTAATGGCTTCCAAATATAACGATCCGTATTTGTGCGTCGTTCATTTCATGTTCCGGATGTACATCTGTACATTCTCTTTTTATGTATGCTGATGAATCACAGCATTTCTTCATCTATGTTATTAACAAATAACAGCTTGAGAGTTCAATCCTTTCTTCATCTCAGTCAATTTATAAGGTATCCCAATATAGATGGAATTTCGACTTAAACATCATGTCCAAAGATTCTATCTCCTCAGATTAATCAATTAACATCGAACTACTTAATGACCAATAATCTTCTGTAAGTTCGATCATACATCAAAATAGTCATATCATCATTAGGTTTCATTTCACCATTTTGAGTACATGGGAATTTATCTGAAGGACAAGACTTCCCAAAAGCTCTTGATCTATATCTCATATATTTGCATTTTCCAAACATCTCATGATGTTTCTATATAATTCATTCTTGGTGACTATCAATTCTATAGTTCATTTCATCAAAGCCAACATCTAACTATGTTTACATGCAACATATTGGTTAGTCCATTCTTTTTACTTTTTGTAAAAGAAATCATACTCAAATCTCATTTCAAAATATAGCCATATTTCATTCTGTTCCAACATCTCAATGCCAAAATCTAAATGGCTCTATGTCCTGGAGATATCTCAATCACATCCAAGGACTTTCATTCATCATTTATCTCATAACTCATTCAACCATGTTAGTCTCAATAGGTTCCAGAGCAATCTCATTATTCAAAGACATCTTACTTATCAAAATTTCACAAAAGAGTTGAATGTTGTAGGGTCTTCCTACCTTAACGTCATATATACACGTATTATGGACTAAACATGCATTCATAACCTCTTAAGGGTTCCGGTTGCAACTTTGAGCTAATAAGATTACGGGCCAAAAATGAAATTTCAACCTTAAATAATTACATCCTCAATACGAATGTTAAAGCGATAGAATTATGCTACTACTAGAGTAGAGACTATCCAGAAATCCTGAATCCTAACATCTTTCATGCTCCTCATAGCTCACTGCCTCAACCCGGCCCTTAGTCCTTTAGTCCAAAAGTGTACCTACAGGAACAACCCATCATGAGCATGTATATCGTTACTTAACATCATAGGGCAATGGCATATAAATAAATGCATGAAAGTAATTGGTAACGTATACTTCCTGGTTAATTGCATTAACCCTTTTTGGTTGTCCCTGTTTCATAGCCATACATAAAATCATTAATTCTCGACATGAATGATTAAAATCGACGTCTTATAAATATTGTCGTCTTACAGCATCATCATCATATAAGCATTATCATCTTATACATATCATCATTTATAACATCATCATCATATAAGCATCATCATCTTATAACGTCATCATCTTATAACGTCATCATCTTATAACATCATCATCATTTAAGCATCATAACAAGATACAACAGTAAATGTACGAAGTCTTGGTTAAGTAATTTACTGGTTATTCGTTAACTTCTTCTTGTTAACCCTGTTTTACCTTCATGCATATGGGCATCTTACCCCTTGGTGTCTTACCACACAATAACATCGTATGGCCTCTTACCATATGGGCATCTTACCCCGTGGCATCTTACCACACAATAACATTGTATGGCATCTTACCATATGGGCATCTTACCCCGTGGCATCTTACCACATAATAGCATCGTATGACATCTTACTATATGGGCATCTTACCCCGTGGCGTCTTACCACATTATAACATTGTATGGCACCTTACCATATGGGCATCTTACCCCGTGGCATCTTACCACATTATAACATTGTATGGCATCTTACCATATGGTCATCTTACCCCGTGGCATCTTACCACATTATAACATTGTATGGCATCTTACCATATGGTCATCTTACCCCGTGGCATCTTACCCCGTAATAACATCGTATGACATCTTACTATATGGGCATCTTACCCCGTGGCGTCTTACCACCTTATAACATTGTATGGTATCTTACCATATAGGCATCTTACCCTTTTACAAACATCGTATAACATTGTTATAAACTTACTTATCGCAATCATCATCATAAACATCATCATCATATACATCATCATCATAAACTTACTTATCATAATCATCATCGTAAACATCATCATCATAATCATCATCGTAAGCATCATCATCATAAACATCATCGTAAACATCATCATCATAAACATCGTCATCATAATCATCATCGTAAGCATCATCATCATAAACATCATCATCATAAACTTATGCAATCAATACATAGTCATAGTTAGGAGGGTGTTACCGTCCGATGCCCGTACGCTTCTTACGTACCTTAATTCCAAAAGTGGAGAAATTGAAGAACTCTATCTTCTCGATGTTGTTGGCACCTAGGATGGTTCTACACAACCATACAAATCGATATTAGAAGCTAAACAATAGCCAATACCAAAATTCAACAAAAATCATCATTTTGCCATGTTTAACACAGCGGCGATCGATCGCTACTTGAGGCGATCGATCGCCTCGCTCTTTTGTCTTGCGGCGATCGATCGCTTAATTTTAGGCGATCGATCGCCTAATACGTGAAATGGCTACTGCCTCTCGGCGATCGGTCGCCTCATTTTAGGCGATCGATCGCCTCCCCTGAGAAAATGGTACTGCCCTATGGCGATCGGTCGCCTCTTTTTGGGCGATCGATCGCCTCGCACAGAGTTGCGATTTTCACCATTTTTGCACCAAAAATTCCTTCCAGTCCATACCAACACTTAAACCAAACTTCCTTACAACATCAACAACATCATAACTCACAAAAACCCACACAAAACACTCCAAAAATCATACCCCAACAACATACAACACATACCCAACCAAACCCACATAAATCACTTCAAAATCAACCCATTTCAAATCCAAACTTCATAAAAACTTTAGGAAGGGTTCCATACCTCTTGAAGACTCCAAATCTTAACAAAGATCACACAAACACAAGTTTTGTGGAGTTTCCTCCTTCCTTCTTTGAGGGATTTCGAAAATGGGGTGAGGTTAGGGCTTTGGGAGAGAATTGGGGGTTTTTGAGTGGTGGGGAAGAAGTTAAGGGAAAATGGGATAAAAGGGGAATATAGTGGGGTTATTAAAATTGTACCCCAAATTAACATGATGTATAAAATACCCCAACATGGTATTTTAAAAGCATTTACAAAGATGCATTAAACTTCCACTAAATCATGTCTTCCTCATAATTCCCAATCAATACAATTAAATCATGTTAACCCCATTTCCTATCATGCATAACATGCACCTTGAAACGTAACCCCCGGGTCATGCCTATCATGTGACTAAGCATTTCATCGTGATAATTAATTTAAGCACATAATCAATTATCCACATAATTAAACACATGAACATAATTAATGCCTTAATTGCAGTTAATTATTTCAGGGCGTCACAAATGTCTCATTTGATATGCATATTCTTTATTTTATTCAATCTGCTGCAGTATTCGTTCAGTAATAACAGGTTCGTAGGTGTTCGAGTGTAAGCTCTTTCCCTACTAAGTTTTATCAAACATAAACAGTACTGTATCGATATCGTGGTCAATATCAATACGACACGACTCAGCGTACTCAAGTATAAACCACATATCGACATCAACTATTTCACCACAAATCATGTAAGAGCAAATAAGTCAAATAAGTTTCAAACACATACGCACATGTTCAATCGTGCCTATTCAAAGTGTACACAAGACTCAAGACTAGAGCATTCCCAGTTTATGCTCTGATACCAACTGTGAGGACCCGTTCCTATTCAAGTGTTTAATTATCACACAATGAATATTTAGTTGTAAACAGCGGAAAATTATTTTTAAAACGTTCTAAAGTTCTGCCAACAAGTGGCTCTAAAAAAATTTCGGCATGACCTCCGCGCACGAGGGACATACCAGAAAAAAAAAATGAAAACACAAAAACAATATCCAGTGCAGCAAGTAAATACATAATACCATCAACAGTAAATAAACAGCAAATATTCACCCATAATCAAGACTCGATGGCAATAAACTTAATTTACATGGTTATGCTATCCAGGACACACCCTGGTATACGTAACTATCCTACGACTGGGAAAAGACAAAAGAAAACAACCTCAGGTAATACTTCCAGCGAGCATTCCCTCTTTGGCATCCTGGTCACCTGTAATACCTGTCATTGCCCACACACAAAGACAACAACAGCCCCCTACGGGGTGAGCCAAAGCCCAATATGAAACTATCAAGGTAAATCCAACATGCATCTATAAAATGTGATATGTGATGTCGTGCAATGCAATGCGATGCATGAAAGGTACAAATCATCTCGGAATCCAAAGGAAGATAATCAATCACTCATCAGTGCTCGAGCAGGATGTGACACGCTCCGCGCTCCGATCTATCTCTCAGTCGAGCCATCGGCGGTCCATCATCCTCGTGTCTTGGCGACGTCGGCACGCTCGTCGCTACGGCATCACTCAGCTCACACTCTCCGCCGAGCCAACGGCTGCCCATCATCCCCAGACACGCATCACAGATACCAAAGAAAAGATATAGGTACCAAGAAACGAATCGATAGGATCAACATGACATGCTCAATGTCCATGCGTGTCAATGCATCATGCCAATATCATAATCTCATATGATGCAACTCAATATGTCCAACATGAAAGTCATATATCGATGTACATTTATAGAAAAAGATGTGTGTTAACAAAACATTTATTTTCATACATCGATATATCAACTCTGAATGCTCATTCAAGTAAAATCACATAGCCAAGTAATTTCACGTAAGTCACGTAATTCACGTAAGTTCAGCAAATCAAATATCAAATAATAAAGATACCTGATGTATTTTACCGACCGCAACATACCTTTACTTTCTATGTTCTAGAAGCTGAAATGTAGTCTTCTTAGTTTGTGAAACTCCCATGCCGTGTATTAATCTATCAAATTCAATCAACACCTTTTTATTACTTCTTCATCATTAAAGTTACCTCAACATACTTATATGATAATTTTCAATTATATCCTTCAATATTGTTATCCATCACTTGGAAACTAAACTTAGTTTGAACCTATCTATTATAGCAAGGATGTGAAGCCAGCTCTGAAATCATCAACTAACCCCACATTTACTCAAGCATTGCTAAAACATGCACCTACATACGCATTATACTCGCATATGCACCTTATAGCAACAGATTCCCAAACATGCAGCATACTTTCAAACCCAACTAGCAAGAAAGTCGAACTCTAACCAAAAATGCCTTTTAGATTACATGCAATCCACTTATACCTGGTTCATCAAACTAAAGTGGGATTTAAAAGAGTTATCAGTTGACTAACTGCGAATTGAGAACATTCACCCCAAAACCATGAAATCCATCGACGTTTCCCATTATCAGCAGAAAATCGATCCAAACAACAAGACCACTTGAAAAATCTTAACAATCCTCCAACACAAGGTTAATCAAGCTGAAACATGATTTTAAAACATTTACTCCCACATGCATGAAATTCGAAGCCTATACCCGTCAATACATCGACAAAAATCGAACCAAATTCAACATGCAATGCAAGAACTTCAAACAACTAAATCCCAATACTGTCAAACCATATTATTCTATCTAAGTAACTTCAAATACATTAGAAATAAGAGATAACAAAGCTGAAATTCGAAACTCAAGCTTACCCCCAAATCGTGAACAGTAACCGCGACATGCATGTGCAATTTCCGGCGACTCACGGCTGCGGGAAGGGCCGAGACCGGTGTACAAACGTCGGTCATGATGAATGGAAAGTTTCGTACAAACAATTATGAAGAAATTTAAGATCAAAACGCAGAAATCAAACAGAAATTCGAAGAACCCTAGAAATCGGGAACTCACCTTTCTTGGGCAAAATCCGACGAATCTCGAAGCTTTCACCGTCGATTATTGTTGTGGAAAGTTGCGCCATTGAGTTGTCTACCTGGTGGTGTGCTTGGTTCGCCGGTTGGTGGTCGGACGGCGGCGAACGCACGGCTTTAGCGGGCGGTGGTCGGGAGTCGCGCGAGAGAGAAGGAAAAGGAGAGAATCTGATATGAGCGTGTGCGTTTACACCTTTCAGTATGTGTTCCAAAAATGCCCAACATAACATATTTATATTTGTATCCTGGCCCGATTTTGTACATCGAAGTGTCGCCGGTGCACTGATAAATTATTTATAGACAACGATTGGGATTTATACACACTCCAAAAACCCAAAACTTAAATTCTTCATTTAAATAATTTATTTCTAAAATATTATCAGAGCTTATTTTATCATTTCAAAAATATGTCATGTTCCGATTAAATTGTCAGTTTGTCAGTTGGCCTTCATCTGGTCAATCTCACTTCTAATTAATTAATTCTAAAACTAATTGAAAATAAATTCCCAAATTAATTATAAATAATTAATTTCCCAAATTATATTTAATTAACCTTAATCAAATCTCGGGGTCTTACAGGCTATGGGTGTGGAACCTTTTGTGCAGCCTTTATTGCTAGGAGAACTGAGCCTGACACAGTTCTTGAACTTCCATCCGCCCCATTTTGAGGGAACAGAGACTGGGGAAGAAGCAGAGGAATGGTTAGAGAGAATACAGCAAATCTTCGTGTCGGCACCCTGTGCCAAGACTGCTTGGCTGAGATTAATGGAATTCCAACTGGCTAAGAGGTCTTCCATGTGGTGGAAGACAACTGTGATGGAACTGAGAGCTCAAGGAGTACTGATTGATTGGAGCTTGTTCAGAACCCGGTTTCTGAACCGATATTTCTCAGCTGCGGCCAGACAAATGAAAGAGGACGAGTTCACCAACTTGAAACAGGGAAACATGTGATATCCCAGAAATGATTATGTGCTTTTAAACATTAATTATGTTATGAGGATTATGGTGTTAAATTATGGAGTTGATTTATTTATATTGGGAAATGCGTTTTAGGGTGCATGTGATATGTGTTGTGAATTTGGGTATGGCATGATTATTTGGGGTGGATGTTGTTTGTTTTGGGTGAAGCATGTTTAATTGGAATTTGAAGTATTTTATTGTTTAAATACTAAAAAATATCATCTGAGGATATTTTAATACATCATGCTAAATACCGGGACCAAAACATAACACATCACATAACCCATCACCCAACCACCCCCCAACCCATGCTGCCACAGCTGCCCCATACCCTCACTTTAACCTCCCATCACTCAACCTCCATCACCTCTTCTCCCCAACTTTCTCCTCCACATTTTCGTCCAGCATCTGCTAAGCATATAGGAGGAGGAGATCTGCAATTTTTTTGCTTGGAACCTTGCCAAAAATTGGAGCAAAAGAGGGTGAGGAACCTTGGTTAAGTTTGAGTTTGGTTATGATGATATGAAGCATGCTAGCTTAGGTTTGGTTGAACCTTCGATTTAAGTACTTGCATGGTTTTTTTATGAAGTTCCTAGCATGTTTATTTGAGCATGGTGCATGTTTAATCGGATGGTTTTGTTGGTATGAAAGGACGTGCTCGAAAATCTGGGAAATCCTGATTTTTCAGAGTGATCGATCGATCGAGATTTTAGTTCCGATCGATCGGACGAGGCAGAACAATTGGTATAAGTTTTGAAAGTCAGGGACCGATCGATCGAAGGATATACCGATCGATCGGTGAAACTTTTCGATCGATCGATATTTTCTTCCGATCGATCGATCGAGGCAGTGTGCTTGGGCACTGTTTTAGCATGTTTTCTCGATCGATCGAGATTTTGGTGCCGATCGATCGAGATTTTGGTGCCGATCGATCGAGAGAGGTAGAATCTTGGAAAATATTTTTAATTGATTTATTTTGAAGAATTTTGACAATGATTCTTGAAATGGTATCTAATATTGTATTATGTGGTTGTGTAGAGCCATCACAGGTAGCCACACAACGCAGGGGATAGAGCCCTACAACTGAAGATATTTTGGAAAGGTACGTAAGCGACGTATGGGCACCCAACGGTAACATGTATTTTATGTCTGTCCATTTGACACATGATAGATTCAAGGTTGTGCATTCTGAGTATGATACATGTTGTTATGCATTGTTGTTGCATATGTATGTTGCGGAATAAATGGTGTGTATTCCACGAGTCAGGGTTATCACAGTGATGATTTTAAGGCTTACCGCTTATACCGGTAAAAATGTGGAGCGGGAGGGGGGAGGCTCGCTTGCACATGGAGGCGAGATTTACCATACGAAGCGAGGATAGAAATACCGCTTGTATGAGGAAGCGAGGGAGGGGAGTTCCGCTTGTTCTAAAGTTATGAAGCGAGGGGCATTAAAATACACTGATGATAAACTGACTAAGGATTGAAGTAAAGATTTAAGAAGTAAAGATATGTCATGACATTTATTTAAAGAAACCATAATATCATGTATTGATTTGATTATGAGTTATGGTACACGGACAACCAAAATGGGCGTTTGAAATGCATTGGAATTCAGGAAGTATCTTATGCCTATGATTTATGCATTTATGCCTTACATTCATATTATGATTGATACGAACTATGATGTGCTCATGTATTTGGGGTTGTCTTTGTAGGTGCTTTTGACATGGAGAACTAGGGTTGGGGTTTGTGGGGTCTTCCCACCTTAACAGTGGTTAATAGACATAGGAGGGACTAATCATGCATTAAATAACATCTTAAGGTTTCGGTTGTTACACGAGCTAACAGGATTACAGGCCAAAATACAAAACTTCAACAATAATTCTTTACATTCCATAAGAATGACATTTAGATTTACACTACTCCTAGAGTAGATACTAATCATAACTTGAATCCTATCCATTCCTGTAATACCCCCGAAATGTAATATGATTATGTTCTACGATGATGAATTATGATGTGTTTAAGGTTATGGTGTATTTAAATTGGGGGCCACGATTTATGATATGACGATATGATGTGGGGAGCATGTTGGGTGTTTTAAAGGATGTATTAATTAATGAAGTTAGAAAACATCGAGTGAGGATATTTTAATACATCGTACAAAATACCGGGATACAATTAAACACCACAAGGCACCCCAACCACACCACCCCAATCGGTCACCTCACCCCTTTTCCCACTTGTCAAAGCCCATACCCCCCACTTGCCCCAACCCATGCCATCACTCATTCTTGCATTCACTTTCCCTCCATCTCTTTATCCCTCTCATTTTCGTCCCTGTAAGCTGCAGAAAGGAAGGGGGATTAGCTTGTGATTTCTTGTCTAAAACCTTACAAGATTAGGGGAGCAAAAGTAGAGGGGTAAGCCTTACTCTGTTTTTCTGGGTTTGTGTTTGAGCTTGGGTTTGGTGGGTTGTTTTAATGCATGCTAAGTGTAGGCTTGGGTGAAACCTTGGTATGAATACTTACATGGTAGTTTTATGTAACTACTAGCATGTTTGTTTGAGCATGTTACATGTTTTATGTAATAGACTTCTTGTTATGAAACTATGTGCTCGAAAATCTGGAAAAGATAAGCATACTCTGTTCTTGTTAAAGTTGGTTGAGGATGAAGATTATGATGATGTTATGATGCACGTTAGCTTAGGTTTTGTTAAACCTTTGATTTAAGAGCTTACATGGATATTTTATGAAGTTCTTCACATGATTGTTTCAGCATGAAAGATGTGTTATGAAGTAGAAAAGATGGTGTGAAAAGAGGTGCTCAAAAATCTGGGGAAAATCCCGATTTTTCAGAGCTCTCGATCGATCGAGATTTGGTCCCGATCGATCGAGCGAGACAGAAGGTCTAAAGCATGTTTTGAAATTTTGGTGCCGATTGATCGAAGGATTTCACGATCGATCGATGAAGCTTCTCGATCGATCGGTAAAATGCCTCGATCGATCGAGCGAGGCAGAATACTAAGGCACTGTTTGTGCACAGTGTCTCGATCGATCGAGACCTTGGGCCGATCGATCGAGAGAGGCAGAAAGTTGGCAAGTATAATGATGTTTTATTTTGTTAAGTTTATGATGTGAGATGGTTTTGAGGCATCTAATATGGTATTGTGTGGTCTTGTAGAACCATCCCAGGTACCGGCACCATCAAGGAGATAAAGTCAGTTGACTCCTCCTCCTTTTGAAAAGGTACGTAAGAGACGTACGGGCATCGGACGGTAAAACACTTCCCTACACTATGACTATGCATTTATCGCATGAATATATACGATGAAATGATGATGTTTATACGATGTTTATACGATGATGTTTTATACGATGTTTATATGATGATGTTTATACGATGTTTATATAATGATGTGATACGATGTTTATTTGTGGTAAGATGCCACGGGGTAAGATGCCCCACATGGTAAGAGGCCATGCGATGTTATTTGTGGTAAGATGCCACGGGGTAAGATGCCCCACATGGTAAGAGGCCATGCGATGTTTATTTGTGGTAAGATGCCACGGGGTAAGATGCCCCACATGGTAAGAGGCCATGCGATGTTTATTTGTGGTAAGATGCCACGGGGTAAGATGCCCCACATGGTAAGAGGCCATGCGATGTTTATAATGTGGTAAGATGCCACAGGGTAAGATGCCCATATGCATGATTATGAATCAGGAACAACAAGAAGAAGGTAACGAATAACCAGCCTGTTCACTTAACTAAGATGTCGTACATTTACTGTTATATTTTGTTATGATGTTATAAGATGATGATGCTATAAGATGATGATGCTACAGGATGATGATGCTATAAAATGATGACGATTATATGATGATGATGTTATAAGATGATGATACTTATAAAATGATCATGCTTATATGATGCTGAGGTTATAAGATGATGATATTTACAAGATGATGATGCTTATATGATAATGATGTTATAAGATGATGATATTTACAAGATGATGACGCTTATATGATGATGATGTTATAAGACGATGATATTTATAAGATGATGATTTTAATCATTCATGTCAAGAATTAATGATTTTTATGCATGGCTATGAAACAGGGACAACCAAAGAGGGTTAATGCGATTAACCAGGAAGTATACGTTACCAATTATTTTCATGCATTTATTTATATGCCATTGCCTTATGATGTTAAGTAACGATGTACATGCTCATGATGGGTTGTTCCTGTAGGTACACTTTTGGACTAAGGGTCGGGTTGAGGTAGTGAGCTACGAGGAACACAGGAACGTGTAGGATTCAGCTTCTGTTTAGTATCTACTATAGGAGTAGTATAAATCTAACATGTTAACATTCATTATGGGAATGTAACTAATAAGCTTTGAAGTTTTATTTGACCTGTAATTCTGTTAGCTCATGTAAAGATGTTATTAATGCATGATTAGTCCTTCTTATGTCTCTAAAACACTGTTAAGGTGGGAAGACCCCACAATTCCTGTGTCCCTCGTAGCTCACTGCCTCAACCCGACCCTTAGTCCTTTAGTCCAAAAGCGTACCTACAGGGACAACACATCATGAGCATATACAATCTTACTTAACATCATAAAAACATCATAGTAAATGAATGAAACATATATGCAAGATTATTCATTAACTTCTTATTGTTGTACCTGATTTATAATCATGTATGGGGCATCTTACCCCCGTGGCATCTTACCACAAAAACATCGCATGGCCTCTTACCATGTGTGGCATCTTACCACAATAACATCGCATGGCCTCTTACCATGTGGGGGCATCTTACCCCGTGGCATCTTACCACAATAACATCGCATGGCCTCTTACCATGTGGGGCATCTTACCCCGTGGCATCTTACCACAATAACATCATGTAAACATCATCATATAAGCATCGTATAAACATCATCATATAAACATCGTAAAGACATCATCATATAAACATCGTATAAACATCATCATTTCATTGTGAATACTCATGCAATAAAAGCATAGTTGTAGTATAAAGATGTGTGTTACCGTCCGATGCCCGTACGCCTCTTACGTACCTTTTCAAAAGGAGGAGGAGTCAGCAGACTTTATCTCCTTGATGGTGCCGGTACCTGGGATGGTTCTACAAGACCACATAATACCATATTAGATGCCTCAAAGCCATCTCACATCATAAACTTAACAAAATAAAACATCATTACATTCTTCAACTTACTGCCTCTCTCGATCGATCGGCCCAAGGTCTCGATCGATCGAGAAACTGTGCACAAACAGTGCCTTAGTATTCTGTCTCGCTCGATCGATCGAAACATTTTACCGATCGATCGAGGAGCTTCACCGATCGATCGAGAAATCCTTCGATCGATCGGTACCTAAAAATCAAAACATGCTTTAGACCTTCTGTCTCGCTCGATCGATCGGGACCAAATCTCCATCGATCGAGAGCTCTGAAAAAATCGGGACTTCCCCAGATTTTTGAGCACCTCTTTTCACACCATCATTTCTACTTCATAACATAACATACTTGCTAAATCAAACATGCTAGGAGCATTATAAAGCTTCTATGTAAGCACTTAAATTCAAGGTTTCATAAAACCTAAGCTAGCATGCATCATAACATCCTCATAAACTTAGAGCTCAACCAAACTTACAGAAAACAGGGCATTATGACATTACCCAGATTTTCGAACACCTAGTTTCAAGGCCAGCAATCTACCATATAAAACGTATAAAGTGTTCGATCTAACATGCTAGTAGTTACATAACATTAACAAGTAAGCACCCAAACCAAGTTTTCTACCAACCCTTACACTAGCATGCTTAAAACCACACAACCAAACTCTATCTTAACCAAGCTCCCAGAAAAACAGGGTCATGGATTACCTCACTCGTTTTGCTCCCTTTTTGGCAAGGATTTCTCAACACAATCCACCAGCCAAATCTCCACCTTCTGCAGCTCTTTCTGGACGATTTTGGGGAGAGAAAGGGGAGGAAGAAGTGTCTTGGAAGCAAAATGAGTGAAGCATGGGTGAGGGATGTGATGGGGTATGGGCTGCCAAGTGGGGGGTGGCCGAGTGGCAGGGGTAGGTGGTGTGGGTTGGGTGGTCATGTGGTGTTTAATTGTGTCCCGGTATATAGTACGATGTATTAAAATATCCTCACTCGATATTTAACAACTTTATTTAATTAATACATCCTCTAAAACACCCAACATGCCCCCTAAATCATATCATCACATCATAAGTATTATCCCCCAAATTAAATACACCACAACCCTTAAACACATCATAATTCATCATCGTAGTACATAATCATATCACAATTCGGGGGTATTACATTACTCCCCTACTTATAAGATTTCGTCCTCGAAATCCACATGCATCATCATAATGGAACTAAACATTAAAAACATACCAGAGAATAGTTCCGGATAGTGCTGCACCATATGCCGTTCCGTCTCCCATGTAGCCTCCTCGACACCCCGACGATTCCACTGAACTTTGACCATCGGTATAACTTTACTTCGTAGTCTGCGATCCTCTCGATCCAGAATTCTGATTGGTCGTTCTACGTAGGACATATCTGAGTCTAACTGAACTTCTGAAGGCTGTAAGACATGAGACGGGTCTGGCTCATACTTCCGTAACATGGAGACATGGAAAACATCATGTATGCCAGACAAGGATGGCGGTAAAGCCAAGCGATATGCCAAAGTACCGACACGCTGTAAAACTTCATATGGCCCAACAGACCTAGGAGATAACTTCCCCCGCATCCCAAAACGAACCACACCCCTGAAGGGCGAGATCTTTAAGAAGACCCTGTCTCCTAACTGGAATTCCAGCGGTCGTCGCCGCTTATTTGCATAGGCTGCCTGCCTATCCTGGGCCGCTTTCATCTTTTGGCGTATCAATTTTATCTTACTTTCCATATCCCTGATCAGATCTGGTCCTCCGACCGCTTTGCTAGTCAAATCCTCCCAATACAGCGGTGATCTACATCGTCGTCCATACAGAGCTTCAAAAGGAGCCATTTGAATGCTCGCCTGATAACTGTTATTATAGGAGAACTCCACTAGCGGCACTGAATCCTGCCACGGAGTATCAAACTCCAAAATACATGCCCTCAACATGTCCTCGAGCGTCTGAGTGGTACGCTCCGTCTGGCCGTCTGTTTGAGGGTGATAGGCCGTACTCAGTCTCACCTCTGTGCCCAAAGCTGTCTGGAGACCCTCCCAGAAATGTGAAGTGAACCTCGGGTCTCTGTCAGACACTATCGAGACTGGAATACCATGCAATCTCACAACATCCCGTATATACATCTGGGCCATCTTCAAGTATGTATAAGACATACTGTAAGGGATGAAATGAGCCGTCTTCGTCAGCCTATCCACGATCACCCAGATCGCATCAAATCCTGAGGCCGTCCTCGGCAAGTGGGTCACGAAGTCCATATATATATGCTCCCACTTCCATTCAGGCACCTCTAAGCTCTTCAGCTCACCACCAGGACTCTGCCTCTCTGCCTTTACTTGTTGGCAGATCAAACATCTTTTCACAAACGTGATCACCTCACGCTTCATGCGTCTCCACCAGAATTGATCGCATAGATCTTTGTACATCTTCTTTCCCCCTGGGTGGATACTGAAACGACTACTGTGAGCCCGCTCCAATATTCCTCTACGCAGTCCTGGTGCATCTGGGACTACCCATCGGTTGCCCAATCTCAAAGAATCATCCTCAGCCACTCTAAACTTGGATGGCTGACCCTGAAGTACTAATGATGCCCATCTCTGAACCTCACTATCCGACTTCTGGGCCTTCCTGATCGCCTCAAATACATCTGGTTCCGCCAATAAGGTCGACACTCGCACAGGCGACGTGTCTACATCGAAATCATAGCCCAGATGGCAATAAGAAGTCATTAAGGCCGACAAACACATAACATCCTCTGCAGTACTCATCACCTTCCGACTTAAGGCGTCTGCTATTAAGTTTGCTTTACCTGGATGGTACTCAATTTCACAATCATAGTCTTTGAGCAAATCCATCCACCTTCTTTGCCTCATATTCAACTCTGCCTGAGTGAATAAGAACTTCAGGCTCTTATGGTCCGTATATATAGTGAAAGACGTGCCATACAAGTAATGCCTCCAGATCTTCAAGGCAAAAATGATGGCCGCCAATTCCAAATCGTGCATTGGGTACCTAGCCTCGTGTGGCTTTAGCTGCCTCGATGCATAAGCCACCACGTGCTTATCTTGCATCAACACACAGCCCAAACCCTGCAGTGACGCATCCGTATACAAGGCAAACCTCTTATTCTCAGACGGAATCACCAATACCGGCGCTGTAGTCAAGCGACGCTTCAATTCTTGAAAACTTTCCTCACAAGCCTCAGACCAAAAGAAGGGGACTCCTTTCTGAGTCAGCTGTGTCAGGGGTTTGGCAATCTTCGAGAAACCTTCGACGAAACGTCGGTAATAACCTGCCAAACCGAGGAAACTCCGTATCTCCGGTACAGAAGTGGGTGCTGCCCACTCTAACACAGCTTCAATCTTCCTGGGATCTACAGATATCCCATGGCTAGATATGACATGGCCCAAGAATACCACGCTGTCCAACCAGAACTCGCACTTACTAAGCTTTGCATACAGCTGATGATCCCTAAGGATCTGAAGTACTATCCTCAAGTGCCTTACATGCTCTTCTTCAGTCCGAGAGTAAATAAATTTGTCGTCAATGAAGACTATGACGAACTGATCCAAATATGGCTGAAACACTCTATTCATCAAACTCATGAAGACAGCTGGGGCATTCGTCACCCCAAAAGGCATGACCAGGAATTCATAATGCCCATATCTAGTCCTGAATGCCGTCTTCTGAACATCGTCTTCTCTCACTCGAATCTGATGGTACCCCGACTTCAGATCGATCTTACTATAAAGCCTCGTACCCTGCAGCTGATCGAACAAGTCATCGATCCTCGGAAGTGGATACTTGTTCTTTATTGTAGCTTTGTTCAGTTGTCTATAGGCAATGCATAGACGCATCGATCCATCTTTCTTCTTAACAAATAAGACAGGCGCACCCCATGGCGATACGCTAGGGCGTATGTAGCCCTTGTCAAGGAGTTCTTGCAACTGAATCTTCAACTCCCTTAACTCAGCTGGCGCCATCCTATACGGGGCACGAGAAATTGCAGACGTCCCTGGTAGTAACTCAATCCCAAACTCGACCTCTCTCGTCGGTGGGAATCCGGGAATTTCCTCCGGAAAGACATCAGCAAACTCTGCCACCACGGGCACATCCTCAACCTTTAGCTCTTTCTTCTTTTCCGTCATATCGACAGCATAGATAAGATATCCTGTATGACCTCGTTCTAATAACTGTGCCATCTTGACAGCAGATATCAACGGAATCTTGGGCGAGAACCATCCCCAAAGAATGTCCACTGGACTCTCGTAATAGACCTGAAACGGACAGTCCTCTGCCTGCAGTCTACCACTGCCTGATACTTGTTCAGAACATCGATGCCCACAATGCAATCGAAGTCTGTCATTCCCAGCACAATCAAATCTGATCTTAACTCATTATCCTCAAAATAAATGAGGCCATCATAGACAATCTGATCCGTAGTCAAACTTCTTCCAGCGGGGGTCGAGACCATAAGAGACATGGGCGACGGAGAAGTGCATATGTGGTGCCTTTCAACAAAATTCGTCGACACAAAAGAGTGTGACGCACCTGTGTCTATCAATATAAGAGCAGGGTGCGTAAATAAAAGACACGTGCCCGCTATAACCTCCTCCGGAGCTGCTGTAGCCTGCTCCATAGTCAAAGCATACACCTGTCCCTGAGGTGGCCCCGTGGGCTGACCTCCATACTGCCTCGGTGCGAAAGGGGTCGGTGCTGTGCCGCTCTGGCCGCAGACCTCCCCGTAGATTTCTGTTGTCTTCCCCTGTTGGGACACTGTCGAGCAAAATGGCCTCTATCGCCACAGACATAGCATCCTACGCAATCCTTTGCCAAATGTGGTTGTCCACAAAGAGTGCACTGAACTCTTCCAGATCTGTCTCCCTGAGGCTGTCCTCTCCCGGATGGAGCATCATTCCTACGGTTCCCTTTCCATCGATTCTCGGGCCTCTTGCCACTGAATCTCGACGCTGAAGTGTTTCCCCTAGACTTAAACTGATCACCCCTGGGCTTCAAATTGTCAGAAATGGATTTCTGAGGGGGTGCTGGAGGTGGCACTGCATAAGGATATGCGCCAACTCCCAGTTCGGCTAGTTCAGCTCGTGAAAGCGCATCGTCAAAGCAGGCAGGGCCATAGGTAATTACCCTGTCATATAGTTCCGGCCTCAAGCCCTTCATGAAATTCCTCATCTTTGCTTGAGGGTTTGCAGCAATATGGGGCACGTATCGCGGTAAGGAACAATAATGCAGAGCATAATCAGACACAGGCATGGTACCTTGTCTTAAACTGGTGAACTCATGCGTTGGCGTAATTACGCCTGTGAATGGCGTAATTACGCCTGTCCATCATTTTTCTGGCGAGTTTTGTATTTTGGCCATAACTTTCACATACGAACTCCGAATTCGACGAGTCAGCTGTCCACGCGAAGATAACTCAATGTTCTACAACTTTTATATGGACCACATTCCCAAAACTTGGCTGGAATACATAGAAATTTGAGGAGAAAGGAGCAACATGTGTCTTTGATTCCGGTTTTTTTCCTCTTTTCTTCAACTTTATTGCTTCTTTCATCATTTTAGCTTGATTTCTTCACTTTTCCCTACATTTACACAAATATACGATTAGGTAGCATATGTATCAATTTATCCATCAAAATATACCAAATCGTAGACAATTAAGCGTAATAGATGTGTCTATTTCTAGTCACATCAATTGATCACCTTTGAATGATGTTAGTATCGTAATTGAGATCGAGAGATGATTTTATGATACTGAATTAATAACTCATACCATGGATTTCAGACCGAGATCGTGAGATGACGTCAAATACATGCGTGATAGCCATAGATATCTAGTAATTGAAAGCTAGGAGTTTTCATGGATCTTATGCAACATTGAATTGTTAAAAGTGAACGATAGTTACTTACTGCAATTTGGTGTTAGGTTTAATATAGCTCGAGAGAGTGTATTAGATAAATTGGGAGAACTCGTCACCTTAGAAATATTTGAATGTTCAATCGAGAATTGTAGGGAATTGCATTGGTGAGCCAAAGTCTGGATAATCTTCTCTAGTGGATTTTTCTCGTTTACTTTTATTGACTTGGTTGGATTAGTAGTTTATATTAATTAATTAGTTGTTAATTATAAATTAATTATCGTAGGTTAAATATAGTTAAAAGACATCTTATTTGGTACTTGCTTGTTAGTCCATGTGGGTTCGACAATCCGTATCTTCCTATCTATACTAAAACTTGACACCGCGCACTTGCGGTCTAAAATCGCTAGATTGGAATTAATTGTTTAAAATAAAAGCGATCATTTACCATGTAAGCTCAACGCCAGGGCCAGTGGGGGACGATTTTCCATCCTCCATGTGATAATGTCGTAACCACTTCTCTTTCACAGTAACAGTGCCCCGTGGTCATCTCTCAGTTTGAAGGTGTCAAATGGTAGAACATCGACAACTTTGAATGGTCCAGCCCATGGTGCATCAGACTTCCATGGAAAAAGTCTCATCTTTTTCCTATTCATTAATACTGAGTCTCCTACACAAAAATTACCTCCTCTTTGTTGGCCATTCGATGTGACCTCCACATTCTTCTCACTCTTAACCTATATCGCATCAACAGATAGTGTATCAATTATATTGACACTAAAACATAGGTGCTCAGTACGTGTAGTGTTCACAACTTTGAACATATCATAAGTAACTTGATCCCCCCTACTCGGAGGATCAACTTCCCTTCTTGGACATCAATCAATGCCCTTCCAGTAGCTAGGAACAGTCTTCCTAATGTCAATGGCATGCCCGCCTCCTTCTTTATGTCTAGCACCATGAAATCCACCGGAATGGTGAATTTGTCAACCTTGACCGCTACATCCTCCACTATCCCATGAGAGTATTTGATGGACTTGTCTGCCATCTACAATGAGACATTGATTGCTTTTAGCTCTCCTAAGCCCAGCTTCTTGTACACAGACAAAGGCATTAAATTAACACTTGACCCCAAATCATATAAAGATTTATTGAAAGATTTAGAATTGATTTTGCAAGGTATAGTGAAACTCCCTGGATCCTTTAACTTTGGAGGTGAATCATTTTGAAAGACAGCAGAACACTCCTCAGTTAAGTTTATCATCTCATGCTCTCCCAGTTTCCGCTTTTTTGACAGAATCTCCTTTAAAAACTTAGCATAATTCGGCATGTGCCGAATAGCATCAATGAAAGGCATCTCAATATGGAGATTCTTTATCAAATCTAAAAACTTAGCAAATTTAGCATCTAACTTTGCTCTCTTATATGCAGCAAGGACTGGGGGTGGGATATCTACCTTTGCAGGTGTGATTGGTGCAGGGGTCTTAGTAGACTTACCTTTGTCGCGTGTTTGATCATCTTCTTTCTTGATGTCCGCCTCGCCTCTTAACTCTATGTATGAATCCTTCTTCTCAGCGACCTCCTTTCCGCTCCTCAACGTGATGGCATGGACTTGCTCCCTAGGGTTAGTCTCGGTGTCACTAGGTAGTGATCCTTGTGCTCGTCCGGCTAGGATTTTTGCTAACTGCCCCACTTGGACTTCCAAGTTCTTTATCGACGCCTCGTGATTTTGGAATCTAGTTTCCGTCGCTGTGATGAACTTGGTCAACAACTCCTCCATGCTTGGCTTTGGTGCATAACCGGGTGGTGGTTGGGGATAGTCCTCGGCCCAGTGTTGTACATATTTGGGTATGTTGAGGTCTGTGGTGGTCGGTTCCCTACAAAATTAACAACTTCATTAGTAGTAATGAAAGGGTTACCTACTTGGCATTCAGTGCTAGGATGTCCTCCTTGGCAAAGCTCGCATATAACAATTTGAACTTGCATTGCATGCATGCTCAAACTATCGATCTTCTTGTTTAGCGCTTCCAACTGAGCAGCTAGGGCAGTGACTTCACTTTCTTGATGCACTCCGGCTTGCTTCTTTGGCACGTTCCTGTCGGACTGCCATTGACAGCTATTAGCAGCCATCTCCTCCAACAGCGTATAGGCCTCCTCCGGCGTCTTCCTCATCACAGTTCCTTCTGATGCTGCATCAATCATTGAACGGTTATCAAAAAATAAAACGTTATAAAATGTTTGTACCTGCAGCCAGATAGGGAGGCCATGATGTGGGCATCTCCACGGTAGAACCTTGAAGCGTTCCGAAGCCTCATACAGTGTCTCTAGATCATATTGGGCAAAGGTTGTGATATCATTTCGCATCTTGGCCATCTTGGATGGTGGAAAGAACTTTGACAAGAATAATTGTGACATCTCATCCCACGTGGTAATAGACCCTGCAGGCAGCGATTGTAACCAAGATTTAGCTTTATCTCGTAAAGAAAAGGGAAACAAACGTAACTTGATGGCATCGTCAGTAACGCCATTATGCTTGAATATATCACAAATCTCCAAAAAGTTGGAGATGTGGGCATTTGGATTGTCAGTAGCTGCTCCCCCAAACTGGACCGAATGTTGGATCATCTGTATGATAACATGCTTGATCTCAAAATTGTTAGCCTGTATGGTTGATCTCGTGATACTCGACAGTGATCCATGGAATGCAGGTCCATGAGTGATCTTGCAACTGGTGGTACCGGAATCTCCTCGGTATTAGCCATGTGTGCTCTTGCTTGCCTTAGCCTAATAGTCAACCAAAAATAACACAAACAGTAGAAGAGTAGAGAGAATAAAAAAACGAAAAAGAAGAAAATTGAATGACTGAACTACAGTCAACTAATCTTGTTTGATATTATTAAAACCAATCCCCGGCAACGGCACCAAAAACTTGATCGCTATTATTTTAAAAAGTTATTTCCAATGTAGTGATTCTATACCGCAAGTGCACGGTGTCAAGTTTTAGTATAATGATAATAAAAGTATGAGTGTCGAGCCCATGAGGACTAGGAAATAAATACCAAACTCCACTAGTTTAACTATATTTAGCGTACAAAAATTGCTTATAATTAATTAACTAATTTGACTAATTAACTCAATAATAAATCCAAACAAACAATAGAGAATGAAAAGAGACAATTATCATGACTTTCGATTCGCCTATGTAATCCCCCACAATTCGCCTATTAGTTAAGAATTAAATTCAAACAATCTAAGGTGACGAGTTTTCCTAATTCACTTGTTATACCTTGGTACGCTTATAAAAAATCTAATATTAACGTAACAATAAGCCACTCTCGTATCCTTATTGAACAACTAATATTGTAAATCAATCTATGAAAGCTTCTAGCCTTCGATTTTTGTAAATCTATTGCTATCACACATGTATTTGACTTTATCTCTCAATATTAGCCTGAAATCCACGACATAAATCACTATATCGAATTTCAATTTTATCTCTCGATCTCAATTGTAATTTACTAACATTCAAGGATGGTCAAACCCTTAAAAGCATGAAGAACAATGATCTATGCACTTAGATAATAAGAATCAATCAAAAACAATCAATTTAAATCATGGGTCCATACAAAGGATCCCCTAAGTTTTGATAACAAACTTAGCCTAGCAACATATTTAAAATCAAATGCAAAATTGTGTTTTTCAACTTCAAAAGCATAAAGAAATTAAATAGAAACAAACAATGTTTAGAAATACGCATAAACTAGCGATGTTGAGTCGCGTCGTCGAACCGTAGCTCCGTCTCTCGCTGTGTGCATTCTGTACGTGAGTTTCTTCAGCACTAATTCACGTGAATTCTTCACTGCTGAATTTACGTCAATTCCCATCTCTTTCTTTTTTCCTCCGTGAATAATCCTCACGTCCCACTCTTTCGACTTATCTCTTTCTCTTCCAACTCCTCTCTGTATGTTTCTGTTCTGCTGTATTACGTTGCTGCTCTTCCCAATCTGATCATGTTTTTCTCCTTTTTAAATCTGATATCGTGCGTGTTTCTACACGTCACTCTTCTGTTCTTATCTTTTGTTCCCAGTAAACTCTCCAATCTCTTTTGAATTCTCGTACGTCTCTCGCTTTTATATGCTGTCTCTTCTAATATTATCTCCTCTTCGTTGCTTCCCTCTCTCAATCTGATTCTTTTGCTTTTTCCCGTCACTTATCTGCTGCCCTCTCTTTCTGCTGTTCACGTAACTATCCTCTCTTTTCTGATATTCCAATCCCCGTCACTTGCTCACGTACGGTTCTTCACCTTAGACGTGTCTTTCTCAACCTCTTATGCTCTTTTAAATCCTCTAATATCATATATTATAATATAATATTTCATCCATGTTCGATAGTATCCGGTTGTGCTTGGTTTTGTCTTTTTTCATTAATTAAAGCTCATTTTCTCCACTTATGCATTTGGACCTGGATTCCTAAAATATACAAATATATACCCAAACACGTAATATTTTACAGGAATCACTACAAAAACACCTCTAATTTTATATCAAATTAAGTGTGAAAATCACACTTATCAAGGGCTAAGATCGGGGTTGATGCAGTCAGCAGTGTGAGGAGTGCTATCAGTATAGATGAACGGGAATTCTTTTGTATAGTTTCTACGCAGGGTAGAGTAAATCTATAGCTTTACATTCATTTTGTGGGAATGTAATCAATTCCTTTTTTGGAAATTTTATTTTGGTACTTAAGCTCAAGGCATCAACATGAACCCTTATACTCTGATGAATGCATGTTTAGCTATCTTAATGCACTTAATCCACACTTAAGGTAGCGAGGCCTTACAAGAAAATTCGATGAACAAAATTTGTGTCTCGCGGATCGATCGGTGAAATGTCACAATCGATCGCCAAATGCTACTGGACAAAATAATGAAGGTCAGCGATCGATCGGTAAAATGACATCGCCGAAGGTTTCTGCCGGAAAATAATAAGCTGGTGATCGTTCGCCAGCTTGTCGCGATCGATCGCCAGAGAGTCCGAGAAAAATAGGAAATATGGTATTTTACCATCATTGGGAAGATTTTACCTTATCCTAGCATATTCACATACCATAACTCGCAAAATGGGCCTCATTGGACCATTATTCAGACTTTACAACAGAATTTTAGATTTCTAGAATAGATTTTACTCTCAAACTTTTGATGAACTATTTGGAGGATCAAAACACGAAGACGGAATTGACGAGGTGGAAGCATGTTTCTCTTTAGTAACTCTATTTCTATCGTTTATTTGATGTTTTCTATCATAGATTTCACTGTTTTTAGTTTGATTATGAGTAGCTAAACCTTTTTATTCTTGGTTGAGGGATATTTGCCTTTGGAAATAAAACACTTGTGGGAATTTTTGTTTGATTGTTTGATTTTAATCCAATTTCAATTTGTTTTTCAGATTATGATTGTTATGATTGTTGTTTTGATTGATAGATTGATCACCTAGTTACATATATGCAATCTAAGTCAAATTAAGAAGCAACTAAGATTGATAATTACCTTTTGTTGTTGTTATTAAATTATTAGGAAAATGATTAGATAATTGATTCTAACGGCTGTAGTTTTTATCGATTAGATTCATCAAACTTACTAGTTTTGAAGCTATCATTGAATTGATCTTAACGGCTGTAGTTTTGATTAAGGATTAGATAAAAGTCGAGTTTGAATGTTTTTTTCTGTTTAACTACGATTAAGGTAAGTGAGGAATTAAATTTTCAATTGATGATCAATTGAATAAAATCGATTATTCTGTGATTTGATGATCAACTGAATAATTTTCAAAGGTAAAGTTAACCAAAAACCAAGAATTGCTTTTTAATCTTGATAATCTAGTGATTTTGATTTCTTTAGTTAATTAGTTATAGTTAAATATTACAAAAAACCCCTAATTGTCATTTATTTATTTGGTTTTCCATTAACACAAGAGATTACCCTTCTTCGTGGGATTGATCCCTACTTTCACTACTACATTAGTATTATAAACAGTGGGGTTAATTTGGGGGTACACGATAAACTCAAATCAAATATTGGCATCGTTGCCGGGAAAGGCATTGTTATTTTTTATGTTAATTTTTTATAATTATTATTATCCCGCACTACTACTTTGGTTTGTTAATGAGTACAGGTGAACCCTCTGATCACGAAGATAATTTTCAATACGACCCTGAGATCGAGATGACACTACATAGGAGGAGAAGAGAAACTATGAGATTGGAAGAATAGGAAGAGAGGAACAACATTGCTGCAAATTAAAGCTTAATACAATTGGTGAATTCTACCTTGGATCAACAACCTCTCTGCATCACTTTCCCTACTCTTGCTAATAACGTAAATTTTGAACTTAAAATCTGGATTAATTTATTTATTGTCTTCCTTTCATGGTTATGCAGGTTAGAACCCTCACAAGCACTTGATGGAATTCCACGTGGTGTGCACTACTATGAAGCCAGCTGGTGTAACGGATGAGCAAATTAAACTACGAGCCTTTCCATTCCCTCTAAGGATGCTGGTAAAGATTGGCTATTCTACCTACCCTCTGGATCCATCACCACGTGGACTGATTTGTAAAGAGTCTTCCTTGAGAAGTACTTTCCAGCTTCGAGGGGACTAACATAAGGAAGGAAATCTATGGTGTGAAGCAATACCACGAGGAGTCGCTGCATGAGTACTGGGAATGTTTCAAGAAGTTGTGTGAGACCCCGTTATCTAAACAAGATTCTAAGGTGAAATTAAGAGAACTAATCATTCATAAACAGAGTATTAGGCCGTGTTGATAATCCTGAGCTTAAGAGTTACAGTACCAAAGAAGTTCAAAAGGAATTAAATACATTCCTAACAAAAGTGTACTAAAGCTTTAGTCTACACTATGCAGAAGCTATACAAAAGTAATTTCTGTTCTGCTAATCCTGTAGCACTCCTTACAGCTCAGCGTATCAACCCCGACCCTGGTTCTCCATGTCAAAAGCACCTACAAAGACAACCCCCAACACATGAGCACATGGTAATTCATATTCAACATAATATGAATGTAAAGCGTAAATGCATAAACCATAGTTATAAAATACTTCCTGAATTCCAATGCATTTAAAACGCCCATTTTGGTTGTCCATGTACCATAACTCATAATTAAATCAATAACTGATATTACGATTTTAAACAAATGTCATGCCATAACTTCACTTCTTAAATCTTGAAATCAATCATTAGTCAGTTCATCAACAGTGTATTTTAATGCCCTTCGCTTCATAACTTTAGAACAAGCGGACCTCCCCCCCTCGCTTCATCATATAAGCGGCATTTCTAACCTTGCTTCATATGGCAAACCTCGCTTCAATGTGCAAGCGGACCTCCACCCCCTCGCTTCACATTTTAGCGGCATAATAGCGGCAAGCATTAAAATCATCACTCTGATAACCGTGACTCGTGGAATACATACCAAATGTTCCACAACATACATATGCAATTACAATGCATAATCAACATGTATCACACTCACAATGCATAAACTGATACATACTTGCATCTATCTTGTGTCAAATTAATAAACATATAATACATGTTACCGTTGGGTGCCCGTACGTCGCTTACGTACCTTTCCAAAATATGGTATGTTGCAGGACTCTATCCCCTGCGTTGTGTGGCTATCTGTGAAGGCTCTACACAAGTGTACAACACAATATTAGATGCCAATAATAGTCCCATAACCAAAATCTCATCAAATTACAAAATTCCATATTTTTCAACATTTCAAGCCTCTCGATCGATCGGCACTTCGAGCTCGATCGATCGGGAGATTATAGTTTTTGGTGCCCAACTCGCTGCCTCGCTCGATCGATCGAGGTGATCTCACCGATCGATCGAGCTGAGCATTATCTTTCCAAAATTTTCCTCTGCCATGCGCGATCGATCGGAGGGAACTTCTCGATCGATCAAGCAGCTCTGTAAACACGAGAAACCACCATTTTCGAGCATATCATACTTGCTAACACATAATACACCAAAAGCCATCAAACTCTAACAACACAAAACACCTTAAACTTCATTATACTACCATGAAACTACACAACAACAAATTCCAACAAGAATACTACCATACATGCCATTTCTATCTAACAATTTATCTAAACTCAGCCAAAACTTAACCAAAAACAGGATATGGTTCCTCACCCCTCTTTGCTCCAACTTTTAGCAAGGTTACAAGTCTAGAAATGGCAGATCTCCTGTGACATCCCCGAAATGGTTAATTGCTATTGGGCTTTAATTGTGTTTACATGATTAATTATGTGGTAATTGATTATGTGTTGGGATTTATTTACCTTATGGAAAATGCATGGTCATATGGATAGGGTGACCCGGGGTTGCATTTCAGGGTGCATGTGGTGCATGTTGGGTAAATATTATGGGAAGCATGATTTATTTGCCTTGGTTAGCAATTTATTAGAAATCATGTGTTAATTGATATTATGGTGCATTTTGAGTAAATGCTTTGAAAAATATCATGTTGGGGTGTTTTATACACCATGGATTATTTTGGGTATCATTTTAAATTACCTCACATTTAATACTCAAACCCCACTTTACATCCATCCACTCTTACTTTTCAAAATCAACACCCAAACCCTTACTTTCCCTTCCCATTTTCGAGCTCCACCTTTGAGGTGAAGAGGAGACCTTGCAAACTTTGATTTGTGGAAGATTGTTGGGTGATTTGAGATCCCCAAGAGGTATGGGTACCTCATGTATTAATTTTGTAAGGTTTTGGTTGAGTTTAGTTTGGTTTTAAAGGGTTTAAAATGGGTTGTGTTGGGTGTTGTGGTTTTGGTAATATTTTGGTTGGATGTGGTATATTTGAGTTTGTTATGATGTTTAGTGTTGGTTTTGAGTTATTGGTATTGGTTGGTGTTGGTGTATGTGGGTTTAGATGAGTTGGGGAAAGAGATGGGTGAATAGTGCCCGAATCTCGATTTCCCACAGCTCGGCGATCGATCGGCGATTTTCTCGCGATCGATCGCGAGCAACAGGGCTGAGGCAGTAAGCCTCAGCGATCGATCGCGAGCTGGGCGCGATCGATCGGCGAGGCCGCGATCGATCGGCGCTAGCTCCGCGATCGATCGCGGATTGTGCATTTTTGTTGCCCGAGGCAGTGTGTTCTCGCGATCGATCGGGGCTTGATGGCGATCGATCGCGAGACACCAAAAATGGTATTTTTGGGTGTTTTTGTGGGATTTTTGGTATTGGACTATTATTGGGTTCTAATATTGGTATTTGTGAATATGTAGAACCAACCCAGGTGGCAACGCAGCCAAGGAATTGAAGTCCAATCACATTCCACATTTTGGAAAGGTACGTAGTGGACGTACGGGCACCCAACGGTAACATGTATTTTATATGCTCATTGTTTATGCATTGTGGATGCGAGTATATATGTGGTATTGCATAGTGGATGCATATACATGTTGATTTATGCCATATGAGGTATTGCATAGTGGATGCATATACATGGTAATTTATGCATATTGATGTTAGATGCATATTATGATTATTGGATGCACATCCCATGAGTCGTGGTCATCCTTTGATGATTTTAATGCTTGCCGCTTTTTGTATTGGTTCCGCCAAATGTGAAGCGAGGGGTGGGAGCGCCGCATGTCACATTTGAGCGTGGTTGTCATATGGGGCGAGGAAAGGATATTTGCCGCTCTCTGTGAAGCGAGGGGTGGGAGCGCCGCATGTCCATTGTAGCGAGGTTATCCTATGCCGCCCATATGAATATAAGCGAGGGGCATTAAAATACACTGTGATGGACAGACTAGGGAATGGTGACCAATATGTGGTACAGTTGAGATGGTATATGATGTCATGACATGTTTTGGCCATTAAAAATAATCTGTTGATTATACTCATGAGTTATGGTACAGGGACAACCAAACGGGAAGCGTTTGAAATGCATGGGAAAACAGGAAGTGTTTAATATTGATTATGCATTTACGCTTTATCTTCATATTGTGTTGAATATGAATGATTATTATTGCTCATGTTTGGGGGTTGTCCTTGTAGGTACCTTTTTGGCATGATAGACGGGCTTGAACGGGTTGAGACAGTGAGCTTCACGAGCATCTTTGGTAGATGAAAGGACAGGATTCTTTTGTATAGTGCCTACTCTAGGAGTAGCGTAAAACTATAGTGGAACATTCATTGATTGGAATGTAATTAATCCTTTTTGTAGTCCTTTATTTTGGCATGTAAAGGCTTAAGCTCATAGACTCAACATGTTTATTCTACTCTGATCATATTATTAGCCCTAATTATGCCTTGATTCCGCACTTAAGGATTAGGGTCCCTACATTAGTGGTATCAGAGCAGTGGTTAGAGAACCCGGGAACGAGTGAAGGGTAGCCTTAGCATGGTTGGCTAGGTGCTTACATTTGGAGCATGTTTATGCATGTGGTGCATAATTATTGTATATCCTGTTATACTAACATGCTTATATCACTCCTGTTATCTAACGACATGTTATATATTGCTTTGGATTGTTGTTAACATTTGTGTTACAGCATGGCTGCTAATGAGGAAGTCGGAGATGTTGGGAGTGTAAATGCGAGTATTGGACAGGCTAATCCTCTACCTCCACCGGCTGTGGGAATGGAACCAGTAGTCCAGTTATTGCTACCGGGTGAGATTAGCTTGACGCAGTTTCTGTCTTATCATCCGCCCCGGTTTGAGGGGACAGAGTCCGGAGAAGAAGCTGAAGAGTGGCTGGAGAGACTTGAGCAGATCTTTGTATCGGCTCCTTGTGCTATTACTGCTTGGCTGAGGCTGGCGGAGTTTCAATTAGCCAAGAAACCATTGATGTGGTGGAGGAGCACAGTGATGGAGATGAGAGCACTGGGTGCTGTGATTGACTGGACGCTCTTCAGGACCAGGTTCTTGAACCGATACTTCTCCGCGGCAGCAAGACAAACAAAAGAGGATGAATATGCAAGTCTGAGGCAGGGGAACATGACAGTGGCAGACTATGCCACACAGTACTCATCACTACTGAGGTATGTCCCCCATATTGCATCTGATGGACGTGCCAAGATGAGAAATTTCATGAAAGGACTGCGATCGGAGCTCTATGACCGGGTTATCATCAATAACCCAACTTCTTTTGATGATGCTCTCACAAGAGCGGAGCTTGCTGAGCTAGGAGTGGGAGCTTACGCCATGCCACCACCGGTACCGCCACAGAGGCAGACTACTGACAGTTTGAGACCTCGGGGTGAGTCATTTAAACCCCGTGGTGCCTCTTCATCTTCGCGGTATGGTGGAAAGAAATATTTTGGTCAGAAACAGGATGGCAAGAAAGGAAATTGGTCGGCCAATCGAGGATCTTCACAAGGGGAGAGGCCGGGAGAGCCTAGGTGCAATAATTGTGGAGGGCCGCATTCTTCAAATAAGTGTCCTGCATGTTATGTCTGTGGCAAGATGGGCCACATTGCTCGGTATTGTCCCACCAGGGGAGGCCAGTCAGAGTATCAGGGCAACAGGCCAAGGTTTGAGGACAGGACAGTGCAGCAGAGGCAGCAATTTGGGCCTCGTCCATCGGGAGGTCAGACAGTGGGACCACCCCAGGGACAGGTATATGCACTGACCAGGGAGCAGGCTCAGGCAGCTCCAGAGGAGGTGATTGCCGGTACGTGCCATTTATTTACGTACCCTGCTTTTGTTTTGATAGATACAGGTGCCTCCCATTCCTTTGTGTCTGTGGGATTTGTGGAAAGACACCATATGCGCACGTCTCCTTTGCCCACGCCTCTTTTGGTCTCGACACCCACTGGAAGAAACGTCGTTGCTGATCAGTTTTTGGCAGATAGCCTCATTTATTTTGAGGGCAACGAGTTGAGATCAGACTTGATTGTACTGGGTATGTCAGACTTCGACTGCATCTTGGGTATTGATGTTCTGAACAGATATCAGGCAGTGGTAGATTGCCGGCAGAGAACAGTGAAGTTCAGACCTGAGTTGGGCAGTCAGTGGACTTTCTTTGGCAACGGGTCTCGTGCGAAGATTCCGTTGATTTCAGCGATCAAGATGTCTCAGTTGTTGGAACGTGGACACACGGGCTATCTTATATATGCCGTGGACACGTCTGGGAAAAGTAAAGAACTGAGAGTTGAGGATGTACCAGTTGTGGCAGAATTTGCTGATGTATTTCCAGAAGAGATCCCAGGATTTCCACCGGCCAGGGAAGTTGAATTTGGGATCGAGTTGCTGCCAGGGACATCCGCTATCTCTCGTGCACCTTATAGGATGGCACCGGCAGAGTTGAGAGAGTTGAAAGAACAGTTGCAGGATCTCTTGGACAAGGGGTATATACGCCCGAGCGTGTCGCCATGGGGCGCACCAGTCCTCTTTGTGAAGAAGAAGGACGGTTCAATGCGGTTGTGCATCGATTACCGGCAGCTGAACAAGGCTACAGTGAAGAACAAGTATCCTCTCCCAAGGATAGACGACTTGTTTGATCAGTTGCAAGGTACCAGGGTGTATAGCAAGATTGATTTGAGGTCCGGGTATCATCAGATTCGGGTCAGAGAGGAAGATGTGCAGAAGACAGCGTTCCGGACTCGATACGGGCATTATGAGTTCTTAGTAATGCCGTTCGGTGTGACGAATGCTCCAGCAGTCTTCATGAGTCTGATGAATAGAGTGTTTCAGCAGTATCTTGATCAGTTCGTCATCGTGTTTATTGACGACATTCTTATCTACTCCCGGAGCGAGGAAGATCATGTGAAACACTTGAGGACAGTGCTTCAGATTCTCAGAGAGCATCAGTTGTATGCTAAGCTCAGTAAGTGTGAATTTTGGCTGAGCAGTGTAGTGTTTCTGGGGCATGTCATTTCGAGCAGCGGGATATCAGTGGACCCGAAGAAGATTGAGGCTGTGATGGAGTGGGCTGCCCCCACTTCTGTGCCTGAGATCCGGAGTTTTCTTGGTTTGGCCGGGTATTATCGGCGCTTTGTTGAGGGCTTTTCGAAGATTGCCAAGCCGCTGACTCAGTTGACTCAGAAGGGTGTGCCTTTCTTTTGGTCAGAAGCTTGTGAGGAGAGCTTCCAGGAGTTGAAGCACCGGTTGACGACGGCGCCAGTGTTAGTGATTCCGACAGAGAACTCCAGATTTGTTCTTTATACTGATGCATCACTGCAGGGCCTTGGATGTGTTCTGATGCAAGATAAGCATGTGGTAGCTTATGCATCGAGGCAGTTGAAGCCGCATGAGACCAGATATCCAGTTCATGACTTGGAATTGGCGGCTATCATCTTTGCCCTGAAGATCTGGAGGCATTACTTATATGGCACTTCATTCACCATATATACGGATCACAAGAGCCTCAAATTTCTATTTACTCAGGCGGAGCTGAACATGAGACAGAGGAGATGGATGGACCTACTCAAGGACTATGATTGCGAGATAGAGTACCATCCGGGGAAGGCCAATTTGACAGCAGACGCTTTGAGCCGGAAAGTGAGGAGTTCTGCTGAGGACGTCATCCATTTGTCGGCTATGATGACCTCCTATTGTCATCTCGGCTATGACTTTGACATTGATGCATCACCTGTGTATGTATCGACTTTGCTAGCTGAGCCAGATATCTTTGAGAGTATCAGGAGAGCTCAGAGGACAGATGCTGAGGTTCAGAGATGGTTGTCTATAGTGCATCTTGGTCAGCCGACGAAGTTCAGAGTGGCCGACGACGGATCTTTGAGATTGGGTAACCGCTGGGTAGTTCCGAGTGCGCCGGAGTTGCGTAAGGAAATCTTGGAGCGAGCTCACAGTAGCAGACTTAGCATCCACCCAGGCGGGAAGAAGATGTACAGAGATCTGCGTGGTCAGTTTTGGTGGAAGAGAATGAAGTCTGATGTCGTCGCTTTTGTGAAGAGGTGTCTGATCTGCCAGCAGGTTAAGGCAGAGAGGCAGAGACCTGGCGGCGAATTGAGGAGCTTGGAGATACCGAAGTGGAAGTGGGAGCACATTTCCATGGACTTCGTGACTCATTTGCCGAGGAGTGCTTCAGGCTTCGATGCTATTTGGGTGATTGTGGACAGATTGACCAAGGTAGCCCACTTTATCCCCTATAGCATGACATTTACATTTTTGAGGATGGCGCAGTTGTATATTAGAGATGTGGTGAGATTGCATGGGATCCCCGTTTCTATTGTGTCAGATCGAGATCCGCGATTCACATCTCATTTCTGGGAAGGCCTTCAGTCAGCTTTGGGAACTGAGGTCAGATTGAGTACTGCTTATCATCCTCAGACGGATGGCCAGACCGAGCGCACGATTCAGACGCTCGAGGATATGTTGAGAGCTTGCGTTTTGGAGTTCAATGCCTCTTGGCAGGATTCAGTGCCTTTGGTAGAGTTTTCGTATAACAATAGCTACCAGGCAAGTATTCAGATGGCTCCGTTTGAAGCTCTTTATGGCAGACGATGTAGATCACCCCTATGTTGGGATGATTTGGACAGTGGATCAGTCGGAGGGCCTGAGTTGATCCGGGAAATGGAAGAGAAGATAAAGATTATAAGGCAGAAAATGAAAGCAGCCCAAGACAGACAGGCAGCTTATGCAAATAAACGGCGGAGACCGTTAGAGTTTCAGTTGGGAGATAAGGTCTTTTTGAAGATCTCGCCTTTCAGAGGCGTTGTGCGGTTTGGGATGCGCGGGAAACTGTCTCCGAGGTATGTTGGACCGTACGAGATTTTGCAGCGCATTGGCACATTGGCTTACCGACTGGCTTTGCCGCCTTCTTTATCTGGGATACATGATGTGTTTCATGTATCGATGCTGCGAAAGTATGAGCCGGATCCGTCTCACGTGTTACAGCCTTCCGAAGTTCAGTTAGAGTCAGATATATCTTATGTGGAACGGCCTGTTAGAATTCTGGACAGAGCAGACCGTAGACTTCGGAATAAAGTGATACCGATGATCAAAGTTCAGTGGGATCGTAGGGGTGTCGAGGAGGCTACGTGGGAGACGGAGCAGCATATGGTGCAGCACTACCCGGAACTATTCTCTGGTATGAGTTTATGTTTAGTTTCTGTTGGGGTAAGTGCATGTGATTTCGAGGGCGAAATCTTATAAGTAGGGGAGTATTGTGACATCCCCGAAATGGTTAATTGCTATTGGGCTTTAATTGTGTTTACATGATTAATTATGTGGTAATTGATTATGTGTTGGGATTTATTTACCTTATGGAAAATGCATGGTCATATGGATAGGGTGACCCGGGGTTGCATTTCAGGGTGCATGTGGTGCATGTTGGGTAAATATTATGGGAAGCATGATTTATTTGCCTTGGTTAGCAATTTATTAGAAATCATGTGTTAATTGATATTATGGTGCATTTTGAGTAAATGCTTTGAAAAATATCATGTTGGGGTGTTTTATACACCATGGATTATTTTGGGTATCATTTTAAATTACCTCACATTTAATACTCAAACCCCACTTTACATCCATCCACTCTTACTTTTCAAAATCAACACCCAAACCCTTACTTTCCCTTCCCATTTTCGAGCTCCACCTTTGAGGTGAAGAGGAGACCTTGCAAACTTTGATTTGTGGAAGATTGTTGGGTGATTTGAGATCCCCAAGAGGTATGGGTACCTCATGTATTAATTTTGTAAGGTTTTGGTTGAGTTTAGTTTGGTTTTAAAGGGTTTAAAATGGGTTGTGTTGGGTGTTGTGGTTTTGGTAATATTTTGGTTGGATGTGGTATATTTGAGTTTGTTATGATGTTTAGTGTTGGTTTTGAGTTATTGGTATTGGTTGGTGTTGGTGTATGTGGGTTTAGATGAGTTGGGGAAAGAGATGGGTGAATAGTGCCCGAATCTCGATTTCCCGCAGCTCGGCGATCGATCGGCGATTTTCTCGCGATCGATCGCGAGCAACAGGGCTGAGGCAGTAAGCCTCAGCGATCGATCGCGAGCTGGGCGCGATCGATCGGCGAGGCCGCGATCGATCGGCGCTAGCTCCGCGATCGATCGCGGATTGTGCATTTTTGTTGCCCGAGGCAGTGTGTTCTCGCGATCGATCGGGGCTTGATGGCGATCGATCGCGAGACACCAAAAATGGTATTTTTGGGTGTTTTTGTGGGATTTTTGGTATTGGACTATTATTGGGTTCTAATATTGGTATTTGTGAATATGTAGAACCAACCCAGGTGGCAACGCAGCCAAGGAATTGAAGTCCAATCACATTCCACATTTTGGAAAGGTACGTAGTGGACGTACGGGCACCCAACGGTAACATGTATTTTATATGCTCATTGTTTATGCATTGTGGATGCGAGTATATATGTGGTATTGCATAGTGGATGCATATACATGTTGATTTATGCCATATGAGGTATTGCATAGTGGATGCATATACATGGTAATTTATGCATATTGATGTTAGATGCATATTATGATTATTGGATGCACATCCCATGAGTCGTGGTCATCCTTTGATGATTTTAATGCTTGCCGCTTTTTGTATTGGTTCCGCCAAATGTGAAGCGAGGGGTGGGAGCGCCGCATGTCACATTTGAGCGTGGTTGTCATATGGGGCGAGGAAAGGATATTTGCCGCTCTCTGTGAAGCGAGGGGTGGGAGCGCCGCATGTCCATTGTAGCGAGGTTATCCTATGCCGCCCATATGACTATAAGCGAGGGGCATTAAAATACACTGTGATGGACAGACTAGGGAATGGTGACCAATATGTGGTACAGTTGAGATGGTATATGATGTCATGACATGTTTTGGCCATTAAAAATAATCTGTTGATTATACTCATGAGTTATGGTACAGGGACAACCAAACGGGAAGCGTTTGAAATGCATGGGAAAACAGGAAGTGTTTAATATTGATTATGCATTTACGCTTTATCTTCATATTGTGTTGAATATGAATGATTATTATTGCTCATGTTTGGGGGTTGTCCTTGTAGGTACCTTTTTGGCATGATAGACGGGCTTGAACGGGTTGAGACAGTGAGCTTCACGAGCATCTTTGGTAGATGAAAGGACAGGATTCTTTTGTATAGTGCCTACTCTAGGAGTAGCGTAAAACTATAGTGGAACATTCATTGATTGGAATGTAATTAATCCTTTTTGTAGTCCTTTATTTTGGCATGTAAAGGCTTAAGCTCATAGACTCAACATGTTTATTCTACTCTGATCATATTATTAGCCCTAATTATGCCTTGATTCCGCACTTAAGGATTAGGGTCCCAACATCTCCTCCTCCTTCTTGGCTACTGAAAGTTGGACAAAAAATGGGAAAGACAGATTGGGGGAGAAGGAGTGATAGAGGTTGAGTGATAGGGAGGGCAAGTGGGGGTATGGGCAGCTGATTTTAGACAAGAGGTATGGGTTGAGGGGGTGGTTGGGTGGTGGGTTATGTGATGTGTTATGTTTTGGTCCCGGTATTTAGCATGATATATTAAAATATCCTCACATGATATTTTATAGTATTTATTCAATAAAATACTTCAAATTCCAATTAAACATGCTTCACCAAAACGAACAACACCCACCCCAAAATAATCATGACATAACCCAAATTCCCAGCATATTTACCACATGCACCCTGAAATGCATTAATAGACCATGACACCACATGACTAAGCATTTCCCAATATAAATAAATCAACTCCATAATTTAACACCATAATCCTCATATAACATAATAAATGTTCAAACGCACATAATCATTTCGGGGATATCACAAGTTGTGTGTAAGCTGCCCACAACATCAGATAAGTGAACACCTTTTAAGTCAATATTTCTATGAAGGATTAGTTTCTAGTGACAGGAACTTAGTTGATGCGGCAAGCGGGTGAGCTTTTATTGACAAGATAGCGGAGGAGGCAATGAACTTAATAACAAACATGGCTGCCAACTCCCAGCAATTTGGACAGGTTCGCCATGGACAAACGCCAAGACAAGAGGTAAACGTATCCAATCTTGAACAACAATTGATTGACATAATGTTTCTTGTGCGTAATCTTGCAGGTGGCAATGTGGGAAGATGAAGCCATGTGGAATTTGTCTAGCCATAGCCATAAACCATTCTACTAATGCATGCCCCTCCCTACAAGAGACATCCACTGAGCACATGAACGCAGCGGGAGGATTTCCGGGTCCACTCAAAGGAGCAATGACCACCCATCGAGCAACTACAACCAAGGCTGGAGAGACCATCCGAACCAGAGCTATGGGAATCAACAGATGCACCAATCTCCACCCTATAGATCGCCATATCAAAGACCTCCACCATCGCCGATGCATGCCGCTCCTGACATGTTAGAAAATATTGTTAAAGTTATTGCTAAAAATAGCCTGCAATTTCCACTGGAAATGAGAGCGAGCATTCAAAGCTTGACTACGCAGATGGGACAATTGGCGACTTCGCTCAACAAGATAGAGGGGAGAATTTCAAATGGACTTCCTTCACAGCCAGTGGTGAACGCAAGAGAGAATGTGAGTGCCATCACATTGAAGAAGAATGAAGATAAAGATGAGGAGAATGTGGTACTGACGCCACCCGGACAAGAGGAGGTGAAGGAAATGAAGGACGTCGAGGAGCCCATGCAAAAAGAGGAACCACGAGGTAAGTTCACTCAATTTTCTGAATATAAAATTGAACCCCCATTCCACCTTGCTTTTAAGGAGAATAGGAAGGACGAGGGCATCAAGGGACTCTACGAGACTTTACGATGCTGTGAGGCAAACGCACCACTATAATGCCATGTGTTATTGGAACCACTAGAATTGAGAAGGCAATGCTTGATTTAGGAGCTTCTATTAATGTCATGCCTTACTTAATCTATACTCAACTGAAACCTGGACCTTTGAAACGAAATAATACTTTGATACAATTAGCTTATAGGTCCACGGTTATTCCTATAGGGATAGTGTAGGATGTATTCGTACACATAGAGAATTTGGTTTTCCCTGCTGATTTCTATGTCTTAGACGTGGAAAATTGTAAGGACCCCCGTGCTCTTAACCCGTTATTAGTGTATTAATCCATGCCATTAGTGCATACAATCATATATCATGGGAAGGAACCACATGCAAGCATAGCATCATATACCAACTATAAAATTTCTTGCATTAAAACTCCATAATATTCAACTTCCCAACCCAAACCATTTAAATTCTATGCACCCTCATAATACACTAACGTACTCTCATTTCATTTAGCAATTTCCATATTTAATTGCATGCAACAATAAATGAAGAGAGAAAAGCCATTGCCTATTTATACATTCCATATACACGTAAAAACGTACTAACATGAGAGAACCCAATGAATGAGCGTGTATCTAATGTATAAAATACTCTACCAGATACCGTTACTGGTACTTTCATCCTGGAAGCACCGCCCAAGCACAGCTCGATCTCAACTCTGGATCCGTGTACTTATTCAACCAGCTCTGGTACTTCATAATTTACAGAATGTAAATGCCATCAATTTAAATGATACTCCCAGGATGGTATCATCCTCATCCGGGATCCCCTGTATTGTCCCTGTTCTCAAAATAACCAAACCATTAAATTCTCAAAAACAAGTTGATCATTTCATTGATCAACTAAAACCATTCCTGTCACGCCAGTTCCATAATCAAATAGGAGTAAATCATCAAATAGGGTACCCTAGATATCACATGCATCTAGTCAATGATTCCATAGTTCTATATCATAGCTCGCTCTACAATAGTGGCATTTCAACCCTACGCCCGCTCAAAAATAGCGGCGTCATAACCGATGGTCGCTCAATGGCGACAACATCCAAATCATTCGCTCTCGAAAGCGGCACCATATAATTCCCAATATGTGTTCACTTATCGCAATTACCATATACCATGCATTTCAATATACATTCATTGCAACTACCACATACATGCATTTCACAGTTACAACATTATAATAGGCTATGCTCGTATGTTATACGTACCTTATAATCTCGTAGTTTGAGTCTAACCTTGCCTTAGTTCCACGTCCGATGAGTTATGTGCTAACACACAAATAACTCTCAATTAAACATAGGCATGCAATCACGTGCCCAAGCACGTTCACAATTTCCAAACCTATCGTCTATCCATGACGATTACCAAAATAAAAGCCCCCCCGGCTAAGCATGCATAATACCCAAAATATACCATTTTTCAAGTTTAAAAGATAGCCAAAAACTCAACCGACAATCCCGTTTTATTAAACTTTGGCTCCAACCAATCCATTTTAAAAGTATAGCATTCCCATTGGAATGTAGACATTGCCCCGGAAATGGGCTACTCAAACCTCGATTCAAAAATCCCGACATTTTTCCAAAAATTTTCAAAAAAAAACAAAATCTTCGGGTGGCGATCGATCCCCACTTTCATCGCGATCGATCGCCACAGTCCAGTGGCCAAACCAGTGCATCCTCGCGATCGATCGCCAACCCGCTCGCGATCGATCGCCGAGACCTCGCGATCGATCGCCAGCACTGTTCATCGTCACTAAAAATTGAGCTGCTCGTCGCGATCGATCGCCACTCCTCGGCGATCGATCGCCACCTGCGATTTTCCGAAAAATTTGAGCTTCCATGGTGTTTTTCACACCCAAACTCAAAACCAACACCCCATACGCCTTCAACACCTCAAATACACCCTTAAAACACAATAAAAACTCCAACAACAAACTTTAAGATTTTTACCCAAAATCCACAAACCCAAATCTAACATTAATACTCAACCAAAAACAATAATACTACAAATCGAAGATAATGACAAGGGAAAGACTAATACCTGATTATCTTCGAGAAAACCGGCTTCCAAACCAAGCTACCATCGATTTTTCCCAACAAGGGAGAAGAGGGGAAATGGGGGAGAAGGGTTAGGCGTAGAGAGAGAGAAGAGAGGGAAGGGTTCCGTGCCAAATGACGGAATACCGAGTCCACTTGGTATATATATTTATAGTACCAAACTCAAAAATACCAATCCTTCCACAAATACATCATGATTCATTAAATATCATCTGTTTTCAAAAAAATCATCTCTCCAACCTCAATTCCCATTACCAGCCTCAGTACAAAGTACTCCGGACCCCAAATCCCACCAAAGACCAAATTCCAAGGTTATCACCACGATGAGAATGCGATCTCATCCCTTGGATCCAATGACTCCAAAAACAGGATTTAAAATCTCCGGGAGTCCCAAAACCGCAATTAATACATAATTGCCACAATTAAAATCCATTAAGGATTATTACCACACCGGGATTAACACTAATAATTCTCGGGTATCATAATTATCCCCCACTAATAAAATGTCGCCCGCGAAATTTGCACGGCGTACCACGTAATGCCGAGATTACATAATCCAAACGGATTCACATCGTCGGATCATGAACATAACATGAACGACACACCAACCGCGAGGATACCGACCTCGCACCAAAACATGGAATGGAGTAAATCTCCCAAACCATCACAAACTCAAAGAAAGACGTCAGCATTCCCCGATGCCAACCATCTCAAAAGCAGTCAGCCAACCCTAACTGCAGATCAAACGAATCATACGTGATTCCAAAATAGTTTTCGTCTCGATGATATCTCCATGATTTAGCCTACGATGTTAATCACACATCGTTGCCAAGGAACTACCGGTACACTAAAGTGTACTTATACCAAATCCGGTTCCCGTTTTCCCAAATCTATCTCCATCAAGGAGTGGTTGCATCACATTGCAACACGGATTGTGCCACAACACGACCCCGATTAACACGTAACACATCTCCAAAGATGTCTTCATCCGTGTGTTCCAAGAAATCACATCTTTGTCGAAACACACTATCGAGACTCTACAAGGTCTCAAGTTTCCGAAAGGACATGCAAGAACAATCAATTGCATTCCCGCCACACGTGTCAACCACGACACCCAATAAATCCAAAACAAGGTCATCCCTTGCTTACCGTAGGATTCAACGGTCCTATCACAGGGATGATATCAAATTACTCAGAAATGAAAAAATACCATGGCCTAAGATACGACAATCCCTCCTCAAGGAAAGTCAACCGACCTTCACGATCATTCCTCAGAATGCATCGTGCCATCGAGATATACCAATCTAAGATGCCACAATCTCTCACTAGAGATTGCCAAACCAAGCATACTAGTCCGATGATCGACGAGCATTAAGAAAAGTTGGCAGTCGTATACCCACACCGGCATACACGCCCAAGTACCGACACCACATGCATACTCGATGCAACAGACTCGGGTATCTCCAATCATACCCAAAATCCCAAAACCAACTGTCAATCCTCAATTTTTCTCACTCCATGGAGAATGATGGTTGACAAACCAAAAAGGGCGTGATTTTAACATCAACACTACACAAACCAAATTAACGAATCTCCCAAAAATTCAATTGGTAGGCATATCAATACCGCCTTCCTCACAAGGAAAGTGTCATGAATCCATGACCATCGAACCTCGAACAACTGTTCGGAAAACCTGGATATATTTATACCAAAATATATTCCGGAACTCAGAAATACACAACTGGTTAGGATAGTGTACCAACGCCACTATTACCCAAATCGATACCCGTATATGCCATGTATACTCATCCTAATGATGCTCTGTATTAATGCCATAGTACTCTACAATTTCGAGCATTTCCCTGGAGACGTCTCCTCAAACGTCTCACCGAAAGGTAAGAAATCCATTACTCGGTCCAACACCAGTAATGATGATCGATACCAACTGTCTCCATGACAGTGCAATTCAAATCTCTCCAAAAGATGAAATCAATATAGTAGTTACCCCACTAGCTATATCCCACCATTCCAATTGTGACTCCCGTTGCATTCCATATGCAAGGATGCTCAACTAGAGCTAACAACGACTTGTTGACACTCACGTTGGTATTCCCAATAAAATAGAGTTGTCCCAAAACAAGTCCCTCAAAAATCGACGTATAAACGTCCCCGTGAGGTATTCCCTGCCTCAATCACCATGCCACAAAGAGACCACAAGAGTCTACCATAAACCCTCATCGTATCACCATACGATTCACCAAACTCGATTCCAGCGAGTAGTGTAATGGCTACAACAAGCACATTATATCACTGCAACAATACATGGCTAGCAAAGCGCTGCCTCCATAGGCTTACACCAAGCCCACCAACTCATCATACGTTCCACTCGGTATACCATACCGTAACAAGCCATTAGAGTAGTGGGTCATCACCCAATATATCTCTAAAACACCAAAGCATAATGGACATTCCGGTGTCCTTGCTCAACCACGGTGCAATTCTAATCCATTAGGACTTATTTCACACCCTCAGGGTGGGTGTGCCCATGCTTAACACGCATCACAACGACAAGCGAGTAGTTTCCTCAATGACTACTCTTACCACCAATCACTTGGCCTTAGCCAATCCAGCGAGTATACCCAAAAGGTATCATTACTCGAAATATTTACCTATATTACATGATGTGGTACACTCACCGGTACAATGCATCCAATAATCCATCGAGCAAACCAGCTCGGCGTAACAGGCTCGTCAAACAGTGACGTAGACATCACATTGTGCTCACCATTGGCACTCAAACCATACGACTAAATACATATACATAATGTATTATTCATTGGAATGACACCACGCGTCTACATAGACATCCACTATGTCATCGTCATCCTGTGACGGTACATGTCAACACCTGACATTCACAATCTCATCGTCAAACACGTGACGGTATATGTTGACACACGACATCCATAATCTCATCGTCAAACACATGATGGTATAAAACAACACATGGTATTCACAATAATGCTAACAAAACAGTAATATACCATACCTTATCGCTATCAAGATAGCGGCATACCTGGATCCATCGTCCACCAGTGGCACACAAGCAGCACCCATAGCTCGTAGGTGGCGTAATCCAGTGCTACGCACATAGCGGTATAATCCATCGCTATAGAATCGGCGGCATGATCCCTCGCCATAGAGTCAGCAGCATAAAGCATCGCCATAGATATCCGGCGGTATGAACCATCGCCATAGATATAGCAGAATGACCCATCACTATATAATACCTGGCGGCATGTACCATCGCCAATAGTGTAGCGGAAATACCCGTCGCTATATAATACCTGGCGGCATGAACCATCGCCAATAGAATAGCGGAAGAAACCATCACTAAGAATACCCGGCGGCATAAACCATCGCCAATAGAATAGCGGAATGAATCATCGCTAAGAATACCCGGTGGCATAAACCATCGCCAATAGAATAGACGAATGAACCATCTCTAAGAATACCCGGCGGCATAAACCATCGCCAATAGAATAGCGGAATGATATCCCTCGCTATAATATGACAGCGGTCGTGTTCTTCGCTTCATATGAGCGGAAAGTATCTTCATCGCTACCTCGCTTCGACATACCAGAAGCAAATAATATCCCTCGCTATTATATGACAGCAGCCGTGTTCTTCGCTTCATATCAGCCACAAATATTCTCTCATCGCTACGGTATGACAGTGGCACCATTACTCCTCGTTTTAATCATGACAGCAGAAATACCCCTCGTGTTACATGACATCGGAAATACCCCTTGCTTAGACAATACCAGCGGCAAATATTCTCTCATCGCTACGGTATGACAGCAGCCGTGTTCTTCGCTTCATATCAGTGGCAAATATTCTCTCACGCTATGGTATGACAGCGGCAAGTATTCACATTGTTACGCCATGAAGCGGTAAGTATTCACATCGCTACGCCATGTATGCAACCGTAATGCATAACCCATATCTCAATAAACATTCCCATGAGTGTACTTTTATGCACCTCACTTCAAATGTGACATGCGGAATTTTTCCATCGCTTCAACATTTAGCGGCAAAGCATTAAAATCATCACTCCAATATGCAACCGTAATGCATGATCCATGTCCCATATGACCCTGCAACCACCATGGTTAGCAACAACATATTCCAATTAAGAACACATATCGTAAATGCACATAAGCAATGTAGTTGTGCCACACAACACTAACTACCATCATTCATAAGTATGTACTATCCATTGCTATCAACATGTTCCAGGCCCTCAACAGCCCCAAAGAGCAAACCACTGCTCTGATACCACTAATGTAAGGACCCCCGTGCCCTTAACCCGTTATTAGTGTATTAATCCATGCCATTAGTGCATACAATCATATATCATGGACGAACCACATGCAAGCATAGCATCATATACCAACTATAAAATTTCTTGCATTAAAACTCCATAATATTCAACTTCCCAACCCAAACCATTTAAATTGTATGTACCCTCATAATACACTAACGTACTCTCATTTCATTTAGCAATTTTCATATTTAATTGCATTCAACAATAAATGAAGAGAGAAAAGCCATTGCCCATTTATACATTCCATATACACGTAAACACGTACTCACATGAGAGCACCCAATGAATGAGTGTGTATCTAATGTATAAAATACTCTACCAGATACCGTTACTGGTACTTTCATCCTGGAAGCACCTCCCAAGCACAGCTCGATCTCAACTCTGGATCCGTGTACTTATTCAACCAGCTCTGGTACCTCGATCCTGGAAGTACCTCAAATCGACAGCCCTAGCTCAACTCCAAAGCTGCTGCTACACCTGTACCACCTGCCCCAACAGAGACAGCCCCCACACCGGGTGAGCATACCAATACCACAAATCTCATAATCATAATATTGAAGTTCATAATTTACAGAATGTAAATGCCATGAATTTAAATGATACTCCCTGGATGGTATCATCCTCATCCGGGATCCCCTGTATTGTCCCTGTTCTCAAAATAACCAAACCATTAAATTCTCAAAAACCAGTTGATCATTTCATTGATCAACTAAAACCATTCCTGTCACGCCAGTTCCATAATCAAATAGGAGTAAATCATCAAATAGGGTACCCTAGATATCACATGCATCTAGTCAATGATTCCATAGTTCTATATCATAGCTCGCTCTACAATAGCGGCATTTTAACCCCACGCCCGCTCAAAAATAGCGGCGTCATAACCGATGGTCACTCAATGGGGACAACATCCAATCATTGCTCGCTCGAAAGCGGCACCATATAATTCCCAATATGTGTTCACTTATCGCAATTACCATATACCATGCATTTCAATATACATTCATTGCAATTACCACATACATGCCTTTCACAGTTACAACTTTATAATAGGCTATGCTCGTACGTTATACGTACCTTATAATCTCGTAGTATGAGTCCAACCTTGCCTGAGTTCCACGTCCGATGAGTTATGTGCTAACACACAAATAACTCTCAATTAAACATAGGCAAGCAATCACGTGCCCAAGCACGTTCACAATTTCCAAACCAATCGTCTATCCATGATGATTACCCCCCCCCCCCCCCCCCGGCTAAGCATGCATAATACCCAAAATATACCATTTTTCAAGTTTAAAAGATAGCCAAAAACTCAACCGACAATCCCGTTTTATTAAACTTTGGCTCCAACCAATCCATTTTAAAAGTATAGCATTCCCATTGGAATGTAGACATTGCCCCGGAAATGGGCTACTCAAACCTCGATTCCAAAATCCCGACATTTTTCCAAAAAATTTCAAAAAAAAACAAAAATCTTCGGGTGGCGATCGATCGCCACTTTCATCTAAATCGATCGCCACAGTCCAGTGGCCAAACCAGTGTATCCTCGCGATCGATCGCCAACCCGCTCGCGATCGATCGCCGAGACCTCGCGATCGATCGCCGGCATTGTTCATCGTCACTAAAAATTGAACTGCTCGTCGCGATCGATCGCCACTCGAGCTTCCATGGTGTTTTTCATACCCAAACTCAAAACCAACACCCCATACACCTTCAACACCTCAAATACACCCTTAAAAAACTCAATAAAAACTCCAACAACAAACTTTAAGATTTTTACCCAAAATCCACAAACCCAAATCTAACATTAATACTCAACGAAAAACAACAATACTACTACCAAATTGAAGACAATGACAAGGGGAAGACTAATACCTGATTATCTTCGAGAAAATCGGCTTCCGAGCCAAGCTACCATCGATTTTTCCCAACAAGGGAGAAGAGGGGAAATGGGGGAGAAGGGCTAGGCGTAGAGAGAGAGAAGAGATGGAAGGGTTCCGTGCCAAATGACGGAATACCGAGTCCACTTGTGTTGGGATGTGCCCTAAGACAACTCATTAGATGATTGTTTATGACATACAATGTATTATGATTTTGTTAATGGCAATTCATTATTATATATTATTCTTGTATCTGTGTAATATGAATTAATATATAAGTTAATGTCCTTAGAATAATATTGTATTGGTCTTAGAGATTGTCCCTAGTCAAGTATTATCATGAATCGGGATAATGATAATGCATTGAGACTAGTATGTTTTGATTGATGAATTGTTCATAGATATGAGATATCAAATCAACACATGGGTGCATGTTAGAGAACGATGTACTGGACAGACCCACCATGAGAATGATACATGGATAGTTATATGAACGTCATAAGCAATTCTCATAGTGATAATAATGTATGTAATCCTTACGACTTGAGATCACCAGGGATCCCAACATAAGGAGTCATGTATCTTGATATTGTCAAACGTTACCTGTAACAGGGTAAACTATATGTAAGGCCCCAACACTTAAACTCGTCATTAGTTCATTTATGATGTCGTATGTGTATACATTTTTCATTTTCTTTCCATTTTTGAAAAAAGAATCATTTCATGTTTCCCATAATCCCATGACATAACCAATGTTCAACATTATATGATCATCTCGACCAACAAATAGACTCAGGGGTTTCACCCAATACCATCCCCATTACAACACTTTTACATTGTGGGTTTTTATAAAAATTTGGGCAGAGTCTCCCCACAAACTGAGTTATCCGGAAATAAAAACACATCACATAATATAACTCCCGACCAGGGACAACACAATACTAAACAGAATACAGAAACACTAAGTAAATTCCCAGCCAGGGAAGACACCACACTAATAAGACAAAAAAAGTGGGTTTCAACACCCTTATACAGTCCATATACAGATACAAGTGCTCACAGAAGAGCAACGAATAACGGATACTCATCCGGGTGCATAATTAGTATATATACCAACCGCTCAACCTCGTATATCGGCTCAATCTCATACTATGCTTCTGGAAGCATCATCCAACAAGGTTCGAGCCTAGCACTCCAAAGCAGCATCGTACCTGTTGTACCTGTTTCAACAGAAACAGCCCCCACACAGGGTGAGCACACTCCCACTCAATATTCAATCACAAATCAACATACAAAATCATAATGCAATAATTTAGATTATTCAAAACTCAAAAATATACTCCCTGTACAATTCCGAATTTGTATAGCTTCCACACACTGTTCCTGTTTCAAACTCACGCACCTTCATAATTTCAAGTTTAGTATTATCACTGAAAATGTGATACTCAACAACGCTTATGAATTCAATACAATGACAATATATCATTTATGCTCAAACATAAATACTTCAACATCAATGTAAACCTGGTTATCCCAATGTAAACCTGGTTATCCCACTATCTCATTCTCGATATTTCTCATATCGCTCATGCCCACGGCATCACTACTCAACAAGTAAAATTGGGTCACGTACCACTACGTGTCCCCCATAACTCGTATATGAAACTCAATTATTAAAGTCAAACACTTACCTGAATCATCATATTCAAAATTGCATGTATACATGAATGTATAGATACTATATATACCTGCTCGTACGTCACCACGTACCTTATAGTAGACAACATGAACAAGCTATCATCAACGTCCGAAGTCTCCTGAAGAGTCTATATCGAATGTCAATTCAATATTAGCTCATAATCCAAGCAATGAATATCCATCATTAGTTCTTACTTTCATTTCCATATCAAAAATTAATAACTCAATATTATGAATCAAATCATAATCAATACTTTGATGCACACATCTTCACATTAATCATGATATTTCATTGGTGATGCAAAAACCCCATCATCTCCCACCATCCGCTGCATCACACACATGATGCAGGATACACACACCCATACGTGCAAGATCACGCCCAACTCACATAGCAATTCACTAGACACACAAGTTCAACAGAGGGAAAGGAAGTGCAATGGTGTATGCATAATAATATCCAACTAGTGTCGAACTAAAACAATCCAATTAAGCCAATTGACATGTTCTAAACATTCAAACCCACACCGAGGTGATTCAAACCAAGACATGAAAGAAAGGATCCATGTAGATACAAGATTCTACCCTTTTAAATCTAATTCCCTTAATCCCAACATAAATTCATTTATTGATTAAATTCAACTTTAACAATTTAAAGATGCATTGGATTCCAATATTCTTGATTTAGTACTATTAAGATTTGAAACTCAATAAAGTGACATAAATCATTAATACATGCTATGCTATCCATTTGAGCATAAATATCACCATAACTCTATTTCATGTTATAATACATACTAGCATGCATCTAACCCATTTATTTACACACTACACATGCTTCCAATTGTAACACATCTCATACCATAGCCCAACATCTACCAAATATCACAATGGCTACAAGCCATAAAAGTTAGTCATTTTCACCCCACTAACAAGACTTAGACCCACACTTGAATCTCAATTAAGCCTATTAACAAACACATTCCATGCATGATTTTAATCTTCATCTTTTAACCAATAATAATACTTAGCCAAGACATATTCCACAATTTATTTTCAACTATTAACCATTCAATAAAGTGAGCCCCAATTAACTTCCAACAATCAAAACATTCCTCATGCTATCCCATTCCCAATTACAATACTTCAATACATGAAGGAATACATACATAAACACCATCTTCACACACAATCACATGCTGGACACACACACACACGCAGAAACACACTCACGCACACACACTGCTGCACACACACGAACACACACTAGCAGCTAGCAAAATCGAACCAAAGCTTCATAAAAAATCAAGGGATTTCGGGGAAAAACGATTGAAGGATGAGAAGGATTACCCACAAAATTATTGGAAGAAAATCGTCCCAAAATCGGACGAATTTGGAAATCGAACCGTTGCTCTTCCTTGCAAGATCCGGACGTAATCCACGACGAAACTTCAGATTGTTGGTATGGAAAGATGCGCCTGGAAGAGACGAAGAGGGTGGTGGTTCGGACGCGCCGGAAGGAGGTCCGACGGCGGCGGGCACACACGATTTAGCGGCGAGGGTCGCGATGGTGCAGAGAGAAAAGAGGGGATCGGATTTTTAGTGCGTGAGTTTACACATTTTACTGTGTGTCCCGAAAATGCCCAACATAACATAATTATATTTGTATCTTGGCCCGGTTTTGTACATCGAAGTGTCGTCGGTGCACTGATATATTATTTATAGACAACGATTGGGATTTATACACACTCCAAAAACCCAAAACTTAAATGAGTATACTTTACAATCTCAAAATATTTTATGATCCGATTAACTTGTCAGTTGACCTTCACTTGGTCAATTCCACTTCTAATTAATTAATTCAAAAATTAATTATCAATAAAGTCTAAATCATATTTAGTCCAACAAATGATTATAATAAATCTGGACATCACAATTCTTCCCAACATATAAAATTTCGTCCTCGAAATTTCAACGCATGCTTACCATAAAAGCCAACTGTAAAATTTACGTACCCTATATAGCTCGATATAATAACTTTACCATCTATAGGATGACAGTTATCGGAATCATCGTGGCTCACACATGTGCCCCATTGCACCAACGATCGCAAGAAGTGTTTAACCGTCAAGCTTCTTTGTCATATCTCACTACCTGTGTACTTTCATTGACACGATTCCATTGCACAATCTTATTTCCCGTCATATACTTTTATCACAGTACCCATCATATAATCTCGTTAAATCATGCAATCCATGCTTTCATGTATATTCAAGAATACATGACAATACATCAACATTTATCTTAATTAACTTCATACCTGTGTCGTTGCAAATGTATGCAACTTCTCCGCACATCATCACCGTCATCCGTATGAAGTAACGGTACTCTTGAGCCTTTACGCATAAATCATTCATATATCATCTCCTGGCTATTATCTAGTGCAAGGTAATGACTGGAAAACCCATTAGTCATTATCACATACGTATAGACACATTATACACACCAACAGCCACAGACCATCAGCATCAAATCATGATAAATGGCTTAACACCAATATTTTCATGTCACGATTATACTCATCTAACACGAGGCATCAATATCAATATCGAATAGTTCGTGACATACCTTTGTAGATGGAATCATCTACAATACACAATGGCATCATAATATCATGTTAATCACAGCACTCTCATACTCTTAAGTATCAACATTTCCACATTACTTCACCCAATTATTATCTGTCACAGGACAAGTACAAAATAATCTCGTTAGTATTTCTCAAATACTAGTAACATAACACGTACCTTGTCATTTACGCATTTCGATATTCATAATGTTTCTGTCATCAAACATTAATTCCCTGCATCAGAAGTTTCTCGCAGTCCGATACACAACATGCTACTGCACACTATCACATAGGGTGATTGAAATTTAATATAAGAATCAATTGTATGCTTCAATGACGCCATTTATATCAATCTTTAACTCATCCTCGAAACCTAAAATTCATTAATCATGAATGTTCACAATGATCACATGTCCACACACGACATTTGTAGTAATCACACGTCATCACGCGACATACTCATGTCATCCCGTGACACGCTCATTAAACTCATGTCTATCTGATTGTATTCTGTAATGCCTCGATTTGTTTTATACACGTGTGATATGATTGTGGTATAATTATATCAATTGACAGTATGATAATGGGGGTTCGGGTGGAACCAAGAATGAATTAATACATGTATGAAATGATATATGGCAAGGGCAAGGAATGAAACATGGTGTACAATGAGTTAATAACATATCAAGTCATGAACTAGTAGGCATTTGATTATGCATGTGACTTTAATTTGAATTGGAGTTGTATTTTAATTTGAATTTCATTTCATGTACATGTTACATAACATGTCATTATCTCCAAATGATATGATAACAAGTGATTTAGGGAAACTAATGACCTTATACCAAGGTGATTTAGGGAGGAGAATCACATAGTTCTCATTTTACACCTACTAAAACACTACACAAGCTCCTCTCCATCTCTTTCAAGTTTTTGTTGGTTTGAGCTTGGGCTTCACTTGTAAATTGAGCTAGGAGGGTGTGTGAAGTGAAATTGTACCATCTTGGTAAGAAATTCATGGTTGTATACTTGATTTATGTCATTGGTGTTGATGTATGAGAAGTAGCATATCAAATGTTCATGTGAAGAATCATAACATGTTTATATGCTAGTAATTGGATTGTAAGATGGGGGACACATGTTGTTATAGTATGAGAGAATGCATGAAACTTATTTACATGTTAAATTTCAAGTTGTAGGAGAAGAGCTAGGAAGATAAGCTCAAAATTGCCATGTTCTGAACTTTCTGGACATCGGCGATCGATCGCGAGCTTTGTGGCGATCGATCGCCGAGACAGGGCAAAATATAAGGCGGTTTATATATGTAGCGATCGATCGGTGAAAATGTGGAGATCGATCGCGAGCAACAGAACACTTTGGCGATCGATCGCGAGAGATGGCGATCGATCGCGAGGGGGCAGAACAGTATGTCGATCGATCGGTGAGAAATAGCGATCGATCGCCAGTGCCAGAATGTTGAAAAATGTAATATTTTTGTAGAATTTGATTTTAATGCCTATGATAACATGATATATGGTTGGCATTGTTGTAGCATCATCTCAGGGACAGTACAACGAGGCACTTAGCCAGTGACGCCTAATTTATCTCGTTTGTGTCGCAGTACAGGTACGTGTTAACGTACGGAGTATCGATATTGTGTGATGATGTTATAAGATTGATATCATATGAATTGTGTTATGTTAGTATCATATGATTGGTAGTATCATATGCCTGTACATTCATGGATATCATATGTATGTGAGATATACGCCTGGTTTGGGTATATGCTCGGTTATGTATTTGAGATATACGCCTGGTATTGGGTATATGCTTGGTTATGTTACATAGAGATATACGCCTGGTTTGGGTATATGCTCGGTTCTGTGACAGAGAGATATAAGCCTGGTTTGGGTATATGCTCGGTTATGCTATATAGAGATATACGCCGGTTTTTGGGTATATGCTCTGGTTATTATCATGTGAGGACGGTACTATGATATGTGCTGCTAATATGAAGATGTGAGGTGGTTCCACTGATATATTGAGCTGCATAGGCATATCATTTTAGTCTCGTGATAATAGGGTACTTGTTGAGACATGTCATGACATGGTGCATTAGTGGATGCATGATACAGAACATTCACATTAGATGATTTATTGTGCTTTATCATTGTTATTGATATTGTGTTTTGATATCGCACTGAGATAGTTGTTTATCTATACTCACGTTTTGTGAATGTTTCTGTAGGATTGCATAGACGTGGGAATCGTGAGTCTTATTCCGCTACGAGGTGAACCACTGCATAGGAGTTGTACTGACTTAGGTTGTTAATTTTATATGTAATGTATATGTAGAAAAAGTTAGTTGGTTTTTGTACTGGGGATTTGGTACATCTGTAACAACTTAACTAGTAAGATACTCTAAATCAGTGCATATTCTTACTTAATTCAGACTCACATATGTATGTTAACTTGATACATAATGAATTAAGTAACGAGGACCCCACATTAGTGGTATCAGAGCAGTGGTTCGAGAACGGGATAAACATGGGTAGTGGAAGTGTCTTAGGGAGTTACCTAAACACTTGAAAACATGTTGAGAATGTTAATATCATGTTAGGATTTGGACTATGATGTTATTCTAACATGTTATATACTTGTGAATGTTATTGTTAACCCTTGATCTACAGCTATAACAGACAGAGGGTATCATGAGGATGTTGGGGATGCCCTGAGTGGCAATGCTAGTGTGAGGATGGTGCCTATGCCACCACCACTGATTGACCAAGGGCCAGTGGAACAGGTATTGTTGCCTGGAGAATTGACATTGACGCAATTTCTGAGTTAACAGCCACCCAGGTTTGAGGGGACTGAATCAGGGGAACTAGCAGAGGAGTGGCTAGAACGCGTGGAACAGATATTTGTGTCAGCACCTTGTGCCAAGACTGCTTGGTTACGCTTAGCTGAATTCCAGTTAGCTAAGAAAGCTATGATGTGGTCGAAATCCACAGTACTTGAGTTGAGGGCTCAAGGACAGACAGTTAACTGGGATGTGTTTAGAACGAAGTTCTTGGAGCATTATTTCTCTGTTGCTGCAAGGCAGAGGAAAGAGGATGAATTTACAAATTTGAGACAGTGATCAATGACAGTATCTGACTATGCTGTGCATTATTCTTCTTTGCTCCGGTATGTGCCACATATCGCTGTAAACACAAAAGCAAAGATCAGACAGTTTGTGAAAGGTTTGAGGCCTGAATTATTTGATAGGGTAATGTCCAATAACCCTACATCATATGAAGAAGCATTGACTAGAGCCGAGACCGCTGAGATTGCAGTAGGAGTATATAAAGATGTTGGACAAGCCCAACCACCTACATCTGACAGTATGAGACCTAGAGGAGAACCATTTAAATCACCACGAGGTGGTGCATCTTCATCTAGGTTTAGTGGGAAATGTTTTGGACCACGAAAAGGGGATGACCGAAGAGCAAAGGGACAGTTCCAAGGTAGTAGTAGTGGCAGTGGTGTGCAATGCTTTAAATGTGGTGGACCACATTTGAAACGAGAATGTCCTCAATTAAATCCAGTAGTTTGTTTCCGTTGTGGGAGGCCAGGACATGTGATCCGTGATTGTCCTCAAGTGGGTGGACAACAGAGGAGAGGACCCATTTCAGAGACTACAGTACAACAGAGACCACAGGGTGTACCACAGTCTGGTGGAGGACAGAGGACAGGACCACCTCAGGCTCAGGTGTATGCACTGAATAGGGAGGAAGCAGAGGCAGCTCTTGATGCTGTGATAGCGGGTAAGTGTACTTTATTAACTTATCCATCTTTACTTTTGATTGATACTGGTGCATCACATTCTTTTATTGCACAAGCCTTTATTGATCAGTATCATATATGCTCGTCTCCACTGCTGATGCCTCTTTATGTCTCGACACCCATGGGAACTATGGTGATGACTTGTCAGAGTGTGTCTGATTGTGATATTCAGTTTGAGACTGAGTATGGACTACAAGCTGATTTGATTGTGTTAGATATGACAGATTTTGATTGTATCCTCGGAATTGATGTGTTGAGTAAATATCAATCTGTTGTGGATTGTTGTCAGAAGATAGTGAGATTTCAGTCTGATACTGGAAATCAATGGTATTTCTATGGCCAAGGATCGAGGGCGAGGATTCCTTTGATATCAGCAATCCGAATGTCGCGTTTGTTAGAGCGTGGACATGCGGGTTATTTGATTTATGCCCTTGATGTAACTGAACATAAAAGAGAAAGGAAAGTGGAGGAGATACCAGTGGTTGCAGAATATGCGGATGTGTTTCCAGATGAGATACCTGGATTCCCACCGAGTCGAGAAGTGGAATTTGGTATTGATTTGATACCTGTACTTCTGCAATTTCACGAGCTCCTTATCGGATGGCACCAACTGAATTGAAAGAATTGAAAACGCAATTGCAAGACTTATTGGACAAGGGGTACATACATCCTAGTGTATCACCTTGGGGTGCTTCGGTTTTATTTGTTAAGAAGAAGGATGGGACAATGCGACTGTGTATTGACTATCGACAATTGAACAAGGTAACAATAAAGAATAAATATCCTCTTCCGCGTATTGATGATTTGTTTGATCAGTTGCAGGGATCAAGGATTTATTCTAAGATTGATTTGAGGTCAGGATATCATCAAATACGTGTGAGGGAAGGAGATATACAGAAGACAGCATTCAGAACTCGTTATGGACATTATGAGTTTCTGGTGATGCCATTTGGAGTGACAAATGCTCCAGCTGTCTTTATGAGTTTAATGAATTGGGTTTTCCAGGAATACCTTGATCGATTTGTCATTGTCTTTATCGATGATATACTGATCTATTCACAGAGTGAAGCAGAACATGTTCAACATTTGCATATGGTATTGCAATTGTTGAGGACACATCATTTGTATGCCAAACTCAGTAAGTGTGAGTTTTGGTTGACTAGTGTCGGCTTTTTGGGACATGTAATATCAGAAGAAGGTATCTCAGTTGATCCAAAGAAAGTGGAAGCAGTGTTGAATTGGTCAGCACCTACTTCTGTGCAAGAGATTCGTAGTTTCTTGGGTTTGGCTGGATATTATAGACGGTTTGTTGAAGGATTTTCAGCGATTGCCAAACCATTGACACATTTGACACAGAAGGGAGTATCATTTCAATGGTCAGAGGCTTGTGAGCGTAGTTTTCAGGAATTAAAACATCGATTGACTACAGCTCCAGTCTTGATCATTCCATCGGAGCATGACAGGTTTGCATTATATACTGATGCATCTTTACTTGGTTTGGGTTGTGTATTGATGCAGGACAAACATGTAGTAGCTTATGCATCACGACAGTTGAAGACACATGAAATGAGATATCCAGTGCATGATCTGGAATTGGCTGCCATTGTCTTTGCATTGAAGATATGGCGACATTATTTATATGGTACGTCGTTTACCATATACACAGATCATAAGAGTCTAAAATTTCTATTCACTCAAGCGGAGTTGAATATGAGACAAAGGAAATGGATGGATCTGTTGAAAGATTATGATTGTGAGATTGAATATCATCCAGGAAAAGCTAATCTTACAGCAGATGCCTTGAGTCGAAAAGTACATCATACGGCTGATGAGGTGATTCATTTATCCGCATTAATGACTTCTTGTTGTACTTTGGGTTATGATTTTGATGTGGAAATAGTGCCAGTACGGGTATCAACATTGTTGGTTGAACCCGACATTTTTGAGAAAATCAGAATGGCACAACTGACTGATGATGAAGTACAACAGTGGAAGGCAAGGATAAGTCAAGGACAAACATCTCAATTTGTACTTACAAGTGATGGAACTTTGAAGTACAGAAACTGTTGGGTAGTACCTGCTTCATTGGGACTACGCCAAGAACTACTACAACGTGCTCCTTGTAGTAGATACAGTATACATCCTGGAGGAAAGAAAATGTATCATGATTTACGTACACAATTTTGGTGGAAACGTATGAAACAGGATGTGTTGAGCTTTGTGAAACGGTGTTTGATCTGTCAACAAGTGAAAGCGGAAAGACAAAGACCAGGAGGTGAATTACATAGTTTGGAAATTCCTCAGTGGAAATGGGAACATATAACGATGGATTTTGTGACTCATTTGCCACGGACGTCTTCTGGTTGCGATGCTATTTGGGTGATCGTTGATCGACTCACCAAAGTATCTCATTTCGTGCCATATTGTATGACGTTTACATATCTGAGAATGGCACATTTGTACATTCAACATGTAGTGAGACTACATGGTATTCCAGTTTCCATTGTATCGGATAGGGATCCGAGATTTACTTCTCATTTCTGGGAAGGGTTACAGACAGCGTTGGGAACTGAAGTGCGGTTGAGTACAGCATATCATCCTCAGACAGATGGACAAACATAGCGTACAATACAGACGCTTGAGGATATGTTACGTGCCTGTGTATTAGAGTTTGATACCTCTTGGCAAGAGTCGTTGCCATTAGTGGAATTTTCATATAACAACAGTTATCAGTCTAGTATACAGATGGCACCATTTGAGGCTTTGTATGGGCGACGATGTAGATCGCCATTGTATTGGGATGATATGGACCAGTCTTCCTTACATGGACCGGATATGATTCATGACATGGAAGAGAAAGTAAAGTTAATTCGATTGAAACTTAAAGCTGCTCAAGACAGACAGGCTGCTTATGCTAATAAACGACGTAGACCAATTGAATTTCAAGTTGGTGACCATGTGTTCTTGAAAATCTCACCTTTTAAAGGTGTAGTACGGTTTGGTAAGCGTGGAAAATTGTCTCCACGGTATGTTGGTCCGTATGAGGTATTGCAGCGTATTGGTACGTTGGCATATCGATTGGCACTACCACCGGCTTTGAGTAGTATTCATGATGTCTTTCATGTTTCACTATTGAGGAAGTATGAACCAGATCCGAGTCATGTATTACAGTTACCTGATGTACAGTTGGATACAGATGTGTCGTATGAGGAACGACCGGTTATGATCTTGGATCGAGCTGAACGCAGGTTGCGTAATAAAGTGATTCCTATGGTTAAGGTACAGTGGGACAGACGAGGTGTCGATGAGGCAACGTGAGAGACGGAGCAGCATATGATGCAACGGTATCCGGATTTGTTTTCTGGTATGTTGATATGGGATTTATACATGTTTCTTATGTTCCATATATCATATATATTCTTATATGAAGCATGTATTATGATGTTTGTATATACAATTTCGAGGACGAAATTCATTGAGTAAGGGAGAATTGTAATGCCTCGATTTGTTTTATACACGTGTGATATGATTGTGGTATAATTATATCAATTAACAGTATGATAATGGGGGTTCGGGTGGAACCAAGAATGAATTAATACATGTATGAAATGATATATGGCAAGGGCAAGGAATGAATCATGGTGTACAATGAGTTAATAACATATCAAGTCATGAACTAGTAGGCATTTGATTATGCATGTGACTTTAATTTGAATTGGAGTTGTATTTTAATTTGAATTTCATTTCATGTACATGTTACATAACATGTCATTATCTCCAAATGATATGATAACAAGTGATTATCAAGGTGATTTAGGGAGGAGAATCACATAGTTCTCATTTTACACCTACTAAAACACTACACAAGCTCCTCTCCATCTCTTTCAAGTTTTTGTTGGTTTGAGCTTGGGCTTCACTTGTAAATTGAGCTAGGAGGGTGTGTGAAGTGAAATTGTACCATCTTGGTAAGAAATTCATGGTTGTATACTTGATTTATGTCATTGGTGTTGATGTATGAGAAGTAGCATATCAAATGTTCATGTGAAGAATCATAACATGTTTATATGCTAGTAATTGGATTGTAAGATGGGGGAAACATGTTGTTATAGTATGAGAGAATGCATGAAACTTATTTACATGTTAAATTTCGAGTTGTAGGAGAAGAGCTAGGAAGATAAGCTCAAAATCGCCATGTTCTGAACTTTCTGGACATCGGCGATCGATCGCGAGCTTTGTGGCTATCGATCGCCGAGACAGGGCAAAATATAAGGCAGTTTATATATGTAGCGATCGATCGGTGAAAATGTGGCGATCGATCGCGAGCAACAGAACACTTTGGCGATCGATCGCGAGAGATGGCGATCGATCGCGAGGGGGCAGAACAGTATGGCGATCGATCGGTGAGAAATAGCGATCGATCGCCAGTGCCAGAATGTTGAAAAATGTAATATTTTTGTAGAATTTGATTTTAATGCCTATGATAACATGATATATGGTTGGCATTGTTGTAGCATCATCTCAGGGGACAGGACAACGAGGCACTTAGCCAGTGACGCCTAATTTATCTCGTTTGTGTCGCAGTAAAGGTACGTGTTAACGTACGGAGTATCGATAATGTGTGATGATGTTATTGTTGGGTTTCCGTACCCCGGCGCCAGATCCAAACGCAGCGGAAAATAAACATAAACAGATCTAACCCAGGGACGGATCGATCGCGCCTGATTCATATATAAACATGCAAATATATCAAATATAATGCACGAAAAGATATTACCGTTAACAGCGAAATCAATCTGATGGCGGTGATCCTCGAGTCCAATCAACCTGACCAGATCTACAAGCCTGACACCAGTGCTAGTTTGGTGTTGGCATTTCTATGAGAGTGAATGGAATCAAAATCTTCAAACCTAGAGAATGACTGATATATTTATAGTTGTCTAGTTGGGCTAGGGTCCATTAAGCCCAACAGGCCAACCATTGGCCCATTGGCTTGAAGGGCATTGCTAACAATCTCCCACTTGCCCAAAAGCCAAAACAAAACTACATACTCATAATCCAAGCAACTCAATCCAATTGAATAACTTGATGTACTACTAATGTACATAATTATGAGACATAAATATATAAAACGTTTTAATTTTAGAACTTTCTATAGATGAAACATTTTCAAATATAGAAACTCCACTAAAGTGAGGAGCTTTCAAAAAATTAAATGCATCTCTTCTAAATCACTCAATTTGAGCACTTAACATTTAAGTCTCAATTCTCATCAATAGATCGACGGCCGGTTGATTGTGACCCAGCGAGGCTCAAGTGTATCATAGCAGTAGGATCACAACCTTTGTGATTTTAGAAGTCAAACAACTTCTTTGGGCTTACCCTAAATGCCTCATTGTCAATTAAACTCTTTTAATAGACAATTACCGAAATATAATTCCAGTAACAACCTACCGATCGTGGGTAGCGCCTAGCATCTGCACTTCACGAAGACCTAGATACAAATGACTAGCAACATACGAGAACCTGTCAACCATAGTTAGCGTGCAGTACATTCCTTTCACTCAATATGTCCCGATTGAATCAAGGGTATTGATTGGTCGAGGCCCTTTATGATTTCAATAACTATGTATTTGTTTTACGTTATATGATTCATTGTGTGCGTATATGAAAAAAACTCATTTTTCATAAGCACTACCCACTCTGGCCAGAGATTCCTTGAATCATATATAGAAAAACACATAGGACATCCTGGTTCATCAAGACCAGTGGTGAATCCCCAACGACAATCATAGGCCTCTGACAGCATCACTGAATACCCAAAATAATGACTTTATGACCCACATGTGATCAGTCATTAAATCAAAGTACACAGCTATCTATCAAGACCTCAATGACGCCTCGGGTCATGAGGAGTAATGGTGCACAACTATGACTAGAAATTCTATACTCGACAAATGGTAACCACTTATAGAATTCCGAGTAGGGTCGTTCAGTGAACTCATTCCTAATGAGCACCTATTCATGTGTGCCAACTTCTCCAAGCCAACGCCGATGAAACACGGCGCACTACACTATACACATCATGAATACTAGTCTCTAACGAGCATATATCGATATCCCATTCTCGAAGGCTCATCGACCAGGAACATTTAGAAATCGCAGTCGAGAATGTATTTCATGGTCACCATCATATGCGTAACCACATTCTATGGACTATAGCAACTTCAAGGACTTCATCAATACATCAAGATGCATGGGTAAACAGATGAAGAAGTGCCATATATATTAATATTCAAACAAAGATATGTCATAATAAGATTATAAGTACAATCAATCAACTATTGATTTACTTAATCATGTATGACAACCATATCTTTCACTTTCCCAAAGCCAACTACTCATGTGTCTTAAGACCATCTTCCCAAGATGTCTATCAGACACCAATCATTGTAAATGCTTTGTCAGTGGATTCACTATATTTTTCTGTTGAAGCGATTCTCTCGATAATAATGTCGCGTCTACCATCTCTCTCATGAGATAGTATTTTCTCAATATATGTTTGGATCCTGATGAGATCTTGGCTATTCATAATAGCTCAAATGTTGTCACAGTACACAGAGACTGTTTCAACTGCACTAGAAATTACACCCAACTCTTGGATGAAATTTCTTATCCAAACTGCCTCTTTGCTGCATCGTATGCTGCAATGTATTCAGCTTCAGTGGTGGAATCCAATGTGGTGTCTTGCTTGGAACGTTTCCAAGAGACATCACCATCATTGAGCTTAATACAAATCCGAACATCGATATGGTATCATCTACATCCAATTTAAAAACCAGCATCAGCTTAGCCTTCAACTTTTATTTCTCCACTTACAGATCCAAAAACCATGAACATATCATAAGTTCTTCATAAGAACTTGAGGATTATTTTCACAGTTTTCCAGTGACCTTCACCGGGATCTGTCTGATGTCTGCCCATTACTCTAAGAACATACATAAGGCCAAGTACATACCATAGCATACAATGTGCTATTAAAAGTAGAAATATAAGGTACCAATGTCATCTTTTCTCTCTCCTCATCAATCTTAAGACCCATTGACTCGAGAGATGAATACTATGACATATTATGAAGTAACTCATTTTTCGACTATTCTATGCTAAACCCTTTTAGCACAGTGTTTATGTACGTAAATTGAGAGATCTCAAGCATCCTTTAGATCTATCTCTATAGATCCTTAAGCACGTATGACGCTTCTCCCAATCTTACATGGAGAAATTAGTAGATAATCATGCTTTAATTGATTAATCCAATACCATTCACAATGAGCATGATATAATCGACTTAAAGCATCACAAATGTAACCATGCTCCCACTAACCCTTTTGCATACACATGTCACTTCCGGATTTTTAACAAAACCAAACACTTTGATGATGTTATCAAAACGGAAGCTCAAACTTCGAGATGCCTTCTTATGCCCATAAATGGACCTCTGGAGTTTGAAAACATTTTTCTCACTACAAGAAGTTGTAAACACATTTGGTTGCTACATTTCTACCTCAATGCCACCACTCTGAGAAATGTTGTGTTCACATCCATTACTCATATCTCATATTCATAATATAAAGATATAACTAATAAAATCTAAATAGACTATAGCATCATAACCGATGAAAATTTTCTCATAAACAACTCTTTGCCTATGAGTATAATCGTTTCTCACCAGTCAAGCTTTGAAGGTCACTACCTTCCCATCCACTCCAAGCTTTCACTTGTAAATCCATGCAGCCAATGGGAACAATTCCCAAAGATGATCTACTCAGGCTCATACCTTATTGGAGTACATGGAGTCCATTTCAGATTTCATGGCATCTTGCCAATGTCCCGAATCAATATCTGACATCGCCTTCTTGTAAGTCCAAGGATCATATCCATGGTCTATTTCTTGACTACTTTCAAGGAGTATATTCATTCTATCAGGAGCTCTTGAAACATTTTCAAATCTCCTTGGTGTGTGTAAATCAAAGGTTGTGATTAACTAAATTAATTTCACCGTTTTCACTTTTCTAGTGGTTTGTGGTTCTTGAACCCTTTCAAGTTATATTATTTTGTCATCCTTTCTAATAGAAACATTTTCTCTAGAAAGATTGCACTTGCGAAACAAACTCTTTGCCTGCAATTGATAATAAAATTTCCACAAAATAACATAAGATGGATCAACTATCCAACTCATCTCCCACTGGATGCTTCACATAAGCAGAACAATCTCAAAATAAAAATTTGGATTATTTTTCAGTCCATATCGTATATGGAGTTTTGGTCACTGCATTGGCATGAATTATATTCAACAAATATGTAACTTTAGAGAGTTACTCAGAGAGAATCACATTCTCTTTAAGATAACTCAACATCATCTTGCACTAACATTTAGTGCTCCACATACGTCCATATGAATCAAATTCAATGGACATTCAGCACATGCTAAATTTATGTTGGATTTAAGTTATCATTCTTTTTATATTCTTTGAATATAATCATACTAATCATTCATAAGTTCACCAGATTCAATAAAACATGCATTCTTAAAAATACTGCAAATCACATTCGCATATTTAAAAGAATATCATTCTCTATCAAAATTGGAACAATGTTCATGATTAAATCTAGAACAAATAAATAATTGCTCAAACCAGTTCCTAACCATTTCAAGATTTTATATTAAATAAATGTGTCAAACAGCATTTGCAACAACTCTTGCTACAATGCTTAGCCCCAGGCAGGTTTCACCTTCCTAGGGCTCTCTACTTCTTCACATCACATGCAACTCTTTGCAAAAATGCGAGCACAACTGGCATCATAAACCAAAGAAGTAGAACCAATAGAAACATTTAATTTTAATATATAATATACCCTTTCTAGAACGCTTCTAGTCTAGGTATTCCTTACAATTTTGCGCCAGTGACCAGCAGTGAAAACATAGATGCCTCTCATTTCTTAGTTGCTACTATATCCTTTTTCGTCTTTTGAGGTTGAGAACCATTTCCCTTCCTCTTCTTTATCCTTGAACTCTTCCTACCATTGGTAGAAGATTCGACAAGAAGAACACGTTTCTCCTTTTGAATCAAGGACTCATGAGTTTCCAACATTTTGACTATAAAATCAAATCTACATCCAGTTAATGAGGATTTGTCACATTCAGATTTTCCAATTGCTCAACAAGAGATATTTTTCTTACACCATGCTCATAGACCGAAGCCCCATCTCGCACGTGAAATGAAAATAGCTCTTTTGAAATCGCGAGTCTCGGTAATCGCGTCCGTTCACCAAACAACATTTGTAGGTGTTGGAAAATATCAGCAATGTGAACGAATTTCTCATATCTGTGTTGAAACTCATTGGTGACATTGATGCTATCATATAGCACCTAGTCTAGAGATCATCGTCCCATCACTTCTCAAGTGTGGCGATCTCTTCATGAGACGAACCGGGAGACACTTCAACAGGAGGCTCCCACCAAGGGTATATAACAACCTTTTAGAAGCAAGCACTATTTTAAAATTAATAGTCAATCAGAATAATTTGGTGCGGTTACTTTGTTTGTATCGAGAATTGATGCAATCAGATTCATGGCAATCACAATACTGAGAATAAACAGAAAATACATGCAAACCGTTTGATTATTAATTAATTCAAAAACTATGGACTTTAGTTATTGAATGCTCCCACTAAATTTTTCGAATTCGTCACCCTCATGACAAATGAACGGAAAATCGTATTTTCTTAGTGGGCTTGGAATCCAACTAGCTCATGATAGCCCCGGGCGAGGGTCCAGCCGACCTCATGATACTAAAGGTAGCTCACAATTGCATCATATGCAACCCCCAAGATATTCGTCTCGTGATTGGCATAACCCTACGGAAGTAGGCCAATTATGCCTTCTCACGTCAAACTAACCCATCCCACGGATGGTAATGTTTGCCAATAAGACCCCACGAGGGTGAGTAATCTTAAAGGTTAACAGAACCCTATCCATAATTAAGTGGCAGTTAAACACACAGCTTTCCCATGCCAGATGCCCCCCACGAGGGTGAGACAAGACACCTGACACAAGTAGCGTCTCATGGCTTAAATGTTGATGGAAGACAGGAAGCAACAAACTCCTTTGAGCTCCCTTTACAGTTTGATATTAAAATTTTTGAATCACATTCAAAAGAGGGATTTAATAATTTTCAAATCTCATCAAGTACTTGTTTGTTTGTTTGCCGGATTCATGCAACTATGTTTTATTCATGCAGTCATATGTACTAATAAAACATACAAACAAATAATTATCATACATCATATGCATAATAAAAACAAATATGGACGATTACGGCCTTTTCCTAATTGATCCACGTGAGCCATACGTGGATCACAAGTCTGTCTAAGGTGATGCAGGTATGTAATGCAATCCTATTACATTTTTGCTTCCATTATACATGTCTTGATTCTTGGTGCTCCGTCTTCAATCTCGATCTCCCACTAATTCTAATGATTTTACATTTAAATCGTGCAAACAAGAGAATAGTGATACAAATCCGGGGTGGGATACATCAGAAAATAGAGAGAGCAGGCTCGCAGGCCCGATAACCAAAAAAACACAATTATAATGAAACAATAAAAACCTAAGCATTCACCTAAACACATTGGTCAAGGCCCTTAATCATCCATAATGCAATCACATCATATGTAATTAAACATTAAACTAAACAATTACATCATATGTAATTGTACTAATTACATCACATGTAATTAGAGCACAATAATTAATTTATTCTATCGTTTCCCACCAATCGTATCATTAATTGAAAATAAAATTAACAAATTAAATAAAACCATTTTATTTAATTTCTAATTAATTAAATTTCAATTAATTGGTAAAATCTCTATTTTACCTTTTAATCATATTAATCAAAAATAAAATTAACAAACTAATTGAAACAATTTCAATTAATTTCTAATTAATTAAATTATCAATTAATTGATAAAATCATTATTTTACTTTCAAATCATAATGGTAATCGAAAATAAAATTAACAAATTAAATGAAACACTTTCATTTAATTTTCTAATTAATTAAATTTTCAATTACTTGTAAAATCTCCATTTTACACTTAATAAATTAAAAATCATATTTTTAATAAATTAAGTTTATGATTTATTGTTTCAAAAAATAATCCGGATAAAACATCTAAAATAGCCCAAAAAATTTATGGACCCCAAACAATTTGGATCCAAAAATTAAAAGATGCAATTTCAACCCAAAAATTATCCTTATTTTCGGAATTATCAAATTTTTTTTTTTTTTTAAATTCGAAAATTAGGGTTGAGTGCACTGTACATCTTCTTCCTCACAGCGGCGGCTAGGGTTTCAGAAACCCTAGCTCGCGCGCCGCCTTCACCTTGTCCATCCGTCGCCCGATTGCCGGTCACAATAGCGGGCACGACGAGAAAAGTAAGCGCAGAGGCTCGCGCAATTCATCTGTAAAAACCATAAACCCTTTCTGGCATGACGAGATCTAGCAACCCGCAAATTTCGCACAGATTTGGACCAGATACAGAATACTTGTTGTGTAAACTACGCACATCGTGAACCTTTCACGATGGTCTGAGCCTAGTCGCGAACAACCTGCGTGATTATGTCTGCAACATTTGCAAATACCATGGCTGCTGCGAGACGGAGGTTCGTCTTTGAAGGGCTTACGCGATTCGTGTGAAAATCAGCAGTCGAGGGCGTGCGGACGTCAGCGGAGAACATTTCTCAGCCGTCTCCGTCGCCTTGCCGCCAACAGCCACCGTGTGCATGGAGTTCACCGGCAATGGTCAGTGAAGATTTTGTGGAAATCGGTCGAACATCAACAAGTTCTTTTAAATTTTTCTATGTTTTTCCGGACTCCTTAATTTTTGAAAATTCGAACACGATTAGTATCGATTGGAAACGATCTAATAAAAATTAATTATTGAAAATATGAATCAAAGCGACAACCTGGCTCTGATACCACTGTTGGGTTTCCGTACCCCGGCGCCAGATCCAAACGCAGCGGAAAATAAACATAAACAGATCTAACCCAGGGACGGATCTATCGCGCATGATTCATATATAAACATGCAAATATATCAAATATAATGCACGAAAAGATATTACCGTTAACAGCGAAATCAATCTGATGGCGGTGATCCTCGAGTCCAATCAACCTGACCAGATCTACAAGCCTGACACCAGTGCTAGTTTGGTGTTGGCATTTCTATGAGAGTGAATGGAATCAAAATCTTCAAACCTAGAGAATGACTGATATATTTATAGTTGTCTAGTTGGGCTAGGGTCCATTAAGCCCAACAGGCCAACCATTGGCCCATTGGCTTGAAGGGCATTGCTAACAGTTATAAGATTGATATCATATGAATTGTGTTATGTTAGTATCATATGATTGGTAGTATCATATGCCTGTACATTCATGGATATCATATGTATGTGAGATATACGCCTGGTTTGGGTATATGCTATGTTATGTATTTGAGATATACGCCTGGTATTGGGTATATGCTTGGTTATGTTACATAGAGATATACGCCTGGTTTGGGTATATGCTCGGTTCTGTGACAGAGAGATATACGCCTAGGTTTGGGTATATGCTCGGTTATGCTATATAGAGATATACGCCGGTTTTTGGGTATATGCTCTGGTTATTATCATGTGAGGACGGTACTATGATATGTGCTGCTAATATGAAGATGTGAGGTGGTTCCACTGACATATTGAGCTGAATAGGCATATCATTTTAGTCTCGTGATAATAGGGTACTTGTTGAGACATATCATGACATGGTGCATTAGTGGATGCATGATACAGAACATTCACATTAGATGATTTATTATGCTTTATCATTGTTATTGATATTGTGTTTTGATATCGCACTGAGATAGTTGTTTATCTATACTCACGTTTTGTGAATGTTTCTGTAGGATTGCATAGACGTGGGAATCGTGAGTCTTATTCCGCTGCGAGGTGAACCACTGCATAGGAGTTGTACTGGCTTAGGTTGTTAATTTTATATGTAATGTATATGTAGAAAAAGTTAGTTGGTTTTTGTACTAGGGATTTGGTACATCTGTAACAACTTAACTAGTAAGATACTCTAAATCAGTGCATATTCTTACTTAATTCAGACTCACATATGTATGTTAACTTGATATATAATGAATTAAGTAACGAGGACCCCACATATTCCATTCAACATAATAGGTGATTAATCAATTATTGATCCTACCGCATACAAAACTAGCATGCTTTCACAACAATAATTATCATCACAAAATGATTAACATCTATTTTCAATATCTCATCACTATACACCGTAGATATGAGAGTGTTATCACAGAGGTTACACCCATTCTTGCCTTATTACCGCAACAAAATATGAATGACACATCTAGATTCCACTTCAATTCCATTATCAACTTTTCTACATGTACATGATTTCAAAATCAATATAAATCAACAAAATAACTCGAATCAACATATATCAATATGTTCGACCAACTGAAACGGTTTACCTCGATACTTCGTCCTCCTGGATCGATCCAATATATTCTTGGGCCTAAATCACATTTACCCAATGAGCAATAACATAACTGTACATAGCACAACTTCTATTGCCATCTGCAATCAAAGCATCATCAATACTCATTGCTAACACATTTGCGATACAACAACATTCATCGCTAATCACAATAGCGGTACTAAAAATATTCATTGCTAACACAATAGCAAAGCAACAATCTTCATCGCCTTACGGCGGTACATAATACACGTCGACACTACTGGCATACATATACTATCCATAATCACAATGAATATACATTCTTAAAACAACAAGATGTAATAACACTTACTGTACACAGTTGATCTACACTTGATCTTTTAAATTGTCCCTGCTCTCAACATAAATATTTCACAAAATATGATTTCTTATCAATACACAAATTGATATACTCATCATCAACAGAATAGCGGAATGAGACGTCGCTATATATATAATCGACAGCAAGAACCATCGACATGGAATCAGCGGAATGCACCATCGCTAAACACATGTCTGGCGACACGAGCCATCGCCAATGACATAGCGGAAAGAGGCATCGCTATACATGTACCCGGCGGCATAAACCATCGCCAATCAATATAGCGGAATGAGACATCGCTATCAATATACCTGGCGGCATGAACCATCGCCAACTAATATAGCGGAATGAGACATCGCTATCAATATACCTGGCGGCATGAACCATCGCCAACCAATATAGCGGAATGAGACATCGCTATCAATATACCTGGCGGCATGAACCATCGCCAACCAATATAGCGGAATGAGACATCACTATCAATATCGATAATGTGGTTGTTCCTGTTTCAAATATTCATGCACGAAATCATTAGATCTTAACGTAATTGATTAACATCATAGCATCATATGGTATTTTACCACATCGTAAACATCATAACGTCATATGGCATCTTTCCATATCGTAGCATCATAACATCTTATGGCATCTTACCATATTATAAACATCATAACATTATATGGCATCTTACCACATCATAAACATCGTATGGCCTCTTACCATATGGGCATCTTACCCTGTGGCATCTTACCACATCGTATGGCTTCTTACCATATGGGCATCTTACCCTGTGGCATCTTACCACATCATAAACATCGTATGACTTCTTACCATATGGGCATCTTACCCTGTGGCATCTTACCACATCATAAACATCGTATGGCATCTTACCATATGGGCATCTTACCCTGTGGCATCTTACCACATCATAAACATCGTATGGCATCTTACCATATGTGCATCTTACCATGTGGCATCTTACCACATCATAAACGTCGTATGGCATCTTACCATATGGGCATCTTACCCTGTGGCATCTTACCACATCATAAACATCGTATGGCATCTTACCATATGGGCATCTTACCCTGTGGCATCTTACCACATCATAAACATCGTATGTCATCTTACCATATGGGCATCTTACCCTGTGGCATCTTACCACATCATAAACATCGTATGGCATCTTACCATATGGGCATCTTACCCTGTGGCATCTTGCCACATTTCCTGTGACCTGCAACCATCATGGTTAGCAACAATAGCCATATATGCTATGCATCAAACATTCAATACATATATGCAACCACTTGCAAGTCAATACGTATATCAAATACAGGTTACCTCGCAAATATCCCTTTACCTGACTTTCTTACAAAATCAGATTCCTTGGCACATGACATACAGAGTGCCAGACATTACTGTTAATGCCATCCTATCGCGTTTCACACGATTCCTGCAACCACAACGGTTAGCAACACCACTTTTCATATCATAAAAGCACATAAACAACTAGTTGTGTCATACAACATTAATGCCATCATGCATAAATATGTGCTATCAATAACTTCATAGGCCCTTAACAGCCCCAAAGAGCAACCACTGCTCTGATACCACTAATGTAAGGCCCCAACACTTAAACTCGTCATTAGTTCATTTATGACGTCGTATGTGTATAGATTTTTCATTTTCTTTCCATTTTTGAGAAAATAATCATTTCATGTTTCCCATAATCCCATGACATAACCAATGTTCAACATTATATGATCATCTCGACCAACAAATAGACTCAGGGGTTTCACCCAATACCATCCCCATTACACCACTTTTACATTGTTGGTTTTTATAAAAAAATTGGGCAGAGTCTCCCCACAAACTGAGTTATCCGGAATAAAAACACATCACATAATATAACTCCCGACCAGGGACAACACAATACTAAACAGAATACAGAAACACTAAGTAAATTCCTAGCCAGGGAAGACACCACACTAATAAGACAACAAAAGTGGGTTTCAACACCCTTATACAGTCCATATACAGATACAAGTGCTCACAGAAGAGCAACGAATAATGGATACTCATCCGGGTGCATAATTAGTATATATACCAACCGCTCAACCTCGTATATCGGCTCAATCTCATACTATGCTTCTGGAAGCATCATCCAACAAGGTTCGAGCCTAGCACTCCAAAGCATGCATCGTACCTGTGTACCTGTTTCAACAGAAACAGCCCCCACACAGGGTGAGCACACTCCCAATCAATATTCAATCACAAATCAACATACAAAATCATAATGCAATAATTTAGATTATTCAAAACTCATAAAATATACTCCCTGTACAATTCCGAATTTGTATAGCTTTCACACACTGTTCCTGTTTCAAACTCGCGCACCTTCATAATGTCAAGTTTAGTATTATCACTGAAAATGTGATACTCAACAACGCTTATGAATTCAATACAATGACAATATATCATTTATGCTCAAACATAAATAGTTCAACATCAATGTAAACCTGGTTATCCCAATGTAAACCTGGTTATCCCACTATCTCATTCTCGATACTTTCTCATATCGCTCATGCCCACGGCATCACTACTCAACAAGTAAAATTGGGTCACGTACCACTACGTGTCCCCCATAACTCGTATATGAAACTCAATTATTAAAGTCAAACACTTACCTGAATCATCATATTCAAAATTGCATGTATACATGAATGTATAGATACTAGATATACCTGCTCATACATCACCACGTACCTTATAGTAGACAACATGAACAAGCTATCATCAACGTCCGAAGTCTCCTGAAGAGTCTATATCGAATCTCAATTCAATATTAGCTCATAATCCAAGCAATGAATATCCATCATTAGTTCTTACTTTCATATCCATATCACAAATTAATAACTCAATATTATGAATCAAATCATAATCAATACTTGGATGCACACATCTTCACATGAATCATGATATTTCATTGGTGATGCAAAAACCCCATCATCTCCCACCATCCGCTACATCACACACATGATGCAGGATACACACACCCATACGTGCAAGATCACGCCCAACTCACATAGCAATTCACTAGACACACAAGTTCAACAGAGGAAAAGGAAGTGCAAGGGTGTATGCATAATAATATACAACTAGTGTCTAACTAAAACAATCCAATTAAGCCAATTGACATGTTCTAAACATTCAAACCCACACCGAGGTGATTCAAACCAAGACATAAAAGAAAGGATCCATGTAGATACAAGATTCTACCCTTTTAAATCTAATTCCCTTAATCCCAACATAAAGTCATTTATTGATTAATTCAACTTTAACAATTTAAAGATGCATTGGATTCCAATATTCTTGATTTATTACTATTAAGATTTGAAACTCAATAAAGTGACATAAATCATTAATACATGCTATGCTATCCATTTGAGCATTAATATCACCATAACTCTATTCCATGTTATAATACATACTAGCATGCATCTAACCCATATATTTACACACTACACATGCTTCCAATTGTAACACATCTCATACCATAGCCCAACATCTACCAAATATCACAATGTGTACAAGCCATAAAGGTTAGTCATTTTCACCCCACTAACAAGACTTAGACCCACACTTGAATCTCATATAAGCCTATTAACAAACACATTCCATGCATGATTTTAATCTTCTTAACCAATAATAATACTAGGCCAAGACATATTCCACAATTTATTTTCAACAATTAACCATTCAATAAAGTGAGCCCCAATTAACTTCCAACAATCAAAACATTCCTCATGCTATCCCATTCCCAATTACAATACTTCAATACATGAAGGAATACATACATAAACACCATCTTCACACACAATCACATGCTGGACACACACACACATGCAGAAACACACTCACGCACACACACTGCTGCACACACACGAACACACACTAGCAAACCCTTCCAAAATGCTAGCAAAATTGAACCAAAGCTTCATCAAAAATCGAGGGATTTTAGGGGAAAAACGATTGAAGGATGAGGAGGATTACCCACAAAATTATTGGAAGAAAATCGTCCCAAAATCGGACGAATTTGGAAATCGAACCGCTGCGCTTCCTTGCAAGATCCGGACGTAATCCGCGACGAAACTTCAGATTGTTGGTATGGAAAGATGCGCCTGGAATAGACGAAGATGGTGGTGGTTCGGACGCGCCTGAAGGAGGTCCGACGGCGGCGGGCGCACGAGATTTAGCGGCGAGGGTCGCGATGGTGCAGAGAGAAAAGAGGGGATCAGATTTTTAGTGCGTGAGTTTACACATTTTACTGTGTGTCCCAAAAATGCCCAACATAACATAATTATATTTGTATCTTGGCCCGGTTTTGTACATCGAAGTGTCGCCGGTGCAGTGATATATTATTTATAGACAACGATTGGGATTTATACACACTCCAAAAACCCAAAACTTAAATTCTTCATTTTAATTAACTTATCTCTAAAATAATATCGGAGTATACTTTACAATCTCAAAATATTTTATGATCCAATTAACTTGTCAGTTGACCTTCACTTGGTCAATTCCACTTCTAATTAATTAATTCAAAAATTAATTATCAATAAAATCTAAATCATATTTAGTCCAACAAATGATTATAATAAATCTTGACATCACACTATAAAGACAATCATTAGATACACCATGAATTATGTAGATGGATGTTGAGTGATCAAGAAAGGATTTGTCCCTCCTATATAACAGGAGAAATGTTTGGGCCCTTGATCAAGTAAGACTAAAATGCATGGCCGTGCTCGAATGAGTCGATATGTGATATCGAGCTTATTCGTTTATTCTATTTCTACTTGGGGATCAAGAAATAAAAGATTGAATATATGAGTATGACTATTCCATGACTCATGTTCAATCTAAACACATTGGACAAAGGGATTAAGTTGCATGGTTAATATTATCACAGTCTGTAGGTTATGTCGAGTCAATGACATTCTTGTAATTTGGGTAGCCTTGATGTGTTGCTAGATACCGCTCATTGCTTGTGACATAAAATTAGATTTTATGTCGCTGCCAACATTGCAAGATCCTATCGGGTCACACAAAAGATTAAATCGATAAAGGGAGATATAATTCATTGGATGAATTAATTAATTAAGAAGAGTCTTAATTATAAGTATTAGATGTATGGATTTAATTAATAGATTGGGTATGGGCCAATGAGGCTTTGAGAAAGCCTTTAATTAAATCTAACATATATATATAATTTGATAACAAGGTTAATTAAGGATTAATCTAATCTTCATCAAACCTAATAGCCTAAAAGGAACTCTCGACCGCCGCCTCACTTGCACCATACTCACCGCCGCCGCCGTGAGATTGTGGTGGTTTTTGATCTGCCGTCGTTGATCGGTTTTGAACCGTGAGTTCAGTTTTGGTTTAAGAACGAGTCTAGCAACTTGTTCTTGAACACCCTTTCGATTTGATCGTGTGGATACCGTAGAGACGAAGGTTCAAATCTTTGTTAGTGACTCGTGGACTTGCAACGAGGATTCTGCACAAACACGCTACAAGGGTACGATTCTAAATCAATCTCGGTTGATTACTTTCTATAGGTCCTTTTGTAGGAATCCAATTTTATTTTCCGCTGCATATTGTATGATGGATTCCTAACAGTTGTATCAGAGCCAGGTTCAAAGCTCATATCGGATTTATGTGATTAATTGTTTAATCTTGTTTTGAATCTTTTGCATGCTTTAAAACTATTTAATTCATATATGATATGTATTAATAGATTTTGAGGGAATTATCGCAATAATTATATGTGATATAATTGACGGATCGAAGTATATGATAATTCGTAATCAAAACCGAGCCATTGGATCACAAGGAAGCTCACGGCCGCCGGTTGGAACAAGGGTCACGGACCCTTGGCTCGATCATGGGCCAAGCCGTCGCCGCATGTGGGCTAGGGTTTCGAACCCTAAGCCCCATCGGGTCCAAGCCGCCGCCGCACGTGAATGGGCTAGGTTTCGAACCCTTAGCCACATTCGGTCCAACAGGTGCCGAGATGGCTAGGGTTTTCGAACCCTAGTCACATGCGTGGTTGGTTGGCCATGGGTTTGGGCTAAGGATCCATGACATGTGATGTCCCGAGCGTACGATAATTTCATAAAATGTATTTTACAGTTTTGTTGGAATTAAATTTTAAAATGTTTAGAATTTAATTCATTAATTGTTATAGCATGTTTTATGTGTTTGTTTGAGCATGGTGCATGGTTATAGCCCTATGACCTATTAGATAGGATTTTGTGAATGTTTGAAATTTTATACGGCCTGCGAGTCGTGCCTTCTCTATTTTTCTAAATGTTATCCCTCCCCTACGTTCCCCTCAAATGTAACTCGAGGAATTCTCTATATCATGTAATTGTTATATAGTATAGTTTATTTTGTTTATGGAGATCAATGAAGATGAACCAAGGTGCTGGGATGAGGAGGCCATTCACAAATGGGAGCCAAAGAGGTTCTTGGAGAAGTTACCTTAGGTTGACATTCTAGTATTTTCTCATTGGCTTGAGAAATCATTAGTTGGGGCTATAACCATGTCACGTTTATTTTATGTTGATGTATGAGATGCATATTTACTGTTTTATTTAATATTGATGCTTGATATACATATATGTAGATATGTATATGTATTCATATATGTACCTGACATATTTTCAATATTAATAAAATCATGAGATCAATAAATCCCTCTTATAATATTAAGTCAAATTAAGATGCCTTCCAATTAAAAATACTCGTCAAGACTTCGATTGAACATGTGTGGGTTTGCCAAAGCAAAGCACCGTGACAATCTTAGTAAGGCGCGAAAGGATAAAAGTGATATCCATGATTATTTTAAAAATTGGGTTCGACTTAACTAGTGTTATCTCAATAGGATTGGGAACCTAGAAGGCATGGGGTTGGATAATAATTCATTAGATGAATTTGAACAAAGTGTTGTTCGTCCAACCATCCAAAAATTACATGTGATATAATTGACAAAGTGTTGTCTACCTAAATAACCGAGTCTTGGGTGATTAGCCAAAGCTAACTCAGGATTAGGTGAAATATGGATCTTGGCCCACTAAGTTTACGAGGGTTGATATTTTAAACAAAATAGTGGGAGTATCATTTAATATAAGACCTTATTAAATGATTAAAATCATAAACTTATTTTGCATATTTATATTGTAGATATCCATGGCATCAAACAACGTAAGTAGCACACTATCATTGCGATCGGTCCTTGAGAATGAAAAACTGAATGGGACTAATTTCCTAGACTGGTATAGGAATTTGAAGGATTGTCCTCAAACACGAGAAAAAGCAATATGTCCTAGGGGAACCCTTACCTGCAGAGGAACCTCCCGTAACTGCTGCTAAAACCGATAAGGATGCTTACATGAAGCATCAGAATGACGCGCTTGATGTTGGTTGCCTTATGCTTGCCACCATGATGTGATGTCTGGGGATTAATGGCGTTAATCCCGGTATGTTAATAACCCTTGATGGATTTTTAATCGTGGCAATTAGGAACTAACTGCGGTTTTGGGTCTCCCGAGGTTGTTTAATCGGGCATTTAGGATCGCTGGATCCAAAGGTTGAGATTGTATTCTCATTTCGGTGGAAAACCTATGAGTTGGGTTTTCGGTGGGACTTGGAGTCCGGGGTGCTTTATGTTGGGGCTGGTCTGGGGATTTGATGTTGGAGAGAGAGTTTTTGAAAACAGATGATTTTTAATGAATCATGATGTATTTGTGGAAGTATTGGTATTTCAGAGCATTTTGCTATATACCAAGTGGACTCGGTATTCCGTCATTTTGGACGAAATCCCTCTCTCTCTCTCTCCCTCTCTCTCTATCGCCCAAACCTTTCCCCCCCATTTTTCTCTTTTCTCCCTTGGAGGAGAAATCGCGGGTAGCTTGGCTCGGAGGCCGGTTTTCTCGAAGATAATCAGGTATTAATCTTCCCCTCGTCATGGTCTTCGTTTTGGTAGGAGTATTGTAGTGTTTGGTTGGGTATTGTTTTGGTTATGGAAATTGGGGGTTTTGGTTGAAAATCAAAATGTTGGTTTTAGTGTTTTTATTGAGCTTAATTCGTGTATTTGTGGTGTTAAGGAAGTTTGGGGTGTTGGTTTTGAGTTTGGGGGTGAAAAACACCATGGAAGCTCGAAGTTTTCGGAAAATTGCAGGTGGCGATCGATCGCCGAGGTGGGGCGATCGATCGCGACGGGCGGCTGTTAATAATCGAAGAAGATGAACAGTGCAGGCGATCTATCGCGTGTCCTAGGCGATCGATCGCGAGCATGTTGGCGATCGATCGCGAAGGGTGGCGATCGATCGTGAGAAGGCGATTTTGGCCAGTGGTTGGAGGCGGTCGATCGCGATGTTAGAGGCGATCGATCGCCGCTTGCAGGATGTTGTTTTTTAAATTTTTTGGAAAATGTCAGGATTTTGGAACTGGGTTTAAAGGGGCCGTTTTCGGGGCAATGTCTACATTCCAATGGGAATGCTATGCTTTTAAAATGGATTGGTTGGAGCCAAAGTTAATTAACGGAATTCGCGGTTGAATTCTTGGCTATCTTTTAAACTTGTTAAATGGTATATTTTGGGTATTATGCATGCTTAGCTGGGGGGCTTTTATTTTGGTAATCGTCATGGATTGACGATGGGTTTTGAGGTTGCAAACGTGCGTGGGCACGTGATCGCATGCTTATTCTTGATTGTGAGTTGTTTATGTGTTTTAGCACATATTTCTCGAGGTATGGAACTCAAGCAAGGTTTAGCTCGGACTACGGAGACTTAAGGTACGTATAACGTACGAGCATAGCCCATTATAATATTACAACTGTGAATTGCATGGTATGTGGTAATTGCAATGAATGAAGATTGAAATGCATGGTATATGGTGCTTTTGATAAATGGACAATGAAACGTATAGCATTTGGTAATTGTGATAAATGGAAATATGCTGAGAATTATATAGTGTCGCCTTGAGCGAGCAACGATTGAGATGTTATCGTTGTTGAGCGATCATCGGTTATGACGCCGCTATTGTTGAGCGGGCGTGGGTTGATGATGCCGCTATTGTAGAGCGAGCTATGATATAGAACTGTGGTATTATTGGTTAGACATATGTGATATCTTTGGTCTTTTATGTAATGATTTTACCATATGGATTATGGAACTGGTATAATAGAAATGGTATCTGTTAATCCACGTGGCGATTAACTGGCTTTGGGAATTTGATGAGTTTGGCTATTTTGAGAACAGTGACAATACTGGGGATCCCGGATGAGGATGATACCATCCAGGGAGTATCATTTAAATTCATGGCATTTACATTTTGTAAATTATGAATTGTAATATTATGATTATTTGGATTGGTGGTATTGGTATGCTCACCCCGTGTGGGGGCTGTCTCTGTTGGGGCAGGTGGTACAGGTGTAGCAGCAGCTTTGGAGTTGAGCTCGGGCTGTTGATTTGAAGTACTTCCAGGATCGAGGTACCAGAGCTGGTTGAATAAGTACACAGATTCAGTGTTGAGATCGAGTTGTACTTGGGAGGTACTTCCAGGATTGAAGTACCAGTCATGGTATCTGGTAGACTATTTTTATACATTAGATACACGCTCATTCATTGGGTGCTCTCATGTGAGTACGTCTTTACGTGTATATGGAATGTATGAATGGGCATGGTTTTCTCTTTTCATTATGGTTTGCATGCAATTAAATGCGTAATTGCTAAATAAAATGAGAGTATGTTAGTGTATTACTAGGGTGCATACTATGAAAGTGGCTTTGGTTGGGGAAGCTGAATATTATGGGGTTCTAATGCAAGAAATTTTATAGATGGCATACGATGTTATACTTGCATATGGTTTCCTTCCCATGATAATATGATTGTATGCACTAATGGCATGGATTAATATACTAATAACGGGTTAAGGGCGCGGGGGTCCTTACATTAGTGGTATCAGAGCAGTGGTTAGCTCTTTGGGGCTGTTGAGGGCCTAGGAAAATGATAATGGGAATGAGAAGCACATACTTATGCATGATGGTAGTAAGTGTTGCGTGGCACAACTATATTGCTTATGTGCGTTTATGATATGTGATCATAATTGGAATATGTTATTGCTAACCATGGTGGTTGCAGGGTCTTATGAGACATGGACTATGCATTACGGTTGCATAGATATACATCGGAGTGTTGATTCTACTGCTTTGCCGCTAAATGTTGGAGCGAGGTGCATTAAAATACAGTCATGGCGATGTTTATGGGAATACGGGTTATGCATTACGGTTGATGCATGTCGAAGCGATGATGCCGCCGTCGTGTCGAAGCGATGGTAAATGCCGCTGTCACGTCGAAGCGATGATGCCGCTGTCGTGCCGAAACAATTATTGGGACACGGGATATGCATTACGGTTACATGCGTGGCGTAGCGATGTGAATACTTGCCTGCTTTATGGCGTAGCGATGTGAATACTTGCCGCTGTCATACCATAGCGATGAGAGAATATTTGCCGCTAATATGAAGCGAAGAACACGGCCGCTGTCATATTAATAGCGAGGGATATTATTTTCCGCTGGTATTGTCGAAGCGAGGGTATATTCCGCTGTCATGTAAAGCGAGGGGTATTTCCGCTGTCATGCCGGAACGATGGTACCACCATCATGTCGAAGTGATGATGCCGCTGTCGTGTCGAAGCGATGATACATGCCGCTGTCACGTCGAAGCGATGATGCCGCTGTCATGACGTAGCGATGCGATCGGGAACAAAGTACTACATGAGTGTGAGTTACCTCTTGAGTCCACGATTATTCCGCTATTCTATTGGAGATGGTTCATGCCGCCGGGTATTCTATTGGCGATGGTATATTCCGCCGGGTATTCTATTGGCGATGGTTCCGCCGAGTATTTTATTGGCGATGGTTCATGCCGCCGGGTATTCTATTGGCGATGGTACATTCCGCCGGGTATTCTATTGGCGAGGGTTCCACCGGGTATTTTTATTGGCGATGGTTCCGCCAGGTATTCTATTGGCGATGGTTCATGCCGCCGGGTATTCTATTGGCGATGGTTCATGCCGCCGGGTATCATAGCGATGGCTTATTCCGCTATTCTATTGGCAATGGTTCATACCGCCGGGTATTCTATGGCAATGGTTTATGCTACCAGGTATCATATAGCGATGGTACATTCCGCTACATCTATGGCGATGCTTCATACCGCCAGATATTCTTTGGCGATGTTTTATGCCACTGATTCTATAGCGATGGATTATACCGCTATGTGCGTAACACTGGATTATGCCGCCTACGAGCGATGGATGCTGCTTATGTACCGCTGGTGGATGATGGATACGGGTATTCCGCTATTATGATAGCGATGAGGTATGGCAAAGTACTTTTTATATCATTATTGTGAATTCCATGTGTTGTTTTATACCGTCATGTGTTTGACGATGAGATTATGGATGTCGTATATCGACATGTGCCGTCATGTGTTTGACGATGAGATTATGGATGTCGTATATCGACATGAGCCGTCATGTGTTTGACGATGTTATTTGGGATGTCTATGTGGACGCGCGGCGTCGTTTTAGTGAATAATGCATTCACGTTTATGTATTTGATTGTATGGTTTGAATGCAGATGGTGGGCACATGGTAGAGTATGGGTCACTAGTTGACGAGACCTTTTCCGAGCAGGTTTGCTCGATGGAGCATTGGATGCATTGTACCGGTGAGTGTACCGCATCATGTTATAGAGGTAAATATTTGTCGAGCAATGATACCCTTGGGTATGCTCGTTAGGATGGCTAAGGCCAAGTGATTGGTGGTGAGAGTAGTCATTGAGGAAACTACTCGCTTGTTATTGTGATGAGGAGTGAGCATGGTTACACCCACCCTCAAGGTGTGGAATAAGTCATAATGGATTAGGATTGCATGGTAATTAAGCATGGACGCCGGGTTGTCCATTGTGCTTTGGTATTTTAGAGATATGTTGGGCGATGACCCACAACTCTAACGGTTTGTACGGTATGGTATACCGTGTTGAGACGTGTGTCACGTTGGTAGTTGATATAAGCCTACGGGACCAGCGAATCGCTAGCCAGGTAATGTTACAGTACTTTGGTGTGCTTGGGTTAGCCTAATGCCGCTCGTTGGATTCGAGCTGGGTGAATCGTATGGTAATACGATAAGGATTTTGGTAGACTCTTGTAGTCTCCTTGTGACATGGTGATTGAGGTAGGGAATACCTCACGGAGACGTTTATACGTCAAATGTTTTGAGAGACTTGTTTTGGGGGCAGCTCAATTCTGTTGGGAATGCCAACGTGAGTGTCGACAAGTCGTGATTAGCTCTGGTTGAGCATCCTTGCATGTGGGATGCAACGGGAGTCACGATTGGAATTGTGGGATATAGCTAGTGGGGTAACACTACTATATTGATTTTATCTCTTGGAGAGACTTGGATTATACTGTCGTGGAGACAACTAGTATTGGTTGAGGGTTGATTGTGAATCAACCGGGGTAAGCCCTACTAGTGTTGGACTAGGCGATGGCTTCGTACTTCTGGTGAGACGTTCGAGCAGACGTCTCCGGGGAGATGCTCGATTGTGTTGTACTATGGCATAGTACAGAGCATCTTTAGTTTGAGTATACATGGGATATACGGGTTTTCATTTGATAATGGTTGCTTTGATGCACTATCTCGAACCAATTGCATACTTTTGGTTCCGTGATATGTTTTGGTAAAAATATATCCAGTTTTCCGAACGGTGGTTCGAGGTTGGAGGGTCATGGATTCATGACACTTTCTTTGTGAGAAAGGCGGTACTGATATGCCTATCGGTTGAATCTTTTGGGGAGATTCGTTGCTTTGGTTGTGTGGTGTTGATGTTGAAATCACACCCTTTGGTTTTGGTTTGGCAACCATTATTCTCCGTGGGGCGAGAATGATTGGGGATTTTGGGTATGATTGGAGATACCCAAGTCTATTGCTTTGTGTATGCTTGTTGTGTTGGTGTATGGGCATGTATGCCGTGTGTGTATACGAATGCCAACTTTATTTTGTTCATTGTTGAACGTCGAGTTGTATGCTTGGTTTGGTGAATCTCCGGTGTGAGATTGTGGAACCTCGAGATCGGTAATCTCAATGGCACGATGCATTCTGATGAATGATCGTGAGGGTTGTTTGACTTCCCCTGAGGAGGGATCGTCGTATTTTGGAACCATGGTAATTCTTGTTGGATGATTCGATAGCCTTCATGTTTTAGGATTGTTGGATCCAAGGATAAATGAGGGATGGCCAGGATTCGGATTTGTTTGGTGTCGTGGTTGACACGTGTGGCAGGAATGCAACTGTCTGTTTTGCATGACCTCTGTGGAACTTGAGATTTTGTGGAGTCTTGATGGTGTGTCGAAACCAAGATATGATTTCTTGGAACACACCGGTGTAAACATCCTCGGTGATGTGTTTTGTGTGGATCAGTGACCGTGGGTAACCCGGTCCGGGTTGCAAGCGGTGCAACTACTCCTTTGGAGGAGATGGGCTGGGAAGCGAAACCGGATTTTCTGTTAGTATACTGTTGTATACTAGTGGTCCCCATCATGACGATGTGTGTCAAGCATCGTGGGCAGGTGGTGAATATCATGGGATGATATCTATGTCAGAACCAATGGAGATTTGGTTGGTTTGCAGTCGTGGTGTGACTTCTGGGACGCTTCACGTCGAGGTATGTTGTTATCTTTCGGGTTTGTATTGGTTTTAACGTTTGCTCTATTTTAGAGCTTGGTGCGAGATGGGTGTTCTCGCGGTTGTTAATTCGATTCTAATATGGTCCAGAATCGGGGTTGTGGCTTTGTTTTGTTGGTGTAGTTCGGGTGTTACGTGGAGTACCCCGGTGCAATTTCGAGGACGAAATTTTATTAGTAGGGGATAATTGTGATGTCCGGGGATTAATGGCGTTAATCCCGGTATGGTAATAACCCTTGATGGATTTTTAATCGTGGCAATTAGGAACGAAATGCGGTTTTGGGTCTCCCGAAGTTGTTTAATCGGGCATTTGGGATCGCTGGATCCAAAGGTTGAGATTGTATTCTCATTTCGGTGGGACTTGGAGTCCAGGGTGCTTTATGTTGGGGCTGGTCTGGGGATTTGATGTTGGAGAGAGAGTTTTTGAAAACAGATGATTTTTAATGAATCATGATGTATTTGTGGAAGTATTGGTATTTCGGAGCATTTTGCTATATATACCAAGTGGACTCGGTATTCCGTCATTTTGGACGAAATCCCTCTCTCTCTCCCTCTCTCTCCATCGCCCAAACCTTTCCCCCCATTTCCCTCTTTTCTCCCTTGGAGGAGAAATCACGGGTAGCTTGGCTCGGAGGCCGGTTTTCTCGAAGATAATCAGGTATTAATCTTCCCCTCGTCATGGTCTTCGTTTTGGTAGGAGTATTGTAGTGTTTGGTTGGGTATTGTTTTGGTTATGGAAATTGGGGGTTTTGGTTGAAAATCAAAATGTTGGTTTTAGTGTTTTTATTGAGCTTAATTCGTGTATTTGTGGTGTTAAGGAAGTTTGGGGTGTTGGTTTTGAGTTTGGGGGTGAAAAACACCATGGAAGCTCGAAGTTTTCGGAAAATTGCAGGTGGCGATCGATCGCCGAGGTGGGGCGATCGATCGCGACGGGCGGCTGTTAATAATCGAAGAAGATGAACAGTGCAGGCGATCGATCGCGTGTCCTAGGCGACCGATCGCGAGCATGTTGGCGATCGATCGCGAAGGGTGGCGATCGATCGCGAGAAGACAATTTTGGCCACTGGTTGGAGGCGATCGATCGCGATGTTAGAGGCGATCGATCGCCGCTTGCAGGATGTTGTTTTTTAAAATTTTTGGAAAATGTCGGGATTTTGGAACCGGGGTTTAAAGGGGCCGTTTTCGGGGCAATGTCTACATTCCAATGGGAATGCTATGCCTTTAAAATGGATTGGTTGGAGCCAAAGTTAATTAACGGAATTCCCGGTTGAATTCTTGGCTATCTTTTAAACTTGTTAAATGGTATATTTTGGGTATTATGCATGCTTAGCCGGGGGGCTTTTATTTTGGTAATCGTCATGGATTGACGATGGGTTTTGAGGTTGCAAACGTGCGTGGGCACGTGATCGCATGCTTATTCTTGATTGTGAGTTGTTTATGTGTTTTAGCACATATTTCTCGAGGCATGGAACTCAAGCAAGGTTTAGCTTGGACTACGGAGACTTAAGGTACGTATAACGTACGAGCATAGCCCATTATAATATTACAACTGTGAATTGCATGGTATGTGGAAATTGCAATGAATGAAGAATGAAATGCATGGTATATGGTGCTTTTGATAAATGGACAATGAAACGTATAGCATTTGGTAATTGTGATAAATGGAAATATGCTGAGAATTATATCGTGCCGCCTTGAGCGAGCAACGATTGAGATGTTATCGCTGTTGAGCGATCATCGGTTATGACGCCGCTATTGTTGAGCGGGCGTGGGTTGATGATGCCGCTATTGTAGAGCGAGCTATGATATAGAACTGTGGTATTATTGGTTAGACATATGTGATATCTTTGGTCTTTTATGTAATGACTTTACCATATGGATTATGGAACTGGTATAATAGAAATGGTATCTGTTAATCCACGTGGCGATTAACTGGCTTTGGGAATTTGATGAGTTTGGCTATTTTGAGAACAGGGACAATACAGGGGATCCCGGATGAGGATGATACCATCCAGGGAGTATCATTTAAATTCATGGTATTTACATTTTGAAAATTATGAATTGTAATATTATGATTATTTGGATTGGTGGTATTGGTATGCTCACCCCGTGTGGGGGCTGTCTCTGTTGGGGCAGGTGGTACAGGTGTAGCAGCAGCTTTGGAGTTGAGCTTGGGCTGTTGATTTGAAGTACTTCCAGGATCGAGGTACCAGAGCTGGTTGAATAAGTACACAGATTCAGTGTTGAGATCGAGTTGTACTTGGGAGGTACTTCCAGGATTGAAGTACCAGTCATGGTATCTGGTACACTATTTTTATACATTAGATACATGTAAGGACCCTAATCCTTAAGTGCGGAATCAAGGCATAATAGAGCTAATATAAATGATCAGAGTGAGAAATAACGTGTTGAGTTTATGAGCTTAAGCATTACATGCCAAAAATAAGGACTACCAAAAATGGATTAATTACATTCCCCATCAAATGAATGCTATCAACTAGTTTTACACTACTCCTAGAGTAGACACTAGGCAAAATAATCATGTCCTTCATCTAACCAAAGATGCTCTTCAAGCTCACTGTCTCAACCCGTCTAGCCCTTCTATCATGCCAAACGTGTACCTACAAGGACAACCCCCAAACATGAGCAATAATAATCATTCATATTCAACACAATATGAAGATAAAGCGTAAATGCATAATCATAATAAAACACTTCCTGTTTTCCCCATGCATTTCAAACGCTTCCCGTTTGGTTGTCCCTGTACCATAACTCATGAGTATAATCAATAGATTATTTTTAATGGTCTAAACATGTCATGACATATACCAGCTCATCAATACCAAATACTGATCACCAATCCCTAGTCTGTCCATCACAATGTATTTTAATGCCCCTCGCTTATTTACATATAGGCGGCATAGGATAACCTCGCTTCAATGGACATGCGGGACTCCCACCCCTCGCCTCTCATTGAGCGGCAAATACCCTTTCCTCGCCCTATATGATAACCACGCTCAAATGTGACATGCGGCGCTCCCACCCCTCGCTTCACATTTAGCGGAACCAAAACAAATAGCGGCAAGCATTAAAATCATCAAGGGATGACCACGACTCATGGGATGTGCACCAATAATCATATGCATCTATAAACATCATGCATAACATGTATTTGCATCCACAATGCAATACCACATATATACTCGCATCCACAATGCATAAACAATGAGTATATAAGATACATGTACCGTTGGGTGCCCGTACGTCCACTACGTACCTTTCCAAAAGTGGATTTGATCTGGCTTCAGTTCCTTGGTTGCGTTGCTACCTGGGATGGTTCTACACAATCACACAACCCCATATTAGAAGCCAAATAATAGCCAAATACCAAAAATTTGACAAAAGAAACCATTTTCCAAAAATACACTGGCGGCGATCGATCGCTTCCCTCAGGCGATCGGTCGCCTCGAAATTTTCACTGCGGCGATCGGTCGCCTCAAACATGGCAGGCGATCGGTCGCCTCGAAATTTTCACTGCGGCGATCGGTCGCCTCAAACATGGCGATTGATCGCCATTCCTTTGATTTGGCTACTGCCTCTCGGCGATCAGTCGCCCCATTTTAGGCGATCGATCGCCTAACCCGCAAAAAGTCTACTGCCTCTTGGCGATCGATCGCCTCATTTTAGGCGATCGATCGCCTCGCACAGAGGCGCGATTTTCTGCCATTTTTGCTCCAAAATCTCATCCAATCCATCCCAACACTTATACAATCAAACAACAACAAAAAATGACAACTTAAACCACCAAAATATACTTCAAAACAAGTATAAATCTAACCATTAACCAAACCCACAACAACCCAACATAAACCCATTTTAAAACCCTTCAAAACCAACCCAAACTTAAACAAAACCTTACAAAATTAACCATGAGGTATCCATACCTCTTGGGGACCTCAAATCACCCAACAATCTGCACAAATCAAGATTTTTGAAAGGTTTCTCTTCACCCCAAAGCTCAAGAACGAAAATGGAAGGGAAAGGGTTTGTTGGAAGTTGATTTTGGTAAAGTAAAAATGATTTAGTAAAGGTGGGGGGTATTGGGTATAAGGTTGGGTTAATTAAAAATGCAATCCACAATCCATGGTGTATAAAACACCCCAACATGATATTTTCCAAAGCATTAAACCGAAATGCACCAAAAATATCAATTAAATGCATGATTTCTAATTAATTGCTAACCAAGGCAAATAAATCATGCTTCCAACAATAATTCCCAACATACCCAACATGCACCCTGAAATGCTATCCCGGGTCACTTTAACACATGACTAAGCATTTCCACATAATAATTCCAACACATAATTAATTACCACCATAATTAATCATAATAATCGCAATTAATGCCCAAATGCAATTAACCATTTCGGGGATATCACAATACTCCCCTACTTATAAGATTTCGTCCTCGAAATCACATGCACTGTAATGCCTCGATTTGTTGTATACACGTAGGATATGATTATGGTGTAATTATATCAATTGGCGATATGATAATGGGGGTTCGAGTGGAACCAAGAATGAAGTAAATACATATATGGAAATAAGTCTAATAAGGAAGGAAACATGGTGTCTCATGATTTGAATTATGCCATATGAAGCACTTAGGCATTTGCCTTTGCCTTTCATTAGGTGCATTAAAAATGTACATGTGAGTTGCATTTGACATGAGTTTGAAGGGAATTACATGTGCATGTGAATTTACTTGTAATGGGAATTGCATTTGAATTTGGAGTTCATTTCATGTACATGTTATTTAACATGTAATTATCCCTAAATGGCATGATAGCAAGTGAATTAAGGGACTAATGATCTATATCAAGTGGATAAGGGAGGTGTAATCACATAACACACCATTTTACACCTACAAATCTCTACCAAGCTCCTCTCCATCTCTTTCAACTTCCTTGTGGTTTGAGCTTGAGAGTCACTTGTAAAGTGAGCTCGGAAGGTGTGTGAAGTGGAATTGTACCATCTTGGTAAGAAAATCATGGTTTTATACTTGTTTTTGTCATTGGTGTTGCTATATGAGAAATAGCATATGAAATGTTTATGTGGAGAATCATAACATGTGTATATGCTATGAATTGGATTCTTTAATGATAGAAACATGTTATTAGTTCCTAGAGATTGCAAGAAACAGGTTGACATGGTTTAAAATGAATTAGAGGAGAAGAACCATGAAGATAAGCTTGAAAACGCCATGCTCTCACTTTTCTGGGCATCGGCGATCGATCGGTGCGAGTGAGCGATCGATCGCCGATGATAGTAACATTTTAAGGCGGTGAAATTGGATGGCGATCGATCGGTGAAATTGTCGCAATCGATCGCGATGAACAGAGCAATGTGGCGATCGATCGCCAAGTTGTTGCGATCGATCGCGAGGGGGCAGAGAGTTTTGGCGATCGATCGGTGCTGATGCCGATCGATCGCCAGTGCTCAAATATTGAAAAAATAAAATATTTTTGTAGAATTTGATTTTAATGCCTATGATAACATGATATATTGTTGGCATTGTTGTAGCATCATCTCAGGGGACAGGACAACGAGGCACTTAGCTATTGACAACTGCTTTATCTCGTTTGTGTCGCAGTACAGGTATGTGTTGACGTACGGAGTATAGATATTGTGTGATGATGTTATGAGATTGATATCATATGAATTGTCTTATGTTGTTATCATATGATTGGTAGTATCATATGCTTGTACATTCATGGATATCATATGTATGTGAGATATACGCCTGGTTTGGGTATATGCTCGGTTATGCATTTGAGATATATGCCTGGTTTGGATATATGCTCGGCTATGTGACATAGAGATATATGCCTGGTTTGGATATATGCTCGGTTATGTGACAGAGAGATATACGCCTGGTTTGGGTATATGCTCGGTTATGCTATATAGCGATATATGCCGGTTTTTGGATATATGCTATGACTATTATCATTTGAGGACGGTACTATGATATGTGCTGCTAATATGAAGATGTGAGGTGGTTCCACTGACATATTGAGCTGATAGGCATATCATTTTAGTCTCGTGATAATAGGGTATGTGTTGAGACATGTCATGACATGGTGCATTGGTGGATGCATGAGACAGAACATTCACATTATGTTATATGATTTATTGTGCTTTATCATTGATATTGATATTGTGTTTTGATATTGCACTGAGATAGTTGTTATCTATACTCACGTTGTGAATGTTTCTGTAGGGACTCATAGACGTGGGGAGCGTGAGTCATGATTTCCGCTGCGAGGGGAACCACTGCCTAGGAGTTCTTTTGGATTAGGTTGCTTATGTACATGTCGTGTTTATGTAGAAAACATATTTAGTTGGTTTTTTGTACTCAGGATTTGGTACTGTAACAACTTATCTAGTATGAACTCTTAATCCGTGCATGGTATATTACTTAATTCAGACTCACATATGTATGTTAACTGGATACATAATGGATTAAGTAAATCAGGCCCCACATTAGTGGTATCAGAGCAGTGGTTCGAGAACGGGGTGTACATGGGTAGAGGAAGTGTATTAGGGAGTTACCTAAACACTTTGAGAATGGTAATAGCATGTTAGTTTTTGGCATATGATGTTATTCTAACATGTTATATACTTGTGAATGTTATTGTTCATCCTTGTTGTACAGTTATGACAGACAGAGTACCACATGAGGATGTTGGGGATGCCATGAGTGGCAATGCTAAGTGTGAGGATGGTGCCTGTGCCACCACCACCGATTGAACAAGGACCAGTGGAACAGGTACTGTTGCCTGGAGAATTAACATTGACGCAGTTTCTGAGTTATCAGCCACCCAGGTTTGAGGGGACTGAATCAGGAGAACTGGCAGAGGAGTGGCTAGAACGTGTAGAACAGATCTTTGTGTCAGCACCGTGTGCCAAGACTGCTTGGTTACGTTTAGCTGAATTCCAGTTAGCCAAGAAAGCGATGCTGTGGTGGAAGTCCACAGTACTTGAGTTGAGGGCTCAAGGACACACGGTTAACTGGGATGTATTTCGAACGAAGTTTCTGGAACATTATTTCTCTGTTGCTGCAAGGCAGAGGAAAGAGGATGAATTTACCAATTTGAGACAGGGAGCAATGACAGTATCTGATTATGCTGTGCATTATTCTTCTTTGCTCCGGTATGTGCCACATATTGCTGTCAACACAAAGGCCAAGATTAGACAGTTTGTGAAAGGATTGAGGCCTGAATTATTTGATAGGGTAATGTCCAATAACCCTACATCTTATGAAGAAGCGTTGACTAGAGCCGAGATGGCTGAGATTGCTGTAGGGGTATACAAGGATGTTGGACAAGCACAACCACCTACATCTGACAGTATGAGACCTAGAGGAGAACCATTTAAATCATCACGAGGTGGTGCATCTTCATCTAGGTTTAGTGGAAAACGTTTTGGATCACAAAAAGGGAGTGATCGCAAATCTAAAGGTGTGTTAGGCATGACAGATTTTGATTGTATCCTTGGCATTGATGTGTTGAGTAAATATCAATCTGTTGTGGATTGTAGTCAGAAAATAGTGAGATTTCAGTCTGATACTGGCAATCAATGGTTATTCTATGGCCAGGGATCGAGGGCAAAGATTCCTTTGATATCAGCAATCCGAATGTCGCGTTTGTTAGAACGTGGACATGCGGGTTATTTGATTTATGCCCTTGATGTAACTGAACAGAAACTAGAAAAGAAAGTGGAGGAGATACCAGTGGTTGCAGAATATGCGGATGTATTTCCAGATGAGATACCTGGATTCCCACCGAGTCGAGAAGTGGAATTTGGTATTGATTTGATACCTGGTACTTCTGCAATTTCACGGGCTCCTTATCGGATGGCACCAACTGAATTGAAAGAGTTGAAAACTCAATTACAAGACTTATTGGACAAGGGGTACATACGTCCTAGTGTATCGCCTTGGGGCGCTCCGGTTTTATTTGTGAAGAAGAAGGATGGGACAATGAGATTGTGTATTGATTATAGACAGTTGAACAAAGTAACCATAAAGAACAAATATCCTCTTCCCCGTATTGATGATTTATTTGATCAGTTGCAGGGATCAAGGATATATTCTAAGATTGACTTGAGGTCAGGGTATCATCAAATACGTGTGAGGGAAGGAGATATACAGAAGACAGCATTCAGAACTCGTTATGGGCATTATGAGTTTCTGGTAATGCCATTTGGAGTGACAAATGCTCCTGCTGTCTTTATGAGTTTAATGAATCGTGTGTTTCAGGAATACCTTGATCGATTTGTCATTGTCTTTATCGATGATATATTGATCTATTCACGGAGTGATGCCGAACATGTTCAACATTTGCATATGGTGTTGCAATTGTTGAGGACACATCAGTTGTATGTCAAACTTAGTAAGTGTGAGTTTTGGTTGACTAATGTTGGCTTTTTGGGTCATGTCATATCAGAGGAAGGTATATCAATTGATCCAAAGAAAGTGGAAGCAGTGTTGAATTGGTCAGCACCTACTTCTGTGCCAGAAATTCGTAGTTTCTTAGGTTTGGCTGGATATTATAGACGATTCGTTGAAGGATTTTCAGCGATTGCCAAACCATTGACACATTTGACACAGAAGGGAGTATCTTTTCAATGGTCAGAGGCTTGTGAGCATAGTTTTCAGGAATTAAAACATCGATTGACTACAGCTCCAATCTTGATCATTCCATCTGAGCATGACAGGTTTGCGTTATATACTGATGCATCTTTACTTGGTTTGGGTTGTGTGTTGATGCAGGACAAACATGTAGTGGCTTATGCATCACGACAATTGAAACCACATGAAATGAGATATCCAGTGCATGATCTGGAATTGGCTGCCATTGTCTTTGCATTGAAGATATGGCGACATTATTTATATGGTACGTCGTTTACCATATATACTGATCATAAGAGCTTAAAATTTCTATTCACTCAAGCGGAGTTGAATATGAGACAACGGAGATGGATGGATCTGTTGAAAGATTATGATTGTGAGATTGAATATCATCCAGGAAGAGCTAATCTTACAGCAGATGCCTTGAGTCGAAAAGTACATCATACGGCTGATGAGGTGATTCATTTATCTACTTTGATGACTGCTTGTTGTACTTTGGGTTATGATTTTGATATGGAATCAGTGCCGGTACGGGTATCAACATTGTTAGTTGAACCCGATATTTTTGATAAAATCAGGACGGCACAAATGACTGATGATGAGGTACAACATTGGAAAGAACTAATAAGTCAAGGACAAACATCACAGTTTGTACTTGCAGAGGATGGAGTTTTGAAATACAAGACTTGTTGGGTAGTACCTGCTGCATTGGGACTACGCCAAGAACTACTACAACGTGCTCATTGTAGTAGATACAGTATACATCCTGGAGGGAAGAAAATGTATCATGATTTACGTACCCAATTTTGGTGGAAACGTATGAAACAGGATGTATTGAGCTTTGTGAAACGGTGTTTGATATGTCAACAAGTGAAAGCGGAAAGACAAAGACCAGGAGGTGAATTACATAGTTTGGAAATTCCTCAGTGGAAATGGGAACATATCACGATGGATTTTGTGACTCATTTGCCACGGACGTCTTCTGGTTGCGATGCTATTTGGGTGATTGTTGACAGACTCACCAAAGTATCTCATTTTGTGCCATATTGTATGACATATACATATCTGAGAATGGCGCAGTTGTACATTCAACATGTAGTGCGACTACATGGTATTCCAGTTTCCATTGTATCGGATAGGGATCCGAGATTTACTTCTCATTTCTGGGAGGGGTTACAGACAGCGTTGGGAACTGAAGTGCGGTTGAGTACAGCATATCATCCGCAGACAGATGGACAAACAGAGCGTACGATACAGACGCTTGAGGATATGTTCCGTGCCTGTGTATTAGAGCTTGATAACTCATGGCAAGAGTCATTGCCATTAGTCGAATTTTCATATAACAACAGTTATCAGTCTAGTATACAGATGGCACCATTTGAGGCTCTATATGGGCGACGATGTAGATCGCCATTGTATTGGGATGATGTGGATCAGTCTTCCTTACATGGACCGGATATGATTCATGACATGGAAGAGAAAGTAAAAGTAATTCGATTGAAACTGAAAGCTGCTCAGGATAGACAGACTGCTTATGCCAATAAGCGACGTAGACCACTTGAATTTCAAGTTGGTGACCGTGTGTTCTTGAAAATCTCACCTTTTAAAGGTGTAGTACGGTTTGGTAAGCGTGGAAAATTGTCTCCACGGTATGTTGGTCCATATGAGGTGTTGCAACGTATTGGTACGTTGGCATATCGCTTAGCACTACCACCGGCCTTGAGTAGTATTCATGATGTTTTTCATGTGTCACTGTTGAGGAAGTATGAACCAGATCCGAGTCATGTCTTACAGCTACCTGAGGTACAGTTGGATACAGATGTGTCGTATGAGGAACGACCGGTTATGATCTTGGATCGAGCTGAACGCAGGTTGCGTAATAAGGTGATTCCTATGGTAAAAGTACAGTGGGACAAAAGGGGTGTCGACGAGGCAACGTGGGAGACGGAGCAGCATATGATGCAACGGTATCCGGATTTATTTACTGGTATGATTTTACAGTTTTATGATACTGTAGCATACATGATCATGTTTCCTATTGTCATATCGTAGTATTGTTGAGTTGCATATTTTGATATGCATGATTATGTATCTACAATTTCGAGGACGAAATTCAATGAGTGGGGGAGAATTGTAATGCCTCGATTTGTTGTATACACGTAGGATATGATTATGGTGTAATTATATCAATTGGCGATATGATAATGGGGGTTCGAGTGGAACCAAGAATGAAGTAAATACATATATGGAAATAAGTCTAATAAGGAAGGAAACATGGTGTCTCATGATTTGAAATATGCCATATGAAGCACTTAGGCATTTGCCTTTGCCTTTCATTAGGTGCATTAAAAATGTACATGTGAGTTGCATTTGACATGAGTTTGAAGGGAATTACATGTGCATGTGAATTTACTTGTAATGGGAATTGCATTTGAATTTGGAGTTCATTTCATGTACATGTTATTTAACATGTAATTATCCCTAAATGGCATGATAGCAAGTGAATTAAGGGACTAATGATCTATATCAAGTGGATAAGGGAGGTGTAATCACATAACACACCATTTTACACCTACAAATCTCTACCAAGCTCCTCTCCATCTCTTTCAACTTCCTTGTGGTTTGAGCTTGAGAGTCACTTGTAAAGTGAGCTAGGAAGGTGTGTGAAGTGGAATTGTACCATCTTGGTAAGAAAATCATGGTTTTATACTTGTTTTTGTCATTGGTGTTGCTATATGAGAAATAGCATATGAAATGTTTATGTGGAGAATCATAACATGTGTATATGCTATGAATTGGATTCTTTAATGATAGAAACATGTTATTATGTTCCTAGAGATTGCAAGAAACAGGTTGACATGGTTTAAAATGAATTAGAGGAGAAGAACCATGAAGATAAGCTTGAAAACGCCATGCTCTCACTTTTCTGGGCATCGGCGATCGATCGGTGCGAGTGAGCGATCGATCGCCGATGACAGTAACATTTTAAGGCGGTGAAATTGGATGGCGATCGATCGGTGAAATTGTCGCGATCGATCGCGATGAACAGAGCAATGTGGCGATCGATCGCCAAGTTGTTGCGATCGATCGCGAGGGGGCAGAGAGTTTTGGCGATCGATCGGTGCTGATGGCGATCGATCGCCAGTGCTCAAATATTGAAAAAATAAAATATTTTTGTAGAATTTGATTTTAATGCCTATGATAACATGTTATATTGTTGGCATTGTTGTAGCATCATCTCAGGGGACAGGACAACGAGGCACTTAGCTATTGACAACTGCTTTATCTCGTTTGTGTCGCAGTACAGGTACGTGTTGACGTACGGAGTATAGATATTGTGTGATGATGTTATGAGATTGATATCATATGAATTGTCTTATGTTGTTATCATATGATTGGTAGTATCATATGCTTGTACATTCATGGATATCATATGTATGTGAGATATACGCCTGGTTTGGGTATATGCTCGGTTATGCATTTGAGATATATGCCTGGTTTGGATATATGCTCGGCTATGTGACATAGAGATATATGCCTGGTTTGGATATATGCTCGGTTATGTGACAGAGAGATATACGCCTGGTTTGGGTATATGCTCGGTTATGCTATATAGCGATATATGCCGGTTTTTGGATATATGCTATGACTATTATCATTTGAGGACGGTACTATGATATGTGCTGCTAATATGAAGATGTGAGGTGGTTCCACTGACATATTGAGCTGAATAGGCATATCATTTTAGTCTCGTGATAATAGGGTATGTGTTGAGACATGTCATGACATGGTGCATTGGTGGATGCATGAGACAGAACATTCACATTATGTTATATGATTTATTGTGCTTTATCATTGATATTGATATTGTGTTTTGATATTGCACTGAGATAGTTGTTATCTATACTCACGTTGTGAATGTTTCTGTAGGGACTCATAGACGTGGGGAGCGTGAGTCATGATTTTCGCTGCGAGGGGAACCACTGCCTAGGAGTTCTTTTGGATTAGGTTGCTTATGTACATGTCGTGTTTATGTAGAAAACATATTTAGTTGGTTTTTTGTACTCAGGATTTGGTACTGTAACAACTTATCTAGTATGAACTCTTAATCCGTGCATGGTATATTACTTAATTCAGACTCACATATGTATGTTAACTGGATACATAATGGATTAAATAAATCAGGCCCCACATGCACTTACCCCAAAAGGAAACTAAACATAAACACATACCAGAGAATAGTTCCGGGTAGTGCTGCACCATATGCCGCTCCGTCTCCCACGTAGCCTCCTCGACACCCTTGCGATCCCACTGAACCTTGATCATAGGTATCACTTTGTTCCGAAGTCTGCGGTCTGCTCGATCCAGAATTCTGACAGGCCGTTCCACATAAGACACATCGGACTCTAACTGAACTTCGGAAGGCTGTAAAACATGCGACGGATCCGGCTCATACTTCCGTAGCATCGATACATGAAACACATCATGTATACCAGATAAAGAAGGCGGCGAAGCCAGTCGGTAAGCTAAGGTGCCAATGCGCTGCAAAATCTCGTACGGTCCAACATACCTCGGAGACAGTTTCCCGTGCATCCCAAATCGCACAACGCCTCTGAAAGGCGAGATTTTCAAAAAGACCTTATCTCCCAACTGAAATTCCAACGGTCTCCGCCGTTTATTTGCATAAGCTGCCTGTCTGTCCTGGGCCGCTTTCATTTTCTGCCTTATCGTCTTTATCTTTTCTTCCATCTCCCGAATCAACTCCGGTCCTCCGACCGATTTGCGGTCCAAATCATCCCAACACAAGGGTGATCTACACCGTCTGCCATAAAGAGCTTCAAACGGAGCCATCTGAATACTCGCCTGGTAGCTATTGTTATAAGAAAACTCTACCAAAGGCACTGAATCCTGCCAGGAAGCATCGAACTCCAAAACAAAAGCTCTTAACATGTCCTCGAGCGTCTGAATAGTGTCTCGGTCTGGCCATCCGTCTGAGGATGATAAGCAGTGCTCAATCTGACTTCAGTTCCCAAGGCTGACTGAAGGCCTTCCCAGAAATGAGATGTGAATCGCGGATCTCGATCTGACACTATGGAAACGGGGATCCCATGCAATCTCACCACATCTCTAATCTACAACTGCGCCATCCTCAAAAAGGTGAAAGTCATGCTATAAGGGATAAAAAAAGCTACCTTGGTCAATCGGTCCACAATCACCCAAATAGCATCAAAGCCTGAAGCACTCCTCGGCAAATGAGTCACAAAGTCCATGGAAATGTGCTCCCACTTCCACTTCAATATCTCCAAGCTTCTCAACTCGCCGCCAGGTCTCTGTCTCTCTGCCTTAACCTGCTGGCAGATCAAACACCTCTTCACAAAAGCGACGACATCACTCTTCATTCTCTTCCACCAAAACTGACCACGCAGATCTTTATACATCTTTTTCCCGCCTGGGTGGATGCTCAGTCTGCTACTATGAGCTGGCTCCAAGATCCCTTTACGCAGCTCCGGCGTACTCGGAATCCACCCAACGGTTACCCAATCTCAAGGATCCGTCGTCGGCCACTCTGAACTTCGTTGGCTGACCAAGATGTACTAAAGATAACCACCTCTGAACCTCATCATCTGACCTCTGAGCTCTCCTGATGTCCTCATAGATATCTGGCTTAGCTAACAAGGTCGATACATACACAGGTGATGCATCAATGTCAAAATCATAGCCCAGATGGCAATAGGAGGTCATCATAGCCGACAAATGGATGACATCCTCAGCAGAACTCCTCACTTTCCGGCTCAAAGCGTCTGCTGTCAAATTAGCTTTCCCGGGATGGTACTCTATCTCGCAATCATAGTCCTTGAGTAGGTCCATCCACCTCCTCTGCCTCATGTTCAGCTCTGCCTGAGTGAATAAAAACTTGAGGCTCTTGTGATCCGTGTAAATGGTAAACGAAGTACCATACAAATAATGCCTCCAAATCTTCAGGGCGAAGATGATAGCCGCCAATTCCAAGTCATGAACTGGATATCTGGTCTCATGCGGCTTCAACTTCCTCGATGCATAAGCTACCACATGCTTATCTTGCATGAGAACACACCCAAGGCCCTGAAGTGATGCGTCAGTATACAGAACAAATCTGGAGTTCTCCGTAGGGATCACTAACACTGGCGCCGTCGTCAACCGGTGCTTTAACTCCTGGAAGCTCTCCTCACAAGCTTCCGACCAAAAGAAAGGCACTCCCTTCTGAGTCAACTGCGTCAGCGGCTTGGCAATCTTCGAAAAGCCCTCGACAAAGCGTCGATAATACCCGGCCAAACCAAGGAAGCTCCGAATCTCAGGCACAGAAGTGGGGGCAAGCCCACTCCATCATAGCCTCAATCTTCTTGGGATCTACAGATATCCCGCTGCTCGATATGACATGCCCCAGAAACACTACACTGCTCAGCCAAAATTCACACTTACTGAGCTTAGCATACAACTGATGCTCTCTTAGAATCTGAAGCACTGTCCTCAAGTGTTTCATATGCTCTTCCTCACTCCGGGAGTAGATAAGAATGTCGTCAATAAATACAATGACGAACTGATCAAGATACGGCTGAAACACCCTGTTCATCAGACTCATAAAGACTGTTGGAGCATTCGTCACGCCGAACGGCATCACTAGGAACTCATAATGTCCATATCGGGTCTGGAATGCTGTCTTCTGCACATCTTCCTCTCTAACTCGAATCTGATGATACCCGGATCTCAAATCAATCTTGCTATACACCCTGGTACCTTGCAACTGATCAAACAGATCGTCGATCCTTGGAAGAGGATACTTGTTCTTTACTGTGGCTTTGTTCAGTTGCCGGTAATCGATGCACAACCGCATCGAGCCATCCTTCTTCTTCACAAAGAGAACTGGTGCGCCCCATGGCGACACGCTCGGGCGTATATATCCCTTGTCCAGGAGATCCTGCAACTGTTCTTTCAACTCTCTCAACTCAGCCGGTGCCATCCTATAAGGTGCACGAGAGATAGCGGATGTCCCTGGAAACAACAAGATCCCAAACTCAACTTCCCTAGCCGGTGGAAATCCTGGGATCTCTTCTGGGAATATATCAGCAAACTCTGCTACCACTGACACATCCTCAACTCTTAGTTCTTTACTCTTCCCAGACGTGTCCACGGCATAAATGAGATAACCCGTGTGGCCACGTTCCAACAACTGAGTCATCTTGATCGCTGAAATCAACGGAATCTTCGCACGAGAACCGTTGCCATAGAAGGTCCACTGACTGCCCAACTCAGGTCTGAACTTCACTGTCCTCTGTCGGCAATCTACCACTGCCTGATATCTGTTCAGAACATCAATACCCAAGATGCAGTCGAAGTCTGACATGCCCAACACAATCAAGTCTGACCTCAATTCGTTGCCCTCAAAATAAATGAGGCAGTCTGCCAAAAACTGATCAGCAACGACATTTCTTCCAGTGGGTGTCGAGACTAAAAGAGGCGTGGGTAAAGAAGACGTGCGCATATGGTGTCTTTCCACAAAACCCACCGATACGAAAGAGTGGGAGGCACCTGAATCGATCAAAATAAAAGCAGGGTACGTAAATAAATGACACGTACCGGCAATCACCTCCTCTGGGGCTGCCTGGGCCTGCTCCCTGGTCAGTGCATACACCTATCCCTGGGGCGGTCCTACTGTCTGACCTCCCGGTGGTCGAGGCCCAAACTGCTGCCTCTTGTGTACAGTCCTGTCGTCAAACCTCGGCCTGTTGCCCTGAAACTCTGACTGTCCTCCCCGGGTGGGGCAATACCGAGCGATGTGGCCCATCTTGCCACAGATATAACAGGCAGGACACTTGTTTGAAGAATGTGTCCCTCCACAATTGTCACATCTAGGCTCTCCCGGCCTATTCCCTTGTGAAGACCCTCGATTGGCCGACCAATTGCCCTTCTTGTTATCCTGTTTCTGACCAAAGTACTTCTTTCCACCAAAACGCGAAGATGAAGAGGCACCACGGGGTTTAAATGGCTCTCCCCGAGGCCTCAAGCTGTCATCAGTCTGCCTCTGTTGCGGTACTGGTAGTGGCATAGCACTAGGATAAGCTCCCACCCCAAGCTCGGCAAGTTCCGCCCTTGTGAGAGCATCATCAAAAGAAGTTGGGTTATTGGTGATAACCCGGTCATAGAGCTCCGGTCGCAACCCCTTCATAAAATTCCTCTCTTTGCGTGCCCATTGGTGGCAATGTGGGGAACGTACCTCAGCAACGAAGAGTACCATGTGGCATAGTCTGCCACTGTCATGTTCCCCTGCTTCAAACTTGTTAATTCATCCTCCTTTGTCTGTCTCGCCGCTGCGGAGAAATACCGGTTCAGAAACCTAGTCCTGAAGAGTGTCCAATCAATCACAGCACCCAGTGCTCTTAGCTCCATCACCGTGCTCCTCCACCACATGAGAGGTTTCTTTGCTAACTGAAACTCCGCCAGCCTCAGCCAAGCTGTAACAGCACAAGGAGCCGATACAAAGATCTGTTCAAGTCTTTCCAGCCACTCTTCAGCCTCTTCTCCGGACTCTGTCCCCTCAAACCGGGGCGGATGGTAAGACAGAAATTGCGTCAAACTGATCTCACCCGGTAGTAATAACTGAGCTACGGGTTCCATGCCTACGGCCGGTGGAGGTAGAGGGTTCACTTGTCCAACGCTTGCGTTCACACTACCAACATCTCCAACCTCCTCATTAGCAGCCATGCTGTAAAACAAATGTTAACAACAATTCCAAAGCAATATATATGTTATGTCGTTAGATAACAGGAATGAGAATAAGCACGTTAGTATAACAGGATATACATTAATATGCACCACATGCATAAACATGCTTCAAATGTAAGCACCTAGCCAATCATGCTAAGGCTACCCTTCACTCGTTCCCGGGTTCTCTAACCACTGCTCTGATACCACTAATGTAAGGACCATAATCCTTAAGTGCGGAATCAAGGCATAATAGAGCTAATATAAATGATCAGAGTGAGAAATAACGTGTTGAGTTTATGAGCTTAAGCATTACATGCCAAAAATAAGGACTACCAAAAATGGATTAATTACATTCCCCATCAAATGAATGCTATCAACTAGTTTTACACTACTCCTAGAGTAGACACTAGGCAACATAATCCTGTCCTTCATCTACCAAAGATGCTCTTCAAGCTCACTGTCTCAACCCGTCTAGCCCTTCTATCATTCCAAACGTGTACCTACAAGGACAACCCCCAAACATGAGCAATAATAATCATTCATATTCAACACAATATGAAGATAAAGCGTAAATGCATAATCATAATAAAACACTTCCTGTTTTCCCCATGCATTTCAAACGCTTCCCGCTTGGTTGTCCCTGTACCATTACTCATGAGTATAATCAATAGATTATTTTTAATGGTCTAAACATGTCATGACATATACCAGCTCATCAATACCAAATACTGATCACCAATCCCTAGTCTGTCCATCACAATGTATTTTAATGCCCCTCGCTTATTTACATATAGGCGGCATAGGATAACCTCGCTTCAATGGACATGCGGGACTCCCACCCCTCGCCTCTCATTGAGTGGCAAATACCCTTTCCTCGCCCTATATGATAACCACGCTCAAATGTGACATGCGGCGCTCCCACCCCTCGCTTCACATTTAGCGGAACCAAAACAAATAGCGGCAAGCATTAAAATCATCAAGGGATGACCACGACTCATGGGATGTGCACCAATAATCATATGCATCTATAAACATCATGCATAACATGTATTTGCATCCACAATGCAATACCACATATATACTCGCATCCACAATGCATAAACAATGAGTATATAAGATACATGTACCGTTGGGTGCCCGTACGTCCACTACGTACCTTTCCAAAAGTGGATTTGATCTGGCTTCAGTTCCTTGGTTGCGTTGCTACCTGGGATGGTTCTACACAATCACACAACCCCATATTAGAAGCCAAATAATAGCCAAATACCAAAAATTTGACAAAAGAAACCATTTTCCAAAAATCCACTGGCGGCGATCGATCGCTTCCCTCAGGCGATCGGTCGCCTCGAAATTTTCACTGCGGCGATCGGTCGCCTCAAACATGGCAGGCGATCGGTCGCCTCGAAATTTTCACTACGGCGATCGGTCGCCTCAAACATGGCGATCGATCGCCATTCCTTTGATTTGGCTACTGCCTCTCGGCGATCGGTCGCCCCATTTTAGGCGATCGATCACCTAACCCGCAAAAAGTCTACTGCCTCTTGGCGATCGGTCGCCTCATTTTAGGCGATCGATCGCCTCGCACAGAGGCGCGATTTTCTGCCATTTTTGCTCCAAAATCTCATCCAATCCATCCCAACACTTATACAATCAAACAACAACAAAAAATGACAACTTAAACCACCAAAATATACTTCAAAACAAGTATAAATCTAACCATTAACCAAACCCACAACAACCCAACATAAACCCATTTTAAAACCCTTCAAAACCAACCCAAACTTAAACAAAACCTTACAAAATTAACCATGAGGTATCCATACCTCTTGGGGACCTCTAATCACCCAACAATCTCCACAAATCAAGATTTTTGAAAGGTTTCTCTTCACCCCAAAGCTCAAGAACGAAAATGGAAGGGAAAGGGTTTGTTGGAAGTTGATTTTGGTAAAGTAAAAATGATTTAGTAAAGGTGGGGGGTATTGGGTATAAGGTTGGGTTAATTAAAAATGCAATCCACAATCCATGGTGTATAAAACACCCCAACATGATATTTTCCAAAGCATTAAACCGAAATGCACCAAAAATATCAATTAAATGCATGATTTCTTAATTAATTGCTAACCAAGGCAAATAAATCATGCTTCCAACAATAATTCCCAACATACCCAACATGCACCCTGAAATGCTATCCCGGGTCACTTTAACACATGACTAAGCATTTCCACATAATAATTCCAACACATAATTAATTACCACCATAATTAATCATAATTATCGCAATTAATGCCCAAATGCAATTAACCATTTTGGGGATATCACAATACACGCTCATTCATTGGCTGCTCTCATGTGAGTACGTCTTTACGTGTATATGGAATGTATAAATGGGCATGGTTTTCTCTTTTCATTATGGTTTGCATGCAATTAAATGCGGAATTGCTAAATGAACTGAGAGTATGTTAGTGTATTACTAGGGTGCATACTATGAAAGTGGCTTTGGTTGGGGAAGCTGAATATTATGGGGTTCTAATGCAAGAAATTTTATAGATGGCATACGATGTTATACTTGCATATGGTTTCCTTCCCATGATAATATGATTGTATGCACTAATGGCATGGATTAATATACTAATAACGGGTTAAGGGCACGGGGGTCCTTACACATGAACTCTGAGCTTCAGAAGCAACATGAGAAAATGGAGGCGTTCGATATGATCGAGCACTTAAAGCAACTCTACCAACAACAAGCTAGACAAGAGAGGTATGACGTCTCTAGAGTGTTATTCCAGTGCAGAATGGTAGAAGGAAGCCTTGTTGGAACTCATGTACTAAAGATGATTGGGTACATTGAGAATCTTGTGGCTGGGTTTTCCGTTGGACCAAGAGTTCGCCACTGACGTAATCTTGCTATCGTTTCCTGATAGCTACAGTCAATTTGTCTTGAATTACAATATGATTGAAATTGAAAAGACGCTACTGCAATTGCTTGGTATGTTGAGAACATATGAAGCAAATTCAAGGAAGTCTAAGCCTACTAATACTCTTATTGTGAATAAGAGCAAAGGAAAGACTAAAGCAAAAGGCTACAAGAAGTACAAGAAAGTCTTTGTTAAGTCTAAGCCTCATGCTTCTGCGCTCAAGCCAAAGGGAGGAGTGGCTAAGGAAGGGAACTGCTTCCATTGCGGTGAGACCGGTCATTGGAAGAGGAACTGCAAATTATATCTGGAAGATCTTAAGAAGACAAAGGGAAGTGTGACTTCCGCTTCGGGTATTTTTGTTATAGAAGTCAATTTATCTACTTCTTCATCATGGGTATTAGATACTGGATGTGGTTCACATTTGGGTTAATGTGCAGGATCTCAAAAGGAGTAGGTTGTTGGCGAAAGGCGAGGTTGATCTCCGAGTGGGAAATGGAGCAAGAGTTACTGCATTAGCTATTGGATATTATTCATTAAATTTACCTTCTGGTTTATTATTAGATTTAAAAGACTGTTATTTTGTGACATCTATTACTAGAAACATTATTTCAAATTTTTGTTTGGACAAGATTGGTTTTTCATCTATTATAAAGGACAAGTGTTGTTCCATTTATTTGAATGATATGTTTTATGCTAGTGCACAATTGATTAATGGTCTTTATGTATTAAATCTTGATATGCCTGTCTATAACATAAATACTAAAAGGATTAAGAATAATGATTCTAATCCAACTTATCTCTGGCATTGTCGCTTGGGCCATATAAACGAGAATCGCATATCAAAACTCCATAAGGATGGAGTATTGGATTCATTTGATTTTGAATCATATGAAACATGTGAATCTTGTTTAATGGGCAAGATGACTAAAGCTCCTTTCAAGGGACATGTTGAAAGGACAAATGATTTATTGAGTCTCATACATAGTGATGTATGTGGACCAATAAGCACACAAGCTAGATGTGGTTTTCAATACTTCGTTACTGATGACTTCAGTAGATATGGGTATGTGTACCTAATGAAACATAAACATGAAAAACTTTGAAAAGTTCAAGGATTTCAAGAATGAAGTACAAAACCATCTTGGCAAAAGTATCAAAACCCTCCGATCAGATCGAGGAGACGAATACCTAAGCCAAGAGTTTCATGACTATCTAAAGGAGTGTGGGATAGACCCACAACTCACTCCTCCGTATACTCCACAATGGAATGGCGTATCCGAAAGGAGGAATCGAACTTTGTTGGACATGGTTCGATCTATGATGAGTCATGCAGATCTTCCGACTTCCTTTTGGGGACATGCTTTAGAAACAGCGATATTTATACTGAACCGTGTTCCATCTAAATCAGTAGAAAAGACACCATATGAGATATGGATTAAGAAGCGTCCTAGTATGTCTTTTATGAAGATTTGGGGTTGTGAGGCTTACGTGAGACGTCATGCCTCCAATAAACTTGGACCCAAATCTGATAAGTGTTTATTTGTGGGGTATCCTAAGGAAACGAAAGGATACTATTTATATTATCCCACCGAGAACAAAGTAGTTGTTGCTCGGACTGGTGTCTTTCTTGAAAGAGAATTTATTTCGAGAAGAACTAGTGGGAGACAAATAGAACTTGGTGAAGTTCAACCACAAGAAAACAATGAACATGAGATTGAGATGGAAACAGAGCAGACACCACAAGCTGTTGTGGATGAATTGCCTGCTCAAGAGACACAAGCCCAGCGTAGGTCTGTAAGAGAACACCGTGAGCCACAGAGATATGGATTTCTTGTGACTCAACAAGGTGACTTACTATTTATTGATGAGGATGAACCGTCATCTTATCAAGAAGCTATAATGGGCACTGATTCTGAGAAATGGCAAGAAGCCATGAAATCTGAGATGGAATCCATGTATGCAAACCAAGTATGGACTTTGGTTGACCCGCCTGAAGGGGTAAGACCCATAGGGTGCAAATGGATTTTCAAGAAGAAGACCGATATGGATGGTAATGTACAAACCTTTAAAGGTCGACTGGTTGCAAAAGGTTTCAAACAAATTCATTGTATTGACTATGATGAAACTTTTTCGCCAGTTGCCATGGTTAAATCCATTAGGATCTTACTTGCAATAGCTGCATTTCATGACTATGAAATCTGGCAGATGGATGTCAAAACAGCTTTCCTTAATGGAAATTTACTTGAGGATGTGTACATGACACAACCTGAGGGTTGTGTCGATCCAAAGGATGCTGGAAAGATATGCAAGCTACAACGATCCATTTATGCATTGAAGCAAGCTTCTCGGAGTTGGAATCTTCATTTTGATGATGTAGTCAAAGAGTTTGGTTTCATCAAAAACGTAGATGAACCTTGTGTCTACAAGAAGGTCAGTGGGAGCATAATTGTGATATCCCCGAAATGATTGTGCTTTTAAACATTAATTATGTTATGAGGATTATGGTGTTAAATTATGGAGTTGATTTATTTATGTTGGGAAATGCATTTCAGGGTGTATGTGTTATATGTTGGGAATTTGGGTAATGGCATGATTATTTGGGGTGGGTGTTATTTGTTTTGGTGAAGCATGTTTAATTGGAAATTGAAGTATTTTATTGATTAAATACTAAGAAATATCATGTGAGGATATTTTAATACATCGTGCTAAATACCGGGACCAAAACATAACACATAACACCACCCACTACCCAACCACCCCCCTTGACCCATACCTTACCTGCTGATTGCTTTGACCATGCTCCCCACTTGGCTTCCCCCCACACTCAATCTCAATCATCCTTTCTCCCCAACTCCTTTCCCCCATTTTCGTCCAGCATCTGCTAAGAATATAGGAGGTGGAGATCTACCATTTTATTGCTTAGAACCTTGCCAAAAATTGGAGCAAAAGAGGGTGAGGAACCACAACCTGTTTTGGTTTAAGTTATGTTTGAATTCATGTTTTCATTTGGTGTAAATATGGCATGTAAGTGTAGGTTTGGATGAAACTTCGATTTAAGTTCATTCATGGTGTTTTTATGAAGTTCCTAGCATGTTTGTTTGAGCATGATTTACGTTTATGGTGGTATAATTGTTGGCTTGAAAGTTGGTGCTCGAAATTCTGGAAAATCAAATATGATACCCTGTTTCCAGAAAGCTTGGGTGAGTACTGATGTAGCTGGGTGATTTTGATGCATGTGGGTTTAAGTTTGGGTAGAACTTTGATTTGAATACATGCACGGTAGTACCTTGTAGCTCTTAGCATATTTGTTCCAGCATGTTGTCTTATATGCTAGATTGGATGGTATGAATATAGGTGTTGGAGAATTCTAGAAAATCGCGCATGAAACAGAGCGACCGATCGATCGCTGATGAACACTGATCGATCGGTAAAAGCCGTAGCATTTTTGTTAAATTCAAAGTTATCACCGATCGATCGGTGATCAGGACCGATCGATCGGTAGTGTCCTGATTTTGAAAAATGTGGAAATTGTTTAATTTTGGGTATTGGATTATAATGAGGCATCTAATATTGTGTTGTACACTTGTGTAGAGCCATCACAGGTAGCTACACAACGCAGGGGATAGAGTCCTGCAATATACCATATTTTGGAAAGGTACGTAAGCGACGTACGGGCAACCCAACGGTAACATGTATTTTATGTCTGTCCATTTGACACATGATAGATGCAAAGTTGTGCATTATGAGTATGATACATGTTGTTATGCATTGTTGTTGCATATGTATGTTGTGGAATAAATGGTGTGTATTCCACGAGTTAGGGTTATCACAGTAATGATTTTAATGCTTACCGCTTATACCGCTAAAAATGTGGAGCGGGAGGGGGGAGGCTCGCTTGCACATGGAGGCGAGGTTTACCATACGAAGCGAGGATAGAAATACCGCTTGTATGAAGAAGCGAGGGTGGGGAGTTCCGCTTGTTCTAAAGTTATGAAGCGAGGGGCATTAAAATACACTGATGATAACTGACTAAGGATTGAAGTAAAGATTTAAGAAGTAAAGATATGTCATGATTTATTTAAAGAAACCATAATATCATGTATTGATTTGATTATGAGTTATGGTATAGGGACAACAAAAATGGGCGTTTTAAATGCATTGGAATTCAGGAAGTATCTTATGCCTATGATTTATGCATTTATGCTTTATATTCATATTATGATTGATATGAACTATGATATGCTCATGTGTTGGGGTTGTCTTTGTAGGTGCTTTTGACGATGAGAACCAGGGTCGGGGTTGATACGCTGAGCTGTAAAGAGTGCTACAGGATTAGAAGAATAAAAATTCCTTTTTGTATAGTTTCTACAAAGTGTAGAGTAAATCTATAGTGTAGTACCCTTTTGTTAGGAATATGTATAATTCCTTTTGAACTTTTGGTACTGTAATCTCTTTAGCTCAGGATTATCAACACGACCTAATACTCTGATTTATGAATGATTAGTTCTCTTAATTGCACCTTAGTATCTTGTATGGATAACGGGGTCTTACAATCTTCCTAATATTGTATGTAGATGACATACTTCTAATTGGGAATGATATCCCTGCCTTACAATCTTTAAAGATTTGGCTAGGGAATTGTTTTTTCTATGAAAGACTTGGGTGAAGCCACCTATGTATTAGGTATCAAGATCTATAGAGATAGATCAAGAAGATTACTTGGCCTAAGTCAAAGTACATAAATAGACAAAGTGCTAAAACGGTTTAGCATGCAAGAATCTAAGAAAGGATTCGTGCCTACGACACATGGGATACATCTCTCGAAGGATTAGTGTCCTTCAACACCAGATGAGAGACAACTCATGAGTAAGATTCCATATGCGTCAGCTATTGGATCTATCATGTATGCCATGATATGTACGCGTCCCGATGTCTCGTATGCCCTGAGCATGACGAGCAGATATCAAGTTGATCCAGCTGAATGTCACTGGATTGCAGTCAGAAATATCCTGAAGTACTTGAGAAGAACTAAGGATACATTCTTGATTTATGGAGGTGAGGAAGAGCTCAATGTAATAGGTTACACTGATGCAAGCTTCCAAACCGACAAAGATTATTTCCGATCGCAATCAGGATATGTGTTTTGCCTAAATGGAGGTGCTGTAAGCTGGAAGAGTTCAAAGCAAGAGACAGTAGCCGATTCTACAACTAAAGCTGAATACATTGCTGCCTTAGATGCAGCAAAGGAAGTTGTTTGGATCAAGAAGTTCATTTCTGAACTTGGGGTGATGCCTAGCATACTAGATCCATTGAATTCTATTGTGACAATAATGGAGCCATCGCATTGGCTAAGGAACCTAGATCTCACCAAAGATCCAAGCACATACTTCGGCGCTTTCATTTCATTCGAGAAATCGTTGAAAAAGGAGATGTAAAAATATGCAAAGTACCAACTGATGATAATGTATCTGACCCACTGACGAAGCCACTATCACAGCAGAAGCACGATCGTCATACTAGATCTCTAGGCATTAAGTATATGTCTGATTGGTCTTAGTGCAAGTGGGAGATTTGTTGGGATGTACCCTAAGACAACTCATTAGATGATTGTTAATGAGATACAATGAAATATGATTTTGTTAATGGCAATTCATTATTATATATTATTCGTGTATCTGTGTAATATGAATTAATATATAAGTTAATGTCCTTAGAATAATATTGTATTGTTCTTAGAGATTGTCCCTAGTCAAGTATTATAATGAATCGGGATAATGATAATGCATTGAGACTAGTATGTTTTGATTGATGAATTGTTCATAGGTATGAGATATCAAATCAACACATAGGTGCATGTTAGAGAACGGTGTATTAGACAGACCCACCATGAGAATGCTACATGGATAGTTATATGAACGTCATAAGCAATTCTCATAGTGATAATAATGTATGTAATCCTTACGACTTGAGATCACCAGAGATCCCAGGAGTCATGTATCTTGATATTGTCAAACGTTACCTGTAACAAGGTAAACTATAAAGACAATCATTGGATACACCACGAATTATGTAGAGGGATGTTGAGTGATCAAGAAAGGATTTGTCCCTCCTATATAACAGGAGAAGTGTGTAGGGTCTTCCTACCTTAACATCATCTTAATACACAAATTTATGGACTAAGCAAGCATTAATAACGTCTTAGGGTTCCGATTGTAGCTTTGAGCTAAAAAGATTTCAGGCCAACAATAAAATTTCAACCTTAATTAATTACATTCTCAATATGAATGTTAAAACGATAGAATTATACTACTACTAGAGTAGAGACTATCCAGAAATCCCGAATCCTAACATCTTTCATGCTCCTCATAGCTCACTGCCTCAACCCGGCCCTTAGTCCTTTAGTCCAAAAGTGTACCTACAGGAACAACCCATCATGAGCATGTATATCGTTACTTAACATCATAAGGCAATGGCATATAAATAAATTCATGAAGATAATTGGTAACATATACTTCCTGGTTAATTGCATTAACCCTCTTTGGTTGTCCCTGTTTCATAGCCATGCATATAATCATTAATTCTTGACATGAATGATTAAAATCATCATCTTATAATATCACCGTCATATAAGCATCATCATTTTATAAATATCATCATCTTATAGCATCATCATCTTATAACATCATCATCTTACATCATCATCTTATAACACCATCATCATATAACATCATCATCATTTAAGCATCATAACAAAATACAACAATAAATGTACGAAGTCTTGGTTAAGTAACTTGCTGGTTATTCGTTAACTTCTTCTAGTTAACCCTGATTTACCTTCGTGCATATGGGCATCTTACCCCGTGGTATCTTACCACACAATAACATCGTATGGCATCTTATCATATGGGCATCTTACCCCGTGGCATCTTACCACATGATAACATCGTATGACATCTTACCATATGGGCATCTTACCCCGTGGCATCTTACCACATTATGACATTGTATGGCATCTTACCATATGGGCATCTTACCCCGTGGTATCTTACCACACAATAACATCGTATGGCATCTTACCATATGGGCATCTTACCCCGTGGCATCTTACCACATGATAACATCGTATGGCATCTTACCATATGGGCATCTTACCCCGTGGCATCTTACCACATTATGACATTGTATGGCATCTTACCATATGGGCATCTTACCCCGTGGCATCTTACCACATTATGACATTGTATGGCATCTTACCATATGGGCATCTTACCCTTTTTTTAAACATCGTATATCATCATTGTAAATTTACTTATCACAATCATCGTCATAAACATCATCATCATATACATTATCATCATAAACTTACTTATCATAATCATCATCGTAAACATCATTATCATAAACATCATTATCATAATCATCATCGTAAGCATCATCATCATAAACATCATCATCATAATCATCATCGTAAGCATCATCATCATAAACATCATCATCATAATCATCATCGTAAGCATCATCATCATAAATACTCATGAAATTAATGCATGGTCAGAGTTAGGAGTGCGTTACCGTCCGATGCCCGTACGCTTCTTACGTACCTTAATTCCAAAAGTGGAGGAATTGAAGAACTCTATCTTCTCGATGTTGTTGGCACCTGGGATGGTTCCACATAACCATACAAATCGATATTAGAAGCTAAACAATAGCCAAATACCAAAAATTCAGCAAAAGTCATCATTTTCCAACTTTTACACAGTGGCGATCGATCGCTACTTGAGGCGATCGATCGCCTCGCTCTTTTGTCTTGCGGCGATCGATCGCTTAATTTTAGGCGATCGATCGCCTAACACGTGAAATGGCTACTGCCTCTCGACGATCGGTCGCCTCATTTTAGGCGATCGATCGCCTCCCTTGCGAAATGGTACTGCCCTATGGCGATCGGTCGCCTCTTTTCAGGCGATCGATCGCCTCGCACAGAGTCGCGGTTTTTCACCATTTTTGTACATTTTTCAAGTTCAATCTCATACCATTCAAACCCAAACTTTCCAATCACACTAACATCATCATAACTTGTTAAAACCCACATAAAAAACTTCCAAAAATCATACCCCAACAACATACAACACATACCCCAAATAAACCCACATAAATCACTTCAAAATCATCCCATTTCAAATCCAAAATTCATAAAAACTTTAGGAAGGGTTCCATACCTCTTGAAGACTCCAAATCTTAACAAAGATCACACAAACACAAGTTTTGTGGAGTTTCCTCCTTCCTCCTTTGAGGGATTTCGAAAATGGGGTGAGGTTAGGGCTTTGGGAGAGAATTGGGGGTTTTTGAGTGGTGGGGAAGAAGTTAAGGGAAAATGGGATAAAAGGGGAATATAGTAAAATTGTACCCCAAATTAACATGATGTATAAAATACCCCAACATGGTATTTTAAAAGCATTTTACAAAAATGCACCGAACTTCATTAAATTCATACTTTCCTCATAATTAACGATCAACACAATTAAATCATGTTAACACCCCATTTTCTATCATGCATAACATGCACCTTGAAACGTAACCCCCGGGTCATGCCTATCATGTGACTAAGCATTTCATCATGATAATTAATTTCAACACGTAAATCAATTATCCACATAATTAATCATATAAACATAATTAATGCCTTAATTGCAATTAATCATTTCGGGGCGTCACATTACTCCCCTACTTATAAGATTTCGTCCTCGAAATCGCATGCACTTACCCAAAATGAAACTAAACATAAATCATACCAGAAAATAGTTCCGGGTAATGCTGCATCATGTGCTGTTCCGTCTCCCACGTAGCCTCATCGACACCCCGACGATCCCACTGAACTTTGACCATCGGTATAACTTGACTTCGTAATATGCGATCCTCACGATCCAGAATTCTGACCGGTGGTTCAACGTAGGATACCCCTGAGTCCAACTGCACTTCAGTAGACTGTAATACATGAGACGGGTCTGGCTCATACTTCCGTAACATAGAGGCATGGAAAACATCATACATCCTAGATAAAGATGGCGGTAGAGCCAAACAGTAAGCCAAAGTACTGGTACGCTGCAATACTTCATATGGCCCAACATACCTCGGGGATAACTTTCCCGCATACCAAAACGAACTACACCTCTGGAGGGTGAGATTTTCAAGAAGACCCTGTCTTCTACTTGGAATTCTAGCGGTCATCGCCGCTTGTTGGCATAGGCTGCTTGCCTATCCTGGGTCACCTTCATCCTTTGGCGTATCAACTTAATCTTGTCTTACATATCCTTAATCATATCCGGTCATCCGACCGCTTTACTAGTCAAGTCCTCCCAATACAGCGGTGACCTACATCGTCGTCCGTAAAGAGCTTCAAAAGGGGCCATTTGAATGCTCGTCTGATAGTTGTTATTATAGGAGGACTCCATCATTGGTACTGAATCTTGCCACGGAGTATCAAACTCTAAAACATATGCCCTCAACATGTCCTCGAGCGTCTGAAGGGTACGCTCTGTCTGCCCGTCTGACTGAGGGTGATAGGCCGTACTCAGTCTCACCTCGGTGCCTAAAGCCGTCTGGAGACCCTCCCCGAAATGTGAAATAAACTGTGGGTCTCTGTCAGACACAATCGAGACTGGAACTCTATGCAACCTCACTACATCCCGTACATGTAATTGGCCATCCTTAGGTATGTGAAAGACACATGACAAAGGATGAAGTGAGCTACTTCGTCAGCCTATCCACGATCACCAGATCATATCGAATCCAGAGGCCGCTCTTGGCAAGTGGGTTACAAGGTCCATAAATACATGCTCCCACTTCCATTGGGGGGTACTTCCGAGCTCTTCAGCTCGTCATAAGGCCTCTGCCTTTCTGCCTTTACCTGCTGGCAGATCAAACATCTTTTGACAAGGCCATAACATCACGCTTCATACGTCTCCACCAGAATTAACCACCTAAGTCCTTGTACATCTTCCTTCCTCCTGGGTGGATAGTGAACCGACTACTGTGGCTCGCTCCAACATTCCCTTACGCAACTCTAGTGTATCTGGGACTACCCATCGGTGGCCCAATCTCAATGAATCATCTTCTGCCACTCTGAACTTTGATGGCCGTCCTTGAAGTACTATAGATGACCATCCTTGAACCTCATCATCCGACCTCTGGCTTTCCTGATAACCTCAAATATGTCTGGCTCGGCCAACAAGATCGACACTCGCACCGGCGATGTGTCCACATCAATATCATAGCCCGGACGGCAATAAGAAGTCATCATCACTGATAAACACAGTCCTCAGCAGTACTTTTCACTTCCGACTTAAGGTGCCTGTTATTAAGTTGCTTTACCAGGATGGTACTCAATCTTACAGTCAAAATCCTTGAGTAAGTCCATTCATCTTCTTTGTGAACAAAAATTCAGGCTCTTATGGTCCGTGATGGTAAACGACGTACCATCCAAGTAATGCCTCAAAATTCCAAGGCAAACATAATGGCTGCCAGCTCCAAATCGTGGACTGGGTACCTAGCCTCATGTGGTTTCAACCGCCTCGATGCATAAGCCAGCACAAGCTTATCTCGCATCAACACATAGCCCAAACCTTGAAGTGATGTATTCGTGTACAAGGCAACCTCTTGTCTTCAGAACGAATCACCAACCCTGGCACTGTCGTCAGACGACGCTTCAATCCTTGGAAGCTTTTCTCACAAGCTTCGGACCAAAAGAATGGGACTCCTTCCTGAGTCAACCGCGCCAGCGGCTTAGCGATCTTGATATAACATGATCCAAGAATACTACACTGCTCGACCAGAACTCGTACTTACTGAGCTTTGCATACAACTGATGATCCCTAAGGATCTGGAGTACTGTTCTCAAGTGCTTTACATGTTCCTCTTCAGTTCGAGAGTAAATAAGTACATCGTCAATGGAAACTATGATGAACTGATCCAAACATGGTTGGATCACCCTGTTCATCAGGCTCATAAAATAGTTGGGGCATCCGTCACCCCAAAGGGCATGACTAAGAATCCGTAGTGCCCACATAAGGTCCTGGAAGCTGTCTTCTGTACATCGTCCTCTCAAACTCGAATCTGATGATCCCCGATATCAGATCGATCTTACTGTAGAGCCTCGTACTCTGCAGCTGATCAAACAAATCGTCGATCCCCGGATGCGGATACTTATTCTTCACTATGGCTTTGTTCAGTTGTCTGAAATCGGTGCACAACCGCAACGAACCATCTTTCTTTTCGACAAATAGGACTGGTGCATCCCAAGGCGATATGCTAGGGTGTATATAGTCCTTGCCAAGGAGCTCTTGCAACTGAACCTGTAATTCCCTTAACTCCGCTGGTGCCATCCTATACGGGCACGAGAAATGGTAGGCGTCCCTGGTAGTAACTTAATCCCAAACTCGACCTCTCTCGTCGGGGGAAATCCGGGAATCTCTTCCGGAAATGCATCAGGAAACACCGCCACTACGGGCACATCCTCAACCTTTAACTCTTTCCTCTTTCAGTAATAACCACAGTATAGTTGAAATATCCTTTGTGGTCTCGTTCCAATAACTGTGCCATCTTGACAACAGATATTAACGGAATCCTTGAACGGAAATCATCCCCATAGAATGTCCATCGGACTCCCATATCAGACCTGAATCGGACAGCCCTTGTCTGCAGTCCACAACTGCCTGATACCTGTTCAGAACATCAATGCCTACAAACTGACATCCCCAGAACAATCAAGTCTGTCCTCAGTTCGTTATCCTCAAAATAAATGAGGCCGTCTTAACCAATCTGATCAGTTATCAAACTCCTTCCAGCGGGGGTCGAGACTACAAGAGGCGTGGGCGACGGAGAAGCACATATGTGGTGCCTTTCCACAAAACTTGTTGACATTTGCTGTCATACTGCAACACAAGGGTTAACAACAAGATCCAAAAGCAGTTCACATAATACATCGTTAGAGAAGCGAAACATGTTGGTACCACATCATATACTTCATATGCAACTTATGCACAAAACATGTTTAAAAGTAAGCACCTAGCCAACTTATTGTTAAGGCTACCCTTCACTCATTCCCGGGTTATCTAACTTGGCTCTGATACCACTAATGTAGGGTCTTCCTACCTTAACATCATCTTAATACACAAATTTATGGACTAAGCAAGCATTAATAACGTCTTAGGGTTCCGATTGTAGCTTTGAGCTAAAAAGATTTCAGGCCAACAATAAAATTTCAACCTTAATTATTACATTCTCAATATGAATGTTAAAACGATAGAATTATACTACTACTAGAGTAGAGACTATCCAGAAATCCCGAATCCTAACATCTTTCATGCTCCTCATAGCTCACTGCCTCAACCCGGCCCTTAGTCCTTTAGTCCAAAAGTGTACCTACAGGAACACCCCATCATGAGCATGTATATCGTTACTTAACATCATAAGGCAATGGCATATAAATAAATGCATGAAGATAATTGGTAACATATACTTCCTAGTTAATTGCATTAACCCTCTTTGGTTGTCCCTGTTTCATAGCTATGCATATAATCATTAATTCTTGACATGAATGATTAAAATCATCATCTTATAATATCATCGTCATATAAGCATCATCATTTTATAAATATCATCATCTTATAGCATCATCATCTTATAACATCATCATCTTATAACATCATCATCTTATAACATCATCATCTTACATCATCATCTTATAACACCATCATCATATAACATCATCATCATTTAAGCATCATAACAAAATACAACAATAAATGTACGAAGTCTTGGTTAAGTAACTTGCTGGTTATTCATTAACTTCTTCTAGTTAACCCTGATTTACCTTCGTGCATATGGGCATCTTACCCCGTGGTATCTTACCACACAATAACATCGTATGGCATCTTACCATATGGGCATCTTACCCCGTGGCATCTTACCACATGATAACATCGTATGGCATCTTACCATATGGGCATCTTACCCCGTGGCATCTTACCACATTATGACATTGTATGGCATCTTACCATATGGGCATCTTACCCCGTGGTATCTTACCACACAATAACATCGTATGGCATCTTACCATATGGGCATCTTACCCCGTGGCATCTTACCACATGATAACATCGTATGGCATCTTACCATATGGGCATCTTACCCCGTGGCATCTTACCACATTATGACATTGTATGGCATCTTACCAAATGGGCATCTTACCCCGTGGCATCTTACCACATTATGACATTGTATGGCATCTTACCATATGGGCATCTTACCCTTTTTTTAAACATCGTATATCATTATTGTAAATTTACTTATCACAATCATCGTCATAAACATCATCATCATATACATCATCATCATAAACTTACTTATCATAATCATCATCGTAAACATCATTATCATAAACATCATTTTCATAATCATCATCGTAAGCATCATCATCATAAACATCATCATCATAATCATCATCGTAAGCATCATCATCATATACATCATCATCATAATCATCATCGTAAGCATCATCATCATAAATACTCATGAAATTAATGCATGGTCAGAGTTACGAGTGCGTTACCGTCCGATGCCCGTACGCTTCTTACGTACCTTAATTCCAAAAGTGGAGGAATTGAAGAACTCTATCTTCTCGATGTTGTTGGCACCTGGGATGGTTCCACATAACCATACAAATCGATATTAGAAGCTAAACAATAGCCAAATACCAAAAATTCAGCAAAAGTCATCATTTTCCAACTTTTACACAGTGGCGATCGATCGCTACTTGAGGCGATCTATCGCTTCACTCTTTTGTCTTGCGGCGATCGATCGCTTAATTTTAGGCGATCGATCGCCTAACACGTGAAATGGCTACTGCCTCTCGGCGATCGGTCGCCTCATTTTAGGCGATCGATCGCCTCCCTTGCGAAAATGGTACTGCCCTATGGCGATCGGTCGCCTCTTTTCAGGCGATCGATCGCCTCGCACAGAGTCGCGGTTTTTCACCATTTTTGTACATTTTCCAAGTTCAATCTCATACCATTCAAACCCAAACTTTCCAATCACACTAACATCATCATAACTTGTTAAAACCCACATAAAACACTTCCAAAAATCATACCCCAACAACATACAACACATACCCCAAACAAACCCACATAAATCACTTCAAAATCATCCCATTTCAAATCCAAACTTCATAAAAACTTTAGGAAGGGTTCCATACCTCTTGAAGACTCCAAATCTTAACAAAGATCACACAAACACAAGTTTTGTGGAGTTTCCTCCTTCCTCCTTTGAGGGATTTCGAAAATGGGGTGAGGTTAGGGCTTTGGGAGAGAATTGGGGGTTTTTGAGTGGTGGGGAAGAAGTTAAGGGAAAATGGGATAAAAGGGGAATATAGTGGGGTTATTAAAATTGTACCCCAAATTAACATGATGTATAAAATACCCCAACATGGTATTTTAAAAGCATTTTACAAAAATGCACCGAACTTCATTAAATTCATACTTTCCTCATAATTAACGATCAACACAATTAAATCATGTTAACACCCCATTTTCTATCATGCATAACACGCACCTTGAAACGTAACCCCCGGGTCATGCCTATCATGTGACTAAGCATTTCATCATGATAATTAATTTCAACACGTAAATCAATTATCCACATAATTAATCATATAAACATAATTAATGCCTTAATTGCAATTAATCATTTCGGGGCGTCACAAAGTGTTTGGGCCCTTGATCAAGTAAGACTAAAATGCATGGCTGTTCTCGAATGAGTCGATATGTGATATCGAGATTATTCGGTTATTCTAGTTCTACTTGGGGATCAAGAAATAAAAGATTGAATATATGAGTATGACTATTCCATGACTCATGTTCAATCTAAACACATTGGACAAAGGGATTAAGTTACATGGTTAATATTATCACAGTACGTAGGGTATGTCCAGTCAATGACATTCTTGTAATTTGGGTAGCCTTGATGTGTTGCTAGATACCGCTCATTGCTTGTGACATAAAATTAGATTTTATGTCGCTGCCAACATTGCAAGATCCTATCGGGTCACACAAAAGATTAAATCGATAAAAGGGAGATATAATTCATTGGATGAATTAATTAATTAATTAAGAAGAGTCTTAATTATAAGTATTAGATGTATGGATTTAATTAATAGATTGTGTATGGGCCAATGAGGCTTTGAGAAAGCCTTTAATTAAATCTAACATATATATAATTTGATAACAAGGTTAATTAAGGATTAATCTAATCTTCATCAAACCTAATAGCCTAAAAGGAACTCTCGGCCGCCGCCTCACTTGCACCATACTCACCGCCGCCAACGTGAGATTGTGGTGGTTTTTGATCGGTCGTCGTTGATCGGTTTTGAACCGTGAGTTCAGTTTTGGTTTAAGAACGAGTCTAGCAACTTTTTCTTGAACACCCTTTCGATTTGATCGTGACTCGTGGACTTGCAACGAGGATTCTGCTACAAACACGCTACAAGGGTACGATTCTAAATCAATCTCGGTATGATTACTTTGTATATGTCCTTTGGTAGGAATCCAATTTTATTTTCCGCTGCATATTGTATGATGGATTCCTAACAACTTGGTATATATATAGTACCAAACTCAAAAATACCAATCCTTCCAAAAATACATAATGATTCATTAAATATCATCTGTTTTCAAAAAAATCATCTCTCCAACCTCAATTCCCATAACCAGCCCCTGTACAAAGTACTCCGGACCCCAAATTCCACCAAAAAACCAAATTCCAAGGTTATCACCACGATGAGAATGCGATCTCATCCCTTGGATCCAACGACTCCAAAAACAGGATTTAAAATCCCCGGGAGTCCCAAAACCGCAATTAATACACAATTGCCACAATTAAAATCCATTAATGATTACTACCACACCGGGATTAACACTAATAATTCACGGGTATCACAAAAATGGTGATCCATTTAGTCACATTCTATTAGGAAAACCATTCTTGAAAACCTCTAAGTCCATAATTGACGTCAATTGTGGAACTTACACTATGGAGTTTAATGGTGAGGTGGTGAAGTTCAATATCTATGAAACCATTCAAACTCATGAACACACTAGTTACACTATTGATAGCACTGAGTACATGGCACGGGATAATTTTGATAATGATGATTTGTGGGATATGGGAAAGGCTAGTAGTGACCTTGAAGACAAAGGAGGTTAGGACTCAAGTCTTGTGCTTAATTTTCATACTATTGTTGTCTTATCTACTCATGATAACTCTCTCTCTCTTTTCACTTACATGATGGTACCGTTGAAAAAATACACGCTCCAGATCGACCACAACAATCAACAAATGAAGGAGGAGGAACAAAGACCGATGATGGCCTCTCAAAGAAGAGTAAGGCGAACATACCAAAGTTTAAGGGAATCAAGAAGATATTGAGGTGGAAGAAGAAAGATCGAGCGACACTTCATAGCCTACCTTGATAGTGGACTGGCGTCGGGCCACCGACGTTAAACAGAGGCGTTGCTTGGGAGTCAACCCAGGGGAGTTAGTTTTCCCATCTCTTTTATAGCTTTCTTAGTTTTTATTTTTCTCTTTTCCTATATTTTTGCCTTACATTGGGGACAATGTAAGATTTAAGTATGGGGGAGGGATTAGTCATTTGTTATTGTTTTCCTATTATAAAAATACAAAAAAGTTGAAAATTTTGAAAATTTTGAGCGCATAGTTAGTAATAAATGCATGCTTAGAATCACTAGCCCATGATGAAACCTAATTAAGGACATAATGCTTTTGAACATAGGTAAATTGTCAACCTTGGAATACTTTGAACTCTAATGCAAATTGTGCTTTGACTTAGTAGGTGAATATATTGAGCACGTTATTGTTATGACTTGTGAAGTGTGCATAGCGTAGTGAAGATTATGTGAACTTTGTGATAGACTTAAGAAATCTCTAATACATGCTAGAACTTAACTATATGCTCTTTGAGGCGTATGTCTAGACAACTTGCGATCATGAAAGTGATATAGGCGATCTTTGATGCGTTTGAGCCTTTCAAGCCTACTATGTAAAGAAAAGCACCACTAGTACCATTTTTGACCTTTAATGTAACAGAATGGTTGTGTGCTAAGCATACTAAAGACACCATTCAATATTCTTTGACTAGCTTATCATCCTTCCCTAATAAGCCTAAATGTGATTTTAATCCACACCTTTGAATGGAGTATGATGTGTTTCATTCACATGCATTTAGATATTCATTGATCCATATGTTTGAGCTTCATTGTAAGAAGAGAAGTATATTGTGCATATCATCATACTCTCTTGCTTGATACACCATTCCCTTTCTTTCATAATCCAACATCTAGGTCAAGTTACAAGCCAATTAAGACCTACTTGATTCAAGTTTGCAAGTGGCTAAGATAGTGGAGAAGAGTGTGCAAGTGAGCTTATACTTGTGTTAGTGTATGACTTGAGCTATTGTGGCTTTGCATCTATTGGATCTATTAGTTTTACATGACACTTGTTTGTGACCACACACGCACGTTCACTGCTTTGTTGGGTATGAAATGTTTAGGGATTGAACTTGTTCCACTGTTAACCTTTCACCATCTTTCATCATTATGCATGTTATGGTTGTTGAGTCATTAAAGTGAGGACATGATAGTTTGTTATGACACTATGAGCCAACAAAAATATTGTAGTTCTGTCTGATTTACTCGAGGTCGAGCAAAGATTAAGTATGGGGGAATTTGATGTGACTAGGAATAGACACATCTATTGCACTTAATTGTATATGATTTGGTATATTTTAATGGATAATTCGATACGTTTGCTACTTAATCGTATGTTTGTGTAATTGTAGGTGAAATCGAAGAAATCGAGCTAACAAATGCGAATAAGGATCAAGAAATACTGTAAGGACCCCAAGCCCTTAACCCTTGATTAGTGTATTGACCACTATGTGTGGCACATGCTTTCAATAAAAAGTCAATCGTGAAGCTCAGATGATACTTTTTCATTGAATGGCAATCACAAAATTTTCTTTAATACTCAATGTTATAAGATCATCAGCCTAACAACAAATAGACTCATAAAGTTCGCCCAATACCATCCCCTTTTTGCCACTTTTCACATTGTGGACTTTTATAAAAATTTGGGCAGAGTCTCCCCATAAATAGAGCTATCCCGAAATAAAAGCACAACACATAACATAATTCCCGGCCAGGGAAAACATAATACTCATCAGAATGCAGCAATACCAAGTAAATTCCCAGCCAGGGAAGACACCACACATATGACGGCAAAAGTGGGTTTCAACACCCACACAATACACCAATGGCTCTCATATCATTTTGCAATTCTACCTCTAATTGCATGCAACATAAAATGAAAGAGAGAAAGGCTCATGCCTTTATATACAATCCATATACAAGTATAATCGTGCTCACATGCGAGCATCATGAATGTATATATAACCTCAGGTGTATATAAGTACTCTATACGATACCGTGCTCCATCAAGCCCTGGTACCACGATCCTGGGAGTACATCCAATCAACAGCTCGAGCTCAACTCCAAAGCCATCGATGTACCTGTTCACCTGCCCCAACAGAGACAGCCCCCAACGGGGTGAGCATACCAATACACAAAATCCCATAATCACAATAATGAAATTATAATTTACAACAAAAGTAAATACTAATGAATTTAAATGATACTCCCTGGATGGCAACGTCCTCATCCGGGATTCCGTGTACAGTCCCTGTTCTCACAATCATCAAACTCATTGTAAGGCCCCGATGCTAATTAATCCAGATTAACGATGATTAAGCAAACCCGGATAATTAAAAGTGCAAACATGGAATAAGGAATTTTGGACTACGATGAGTCGACCAACTAGTGGAACATGTTTAGTGCATGAGCATGTGCATGATCACATGACACTTGGAAAACGCATGCCATTATTTAATTTAACTCATGTTTAATACATGATTTTGGAGCTTTAATCTTGCAAGATAAGTGATGTATTGACACATGGACTCCACCATACATCAAATAAATTAAAAATCACAAAATTTGGCATAGAAGCCTACGCCTAAACCTTGCCCAATTCAGATTTTGGCTCAAATTTCCATCACCTTTCCTCTCTCTTCATTCCCAATGCTCCTCCTTCTCTCTTCTTAGCAATTTCGAAAATTGCAGCTCACTTCCTACCAAAATCCTCTTGAATTTGCAAGTGCATGTCACATGCAAAGATATATTTGAGTGCTACTCATCTTGAGGAACAAGATGCACCAAGAAATTTCAAGTTTGGAGAAAGGACATGCAAGATTTTCAAGTAGCAGCAGTTTTGGTGTAGGATTTTCGGTTTTGGCTTGGTTTTGTGGAAGATCAAGCTTCAAATATTGAAGATAAATGAAGGTATATCATCATCCTTGAGTTTTAATTACTTGCATGTAGGATTAAGGGTCGAAGTTTGATACTTGGACATGAGAAATGTAGTGAAAACTTGCTGTCAGAATGTTCTGCAGATTTCAGTATACTGTTGGTCTGGTATTTCGAATTTTGGGTCTAGTTAAGTTTCGAATTTGAAGATGACTCACCTGATAGCAGTTGTAGTGTTTTGTATTAGCTTTAATTGGCCACAAGAATCAGCTAATTTGGAGTTAATATGAAAACGTAATGGTCAGTTTACCAACATGTGTCAAATCTGGAAATCCACTGCATCCGAGTTTCATGCATTATGTACTTCGTATTTATGGGAATAAATGGCTACGAATATGAAGTTTTAGGCTCTAATACGTGTTGTAGTATTCGAGGTTATCTTGCATGTGGAATTGACCTCACTCAATTTGGAGCTCATATGAACGAATTATGCTAATTTTACCAGCAACTATACAATCTGGAAACAGGGGATATACGAGTTTTTTAGGCTGTACGTTTTTCAGTTAATGTACATGAAGATGAATTGTTTAGCTTAAAGCTCATAAGATATGTTTTGTTGTATGTTGGGTTATATTGCATTCGAAACTGGCCTTACATGATATGGAGTTTCCGTGTGTAAGATATGAACTTTTCCATAAAACCGCTCACTCTGTCAAAATAGAATATGAGTATTTTTAAAATCTGGCATACTTTGCTTTGCATGTGCCTCAAGATGAGTGAACTAGCTTATGTGATTCAAATATGAACTGTAGTACATTGAGTTTGCGTGATTTTACCACTGGACCCAAGTCTTTTGGACATCATATGAATTTATTATGATTTTTATACAAAAATGGGTCAGGCTAAAATTTGGTGAATTGTCCTGTTTTTCTAGCAGATTGTTCTTGGCCATTTTACCTAGGCTAAATAAACGAATTTGAAGATGAGTTGAACTGATGAAATGTTCATTTTTGAGTTATCTTTGAAAATAAATTGGACCCATGTGATTTTATTAAGTATCGGACAAGTTATGAGCCGATCTCTACGGTTGCGCAGGCTGAAATTTAGAGAATTGGTTTTGGGTCTAAGTTTGAGTTTTATTTGATATTTTTAAGGCTAGTATGTGACATTATGTTGTATTTGGAACTGTTATGGCCAGGTTTATTAATCCTGAGATTGAGTCGAGGATCACTTGGTAATTAGCTAACGGTTTGAGGTACGTAGAAAACGGGTTTTATCACAATGTCTGGCAAAGACATGTGATGTTCCCGGGTATGATTTACTTGTCATTACTTGCTCCTTATGTGACTATGTGATAAGTTGATCTGCAGTATATGAATTACATGGTACATTGACTGCATGATATATGATGACATGAGATTTGAGATGCATCACATGAGGTTATGATATTGCATGATGCATTGACACGCATGGACATTGAGCATGTCATGTTGAGCCTATTGATTCGTTCTTGGTACCTATATCTTTTCTTGGCATGAGTGATGCGTGTCTGGGGATGATCGGGCAGCCGTGGGCTCGGCAGGAGAGAGAGTGAGCTGAGTGATGCCGGAGCGACGAGCGTGCCGACGTCGCCCAGACACGAGGATGATGGACCGTCGATGGCTCGACTGAGAGATAGATCGGAGCGCGGAGCGTGTCACATCCTGCTCGAGCACTGATGAGTGATTGTTGATCTTCCTTTGGACCCTTGAGACAGGGATATGCGAGATTTGATACCCTTCATATGCATTTGCATTCATGCACGGCATGCATCGCATGTTATTTGTCATACACTGTGATTTTATCTGTTTCTCGTACTGGGGTTCTGACCCCCTTCGCGGGGGGGCTGTCATGTCTTTGTTGGATGGAAATGACAGGTATTGCAGGTGGACGTACTGTGGATGCTCGAGACGAAGCATCGATAAATACCAGAGCTCCTTGAGAGCGAGCTCAGGTATATGATTTATGTTTTGAGTCCCAGTAGTTGTTTAGTATTTTTACTTATGTTTTAAATTACCGGGGTATGCCCCGAGTATCTGTATTTTTAAGTATTACTTTACTAAGAAATTATATGTAATGCTTATGCGATGAATATCATGTTAGATGTAAAAACTGGAAATACATATTTTCACTATTCGGAAATGTTTTAGAAACAAACTGCGAAAAATTTTGAGGGTAACTTTGATAAAGTTTTTAACTTAATCTTCCGCTGTTTACGTTAATACAACAATCGTGTGTTAATTAAACCTCTGATTAGGATCAGGCCCTCACAGTTGGTATCAGAGCATAATCTGGGATATGCTCGAACTAGAGTTAGGACACTGAGTATAGACACAAATGAATTGTTTGTGCATGTGTCTGACTATCTGATTTATATGGTCTTGCCTGCTATGTTTACATGTTCGATAATGAGATTTCATGCATGTACTGGATTAGAAAGCAGGAATATGAGATGTCATATCACTGAAGATTTTAATATGCTGAGTTGCATATAATCTAGAGAATTTGAGAATTTTTCTGTTAGCACTGATAGTTGCTGATAGGATGATGATGTAGAATGAATGATGATAACATCTATGACTTGAGATGTATGAATTATGTTGGACAGTTAGTGTTTGGACAGGTAGCTGTGATATAGACTTTAAGAGCTACTATCGAATCTGTAGACACTATAAACTGTTAATTGCACTATAATTTAGTGATAATGTGTCCGTTATTGGAAATTGTATTTATCACTTTGAGATTAATCCTTATGATTAGTGGATGTCACTAGAATTATTTAAAACACTTTTTTCGATTGACATCGGGAATTTAAGTCTGAAATACCAAGGTTATACGTATTACGTCAAAACCTATATATGCCAAGTGAGAATATTAGAACTTGAGGATATTGAAATTAGCGATTTTTTTTCAATTGAAGGATCGAGTATAGTTGTTGTGAGAAACAACGAGAATTGGTTTGAATGAGGACTTGTTAAGGGGACTGTCATGATTTAGTTCCAGTTTTTGTGTCCGAACTATGAATAAAAACTTCACTATGAACTCTTTTAGAAGAGACTATCTAGAGTAATGGTATTGATGACATGGAAAATGATAATTGATTATCGTGGACTTGAGAAATGGAAATATCTGCTTAATCTCAATAGCTATTCACTAGTGAAGAGATTAGATTTTGACTAAGGAATAAGACACCAAGGTGGTGCGAAGTAATTAGAACTGGATTAAAGATTAATGAAGTGACTATCATTGGGATAATCCAAGTAATCCTGGAAAAGTTTCAGAAGTATCACTCAAATTTATCCAGCTCTAGTAGTTCTAGAGGTACTATGAGATTGTAGAATACCAAATCTTTTGAGGTCACTGTGGATGTAAATATCTACTGATCCATTTGAAAGAAAAATAAGAACTAATATTGATTGTGGCCAGTCAGAGCATGTATGTTACTTACTCGGGAATAGATGCAACCATAACAACAAATACTCTGAGCTAGAGGTAGATATCATGGTGGTTATTCTTTACGACCACTCAGTTTCAGCAGCAGTTAATTACCTGTAGACCAGAGAGTATACCTTGACAATGGGATTGAGATGTCTCCAGGATATATAACCATTTCGATTTTGGCAATGATAGAGATGCTAGTGATCACAGATACATGTGGTGTATTGGCGGCACGAGTTTGATTTGAGATAAAATCATTGGTTTCATATATTGCATCAAATGTGCATTGATAATGATGATTGGGAAAATACACCACCAGTGATAATTATACTATCCACACTTGCAACAATGAACTGTAGATTACAGTTTGTTGATAGTGTTGTGGATTTGGATTAAATGATGTTGTCGAAATATGGTTTTGATTGTATCAAGGGCATGTATACTCTGATAAATTTTGAAGATATCGTAAGTTGATTTCAGGGTATAATGAATTTTTAACCGTCTTGTGGATACAAATGAAATGTTTACTGTTAGGATCGGGGTAGTGTTTAGAAGGGGGGGGTTGAATAAACACTAGATATAATTTAGATTTCTTTTCTGGTTAACTGTAAACTGTTAAGTGTTACAGTTGCTTCTCAATAACAGGCAAGTCAGTAGACACTTATTATAGTGCGGAAGACGTCTACAAAACTTGTGAGGAATAAAGCTGAAGTAATAAAGCAATAAACGAATAACACGAGAGTTGTTTCTGGAAGTTCGAAGCACAACGCTTCTACGTCTCCCCTTCTTCCTTTGCAGGAAGGATTCACTAGAAGACTTGGTTTACACTTTACAGTATACAACCTCCTTAGGCACTAACACACTTGGCCTAAACTCCTAGCAATCACACTCTTCTTATCTTTAGGATACAAGTGATTTTACAACACTCTCTACAGAATAAAACTTTCTAGCTTTGAGAGTTTCTAAGCAGCAGACTTCAATTGAAAATAATCTGTCACAGATTCAGTTTTGCGGTTTGTCTGCTCTTTGCTGAACGTTTGAAATATCAGTCGTATAGCTTTCTTGCTTTGAAGTATTTCTCTTAGTTTGAAAGTTGCTCAGCACTTCTTCATTCTCTGTTTGGACGTATTTATAGGTTTTGTTGTCCAACGGTAGCCTTTTTGTATATGGAATGGATTAGCTTTCCAAATACCTGTTGTCTTCTTTCCTATTTTGGAAAACAACGGCTCTTTTCACTCTGACGGTAATGGTGGCGGAGATATAGCAGGGTGCGCCGCTCTGTTGTACCTTTGTCAGAGAATGTTGTACTTACTTTGTCTTGTTGCTTAGACTTCTGCTGGTTTCTTTGTTCAACTGGTCGTTCATCCTCTTAAGACCAGTTGATGTCCTTGTTCAGTGAGAGACTTTGCAGTTGATAGTTATCCAGTTTATATCTTCACCCGGTTGATGTCTTCATCCGGTTGATGTCTTTACCAGTTGATAACTTTATTCAGTTGATGATTTTATCCAGTTGATGTCTTCTTCCAGTTGATGACTTTATCCAGTTGATGTCTTCATCCGGTTGATGACTTCATACCAGTTGATGACTTCATCCGGTTGATGTCTTCTTCCAGTTGATGTCTTTATCCGGTTGATGTCTCTATCCGGTTGATGGCTTTACCCGGTGAGACTTTAATATCCGGTAGGTCTTTAGCATCCGGTTGATCTTTAATATCCAGTAGGTGTTTGTAATCACCAAAACTTAGAAATCGTTTTCCCAACATTTACAGCCACGAATAACAAGCTAAGATAGTGTCAGCTATGGAAATATTGTGGTTGCAATACTTGGAAAACGAGGGATATTTGATAATAAGCAGTTGATGCTTATAAAAAAGAGTCGAGGTTGACTGATATTATAGAGGTAAGAGAACCTAGCAAGATTTTCCTGAGGAAATAAACGAATTTTCACTAGAGAAGAAAATTGATTTTAACTATTCGTTGATGACAAGGAATAGATTTGATATCGAAAGCACTGTACGGAATGTCATCAGCAGAGTTGACAGATATATGAATAGTTGCTGAATATCCTCGATACTGGTACCAATGTCTGAGTATGTCACCTTGAGGGAACATCAGTATTGTTCGTGAAGAAGAAAAATGATATGATGAAGATGTGTATCGATTAAAGGTAGTTGAATCGGGCTATTGTCAAGAATAAATACCCACTACCTAAGATCGAAAAGTAACTGATCAAGTTGTAAGGAACTTTAATGTATAAGAAGAACGATTTTTACTCTGGTTACCATCAGTTTGAGTCAGAAGAGAAAATGTTCTCTAGGCAATTGGTCAAACCAGATATAGACATTTTCTCTAGGTAATTGGTCAAACCAGATATAGACATTTTGAATTTTGGAAATGTCGTGTGGTCTGACAACTATACCGGTAGAGTTATGAATTTGATGAAGAAAATTTTTCTTAACTTTTGGGCGGAAGTGTAATCATATTCATCAGTGGTATACTAGTGTACACGAGATCCGGAAGGAACCACACAGAACACATGTGATTGATTTTTTAGACTCTTCGTGAAGCTCAAAGGGTGTACCAAGTTAGTGAAATGTAAATCTTGGTTGAATCAAGTGTTGTTTTGGGATAGGTGATATCATCTCACCAGATACCTATTGATTCCAGTAAAGTAAAGATAATACTAATTTGGCCAAGACCAATCATTGTACTCAAGATGAAAAGTTTTATGAATTTTGACAGATACTATAGGCTTTTACGGAAGGATATTCTAGGATAGTCTGTCTTATGAACTAATTGACCAAGAAGAAATTTGATATTCGTTTGGTCAGATGAATTAGAAAGCAGTTTTCATAACTGAAACTGAAATGGACTACAACCCAATGTTGTTTTGGTTTAACTGGTTCAGGGAGATATGTAGTTGTGCAAATACGTATGTCAAAGATTTGAAGATATGTTCTAATGTATCATGAAAAGATGATTGCATATTCTTGAGATATAAGCGATGACTGGATTTATTAAAGAATTTGACTTTGATAGTCAATATAAATCAAGGAAAATGAAACTAGTAGCAGATGCACTGAACCTAAAAGTGCAAGTGCAATGGTAGCATCGATGTTTGCTTTGCAGTTTGCTAACCTCTGATTTTGACGATCGGAAGGACTCGAAGGACAGACCCATACAGATATTGATTGAAGAAATTGGTTCTGTCTTATCAACCAAGTAAATTTAGTATGCCATTTAGTGGTGGTTGCGAATGAAAAATCAGTATATAGCATCGAATTTTACTGATTTGAAAGACGTATTACAGCAGAAAGCACACTATAGGGAACATAGTGTTATTCTGGGAATGATGAGATGTATCATTCTCGAGATCCTATTTTATGATGAGATTGTATAAAGAAAGAAATTTTTGAATTTTGTGGCAAATTGTTTGACATGCCAGCAGGTCAAGATAAAAATACGAGACCTAATGGGATAGTACAGGATTTGTAAGTACCACAATGAATTTGGGAAATTTCTAGTTTTGAGTTTTATAGCTCAAATATTTACAAACAGAGATTGTGAAACAAGTTGAATCAAAATTGATTGACTATTCAATACAAGATATTGATTTCATGTGATAGTCTATATGTCTATGAGAAGACGACATGTTTAAGATATGGATAATGTGGTTTAGTTACAGTGAGTTTCTGTAATAAATGTATCTGATTGAGATCCGATGATAATATCAGAATTCGAAACTATTTTCAGAATGTAATGGATACTAAGTTAGCAATGAGTATTGCTTAGCATACCCATACAAATGGATCAACTGAGAAAATATCCAGATCTTGGAAGTCATGTCTCGATTAATAGTGGTGATTTAGTGGGAATTGACTGAAATCATTATTCACCAGTAGAATTTTCCTATAATTTAAGTTTCAAAAAACTATTGGGATGGCATCGGTTCAAGTTTTGCAGAGCCAGAATTACCGATCGGCGATGTGATGATAGAAAATTGATAAGAAATTTTGGCATAACTTAAGATTGTTGAGAAAAAAATGCCAGTAACGATAAAATTTCGGTGAAAACGATTAAAATTTGGCTTGAGGTGAGCAGATTTGCTACGCCAAAGAGAAATATATCGTTAGACTTCGAGTTGAGAATCAGGTAAATATGGAAATATTACATTTTCGATGATCAATATGATTCGTTAAGTAAGGTTTGATGTTGCCTCAATATTTTGAACTTTATAGAATCATAGAGAACTTTGATTAAGTGGTAGATCGTTGAGACGACCACAACAGTTGTCATTGGTACATGATGATCCTTAAGTATCTATGAATGAGATTGAGACATCTCGTATGTTTTGATTTATTGAGTTATATTCAGTTTTGCGATTTCGAGGACGAAATCTTTTGAAGAGGGGAAGAAATGTAAGGCCCCGATGCTAATTAATCCAGATTAACGATGATTAAGCAAACCCGGATAATTAAAAGTGCAAACATGGAATAAGGAATTTTGGACTACGATGAGTCGACCAACTAGTGGAACATGTTTAGTGCATGAGCATGTGCATGATCACATGGCACTTGGAAAACGCATGCCATTATTTAATTTAACTCATGTTTAATACATGATTTTGGAGCTTTAATCTTGCAAGATAAGTGATGTATTGACACATGGACTCCACCATACATCAAATAAATTAAAAATCACAAAATTTGGCATAGAAGCCTACGCCTAAACCTTGCCCAATTCAGATTTTGGCTCAAATTTCCATCACCTTTCCTCTCTCTTCATTCCCAATGCTCCTCCTTCTCTCTTCTTAGCAATTTCGAAAATTGCAGCTCGCTTCCTACCAAAATCCTCTTGAATTTGCAAGTGCATGTCACATGCAAAGATATATTTGAGTGCTACTCATCTTGAGGAACAAGATGCACCAAGAAATTTCAAGTTTGGAGAAAGGACATGCAAGATTTTCGAGTAGCAGCAGTTTTGGTGTAGGATTTTCGGTTTTGGCTTGGTTTTGTGGAAGATCAAGCTTCAAATATTGAAGATAAATGAAGGTATATCATCATCCTTGAGTTTTAATTACTTGCATGTAGGATTAAGGGTCGAATTTTGATACTTGGACATGAGAAATGTAGTGAAAACTTGCTATCAGAATGTTCTGCAGATTTCAGTATACTGTTGGTCTGGTATTTCGAATTTTGGGTCTAGTTAAGTTTCGAATTTGAAGATGACTCAAATGATAGCAGTTGTAGTGTTTTGTATTAGATTTAATTGGCCACAATAATCAGCTAATTTGGAGTTAATATGAAACCGTTATGGTCAGTTTACCAACATGTGTCAAATCTGGAAATCCACTGCATCCGAGTTTCATGCATTATGTACTTCGTATTTATGGGAATAAATGGCTACGAATATGAAGTTTTAGGCTCTAATACGTGTTGTAGTATTCGAGGTTAGCTTGCATGTGGAATTGGCCTCACTCAATTTGGAGCTCATATGAACGAATTATGCTAATTTTACCAGCAACTATACAATCTGGAAACAGGGGATATACGAGTTTTTTAGGCTGTACGTTTTTCAGTTAATGTACATGAAGATGAATTGTTTAGCTTAAAGCTCATAAGATATGTTTTGTTGTATGTTGGGTTATATTGCATTCGAAACTGGCCTTACATGATATGGAGTTTCCGTGTGTAAGATATGAACTTTTTCCATAAAACCGCTCACTCTGTCAAAATAGAATATGAGTATTTTTAAAATCTGGCATACTTTGCTTTGCATGTGCCTCAAGATGAGTGAACTAGCTTATGTGCTTCAAATATGAACTGTAGTACATTGAGTTTGCGTGATTTTACCACTGGACCCAAGTCTTTTGGACATCATATGAATTTATTATGATTTTTATACAAAAATGGGTCAGGCTGAAATTTGGTGAATTGTCCTGTTTTTCTAGCAGATTGTTCTTGGCCATTTTACCTAGGCTAAATGAACGAATTTGAAGATGAGTTGAACTGATGAAATGTTCATTTTTGAGTTATCTTTGAAAATAAATTGGACCCATGTGATTTTATTAAGTATCGGACAAGTTATGAGCCGATCTCTACGGTTGCGCAGGCTGAAATTTAGAGAATTGGTTTTGGGTCTAAGTTTGAGTTTTATTTGATATTTTTAAGGCTAGTATGTGACATTATGTTGTATTTGGAACTGTTATGGCCAGGTTTATTAATCCTGAGATTGAGTCGAGGATCACTTGGTAATTAGCTAACGGTTTGAGGTACGTAGAAAACGGGTTTTATCACAATGTCTGGCAAAGACATGTGATGTTCCCGGGTATGATTTACTTGTCATTACTTGCTCCTTATGTGACTATGTGATAAGTTGATCTGCAGTATATGAATTACATGGTACATTGACTGCATGATATATGATGACATGAGATTTGAGATGCATCACATGAGGTTATGATATTGCATGATGCATTGACACGCATGGACATTGAGCATGTCATGTTGAGCCTATTGATTCGTTCTTGGTACCTATATCTTTTATTGGCATGAGTGATGCGTGTCTGGGGATGATCGGGCAGCCGTGGGCTCGGCAGGAGAGAGAGTGAGCTGAGTGATGCCGGAGCGACGAGCGTGCCGACGTCGCCCAGACACGAGGATGATGGACCGCCGATGGCTCGACTGAGAGATAGATCGGAGCGCGGAGCGTGTCACATCCTGCTCGAGCACTGATGAGTGATTGTTGATCTTCCTTTGGACCCTTGAGACAGGGATATGCGAGATTTGATACCCTTCATATGCATTTGCATTCATGCACGGCATGCATCGCATGTTATTTGTCATACACTGTGATTTTATCTGTTTCTCGTACTGGGGTTCTGACCCCCTTCGCGGGGGGGCTGTCATGTCTTTGTTGGATGGACATGACAGGTATTGCAGGTGGACGTACTGTGGATGCTCGAGACGAAGCATCGATAAATACCAGAGCTCCTTGAGAGCGAGCTCAGGTATATGATTTATGTTTTGAGTCCCAGTAGTTGTTTAGTATTTTTACTTATGTTTTAAATTACCGGGGTATGCCCCGAGTATCTGTATTTTTAAGTATTACTTTACTAAGAAATTATATGTAATGCTTATGCGATGAATATCATGTTAGATGTAAAAATTGGAAATACATATTTTCACTATTCGGAAATGTTTTAGAAACAAACTGCGAAAAATTTTGAGGGTCACTTTGATAAAGTTTTTAACTTAATCTTCCGTTGTTTACGTTAATACAACAATCGTGTGTTAATTAAACCTCTGATTAGGATCAGGCCCTCACACTCATCAAATCTCAAAAGTCAGTAAATCAACACATTGATTTACTCATCGCATGCCTGATTCTAAAATATCAATAATTAATGATTCGAAGTTCATTTTACATGCAAATATGGATATCTCAATATCTAATTCACAACCTCGCTATTAATCACAGATAACTCAAATGCCAAGCATTTATGTTACCAATTCTCCATTATACCTAGACATCTCAAATGTCTTATAATGAATACATGATCCCACGATCATTCTCAGGCATCTCAAATGCCCTACAATAGTCATATACGTCAGGTACCCCATATACCTTATGAGAGTTACTGTGATGACCTGAGATTAGGGATGTTAATCCCGGAGTATTAATAACCCCTAAAGTTGTTTTACGTGGCGACATGGAGTTTAATCGCGGTGTTGGGCCTTCTGGGCTCGTCTATTTGAGTAATTGGGATCGTTGGATCCCGAGGTTGAGATCGTATTCTCATTTCGGTGAAAACCTGTGAGTTGGGTTTTTAGTATGACTCGGAATCTCGGACCGGTAGGGGGTTTTTGAGTTAGAGAGAGAATTTTTGAAAACAAATGATTTTTAATGAATCATGATGTATTTGTGGGGCTATTAGTATTTCGGGGTATTTTTGCTATAAATACCAGTTGAACCCGAAATTTTATTTATCGGAACCATTTCAGCACTTCGTTTCTCTCTCCACCCGCGCGCCCCTTTCCCGATCCCCTTTGACCACCACGCACAAAAGTGCTCCGCCCGCCGCCGTCCGGCCGCCGTTCGGCGCGTGCCACCCGCCGTTGGAATCGTCTCTTCCAGGCGCTCCTATCCATACCAACAATTCGAAGTTTCGTCGAGCATCGCGTTCGGATTTGCCAGAAAAGCGTAGGGTTCGAAAACTGGAGTTCATCCGATTTTTGGGGCTCGATTTTGGTATGTTTTTGGTACGATTTTTCTGGTGTTTTTGGGGCGTTTTTAAGCTGATTTTGAGTCGATGATTTCAGACTTTTATGGTTCGAAATAATTGTTGCTTTTAGTTCGAATTTCAGCTCGATTTTGTGAGTTAGGGTTCGAAAATTTGGATTTTTGGCATGAGGATGATGATTCTTGTTGTTATTCGATTAATTCATGTTTAAATGCATTATGATGCTTGATTGTGTTCGAAATTGAGGAATTGGATTCGAAGTTAGGGCTTGAATTCGAATTTTGGGGGTTTTGGCATGTGGGGCGATTATTGTTGTTGTTAATTGATTAATTCATGTGTTAGATGAATTATGGTGATTATTCGGGTTTGATTTGTGTTGGTTGGGTTCGAATTATTGAAGGTGTTCTTGAGCAATTTTTCGATATGTTGCATTCGTTTTCCCTCCCTACATGTACCCTGCCCCGGGTCTTTTAGATGTTTAATTGTCGCGTGTCGACAATATTTTGAAGGTTATGGATGTGCTTGAGCATGGGTTACATGTTCGTAAATAATTGTGAATTATTATCGTGTTAGCACATCGTTCCTCGGGGCATGGAACTCGAGCAAGGTTTGGCTCGGACTTCGAGGATTTAAGGTACGTTTAGCGTACGAGCATAGTTTAAATGATGTTTTTGCAAGTATAATGCATGATTTAAAATACATGAAATGTTTTACTATGATGGTACCGGGACTTGATTACGTTATGTTGATTCACATGGTGAAATGCTTGTTGGGATATGCCCTAAGACAAGTCATTAGATGATTGTTTAAGACATACAATGTTTATGGATTTATGAATGGCAATTCATTATTATATATTATTCTTTTAACTGTGCATTGTGAATTAATATATATGTTAATGTCCTTAGAATAATATTGTATTATTCTTAAAGATGTTCCTAGTCAAGTATTATCATGAATGGGATAATGATAATACGTAGAGACTAGTATATGTTGATCGATGAATTGTTCATTGATATGAGATATCAAATCAACATATGGGTACATGTTAGAGAACGATGTACTGAACAGACCCACCATGAGAATGCAACATGGATAGTTATATGATCGTCATATGCAATTCTCATAGTGATAATAATGTATGTAATCCTTACGACTTGTGATCATCAGAGATCCCAACATAAGGAGTTATGTATCTTGATATCGTCAAACGTTACCCGTAACAGGGTATACTATAAAGGCGACTATTGGATACACTACGAATTATGTAGAGGGATGTTGACTGATCGAGATAGGATTTGTCCCTCCTATATAACAGGAGATGTGTTTGGCCCTTGATCAAGTGAGAACTAAAATGCATGGCCATGCTCGAATGAGTCGATATGAGATATCGAGCTTATTCGTTTATTCTAGTTCTACTTGGGGATCAAGAAATAGAGATTGAATATACGAGTATGACTATTCCATGACTCGTGTTCAATCTAAACACAAAGGACAAAGGGATTAAGTTACATGGTTAATATTATCACAAGTTCTAAAGGTTATGTCGAGTCATTGACATTCTCGTAATTTGGGTAGCATCGATGTGTTGCTAGATACCGCTCGATGCTTGCGACATAAAATGAGATTTTATGTCACTGCCAACATTACGAGATCCTATCGGGTCGCACAAAAGATTAAATCGAGAAGGGAAATTAAATTCATGGGATGAATTAAATAATTAAGATGAGTCTTAATTAATAATCATAAGGATTAATTAAATCATGGGCTTAAGCCCATGAAGCTTTAAGAAAGCCTTTAATTAATTATATTTAATATGATTGCAAGGTGATAAATTGTAAGACAACTTTCATATCACACTAACCTAAATCAAGAAGGAAGCACACGGCCTCCACAACCAAAAAGGCTCTCGGTTTTCTCATCATAGCCGAGGAGATTTTTGAGTTTGGTGCGAGCCATTCGATTGAGAATCGAGTGTTCTTTCTTGTTCCGATTTAATAACTTGTCTAGCAACTTGTTATTAAATCATCCCTTCACTCGATTCGATCGTGTGGATACCGTTGAGGCAAAACCATTCGAGTTTTGCTATTGACTCGGAGAAGGCGTAAGACGTGGTGCAGCTCCGTGGATTCGGCTTCAAACGCGCTACAAGGGTAAGACACTTGTAATTCTCTAATCCGATATGAATCCCTATGTATAGATCACTGGTTTGTAATCCCAAAATTTTATTCCGCTGCGTTGTATGCTCATGGGGTTACTTACAGTGGTATCAGAGCCAGGTTCAAGGCTCATATCGGATTTTATGTGGTTAAATAGTTTAATCATGTTAGAATTAATATTGCATGCTTTTTAAAACTGTATTTTCATATATGATATGGAAAAATCGATTTTGTGAAGATCATCGTATGATAATATATATGATATAATTGACGGATCGAAATATATGATAATTCGTGATCAAAAACCGGAACATGGCTCGTGTAGGCTCACGGCCGAGGCCACCTAGGTGCTAGGGTTTCGAACCCTAGTCACCATGGCTCGGCCGCCGCTACTAAGTGGCTAGGTTTTTGAACCCTAGTCAAATTGGCCTCTCGGCCGCCGCCTAGGAGCTAGGGTTCGGACCCTGGCTCGAGCATGGGTCAAGCCGTCGCACTATCTAGGGTTTTGAACTCTTTTGGCTCGATAAAGTATTGAGAAGGTGCAAGTTGGCTCGATAGAATCAAGATGGTGCAAGGCGGCTAGGGTTTTGAACCCTAGCAGCGCCGCACCCAAGCCGCCGCATGGACCATGGCTCGGCCATGGGCTAGGGTTTCGAACCCTAGGCCCACTATTGGTCCAGCCGTGGGTCTTGGTTCGAATCATGGTGGTTCGTGTTTTAGTCGCTTTAGTTCGTGGCATGTGATGTCCCGAGCGTACGATAATTTTTCAAAAATTATTTTACAGTTTTAATTAAAATTAAATTTAAAATGTTTAGAATTTAATTAATTAAATGTTAATGCATGCTTTATGTGTTGTTTGAGCATGGTGCGTGGTTATAGCCCTTTGACCTATTAGATAGGATTTGTGTATGATTGTAATTTATAATACGACCTGCGTGTCGTGCCTTTCTCTATTTCATTCTAAATGTTATCCCTCCCCTATGTTCCCCTCGAATGTGAATCGAGGAATTCTATATCTTGTAAAATAGTGTAGTTTATTTTATTGATGGTGATCAATGAAGATGGAGCATCGTGCCGGGATGAGGAGGCCATTCACAAATTGGAGCCAAAGGAAGGTGCTTATGAAGTTACCTTAGGTTGACTCATAGGAGTTTCTCATTGGCTTGAGAAACTCATTAGTAGGGGCTATAACCATGTCACGTTTTAATTATGTATGTTGATGCATGATTTATCTTATGTTTTAGTTTGATAATAGTATTACACATATATGTAGATATGTATACAACTATATGTAGTGGACATATTTTAAATTATCAAAGTAATCATGAGATCAATAAATCCCTCTAAAATATTAAGTTTTAGATGCCTTCCAAATAAAAGTACTCGTCAATAACTTCGATTGTACATGTGTGGGTTTGCCAAAGCAAAGCACCGTGGCAATCTTAGTAAGGCGCGAAAGGATAAAAGTGATATCCGTCATACTTTAATTGGGTACGACTTAACTAGGTTATCTCAATAGGATTGGGAACCTAGAGGCATGTGTTGGATTATAATTCATTTGATGAATTGAACAAAGTGTTGTTCGTCCAACTATCCAAGAATTATATGTGATGTAATTGACAAAGTGTTGTCTACCTAAATAACCGAGTCTTGGGCGATTAGCCAAAGCTAACTCAAGATTAGGCGAAATATGGATCTTGGCCCACTAAAAGTTTCGAGGGTTGATATTTTTCAAATAAAATAGTGGGAGTATCATTTAATATAAGACCATGTTAAATGATTTAAATCATAAACTTATTTTGCATATTTATATTGTAGATATCCATGGCAACTACAAACGTTACTAGCACTTTATCACTGCGATTGGTCCTTGAGAAGGACAAACTAAATGGGACGAATTTCCTAGACTGGCATAGGAACTTGAGGATAGTCCTCAAACAAGAAAAGAAACAATATGTTCTAGAGGAACCCTTGCTCGCTGAGGAACCTCCCCTAACAGCTACAAGAGCTGAAAAAGATGCTTACAAGAAGCATCAGAGTGACGCACTTGATGTTGGGTGCCTCATGCTTGCCACTATGAACTCTGAGCTTCAGAAGCAACATGAGGAAATGGAGGCGTTCGATATGATCGAACACTTAAAGCAGTTGTACCAACAGCAAGCTAGACAAGAGAGGTATGACGTCTCTAAAGCGTTATTCCAGTGCAGGATGGTAGAAGGAAGCTTAGTTGGAACTCATGTGCTCAAGATGATTGGGTACATTGAGAATCTGGATAAGCTAGGTTTTCCATTGGACCAAGAGTTGGCCACCGATGTAATCTTGCAATCGTTGCCGGAGAGCTTCAGTCAATTTGTAGTAAATTACAATATGACTGATATGGAAAAGACTCTGCCCCAGTTGCTTGGTATGTTGAGAACATATGAAGCAAATACTAAGAAGACTAAGGCCACAAATGTCCTTATTGTGAATAAGGGCAAAGGAAGGGCCAAAGCCAAAGGCAACAAGAAAGCAAAGAAGGTCTTTGCTAAATCTAAGCCAAAGTCTTCTGCACTGAAGCCAAAGGGAGGGATAGCAAAGGAAGGGAACTGTTTCCATTGCGGTGAGACCGGCCATTGGAAAAGGAACTGCAAAGTATATCTGGAGGATCTAAAGAAAGGAAGTGTGACTTCCGCTTCAGGTATTTTTGTTATAGAAGTCAATTTATCTACTTCTTCATCATGGGTATTAGATACTGGATGTGGATCTCACATTTGTGTAAATGTGCAGGATCTCAAAAGGAGTAGGACATTGGCAAAAGGTGAAGTTGATCTCCGAGTTGGAAATGGAGCAAGAGTTGCTGCATTAGCTATAGGAGATTATCATTTAGCTTTACCTTCTGGTTTATCGTTGATTTTAAAAGACTGTTATTTTGTGCCTTCAATTACTAAAAACATTATATCTATTTCTTGTTTAGACAAGTATGGTTTTTCATTTATAATAAAGGACAATTGTTGTTCTATTTATTTAAATGATATGTTTTATGCTGATGCACAAATGGTGAATGGTCTTTATGTATTAAATCTTGATATGCCTATCTATAACATAAATACTAAACGGATTAAAAATAATGATTGTAATCCGACTTATCTCTGGCACTGTCGCTTGGGCCACATAAACGAGAACCGCATATCTAAACTTCATAAGGATGGAGTATTAGATTCATTTGATTTTGAATCATATGAAACATGCGAATCTTGTTTAATGGGCAAGATGACTAAAGCCCCTTTCAAGGGACATGTTGAAAGGGCAAATATTTTATTGGGACTAATACATAGTGATGTATGTGGACCAATAAGTACACAAGCTAGAGGTGGTTTTCAATACTTCGTTACATTTACTGATGACCTCAGTAGATATGGGTATGTGTACCTAATGAAACATAAACATGAAACCTTTGAAAAGTTCAAAGATTTCAAGAATGAAGTACAAAACCAACTTGGCAAAAGTATCAAAATCCTTCGATCAGATCGAGGAGGAGAATACTTAAGCCAAGAGTTTCATGACTATCTAAAGGAGTGTGGGATAGTCCCACAACTCACTCCTCCGTATACTCCACAATGGAATGGTGTATCCGAGAGGAGAAATCGAACCTTGTTAGACATGGTTAGATCAATGATGAGTCATGCAGATCTTCCGATATCATTTTGGGGACACGCTCTAGAAACAGCGATTTTCTTACTGAACCGTGTTCCATCTAAATCAGTGGAAAAGACACCATATGAGATATGGACTGGGAAGCGTCCTAGTATGTCTTTCATGAAGATTTGGGGTTGTGAGGCTTTCGTTAGACGTCACGCCACTAACAAACTTGGACCCAAATCTGATAAGTGTTTATTTGTGGGGTATCCTAAGGAAACGAAAGGATACTATTTCTATTATCCCACTGAGAACAAAATAGTTGTTGCTCGGACTGGTGTATTTCTTGAAAGGGAATTTATTTCTAGAAAAACCAGTGGGAGAAAAATAGAACTTAGTGAAGTTCAACCACAAGAAAACACTGAACCTGAGATTGAGATGGAAACAGAGCAGGCACCACAAGCTGTTGTGGAAGAAGTACCTGCTCAAGAGACACAAGCCCAGCGTAGGTCTGTAAGAGAACACCGGGAGCCACAGAGATATGGATTTCTTGTGACTCAACAAGGTGACTTACTACTTATTGATGAGGATGAGCCGTCATCTTATCAACAAGCTATTATGGGCAATGATTCTGAGAAATGGCAAGAGGCCATGAAATCTGAAATGGAATCCATGTATGCAAACCAAGTATGGACTTTGGTTGATCCACCTGAAGGGGTACGACCCATAGGGTGCAAATGGATTTTCAAGAAAAAGACCGATATGGATGGTAATGTACAAACCTATAAAGGTCGGCTGGTTGCAAAAGGATTCAAACAAATTCATGGTATTGACTATGATGAAACCTTTTCACCAGTGGCCATGGTTAAATCCATAAGGATCTTACTTGCAATAGCTGCATTTCATGATTATGAAATCTGGCAGATGGATGTCAAAACAGCTTTCCTTAATGGAAATCTGCTCGAGGATGTGTACATGACACAGCCCGAGGGTTTTGTCGATCCAAAGGATGCTGGAAAGATATGCAAGCTACAACGATCCATTTATGGATTGAAGCAAGCTTCTCGGAGTTGGAACCTTCGTTTTGATGATGCAATCAAAGAGTTTGGTTTTATCAAAAATGAAGATGAACCTTGTGTCTACAAGAAGGTCAGTGGGAGCGTAATCATTTTCCTAGTGTTGTATGTAGACGACATACTTCTTATTGGAAATGATATCCCTGCCTTGCAATCTGTAAAGATTTGGCTAGGGAACTGTTTTTCGATGAAAGACTTAGGAGAAGCTACCTATGTGTTAGGAATCAAGATCTATAGAGATAGATCGAGAAGGCTTCTTGGTCTAAGTCAAAGTACATACATAGACAAGGTGCTTAAAAGGTTTAGCATGCAAGAATCCAAGAAAGGATTCGTGCCTATGACACATGGTATTTATCTCTCGAAGGAACAGTGTCCTTCAACACCAGATGAGAGACAACGCATGAGTAAGATTCCATACGCGTCAGCTATTGGATCTATCATGTATGCCATGATATGTACTCGTCCCGATGTATCGTATGCTTTGAGCATGACGAACAGATATCAAGTTGATCCAGGTGAAGGTCACTGGATTGCTGTCAAGAATATCCTGAAGTACTTGAGAAGGACTAAGGATACATTCTTGATTTATGGAGGTGAGGAAGAGCTCAATGTAATGGGTTACACTGATGCAAGCTTCCAAACCGACAAAGATGATTTTCGATATTTTTAAGGCTAGTATGTGACATTATGTTGTATTTGGAACTGTTATGGCCAGGTTTATTAATCCTGAGATTGAGTCGAGGATCACTTGGTAATTAGCTAACGGTTTGAGGTACGTAGAAAACGGGTTTTATCACAATGTCTGGCAAAGACATGTGATGTTCCCGGGTATGATTTACTTGTCATTACTTGCTCCTTATGTGACTATGTGATAAGTTGATCTGCAGTATATGAATTACATGGTACATTGACTGCATGATATATGATGACATGAGATTTGAGATGCATCACATGAGGTTATGATATTGCATGATGCATTGACACGCATGGACATTGAGCATGTCATGTTGAGCCTATTGATTCGTTCTTGGTACCTATATCTTTTATTGGCATGAGTGATGCGTGTCTGGGGATGATCGGGCAGCCGTGGGCTCGGCAGGAGAGAGAGTGAGCTGAGTGATGCCGGAGCGACGAGCGTGCCGACGTCGCCCAGACACGAGGATGATGGACCGCCGATGGCTCGACTGAGAGATAGATCGGAGCGCGGAGCGTGTCACATCCTGCTCGAGCACTGATGAGTGATTGTTGATCTTCCTTTGGACCCTTGAGACAGGGATATGCGAGATTTGATACCCTTCATATGCATTTGCATTCATGCACGGCATGCATCGCATGTTATTTGTCATACACTGTGATTTTATCTGTTTCTCGTACTGGGGTTCTGACCCCCTTCGCGGGGGGGCTGTCATGTCTTTGTTGGATGGACATGACAGGTATTGCAGGTGGACGTACTGTGGATGCTCGAGACGAAGCATCGATAAATACCAGAGCTCCTTGAGAGCGAGCTCAGGTATATGATTTATGTTTTGAGTCCCAGTAGTTGTTTAGTATTTTTACTTATGTTTTAAATTACCGGGGTATGCCCCGAGTATCTGTATTTTTAAGTATTACTTTACTAAGAAATTATATGTAATGCTTATGCGATGAATATCATGTTAGATGTAAAAATTGGAAATACATATTTTCACTATTCAGAAATGTTTTAGAAACAAACTGCGAAAAATTTTGAGGGTCACTTTGATAAAGTTTTTAACTTAATCTTCCGTTGTTTACGTTAATACAACAATCGTGTGTTAATTAAACCTCTGATTAGGATCAGGCCCTCACACTCATCAAATCTCAAAAGTCAGTAAATCAACACATTGATTTACTCATCGCATGCCTGATTCTCAAATATCAATAATTAATGATTCGAAGTTCATTTTACATGCAAATATAGATATCTCAATATCTAATTCACAACCTCGCTATTAATCACAGATAACTCAAATGCCTAGCATTTATGTTACCAATTCTCCATTATACCTAGACATCTCAAATGTCTTATAATGAATACATGATCCCACGATCATTCTCAGGCATCTCAAATGCCCTACAATAGTCATATACATCAGGTACCCCATATACCTTATGAGAGTTACTGTGATGACCTGAGATTAGGGATGTTAATCCCGGAGTATTAATAACCCCTAAAGTTGTTTTACGTGGCGACATGGAGTTTAATCGCGGTGTTGGGCCTTCTGGGCTCGTCTATTTGAGTAATTGGGATCGTTGGATCCCGAGGTTGAGATTGTATTCTCCTTTCGGTGAAAACCTGTGAGTTGGGTTTTTAGTATGACTCGGAATCTCGGACCGGTAGGGGGTTTTTGAGTTAGAGAGAGAATTTTTGAAAACAGATGATTTTTAATGAATCATGATGTATTTGTGGGGCTATTAGTATTTCGGGGTATTTTTGCTATAAATACCAGTTGAACCCGAAATTTTATTTATCGGAACCATTTCAGCACTTCGTTTCTCTCTCCACCCGCGCGCCCCTTTCCCGATCCCCTTTGACCACCACGCACAAAAGTGCTCCGCCCGCCGCCGTCCGGCCGCCGTTCGGCGCGTGCCACCCGCCGTTGGAATCGTCTCTTCCAGGCGCTCCTATCCATACCAACAATTCGAAGTTTCGTCGAGCATCGCGTTCGGATTTGCCAGAAAAGCGTAGGGTTCGAAAACTGGAGTTCATCCGATTTTTGGGGCTCGATTTTGGTATGTTTTTGGTACGATTTTTCTGGTGTTTTTGGGGCGTTTTTAAGCTGATTTTGAGTCGATGATTTCAGACTTTTATGGTTCGAAATAATTGTTGCTTTTAGTTCGAATTTCAGCTCGATTTTGTGAGTTAGGGTTCGAAAATTTGGATTTTTGGCATGAGGATGATGATTCTTGTTGTTATTCGATTAATTCATGTTTAAATGCATTATGATGCTTGATTGTGTTCGAAATTGAGGAATTGGATTCGAAGTTAGGGCTTGAATTCGAATTTTGGGGGTTTTGGCATGTGGGGCGATTATTGTTGTTGTTAATTGATTAATTCATGTGTTAGATGAATTATGGTGATTATTCGGGTTTGATTTGTGTTGGTTGGGTTCGAATTATTGAAGGTGTTCTTGAGCAATTTTTCGATATGTTGCATTCGTTTTCCCTCCCTACATGTACCCTGCCCCGGGTCTTTTAGATGTTTAATTGTCGCGTGTCGACAATATTTTGAAGGTTATGGATGTGCTTGAGCATGGGTTACATGTTCGTAAATAATTTTGAATTATTATCGTGTTAGCACATCGTTCCTCGGGGCATGGAACTCGAGCAAGGTTTGGCTCGGACTTCGAGGATTTAAGGTACGTTTAGCGTACGAGCATAGTTTAAATGATGTTTTTGCAAGTATAATGCATGATTTAAAATACATGAAATGTTTTACTATGATGGTACCGGGACTTGATTACGTTATGTTGATTCACATGGTGAAATGCTTGTTGGGATATGCCCTAAGACAAGTCATTAGATGATTGTTTAAGACATACAATGTTTATGGATTTATGAATGGCAATTCATTATTATATATTATTCTTTTAACTGTGCATTGTGAATTAATATATATGTTAATGTCCTTAGAATAATATTGTATTATTCTTAAAGATGTTCCTAGTCAAGTATTATCATGAATGGGATAATGATAATACGTAGAGACTAGTATATGTTGATCGATGAATTGTTCATTGATATGAGATATCAAATCAACATATGGGTACATGTTAGAGAACGATGTACTGAATAGACCCACCATGAGAATGCAACATGGATAGTTATATGATCGTCATATGCAATTCTCATAGTGATAATAATGTATGTAGTCCTTACGACTTGTGATCATCAGAGATCCCAACATAAGGAGTTATGTATCTTGATATCGTCAAACGTTACCCGTAACAGGGTATACTATAAAGGCGACTATTGGATACACTACGAATTATGTAGAGGGATGTTGACTGATCGAGATAGGATTTGTCCCTCCTATATAACAGGAGATGTGTTTGGCCCTTGATCAAGTGAGAACTAAAATGCATGGCCATGCTCGAATGAGTCGATATGAGATATCGAGCTTATTCGTTTATTCTAGTTCTACTTGGGGATCAAGAAATAGAGATTGAATATACGAGTATGACTATTCCATGACTCGTGTTCAATCTAAACACAAAGGACAAAGGGATTAAGTTACATGGTTAATATTATCACAAGTTCTAAAGGTTATGTCGAGTCATTGACATTCTCGTAATTTGGGTAGCATCGATGTGTTGCTAGATACCGCTCGATGCTTGCGACATAAAATGAGATTTTATGTCACTGCCAACATTACGAGATCCTATCGGGTAAATCGAGAAGGGAAATTAAATTCATGGGATGAATTAAATAATTAAGAGGAGTCTTAATTAATAATCATAAGGATTAATTAAATCATGGGCTTAAGCCCATGAAGCTTTAAGAAAGCCTTTAATTAATTATATTTAATATGATTGCAAGGTGATAAATTGTAAGACAACTTTCATATCACACTAACCTAAATCAAGAAGGAAGCACACGGCCTCCACAACCAAAAAGGCTCTCGGTTTTCTCATCATAGCCGAGGAGATTTTTGAGTTTGGTGCGAGCCATTCGATTGAGAATCGAGTGTTCTTTCTTGTTCCGATTTAATAACTTGTCTAGCAACTTGTTATTAAATCATCCCTTCACTCGATTCGATCGTGTGGATACCGTTGAGGCAAAACCATTCGAGTTTTGCTATTGACTCGGAGAAGGCGTAAGACGTGGTGCAGCTCCGTGGATTCGGCTTCAAACGCGCTACAAGGGTAAGACACTTGTAATTCTCTAATCCGATATGAATCCCTATGTATAGATCACTGGTTTGTAATCCCAAAATTTTATTCCGCTGCGTTGTATGCTCATGGGGTTACTTACAATGCTTAGTGCCGCTATGAAGCGAGCAAATGATGGGGTGTGGTTGCTACGGAGCAAACACCGATAGTATGATGCTACTTGAAGTAAGAAATGAAAAAGGTGGTATTTGATTAGATATCTAGGATATCTGTATTTTATTCCCTATTGGTAATGAATAAGAACAGAGACGTAGTTAATCAGAGAAGTGATTAACTAGTATCGGAAGTTAAGGAAATCTCAATATGATATCTAGAATTATGATAATTGCTAGATAAAGAAAGATGTTATGAAATGTTGTTAAATTGAAACTGGCTAGGGTTAACCAATATGATGATTAACTGCATATTCAGGATTTGATGATTTATCGGTTTTGAGAACAGGATTATTACAGGGGTACGCTATGATGAGGATGATACCATCCAGGAAGCATCACATATGTTCCACAATATTTACATTTTCGTAAATTATGTATTATGTCATTATGATTATGAAATTGTGGAATTGGTATGCTCACCCCGTTGGGGGGCTGTCTCTGTTGGGGCAGGTGAACAGGTACATCTATAGCTTTGCAGATGAGCTCGAGCTGTTGATTGGATGTACTCCCAGGATCGTGGTACCAGGGCTTGATGGAGCACGGTATCGTATAGAGTACTTATATACCCATGAGGGTTATATACATATTCATGATGCTCGCATGTGAGCAAGATTACTTGTATATGCTTTGTATATAAAGGCATGAGCCTTTCTCTCTTTCATTCTATGTTGCATGCAATTAGAGGTAGAATTGCTAAATGATATGAGAGTCATTGGTGTATTGTGGGTGTTGAAACTCACTTTTGTTGTCATATGTGTGGTGTCTTCCCTGGCTGGGAATTTACTTGATATTGCTGTTTTCTGATGAGTTTTATGTCTTCCCTGGCCGGGAATTATGTTATGCGTTGTGATTTTATTTCGGGATAGCTCTATTTATGGGGAGACTGTGCCCAAATTTTTATAAAAGTCCACAATGTAAAAAGTGGTGTAATGGGCGAACCCTATGAGTCTGTTGTTGTTAGGATGATGAGCTTATAACACTGTATGTCAAAGAAAACGTTGTAATTGCCATTCAATGGTAAAGTATCATCTGAGTTTCCCGAATAATTTTATTGAAAGCATGTGTCACACATAATGATTAATACACTAATCAAGGGTTAAGTATATGGGGTGGGTCCTTACATTAGTGGTATCAGAGCAGTGGTTGCTCATTGGGGCTGTTGAGGGCCTAGGAAGTTATTGATAGCACATATTTATGCATGATGGCATTAATGTTATACGACATGACTAATTGTTTATGTGCTTTTATGTTATGAAAAGTGGTATTGCTAACCATTGTGGTTGCAGGAATCGTGTGGAACACGATAGGATGGCATTAATAGTGATGTCTAACACTCTATATGCTACGTGCCAAGGAATCTGATTTTGGAAGAAAATCAGGAAAAAGAAAGATATGAGGACAGACTGGGTAGACAACCGACAGTGGAATACTTCGGTATGGTCTCAATTATTATTGAATATACTAATGCGTTTGTTCATGTAATGTTCAAGCAAGGAAGGTACGTAAGAAGCGTACGGGCATCGGACGGTAACACACTCCTAACTCTGACTATGCATTGAATGCATAAGTATTTATGATGTTTATGATGATGATGATTATGATGATTTTGATAAGTAAGTTTATGACGAATATGTTATGATGACGATGTTTATGACAAGTAAGTTTATGATGATGTGATACGATGTTATGATGTGGTAAGATGCCACGGGGTAAGATGCCCATATGGTAAGAGGCCATACTCCTATATTATGATCATACTATGATTGCATAAGAATTTACGATGCCATGATGATGTGTATAATGAATAAAAATGATAAGATGTTTAAGATGATGTTATGATAAGTAAGTTCACGATGAAGATGATTTTATAATGAATAAAGATGACAAGATACTTACGATGATGTTATGACAAATGAAGATGATATGACGTTTACGATGACGACTATGATAAGTAATGATGATGTTAATATGATGTTTATAGAATGATATGATGTTTATAAGGTGGTAAGATGACACAGGGTAAGATGCCCATATGCATGAATATGAACCAGGGAAAATGAAAAGAAGTTAATGAATAACCAGCAGGCTTACTCAACTATGATTTCGTATATTTACTGTTTTATCTCTAAGATAATGATGCAATAAGATGATGATGTTTATATGATGATAATGTATGTTTAACTATGTTACTTAGAATGGTAGAATGTCCGGTGGTCATTATGGGCAAGCGAGGAAGGTCTTGCCGCTCACATAGCTGATGAGCGATGGGGTACATCCGCTATCAAGGTGTAGCGATGGGTATCATCCGCTGATGAGCGATGGGGTACATCCGCTATCAAGGTGTAGCGACGGGTATCATCCGCTGAGCGATGGGGTACATCCGCTATCAAGGCGTAGTGATGGGTATCATCCGCTGAATAAGAGATACATCCGCTATCAAGGCGTAGCGATGGGTATCATACGATGTGTTATGTCGAGCGAGGGGGCCAATTGTGCCGCTGTCATAATGGAACCCGGACAGTCCCATTTCTAATTAACATAGTTTGTTGTGAGTATATATGTGAATATGATGTTTATGATGATGTTTATGATGAGTAAAGATGATATGATGATTATGATGATGTTTATGATGATAGGATGCCCCATTCCGCTATTATGTGGATTTACGATGACTCATTCTTTTATGAGGATTGGCGATGATTTATGCCGCCGGATATGATGATAGCGATGCTTCATTCCGCTATTTTACGATGACTCACTCTTTTATGAGGATTGGCGATGGTTTATGCCGCCGGATATGTTAATAGCGATGCCCCATTCCGCTATTATGTGGATTTACGATGACTTATTCTTCTATGAGGATTGGCGATGATTAGTGCCACCAGATATGTTGATAGCGATGCCTCTTTCCGCTGTTATGTAGACAATGATTCAGGCTCAGGTGTATAGCGAGGTTTCATGCCACTTATTATATGACGAGGTATCATGCCGTCGATTCTATAGCGATGGATTGTGCCGCTATGTACTCAGCACAGGATTATGCCGCCTTCGAGCGATGAGTGCTGATTTCGCACTATTATCGAGCGACGGAGACAGGTATGCCGCTATCTTGTTAGCGATGATGTATGAGATATTGCTATTTTATTAGCTTTATTGTAGCTGGCATGCGTTGATATACATGTTTTATTATGCCTATTTTACTAGCATGATGGTGGATGACATACGCTGATGTACATGGACCGTCACGAGCTGACTGGGTTTTTTAGATGTCATTGTGGACATGTATCGTCACTAGTTGGCAATGCCTTAGATGCCATGAGTTGGCATGTGTCGTCACAGGGTGACGATGACGATAGTGTAGGAGATGTCTTACTAGACATGCATCATCGTTACGATGGATAATGCGTTGAGTATACGTATTCAGTGGTATGCCTTGGGTGCCAGTACCGAGCACAAGGTGGTGTGTGCGTCACCGATTGACGTGACCCTTTTACCGAGCGGGTCGCTCGAGAAATGGATGGATGCGCTGTACATGTGATTGTACCGCAGCTTATGTTTGGGGCGATCATATTACGAGTGGTGATACCCTTGAGGTATGCTCGTTGGAATGGCTTTTTGGCCATGTATTTTGACGACAGGAGTAATCGTGGAGGAATTACTCGCTTTCTATTGATATGACATGTGGTAGACATGGTCACACCACCCATGAGAGTGTAAGATGGGTCCTAAGGAAGTAGGATCAGGTTATGTTAAGTACATGGGGACATTGGAGTGTCCAGGGTATGTCAGCATTGGAGGAATGTTGGGTAAAGACCCACTACTCTATTGATTTTCTTCCCATGGTATGGTATGCCGTGCGGAAACGTCCATCTGATTGGTAGGTTTGAGGTGAACCTAGTGAGGCAGCGACTAGTTTGTCTGCCGCGTGTGTGCAGCACCATGATGGGCTTGCTAGAGCCGTTATTGTAAGGCCCCGTTGCTAATTAATGCGGATTAACGATGTTTAAGCAAACCCGGGTGATTAAAAGTTGAGATTCCGAATTAAGGTGTTTCGGATCACAACACCTTATATTTAATTGAGATAAAATACATCAATATTATACAAGTTGGCATGCAAATTTTCGAACAACACCATATAAAATACATATTAGGAATCATCATTCTTTGACACATGGAGGAAGTTGGCTTTGAAAAGTTTAAAAAATCCATTTTTCTTGCATGGTACCTCACGCCACCCCCCTTGCCATTTTTTTAACATAAATGTCATCTTCTTCCCCCACAAATATCAGACTTTATTTCATTAAATTTCGAAACCCCCCACCTTCATATTAGAGAGAAAAATTGTGGGAGAAGCTCCATGCAATTGGAGTTCTAGAAAGCTAGGAAGGAGAGACCTCTTTTCCTTCAAGAATTGGAGCATTAGGAGCTTGGGAAGTGGGTTGATTGTGGAATGCTTGGGTCTTCAAGGGTATGAGACTATTTTAACTTTATTTTAGTTGGATTCTATGGATTTTGGGTCGAAAATATAGGGAGAACCACAAAAATGTTGGTGTCTTTTATTAAAACAGAATCTGCACAAATTTGATGTTGCATGCAGTAGATTGTTCTGTATTTTCGATTTTCTTAACTTCCGAATCTGACTTCGAGCCTCAAACACAAGTTGTAGATATATGTGTCTTCGTCCTGTGGTTAAAATTTTAGATGATTTGGACTTAAAATGAATGAGTTATGATGTTTTTACCACAAGGTGCACAATCTGGAACATGCATGTAGGCGGGTTGCACATGCAGTGTGTTCTTGGTAAATCTGGGCAAACTGTGCTACGATTTTGACCTTGGTGTCTGAATAAATGTTGTACAACTTTGAGTTATATTGCATTAGAAACTGGCCTCACATCATTTGGAGTTTAGTTGTGCAAGATATGCACTTTTTCCTAGAACCGCTCACTCTGTCAAAACAGAATATGAGTATTTTTTAAAACTGCCATACTTTGTTTTGCATGTGCCTCTAGATGAGCGAACTAGCTTCTGGACTTCAAATATGAACTGTAGTACTTTGGGTTTTCGTGATTTTAGAACTAGCCTCAAGTCATTTGGACATCATATGAATTTATTACGAATTTTATACGAAAATGGGTCAGGATGGAATTTGGTGAATTGTCCTGTTTTCCAGCAGATTGTTCTTGGCAACTTTACCTAGGCTAAATGAACGAATTTGAAGATGAGTTGAACTGATGAAATGTTCATTTTTGAGCTAGATTTGAAAATAAATTGGACCCATATGAGTTTATTAGGTATCGGACAAGTTATGAGCCGATCTCTACAGTTGCGCAGACTGAAATTTAGAGAATTGGTTTTGCGTCTAAGTTTGAGTTTTATTTTGATAAGTTTAAGACTAGTATGTGACATTATGTTGTATTTGGAACTGTTATGACCAGGTTAATAGATTCCGGTGTTGACTCGAGAAGTCTCGGTAGATTAGCTTGGGTCGAGGTACGTTGAAATGAGTTTTATCATGACGTCTGGCAAAGACGTGTAATGATGCTAATGTATGGCCTTATATGTCATTATTTGATTTATATGACTTATTTGTCACTATATGATTCTTATGTGACTATATGACATGATGAATATCTTGGATTACATGATATGTGAAATTACATGATTTGTATATACTTTCACATGAGATTGCATGATATATTGAGTTGCATATGTCATTTGATGCATAAATGATTCATGGGCATATCATATTGATCTATCATTCCTTTGATATCCATGATTTGACTGAGTTGACTTACTCTGAGTGTCGGGTACGACGAGCATGGCGATGACATGCAGTATAGGTAGTAACTGTAGTCACGTGCAGGTGCGACTCGACCTAGACACGAGGGCTGGATGCAGTAACGTACATAGGATGAGTTTTCCTAGCGCAATGTACGTATACTGTCACCCTCTGCTCGAGCTTTGATGATTTGATGATACCTTCCTTTGGACTCCGATTTTTGGTATCTTGATATTCGATTCCTTGTACCCATTCATACATCGCATTCATACATGGTATGCATTGCATGATACTTTGTCATTTGACATGATTTATTTATTTCTCGTACTGGGGTACTGACCCCCTTTGTGGGGGCTGTCATGTCTTTTGTTGTCCGGACATGACAGGCTTTACAGGAGGACATGGAGACGATGCTTACAGCGACGCATCGAGAGATACCAGAGCTCCTTGAGAGCGAGCTCAGGTTTATGTTTTATTTTGAGTCCCAGTAGTTGTTAGAATATTTTTAATTATGTTTTGAATTACCGGGGTATGCCCCGAGTATCTGTATTTTAAGTATTCTACTACTGGTTGATTTATACTTGATATGGATGTTATGCTCAACGTGTTAAATTGGAAACTGGAATTACGTATTTTCAGTATCACTATATATGTATCACCTAAAAGCGAAAATTTTTTTAGGGCCATTTGATAAGACCTTTGAAATAAATCTTCCGCTGTTTACGCAAATTAATCATTATGTGTTAATTAAACACCACATTAGGATCGGGCCCTCACATTATGGTATCAGAGCATAGTCTGGGATATGCTCGAACTAGAGTTAGGACACTGAGTATAGACACAAAGGAATTGTTTGTGCATGTGTCTGACTATCTGATTTATATGCTCTTGCCTGCTATGTTTACATGTTCGATAATGAGATTTTATGCATGTACTGGATTAGAAAGCAGGAATAGCGAGATGTCATATCTCTGAATATTTTAATATGCTGATTTGCATATAATGTAGAGAATTTGAATGCTGAGTTGCATATAATCTAGAGAATTTGAATGCTGAGTTGCATATGTTCTAGAGAATTTGAGAATTTTATTTGTTAGCACTGATAGTTGCTGACCGGATGATGATGTAGAATAAGTGATGAGAACATCTCTGACTTGAGATTGTATATGATGTTTTGATTTTATGATGAACAGTTAGTGTTTAGACAGGTAGCAGCGATATAGACTTTAAGAGCCATCTATTATACCTGTAGGCATTGTAAACTGTTAATTGAATTATAATATTGTGATAATTATTGAGACTTTTATTTATCACTTTGGGACTTAATTCTTGTGATTAGTGGATGGCACTAGAACTATTTAAAACGCGTTTTGTCGATTGACATCATGAATTTGAGTCTGAAAGACCAGGTAATACGTATGAGTTGACGTCAAAACATGTACGCCAAGATGATAATTTAGAACTTGAGAATATTGAAACTAGCGATTTTTTTCAATTGAATGATCGAGTACAGTTGTTGTGAGAAACAACGAGAATTGTTTGACTGAGGACTTGGATTGGGGGACTGTCGTAATTCAGTTCTAGTTTATATGTCCAACTTATGAATAAATACTACATGATTAACTCTGCTAGATGAGAGTATCTAGAGTAATGGTAGTGATGGAAGAAGAGTTTTCCCTCTTGTTGACACAGGAAAGAATATCTACGAGAAAGTCATGTTGATTACATGGAAAATGATAAACGTTTATCGTGGACTTGAGAAATGAGAATATCTGCTTAATCTCAATAGCTATTCACTAGTGAAGAGATTAGATTTTGACTAAGGAATAAGACACCAATGTGGTGCGAAGTAATTAGAACTGGATTAAAGATTAATGAAGTGACTATCATTGGGATAATCCAAGTAGTCCTGGAAAAGTATCAGAAGTATCACTCAAATTTATCCAGCTCTAGTAGTTCTAGAGGTACTATGAGATTGTAGAATACCAAACTTTTCGAGGTCACTGTGGATGTAAATATCTACTTATCTATTTGAAAGAATAATAGGAACTGATATCGATTGTGGCCAGTCAGAGCATGTCCATGAAGTGCTCAGGAATAGATGCAGCCATAACAACAATCCATAACAACAAATACCCTGAGCTAGGGGTAGATATCATGGTGGTTATTCTTTACGACCACTCATTTTCAGCAGTAGTTAATTACCTGTAGACCAGAGAGTATACCTTGACAATGGGATTGAGATGTCTCCAGGATATATATAACCATTTCGATTTTGGCAATGATAGAGATGCTAGTGATTACAGATACATGTTGTGTATTGATCACACTGCATGAGTTTGATTTGAGATAAAAGCATTGTTTTCATATATTGCATCAAATGAGCATTGATAATGATGATTGGGAAAATACACCAGCAGTGATAATTATACTATCCACACTTGCAACAATGAACTGTAGCTGACAGTTTAATGATAGTGATGTGGATTCGAATTCAATGGTGTTGCTCATATATGGTTTTGATTGTATCAAGAGTATGGATACTCTGATAAATTTTGAGATATAGGAAGTTGATACAGGGTATAATGAATTTTCGACTGTTTTGTGGCCCCAAAATGAAATATTTATAGCCACGAATTTCGAGCTAAGATACTGATAGTATCAGCTATGAAAATATTGTTGTTGCAATATTTGGAAAAATGAAGGATATTTGATCATAAGTAGTTAATGCTGATCAGGAAGAATCGATGTTGACTGATATCTTAGTGGTAAGAAAACTTACCAAGATTTTTCGGAAGAAATAAAAGAATTTCCACTAGAGAAGGAAATCGATTTTAACTTCGTTGATGCCAAGGAATAGATTTGATATCGAAAGTACTGTATGGAATGTCATCAGCAAAGTTGACAGATACAGAAGAATAGTTGCAGAATCTCCTTGATACGAGTATAAATGTCTGAGTATGTCACTTGAGGAAACATCAGTATTGTTCGTCAAAAAGAAAGATGATATTATGAAGACGTGTATCGACTAAAGGTAGTTGAATCGGGCTATTGTCGAGAATAAATACCCACTGCCTAAGATCGAGAAGTAAATGATCAATTGTAAGAAACTTGAAGTATAAGAAGAATTTTTACTCTGGTTACCATCAGTTTGAGTCAAAAGAGAAAATGTTCTCTAGGCAATTGGTCAACCAGATATAGACATTTTGAATTTTTGGAAATGTCGTGTGGTCTGACAACTATACCGATAGAGTTATGAATTTGATGAAGAAAATATTCCGTAACTTTTGGGCGGAAGTGTAATCATATTCATCAGTGGTATACTAGTGTATACGAGATCCGGAAGGAACCACACAGAACACCTGTGATTGATTTTTCAGACGCTTCGTGAAGCACAAAGTGTGTACCAAGTTATCGAAATGTAAATCTTGGTTGAATCAAGTGTTGTTTTGGGATAGGTGATACCATCTCACCAGATACTTAAAGATAGTACTAATTTGGCCAAGACCAATCATTGTACTCAAGATGAAAAGTTTTATGAATTTTGGCAGATACTACAGGCTTTTACGGAAGGATATTCTAGGATAGTCGGACTTATGAACCAATTGACCAAGAAGAAATTTGATATTCGTTTGGTCAGATGAATGAGAAAGCAGTTTTCATAACTGAAACTGAAATGGACTACAACCCCAATGTTGATTTTGTTTAACTGGTTCAGGGAGATATGTAGTTGTGCAAATACGTATGTCAAAGATTCGAAGATATGTTCTAATGTATCATGAAAAGATGATTGCATATTCTTGAGATATAAGCGATGACTGGATTTATTAAAGAATTTGACTTTGATAGTCAATATAAATCAAGGAAAATGAAACTAGTAGCAGATGCACTGAACCTAAATGTCCAAGGTGCAATGGTAGCATCGATGTTTGCTTTGCAGTTTATAACCTCTGATTTTGACGATCGGAAGGCCTCGAAGGACAGACTCATACAGATATTGATTGAAGAAATTGGTTCTGTCTTATCAACCAAGTAAATTTAGTATGCCATTTAGTGGTGGTTGCGAATGAAAAATCAGTATATAGCATCGAATTTTACTGATTTGAAAGACGTATTACAACAGAAAGCACACTATAGAGAACATTGTGTTATTCTGGGAATGATGCGATGTATCATTCTCGAGATCCTATTTATGATGAGATGGTATAAAGAAAGAAATTTTTGAATTTTGTGGCAAATTGTTTGACATGCCAGCAGGTCAAGATAAAAATATGAGACCTAATGGGATAGTAAAGGATTTGTAAGTACCACAATGAATTTGGGAAATTTCTAGTTTTGAGTTTTATAGCTCAAATATCAAGTTGAATCGAAATTGATTGACTATTCAATACAATATATTGATTTCATGTGATAGTCTATATGTCTATGAGAAGACGACATGTTTAAGATATGGATAATGTGGTTTAGTTACAGTGAGTTTCTGTAATAAATGTATCCAATTGAGATCCGATGATAATATCAGAATTCGAAACTATTTTCAGAATGTAATGGATACTAAGTTACCAATGAGTATTGCTTAGCATACCCATACAGATGGATCAACTGAGAAAATATCCAGACCTTGGAAGTTATGTCTCGATTAATAGTGGTGATTTAGTGGGAATTGACAGAAATCATAATTCACCAGTAGAATTTTCCTATAATTTAAGTTTCAGACAACTTTTGGGATGGCATCGGTCCAGGTTTTGTAGAGCCAGAATTACCGATCGCTGATATGATGATAGAAAATTGATAAGGAATTTTGGCATAACTTAAGATTGTTGAGAAAAAATGCCATGAACGATAATTTTCTGCGAAAACGATTAAAATTTGGCTTGAGGTGAGCAGATTTGCTACGCCAAAGAGAAATATATCGTCAGACTTCGAGTTGAGAATCAGGAAAATATGGAAATATTACATTTGCGATGATCATTATGATTCGTTAAGTGAGGTTTGATGTTGCCTCGGTATGTTGAACTTTGTGGAATCATAGAGAACTTTGATTAAGTGGTAGATCGTTGAGACGACCACAGCAGTTGTCATTGATACATGATGATCCTTATGCATCTATGAATGAGATTGAGACATCTCGTATGTTTTGATTTTTTGAGTTATACTCAGTTTTGCGATTTCGAGGACGAAATCTTTTTAAGAGGGGAAGAAGTGTAAGGCCCCGTTGCTAATTAATGCGGATTAACGATGTTTAAGCAAACCCGGGTGATTAAAAGTTGAGATTCCGAATTAAGGTGTTTCGGATCACAACACCTTATATTTAATTGAGATAAAATACATCAATATTATACAAGTTGGCATGCAAATTTTCGAACAACACCATATAAAATACATATTAGGAATCATCATTCTTTGACACATGGAGGAAGTTGGCTTTGAAAAGTTTAAAAAATCCATTTTTCTTGCATGGTACCTCACGCCACCCCCCTTGCCATTTTTTTAACATAAATGTCATCTTCTTCCCCCACAAATATCAGACTTTATTTCATTAAATTTCGAAACCCCCCACCTTCATATTAGAGAGAAAAATTGTGGGAGAAGCTCCATGCAATTGGAGTTCTAGAAAGCTAGGAAGGAGAGACCTCTTTTCCTTCAAGAATTGGAGCATTAGGAGCTTGGGAAGTGGGTTGATTGTGGAATGCTTGGGTCTTCAAGGGTATGAGACTATTTTAACTTTATTTTAGTTGGATTCTATGGATTTTGGGTCGAAAATATAGGGAGAACCACAAAAATGTTGGTGTCTTTTATTAAAACAGAATCTGCACAAATTTGATGTTGCATGCAGTAGATTGTTCTGTATTTTCGATTTTCTTAACTTCCGAATCTGACTTCGAGCCTCAAACACAAGTTGTAGATATATGTGTCTTCGTCCTGTGGTTAAAATTTTAGATGATTTGGACTTAAAATGAATGAGTTATGATGTTTTTACCACAAGGTGCACAATCTGGAACATGCATGTAGGCGGGTTGCACATGCAGTGTGTTCTTGGTAAATCTGGGCAAACTGTGCTACGATTTTGACCTTGGTGTCTGAATAAATGTTGTACAACTTTGAGTTATATTGCATTAGAAACTGGCCTCACATCATTTGGAGTTTAGTTGTGCAAGATATGCACTTTTTCCTAGAACCGCTCACTCTGTCAAAACAGAATATGAGTATTTTTTAAAACTGCCATACTTTGTTTTGCATGTGCCTCTAGATGAGCGAACTAGCTTCTGGACTTCAAATATGAACTGTAGTACTTTGGGTTTTCGTGATTTTAGAACTAGCCTCAAGTCATTTGGACATCATATGAATTTATTACGAATTTTATACGAAAATGGGTCAGGATGGAATTTGGTGAATTGTCCTGTTTTCCAGCAGATTGTTCTTGGCAACTTTACCTAGGCTAAATGAACGAATTTGAAGATGAGTTGAACTGATGAAATGTTCATTTTTGAGCTAGATTTGAAAATAAATTGGACCCATATGAGTTTATTAGGTATCGGACAAGTTATGAGCCGATCTCTACAGTTGCGCAGACTGAAATTTAGAGAATTGGTTTTGCGTCTAAGTTTGAGTTTTATTTTGATAAGTTTAAGACTAGTATGTGACATTATGTTGTATTTGGAACTGTTATGACCAGGTTAATAGATTCCGGTGTTGACTCGAGAAGTCTCGGTAGATTAGCTTGGGTCGAGGTACGTTGAAATGAGTTTTATCATGACGTCTGGCAAAGACGTGTAATGATGCTAATGTATGGCCTTATATGTCATTATTTGATTTATATGACTTATTTGTCACTATATGATTCTTATGTGACTATATGACATGATGAATATCTTGGATTACATGATATGTGAAATTACATGATTTGTATATACTTTCACATGAGATTGCATGATATATTGAGTTGCATATGTCATTTGATGCATAAATGATTCATGGGCATATCATATTGATCTATCATTCCTTTGATATCCATGATTTGACTGAGTTGACTTACTCTGAGTGTCGGGTACGACGAGCATGGCGATGACATGCAGTATAGGTAGTAACTGTAGTCACGTGCAGGTGCGACTCGACCTAGACACGAGGGCTGGATGCAGTAACGTACATAGGATGAGTTTTCCTAGCGCAATGTACGTATACTGTCACCCTCTGCTCGAGCTTTGATGATTTGATGATACCTTCCTTTGGACTCCGATTTTTGGTATCTTGATATTCGATTCCTTGTACCCATTCATACATCGCATTCATACATGGTATGCATTGCATGATACTTTGTCATTTGACATGATTTATTTATTTCTCGTACTGGGGTACTGACCCCCTTTGTGGGGGCTGTCATGTCTTTTGTTGTCCGGACATGACAGGCTTTACAGGAGGACATGGAGACGATGCTTACAGCGACGCATCGAGAGATACCAGAGCTCCTTGAGAGCGAGCTCAGGTTTATGTTTTATTTTGAGTCCCAGTAGTTGTTAGAATATTTTTAATTATGTTTTGAATTACCGGGGTATGCCCCGAGTATCTGTATTTTAAGTATTCTACTACTGGTTGATTTATACTTGATATGGATGTTATGCTCAACGTGTTAAATTGGAAACTGGAATTACGTATTTTCAGTATCACTATATATGTATCACCTAAAAGCGAAAATTTTTTTAGGGCCATTTGATAAGACCTTTGAAATAAATCTTCCGCTGTTTACGCAAATTAATCATTATGTGTTAATTAAACACCACATTAGGATCGGGCCCTCACAGTTATACTGCTCATTGGAACCAAGTTTGGCAAATCGTAAGGTGATACGAGGTGGATTGTGGTGGACTCTGGTAGTCACCACGTCATTTGAAGTTGAAGTTGAGTATGCCTCACTGAAACATATATATGTTTATGTTTAATCTTGGTGAGATTTGTCTGGGACAGCTCATGATGTTGAAGTACCAACAAGAGAGTCATCAAGTCGTCGTCGATTCGGTCTGGGAATCCATGTATTTGGGATGCATTGGGTTTATTGCATGTCCTTTCAAATTTGAAACTCTGAGGAGTCTCGATTGTTTATTTATGACCAGGATGTGGTTCTTGGGATATCGGGAGGTGGACATCTTATGAGATATCTTTTGTGTGACTTTGTGGCTGTGAGTTGCCCAATTTGAGTTGCAATGTTGCGACTGCCCCTTCGATAGAGGAGGTTTGAAAGTGGAAACCAGGTTTGGTGTGCGTACACCGTGGAATACTAGTGTTTCCCTCGTAACGATGTATGTTAGACATCGTGAGTCATGATAGAGATGTCTTCGAATGATATCTACGATGGAATCGGGAGCGATTCGAATCCTCGCAGTTTCAGTTGACTAACTACTTTTGGATTATTAGCGTTGAGTGGTGCTGACGCTCTTTGACGTTATGATGGATTTGGAAGTCTATTCCACTCCAGAGATTGACACGAGGTCAACGTTCTCACGGTTGAGGTGTCATTCAGGATGCGTTCTTACTGGTTGTATTAGAACGAAGGATGACTGTCCGATCTACAGTCGTAAGTATCGGTTGTTTTGCAGTCATGAGGGACTGACTTTTGGGATGACCCACATCGAGGTACGTTTTGCCTCTTGAGTGATATGTTGGTTTTGGTATGTCGCTCTGTTTCAGAGTTCGATGTGAGGTAAGTATTCTCGAGGTCTTTAAGACGATTCTGTTATGGTCAAGAATCGAGGTTCTGGCTTCATGTTGTTGTGTAGCCTGGGTGTTATATGATACACCGGTGCTAATTTCGAGGACGAAATTCTTTTAGTGGGGGATATTGTGATGACCTGAGATTAGGGATGTTAATCCCGGAGTATTAATAACCCCTAAAGTTGTTTTACGTGGCGACATGGAGTTTAATCGCGGTGTTGGGCCTTCTGGGCTCGTCTATTTGAGTAATTGGGATCGTTGGATCCCGAGGTTGAGATCGTATTCTCATTTCGGTGAAAACCTGTGAGTTGGGTTTTTAGTATGACTCGGAATCTCGGGTGCTTGGTGTGGGCACCGGTAGGGGTTTTTGAGTTAGAGAGAGAATTTTTGAAAACAGATGATTTTTAATGAATCATGATGTATTTGTGGGGCTATTAGTATTTCGGGGTATTTTTGCTATAAATACCAGTTGAACCCGAAATTTTATTTATCGGAACCATTTCAGCACTTCGTTTCTCTCTCCACCCTCGCGCCCCTTTCCCGATCCCCTTTGACCACCGCGCACAAAAGTGCTCCGCCCGCCGCCGTCCGGCCGCCGTTCGGCACGTGCCACCCGCCGTTGGAATCGTCTCTTCCAGGCGCTCCTATCCATACCAACAATTCGAAGTTTCGTCGAGCATCGCGTTCGGATTTGCCAGAAAAGCGTAGGGTTCGAAAACTGGAGTTCATCCGATTTTTGGGGCTCGATTTTGGTATGTTTTTGGTACGATTTTTCTGGTGTTTTTGGGGCGTTTTTAAGCTGATTTTGAGTCGATGATTTCAGACTTTTATGGTTCGAAATAATTGTTGCTTTTAGTTCGAATTTCAGCTCGATTTTGTGAGTTAGGGTTCGAAAATTTGGATTTTTGGCATGAGGATGATGATTCTTGTTGTTATTCGATTAATTCATGTTTAAATGCATTATGATGCTTGATTGTGTTCGAAATTGAGGAATTGGATTCGAAGTTAGGGCTTGAATTCGAATTTTGGGGGTTTTGGCATGTGGGGCGATTATTGTTGTTGTTAATTGATTAATTCATGTGTTAGATGAATTATGGTGATTATTCGGGTTTGATTTGTGTTGGTTGGGTTCGAATTATTGAAGGTGTTCTTGAGCAATTTTTCGATATGTTGCATTCGTTTTCCCTCCCTGCATGTACCCTGCCCCGGGTCTTTTAGATGTTTAATTGTCGTGTGTCGACAATATTTTGAAGGTTATGGATGTGCTTGAGCATGGGTTACATGTTCGTAAATAATTGTGAATTATTATCGTGTTAGCACATCGTTCCTCGGGGCATGGAACTCGAGCAAGGTTTGGCTCGGACTTCGAGGATTTAAGGTACGTTTAGCGTACGAGCATAGTTTAAATGATGTTTTTGCAAGTATAATGCATGATTTAAAATACATGAAATGTTTTACTATGATGGTACCGGGACTTGATTACGTTATGTTGATTCACATGGTGAAATGCTTAGTGCCGCTATGAAGCGAGCAAATGATGGGGTGTGGTTGCTACGGAACAAACACCGATAGTATGATGCTACTTGAAGTAAGAAATGAAAAAGGTGGTATTTGATTAGATATCTAGGATATCTGTATTTTATTCCCTATTGGTAATGAATAAGAACAGAGACGTAGTTAATCAGAGAAGTGATTAACTAGTATCGGAAGTTAAGGAAATCTCAATATGATATCTAGAATTATGATAATTGCTAGATAAAGAAAGATGTTATGAAATGTTGTTAAATTGAAACTGGCTAGGGTTAACCAATATGATGATTAACTGCATATTCAGGATTTGATGATTTATCTGTTTTGAGAACAGGATTATTACAGGGGTACGCTATGATGAGGATGATACCATCCAGGAAGCATCACATATGTTCCACAATATTTACATTTTCGTAAATTATGTATTATGTCATTATGATTATGAAATTGTGGAATTGGTATGCTCACCCCGTTGGGGGCTGTCTCTGTTGGGGCAGGTGAACAGGTACATCGATGGCTTTGGAGATGAGCTCGAGCTGTTGATTGGATGTACTCCCAGGATCGTGGTACCAGGGCTTGATGGAGCACGGTATCGTATAGAGTACTTATATACCCATGAGGGTTATATACATATTCGTGATGCTCGCATGTGAGCAAGATTACTTGTATATGCGTTGTATATAAAGGCATGAGCCTTTCTCTCTTTCATTCTATGTTGCATGCAATTAGAGGTAGAATTGCTAAATGATATGAGAGTCATTGGTGTATTGTGGGTGTTGAAACTCACTTTTGTTGTCATATGTGTGGTGTCTTCCATGGCTGGGAATTTACTTGATATTGCTATTTTCTGATGAGTTTTATGTCTTCCCTGGCCGGGAATTATGTTATGCGTTGTGATTTTATTTCGGGATAGCTCTATTTATGGGGAGACTCTGCCCAAATTTTTATAAAAGCCCACAATGTAAAAAGTGGTGTAATGGGCGAACCCTATGAGTCTGTTGTTGTTAGGATGATGAGCTTATAACACTGTATGTTAAAGAAAACGTTGTAATTGCCATTCAATGGTAAAGTATCATCTGAGTTTCCCGAATAATTTTATTGAAAGCATGTGCCACACATAATGATTAATACACTAATCAAGGGTTAAGTATATGGGGTCCTTACAGTTACACTACTCTAGTGTCACGCGCGCCCCTGGCTGCGATATCAAGATTTGGTCGCTTCATAGCTTCTCAACACATATAAATAATCCTCATGCAACACATATAAATAATCCCCGTGCACGATTATTCAATAAAGTCAAAATACATTATGCATTCACAATGCTCTAATATGTAGTAATGCTCGTACGTCGCACGTACCTTAAATCTCCGAAGTCCGAGCCAAACCTTGCTCGAGTTCCATGCCCCGAGGAATGATGTGCTAACACGATAAATAATTCACAATTATTTACGAACATGCAACCCATGCTCAAGCACACCCATATCCCTCAAAATATTGTCAACACACGACAATTAACCTTTAAAAAGACTCGGGGCAGGGTACATGCAGGGAGGGAACAAATGAGACAATATCGAAAATTGTTCAAGAACACCCTACAAATTTTAGAACCCTTATCTCACAAATCGAACCCAATTAAACACCATAATTCATCTAAAATGTGAATTAAACCATCAATAGCAAGAATCATCATCCTTGCCAAAAACCCCCAAATTTTCGAATTTCAAAGCCCTAAATTCGAACTCAATTCCTTAAATTCGAACACAATTAAGCATCAACAATACATCTAAAGCATGTAATAAACGACCCATAACAAGAATCGTCACAACCCTGCCAAAACCCCCAATTTTCGAACCTTATTCACGCAACCAGCGCTCAAATCGAACCAACTCACGCCAACAGCAATAATTCGAACAAATTGAACACAAAAATGGCAGGGAATTACACAATAACGACGACAAAGGGGCAAGGGAGGTTACCCAATCGAAAATCGGAAGAAATCGGACGAAAATCGAAGAACCCTAGAAATTGGGGATCGGCGCTTTCTGCCAAAATCCGAACGAGAAACGCGACCAAACTTCAAATTGCAGGAGGGGATAGCTGCGCCTCGACGAGACGAAGCCGGCGGCGGGTCGCACGCGCCGAACGGCGGCGGGACGGCGGCGGGCGAAGCGTTTGAAGCCGCGGGGGCAGGGGCTGACGGGAAGGGGCGACGCGGGAGAGAGAGAGAGAATGTAAGGGCTGAAATGAAATTTTCCTTTAAAATTTTGGGTTCAATTGGTATTTATAGCAAAAATACCCCGAAATACTAATAGCCCCACAAATACATCATGATTCATTAAAAATCATCTGTTCTCTAACTCCAAAACCCCCTACCGGTGCTCACACAAGCACCCGAGATTCCGAGACACATCAAAAACCCAACTCTTATGTTTTACACTGTAATGTGAATACAATCTCAACCTCGGGATCCAACGATCCCAACTACTTAATAGACGAGCCCAGAAGCCTAACACCGCGATTAAACTCCAAATCGCCACGTAAAACGACTTTAGGGATTATTAACACTACGGGATTAACATCTATAATCCCTGGTCATCACAATATCCCCCACTAAAAGAATTTCGTCCTCCAAAATTAGCACCGGTGTATCACGTAACACCCGGGCTACACAACAACATGAAGCCATAACCTCGATTCCTGACCATATCAGAATCGTCTTAAAAACCTCGAGAATACTTATCTCACATCAAACTCTGAAACAGAGCGACGTACCAAAATCCACACCAACTCATCACCCAAGAGACAAAACGTACCTCGATGCGGTTCATCCCAAAAGTCAGTCCCTCATGACTGCAAAACAACCAATACTTACGACCGTAGATCGGACAGTCATCCTTCGTTCTAATACCACTAGTAAGAACGCATCATGAATGACACCCCAACCGTGAGAACGTTGACTTCGTGTCAAACTCTGGAGTGGAATAGACTTCCAAATCCATCATAACGTCAAAGAGCGTCAGTACCACTCAACGCTAACAACCCAAAAGCAGTTAGTCAACTGAAAATGCAAGTATTCGAATTGTTCCCGATTCCATCGTAGATATCATTCAAAGACATCTCTATCATGACTCACGATGTCTAACATACATCGTTACGAGGGAAACATTAGCATACCACGGTGTACACATACCAAGCCTGGTTTCCACTTCCAAACCTCCTCCATCAAATTAGCAGTCGCATCATTGCAACTCAATTTGGGCAACTCACGGCCACAGATTCACACAAAAGACATCTCACAAGATGTCCACCTCCGGATATTCCAAGGATCACATCCTGATCATAAGTAAACCATCGAGACTCCACAGAGTTCAAATCTTGGAAGGACATGCAATAAACACATTGCATCCTCAACGCTTGTGTCGACAGCGACACCCAATAAATCCGAATTCCTGCCATCCCTTGATAATCCTAGGATTTAACAATCCAAACTTGGGAAGGCTATCGAAAACTCGAAAGAAAATACCAACAAGGAAATACCTTAACCCACACAAGATAATTCCTCCTCAAGGGAAGTCAACTAACTTCACGATTATCCCTCATAATCATCGTGCCATGGAGATTCCCAATCTCAAGGTGTTCCATATCTCTCATCAGAGATTTAACCATCCAAAAATAGCATAACTCTATGCTTGACAGAAAGGAAATCAACCACTGGCATCCGTATACTCATCGGTATACCTGCCTAAGCACGAACACCTCATGCATACTCAATGCACTATGCTCGGGTATCTGCAACATACCCCTAAGCCCCAAACACAACCGTCAATCCTGAGTCATTCCCATCCAAAGGAGAATGAAAATCGACGATCAACAACACGGCGTGATTCACAAAATCAACACCACAAGCACCAACTCACCGAATCTTTCAAAGATTCCCAAATAGGTATAATACTACCTCCTTCCTCACAAGGGAAGTGCCATCGAACTCGAGAGCCACTAGTCTCGAACCACCGTTCGGAAAAACTGGATACAATAACACCCATTGTATCCCTAATACACAGGTTCCCTAGATTGAGTCAATAACGACCTGATGACTCTCTTGTTGGTACTCCAACATCCTGAGCTGTCCCAGACAAGTCTCACCAAGATTAAACATAAACGTATACACGTTTCAGTGAGGCATGCACAACCTCAGCCTCAACCTCAAATGACATGGTGACTACTAGAGTCCACCACAATCCACATCGTATCACCTTACGATTTGCCAAACTTGGTTCCACCGAGCAGTATAACGGCTCTAGCAAGCCCATCATGGTGCTACACACACGTGGCAGACAACCTAGTCTCTGCCTCTTTAGGTTTACCTCAAACCTACCAAGAAGACGGACGTTTCCGCACGGCACACCATACCGTGGAAAGGAAAATCAATAGAGTAGTGGGTCCCTACCCAACGTTCCTCTAATGCCGATACACCCTGGACACTCCAATGTCCTTATGTACGTAACATAACCTGATCCTACTCCCTTAGGACCCATCCTACACCCTCAAGGGTGGTATGACCATGTCCACCACATGTCACATTGACAGAAAGCGAGTAATTTCTTCCATGATTACTCTTGTCGTCAAATTACATGGCCAAAAGCCATTCCAACGAGCATACCTCAAGGGTATCACCACTCGTAATATGATCACCCCAAACGTAAGCTGCGGTACAATCACATGTACAGCGCATCCATCCATTCCTCGAGCAACCCGCTCGGTATAAGGGTCACGTCAATCGGTGCCGCACACACCACCTTGTGCTCGGTACTGGCACCCAAGACATACCACTGAATACGTATACTCAACGCATCGATCATCGTAACGATGATGCATGTCTAATAAGACATCTCCTACACCATCGTCATCGTCATCCTGTGACGACACACGCCAACTCATGGCATCTAAGGCATTGCCAACTAGTGACGATACATGTACATCAGCGTATGTCATCCACTATCATGCTAGTAAAATAGGCATAATAAAACATGTATATCAACGCATGCCAGCTACAATAAAGCTAATAGAATAGCAATATCTCATACCTCATCGCTAACAATATAGCGGTATACCTGTCTCCGTCGCTCAATAATAGTACAAAATCAGCACCCATCGCTCGAAGGCGGCAAAATCCTGTGCTGAGTACATAGCGGCACAATCCCTCGCTATAGAATCGACGGCATGACACCTCGTCATATAATAAGTGGCATGAAACCTCGCTATACCCTGAGCATGAGTCATCGTCCACATAATAGCGGAAAGAGGCATCGCTATCAATATATACGGCGGCACGAATCATCGCCAATAATCACAAAGAGGTGAATCGTCATCATCGACACAGCGGAACACATCACCGCTATCATCCGTGTCCGGCGGTATAAACCATCGCCAATCAATATAGCGGAATGAACCGTCGCTATAAATACATCTGGCGGAATGAACCATCACCAATCAATATAGCGGAATGAACCATCGCCAATCAATATAGCGGAATGAACCATCGCTATAATATAAATCGACACAGCGGGACACATCACCGCTATCATCCGTGTCATCACAATGGAATGAATATAAATAGACACAGCGGGACACATCACCGCTATCATCCGTGTCATCACAATGGAATGAATATAAATCGACACAGCAGGACACATCACCGCTATCATCCGTGTCATCACAATGGAATGAATATAAATCGACACAGCGGGACACATCACCGCTATCATCCGTGTCATCACAATGGAATGAATCATCATCCTTTCTTGAGTCAGTCATCATCAGTTATTTTAATGCTTCCTCGCTTTCATATCTCAAAACAAGCGGTATCGCATACTCGCTTCTTCATACTAGCGGTATCTCTTCCTCGCTCAGTATGGTATACCTCGCCTCCATGTGCCAGCGAGCCTCCCCCCTCCCGCTCCACATGCGCAGCGGTAAAGCATAAGCATTAAAACCTTAACTGTGATCGCCCTGACTCGTGGAATACACCTCTTTATCCCACATCACAATATGCAACAACTATGCATAATATGCAACAACAATGCATAATAACATGTATCATAACCTTAATGCATCACATTGCATTCATCATGTGTCACACAGACAAACATAAATACATGTTACCGTTGGGATGCCCGTACGTCGCTGACGTACTCCATATTTCCTATAACCTGCAACCATCATGGTTAGCAACAATAGCCATATACGCTATGCATCAATCATCCAATGCATAAATGCAACCACTTGCAAGTCAATACGTATACCAAGACATGTTACCTCGGAAATATCCCTTTACCTGATTTTCTTAAAAACCACTTCCTTGGCACATAACACACGGAGTGCCAGACATCACTATTAATGCCATCCTATCGTGTTCCACACGATTCCTGCAACCACAATGGTTAGCAATAACACTTTTCATATCATAAAAGCATATAAACAACAGGTTGTGTCATTCAACATCAATGCCATCATGCATAATTATGTGCTATCAACAACTTCTTAGGCCCTTAACAGCCCCAAAGAGCAACCACTGCTCTGATACCACTAATGTAAGGACCCCAAGCCCTTAACCCTTGATTAGTGTATTGACCACTATGTGTGGCACATGCTTTCAATAAAAAGTCAATCGGGAAGCTCAGATGATACTTTTTCATTGAATGGCAATCACAAAATTTTCTTTAATACTCAATGTTATAAGATCATCAGCCTAACAACAAATAGACTCATAAAGTTCGCCCAATACCATCCCCTTTTTGCCACTTTTCACATTGTGGACTTTTATAAAAATTTGGGCAGAGTCTCCCCATAAATAGAGCTATCCCGAAATAAAAGCACAACACATAACATAATTCCCGGCCAGGGAAAACATAATACTCATCAGAATGCAGCAATACCAAGTAAATTCCCAGCCAAGGAAGACACCACACATATGACGGCAAAAGTGGGTTTCAACACCCACACAATACACCAATGGCTCTCATATCATTTTGCAATTCTACCTCTAATTGCATGCAACATAAAATGAGAGAGAGAAAGGCTCATGCCTTTATATACAATCCATATACAAGTATAATCGTGCTCACATGCGAGCATCATGAATGTATATATAACCTCAGGTGTATATAAGTACTCTATACGATACCGTGCTCCATCAAGCCCTGGTACCACGATCCTGGGAGTACATCCAATCAACAGCTCGAGCTCAACTCCAAAGCCATCGATGTACCTGTTCACCTGCCCCAACAGAGACAGCCCCCAACGGGGTGAGCATACCAATACACAAAATCCCATAATCACAATAATGAAATTCATAATTTACAACAAAAGTAAATACTAATGAATTTAAATGATACTCCCTGGATGGCAACGTCCTCATCCGGGATTCCGTGTACAGTCCCTGTTCTCACAATCATCAAACTCATCAAATCTCAAAAGTCAGTAAATCAACACATTGATTTACTCATCGCATGCCTGATTCTCAAATATCAATAATTAATGATTCCAAGTTCATTTTACATGCAAATATAGATATCTCAATATCTAATTCACAACCTCGCTATTAATCACAGATAACTCAAATGCCTAGCATTTATGTTACCAATTCTCCATTATACCTAGACATCTCAAATGTCTTATAATGAATACATGATCCCACGATCATTCTCAGGCATCTCAAATGCCCTACAATAGTCATATACATCAGGTACCCCATATACCTTATGAGAGTTACACTACTCTAGTGTCACGCGCGCCCCTGGCAGCGATATCAAGATTTGGTCGCTTCATAGCTTCTCAACACATATAAATAATCCTCATGCAACACATATAAATAATCCTCGTGCACGATTATTCAATAAAGTCAAAATACATTATGCATTCACAATGCTCTAATATGTAGTAATGCTCGTACGTCGCACGTACCTTAAATCTCCGAAGTCCGAGCCAAACCTTGCTCGAGTTCCATGCCCCGAGGAATGATGTGCTAACACGATAAATAATTCACAATTATTTACGAACATGCAACCCATGCTCAAGCACACCCATATCCCTCAAAATATTGTCAACACACGACAATTAACCTTTAAAAAGACTCGGGGCAGGGTACATGGAGGGAGGGAACAAATGAGACAATATCGAAAATTGTTCAAGAACACCCTACAAATTTTCGAACCCTTATCTCACAAATCGAACCCAATTAAACACCATAATTCATCTAAAATGTGAATTAAACCATCAATAGCAAGAATCATCATCCTTGCCAAAAACCCCCAAATTTTCGAATTTCAAAGCCCTAAATTCGAACTCAATTCCTTAAATTCGAACACAATTAAGCATCAACAATACATCTAAAACATGTAATAAACGACCCATAACAAGAATCGTCACAACCCTGCCAAAACCCCCAATTTTCGAACCTTATTCACGCAACCAGCGCTCAAATCGAACCAACTCACGCCAACTGCAATAATTCGAACAAATTGAACACAAAAATGGCAGGGAATTACACAATAACGACGACAAAGGGGCAAGGGAGGTTACCCAATCGAAAATCGGAAGAAATCGGACGAAAATCGAAGAACCCTAGAAATTGGGGATCGGCGCTTTTTGCCAAAATCCGAACGAGAAACGCGACCAAACTTCAAATTGCCGGAGGGGATAGCTGCGCCTCGACGAGACGAAGCCGGCGGCGGGTCGCACGCGCCGAACGGCGGCGGGTGGCGGCGGGCGAAGCGTTTGAAGCCGCGGGGGCAGGGGCTGACGGGAAGGGGCGACGCGGGAGAGAGAGAGAGAATGTAAGGGCTGAAATGAAATTTTCCTTTAAAATTTTGGGTTCAATTGGTATTTATAGCAAAAATACCCCGAAATACTAATAGCCCCACAAATACATCATGATTCATTAAAAATCATCTGTTTTCAAAAATTCTCTCTCTAACTCCAAAACCCCCTACCGGTGCTCACACAAGCACCCGAGATTCCGAGACACATCAAAAACCCAACTCTTAGGTTTTACACCGTAATGTGAATACAATCTCAACCTCGGGATCCAACGATCCCAACTACTCAATAGACGAGCCCAGAAGGCCTAACACCGCGATTAAACTCCAAATCGCCACGTAAAACGACTTTAGGGATTATTAACACTACGGGATTAACATCTATAATCCCTGGTCATCACAAATACATTGGAGTTGACAAGGGATCAAAGTAGACAAAGAAAAATACATAAAAGTTGAATGTGGTACTCGATCAATCGCCCAGAAGAGCTCGATCGATCGAGCAAGGCAGAAAATTCGAGGAACAAAAATTGTGTCTCGGTGATCGATCGGTGAAATGTCCCGATTGATCGCCAAATGCTACTCGACAAAAGAATGAAGGTCATCGATCGATCGGTAAAATGTCCCGTTCGATCGGTAAATGTCCCGATCGATCGCCGAAGGTTTCTGCCCGCGATCGATCGCCAGAGTCCGAGAAAAATAGGAAATATGGTCTTTTTACCCTCCTAGCATATTCACCTACCATAACTCGAAAAAGGGGCCTCCTTGGACCATTATTCAGACTTTACAACAGAATTTTAGATTTTAGAATAGGTTTTACTCTCAAACTTTTGAAGAACACTTTGGGGGATCAAAACACGAAGACGGAATTGACGAGCCGGAAGCGTGTTTCTCTTTAGTAACTCTTTTTCTATCGTTTATTTGATGTTTTCTATCATAAATTTCTTTGCTTTAGTTTGATTATGTAAGGCCCCAACCCCTTAACTCGTCATTAGTGCATTTATGACATCGTATGAGTATAAAAATTCTTCATTCTTTAAAAGAATCATTACATGCTTCACATATTATCCATGACATAAATAATACTCAGTAATAAGACTCAAGGTTCACCCATTATCATCACCATTGCACCACTTTTACATTGTGGGTTTTTATAAAAATTTGGGCAGAGTCTCCCCATAATTGAGCTATCCCAAAATAAAACACATCACTAAAAATAATTCCAGCCAGGGAAAAACACGATACTAAAAGAAATCAAAACCATAAGTAAGTTCCCAGCCAGGGCAGTCACCATACTAAGAAGATATAAAAAGTGGACTTCAACACCAATATACTGTCCATATACACGACTCCAAGTGCTCACATACGAACAACAAATAATTAATACCCATATAGTTACATAAATAATGTATACCATTTACCCAATCTCATTCTACGCTTCAGGAAGCAATATTGTCCAACCAAGCTTGAGCTTGCTACGCCAAAATAACTTTGTAGCTGTAATACCTGTTTCAACAGAAACAGCCCCCACACAGGGTGAGCATAATCCAACTCAATAATCATTCACTCATGAATATACGAAACTGTAATACAACAAAATTATTCAAAACCCATAAAATATACTCCTGTACATTCCGAACCAGTATAGCTTTCACGAACTGTTCCTGTTCAATCTTATACGCTTTCATAAACATCAAGTTCAGTATCTTTATTCAAAACATAATACTCATCAATGCAATAAATGCAATAAAATCACAATTCATCATTTATGCTCAATCATAACGAATCTCATATAGAAGGCAACTATGCCTATCAGTTAATCTCATTCTCAACCATTTCTCATATCGATCATGCCAAAGGCATCCATACCCAACTCCATATCCGGACCACGTACATTTACGTGTATCAATTAAGTCAATACACCCAATACTATCTTCGCTTGCCGTTATAATTCTATTTCGTACGAATTTATTCAATATCCTCCATCATTTAGGGGCTAGACTCCACTTACAAACTTGGAACTTGTAAGGACCCTAGTTCCTTAAGTGCGGATTAAAGGCGTAAATAAAAATTTCCATGCATAACAAAGTATAAAGGTTGTGTTGATGCCCTGAGCTATTAAATTACAGTGCCAAAATAAAGTTCCAAAAGGGATTAGTTACATTCTCAACCAATGAACGCTAATCCTATAGCTTTACACTACTCCTAGAGTAGAGACTATACAAAAATTAAGCCTGATATGCCAAAAGCACTCCTCACTGGCTCACTGCATCAACCCGCCTTAGCCCGTCCGCCCAAAAGTACTACAGGAACAACCCCAAACCATGAGCATGTATATAAATCATATTCACAATAATATGATCATAATTCAATGCATAAACCATAAATGCAAATCACTTCCTGTACTTAACACATATAAAGCTCCCTTGGTTGTCCCTGTACCATAATCACAATTAATTGATTATAACACCAATAATATATGTCATGACATGCATCCGTTCCATGTATACCAATGGCCAATCCCAGTCTTATTATATCAGTGGCATAATACCCCTCGCGTTACATGACAACGGCATTAATACCCCTCGCTTCGACATATTAGCGGCATAATATCCCTCGCATCAACATGACAGCGGCATGATCCTTCGCTTCGACATGTTTGCGGCAAATATTCTTCATCGCTAAATATGACAGCGGCAAGTATTCTATCATCGCCTCGACATGAAGGCGGCAAGTATTCTTCATCACTGTGATATAACCTCGACTCACAATTACATGCAACCATAATGCATGTTCCAACTATATATGCAACCATAATGCATAAATAAGACCACATGTGCAACCATAATGCATAGCCAATTCAAAGCGTAATAAATACGTTTTACCGTCCGATGCTCGTATGTCTCACTACGTACCTTAGTTCCAAAAGTGGAGATGTCGTGGAACTTTATCTCCTTTGATGTGTGGCTACCTGGGATGGTTCTACACAATCACATGAATCCATATTAGAAGCCAATAAGTGAACCATTACCAAAAATAACATCATTTAAAACAAAATCCCAAAATCCACATTTTATGCCTTGCGATCGATCGGTCCCCAAGCCCCGATCGATCGCCAAGTTAAGAAAAATAGGCATCCAAGTACTGCCTCCACCGATCGATCGAACCATTTTACCAATCGATCGAGACATCACACCGATCGATCGGGAAAAATTACCGATCGATCGATAAGCTCATTTCACGCCTTGTTCAGGCTCTGGCTTGCTCGATCGATCGGACCCATATCTCGATCGATCGGGCAGCCCTGTTCCAGCGAGAAACTTCCATGTATGAGCTTCCAACAACACTTAAACTCATATACAACCAAGAACAACTTCCATGCTCAACATATAACCACAAAACAACCTTAAAATACAACCCCCACACACAAACAAGATGTTGGACCAAGATCCACCCCTTTTTACCCCAAAAAACAAGCTACAACCCAACCAAAACTCAACAAAACTCTACCATAGTGGAAGCTTACCACTTGAGCTCCAAGTTTCAAGCAAGAAAACACAAAAAGACTTCTTTTTCCAAGTTTTCTCCTCTCCTTTTGTTTCAGAAACGAAAATGGGAGTTTTCCTTGCAAGAGGAGAGATGAAGGGTGGGTTTTTGACTTAAAGGTGATGGGAAGGGATGTGATATAAAGTGTGCAAGTGGCTCCCTTGCCATGCTATGGGTTTAAATGTGTACCAAGACACAAGCATGATATATAGAATACCCCAACATGATATTTTAAAAGCATTTTACCACAATGCATCAAAATCCCTATTAAAATCATGCATTACCAAATAGACACAACCCATTTCATTTAAACCATTATAACACCCAATTCCCAACATGTATAACATGCACCCTGAAATGCTCTACCGGGTCACGCCTACCATGTGACAAGCATTTTACCAAGATAATTAGTCCCAACACATAATCTAATTATCGCCATAATATCACATAAACATAATTAATGCCCTAATTGCAATTAATTATTTCGGGGATATCACAGAACTAATAACACATACACATGCATCAATATTATATATTCTCACACAGCAAGAATACATGTAAATCGTACCAGAAATCAATGGCTACAAGAAGGAAATTGAACCAACTGAATTGGAGAAGCAATATGAGAAAACGAAGACTCATATGTAAATAATTCAATGTGCAACCCATGAAAGAACAACAATAAATTCTTGACCCAGCAGTTGTTAGATCAAAACGGCACTAAGTTCGATCATTACAGCAAAAACACATACACTTGTGCTAGACGCACGCACACACACTCACACTTTGTTGCGGCAAGTAAATATCGAGGTAGCAGTGCTGAAATGCGACAAAGGGGAGAAGGGGAAATTGAACCAGCTAAAATGGAAATAAAACAACACCACAATAGATTCATGTTTCCAGCAACGATTCAATCGAAATAAAATCAACATTTCTGGACAGAAATTACAAAACTCCGATTACATATTTTCCCTCAAAAACAACAACAAGATCGATCGAACTTTGGGGAAGGAAGGCAAGATGAAATGAAACTTATACCATTATTTAATTCAAGACTTAACCGTGTTCAAATACAAACCCAAAAACTCACGAGCAGCATGTTACAAAGATGCGACCATAAAAGCTTCGAAATCACCATAGAAATCGAGCTCCAGAAAAATCGATCGTGATGCTCCCCAAACACAGCAGAATTCAAACCAATTTAACATCAAGTTTTGAACTAATCAGCAGCATAATTTCGGCCAAATAACATGTAATACCCCCGAAATATAATATGATTATGTTCTATGATGATGAATTATGATGTGTTTAAGGGTTATGGTGTATTTAAATTGGGGGCCACGATTTATGTTATGATGATATGATGTGGGGAGCATGATGGGTATTTTAAGGGATGTATTAATTATATGAAGTTAAAAAATATCGAGTGAGGATATTTTAATACATCGTACTATATACCGGGATACAATTAAACACCACATGGCACCCCAACCACACCACCCCACCCCCCAACTCGGTCACCACCCATCCCCCACTTGTCAACCCACTTGTTTCACACCCATGCCTCCACTTGACCCAACCCATGCTATGATCATTTTCCTTGCAATCAATTCCCTCCACCTCCTCCTCCCTCCCTTTTCGTCCCTGGAGCTGCAGATTAGAGAAGGAAAGAGGCTGTGAAGCTTTGTGTAAAAGCTTGCCAATTTGAGGAAGAAAAAGGGGGTAAGACCTCATACTCTGTTATAGGGTTGGGTATAGTTATGGTGGGTTGATTTTAAAGCATGTTAAGTATAGGTTTGGGTGGAACCTTGATATGAATGCTTACATGGTAGTTTTATGTAGCTACTAGCATGTTTGTTTGAGCATTTACATGGCTTATGTGATAGATTTCTAGTTATGAAACTATATGCTCGAAAATCTAGGCAAAAAGATACATGCTCTGTTTCTGTAAAAGTTGGTTAAGGATGAAGTTTATGATGATGTTATGATGCATGTTAGCTTAGGTTTTGTTAAACCTTCGATTTAAGAGCTTACATGGATATTTTATGAAGTTCTTCACATGTTTGTTTCAGCATAAAAGATGTGTTATGAGGTAGAAAAGATGGTATGAAATGAGGTGCTCAAAAATCTGGGGAAAAATCCCGATTTTCAGAGCTCTCGATCGATCGAGATTTATTTCCGATCGATCGAGCGAGACAGAAGGTCTAAGCATGTTTTCAAAATTTTGGTGCCGATCGATCGAAGGATTTCTCGATCGATCGGTGAAGCTCCTCGATCGATCGGTAAAATGTTTGATCGATCGAGCGAGGCAGGAAGCTAAGGCACTTTTTGTGCACAGTGTCTCGATAGATCGAGACATAGGGCCGATCGATCGAGAGAGGCAGAAAGTTGAAAAATATGATGATGTTTTATTTTGTTAAGTTTATGATGTAAGATGGTTTTGAGGCATCTAATATGGTATTATGTGGTCTTGTAGAACCATCCCAGGTACCAGCACCATCAAGGAGATAAAGTCTGTTGACTCCTCCTCCTTTTGAAAAGGTACGTAAGAAGCGTACGGGCATCGGACGGTAACACACATGTGACATCCCCGAAATGGTTAATTGCTATTTGGCTTTAATTATGTTTATTATGATTAATTATGTGGTAATTAATTATATGTTGGATTTATTTACCTTATGTGGAAATGCATGGTCATGTGGATAGGGTGACCCGGGGTTGCATTTCAGGGTGCATGTAATGCATGTTGGGTAAATATTATTGGAAGCATGATTTATTTGCATTGGTTAGCAATTAATTGGAAATCATGTGTTAATTGATATTATGGTGCATTTTGAGTAAATGCTTTGAAAAATATAATGTTAGGGTGTTTTATACACCATGGGATTATTTTGGAATGCATTTGATTTAATAACTCATTTTATACCCAACCCCACCCCATCCAACACTTTTACTTTACCAAATCATTTCCAACACCCAAACCCTTCCCCTCTCCACATTTTCGATTTTGAGCTCTTGGGTGAAGAGAAGTGCTTGCAAACTTTGATTTGTGGAAGATTGTTGGGTGATTTAAGGTCCCCTAGAGGTATGGATACCTCATGTTTAATTTTGTAAAGATTTGTTTTAGTTTGGGTTGGTTTTGAAGGGTTTAAAATGGGTTTGTGTTGGGTGTTGTGGTTTTGGTAATATTTTGGTTGGATGTTGTATATTTGAGTTTATGTTGATGTTTAAAGTTGGTTTTGAGTTGTGGGGTTTGGTTGATATTGGTGTATGTGGGTGTTTTTGAGTGGGGGTTGAAGATGGGTGAATAGTGCCCAAACCCCGCATGCCCACAGCTCGGCGATCGATCGGCGTTTTTCTCGCGATCGATCGCGAGCAGCAAGGCTGAGGCAGTAAGCCTCAGCGATCGATCGCGAGATGCGCGCGATCGATCGGCGAGGCCGCGATCGATCGGCGCTAGCTCCGCGATCGATCGCGGATTGTTGAAAATTGTTGGGCGAGGCAGTGTGTTCTCGCGATCGATCGGGGCTTGATGGCGATCGATCGCGAGACGCCAAAAATGGTGTTTTTGGGTGTTTTTGTGGGATTTTTGGTATTGGACTATTATTGGGTTCTAATATTGGTATTTGTGAATATGTAGAACCAACCCAGGTGGCAACGCAGCCAAGGAATTGAGGTCCAACCACATTCCACATTTTGGAAAGGTACGTAGTGGACGTACGGGCACCCAACGGTAACATGTATTTTATATACTCATTGTTTGTGCATTGTGGATGCGAGTATATATGTGGTATTGCATTGTGGATGCATATACATGTTGATTTATGCCATATGAGGTATTGCATTGTGGATGCATATACATGGTAATTTATGCATATTGATGTTAGATGCATATTATGATTATTGGATGCACATCCCATGAGTCGTGGTCATCCTTTGATGATTTTAATGCTTGCCGCTTTTTGTATTGGTTCCGCTAAATGTGAAGCGAGGGGTGGGAGCGCCGCATGTCACATTTAAGCGTGGTTGTCATATGGGGCGAGGAAAGGGTATTTGCCGCTCTCTGTGAAGCGAGGGGTGGGAGCGCCGCATGTCCATTGTAGCGAGGTTATCCTATGCCGCCCATATGAATATAAGCGAGGGGCATTAAAATACACTGTGATGGACAGACTAGGGAATGGTGACCAATATGTGGTACAGTTGAGATGGTATATGATGTCATGACATGTTTTGGCCATTAAAAATAATCTGTTGATTATACTCATGAGTTATGGTACAGGGACAACCAAACGGGAAGCGTTTGAAATGCATGGGAAAACAGGAAGTGTTTTATATTGATTATGCATTTACGCTTTATCTTCATATTGTGTTGAATATGAATGATTATTATTGCTCATGTTTGGGGGTTGTCCTTGTAGGTACCTTTTTGGCATGATAGCAAGCTTTGAACGGGTTGAGGTGGTGAGCTTGTGAAGCATTCTTTTGAGGATTAAAGGACAGGATTATTTTGTTGTAAAACTAGTTGATAACATTCATTGATGAGGAATGTAATTAATCCATTTTATTTTGGAAGTCCTTATTATCATGGCATGTAATGCTTAAGCTCATAGACTCAACATGTTCTTTTCTCACTCTGATCATTATATTAGCTCTATTATGCCTTATTTCCGCACTTAAGGATTAGGGTCCTTACATTAGTGGTATCAGAGCAGTGGTTAGAGAACCCGGGAACGAGTGAAGGGTAGCCTTAGCATGTTTGGCTAGGTGCTTACATTTGAAGCATGTTTATGCATGTGGTGCATATTGGTGTATATTTGGTTATACTAACATGCTTATATCACTCCTGTTATCTAACGACATGATATATATATTGCTTTGGATTGTTGTTAACATTTGTGTTACAGCATGGCTGCTAATGAGGAAGTTGGCGACGTTGGTAGTGTGAATGCGAGTATTGGACAGGCTAATCCTCTACCTCCACCGGCTGTAGGAATGGAACCAGTGGTCCAGTTATTGCTACCGGGTGAGATTAGCTTGACTCAGTTTCTGTCTTATCATCCGCCCCGGTTTGAGGGGACAGAGTCCGGAGAAGAAGCTGAAGAGTGGCTGGAGAGACTTGAGCAGATCTTTGTATCGGCTCCTTGTGCTGTGACGGCTTGGCTGAGGCTAGCGGAGTTTCAATTAGCCAAGAAACCTCTGATGTGGTGGAGGAGCACAGTAATGGAAATGAGAGCACTGGGTGCTGTGATTGACTGGACGCTCTTCAGGACCAGGTTCTTGAACCGATACTTCTCCGCAGCAGCAAGACAGACAAAGGAGGATGAATTTACAAGTCTGAGGCAGGGGAACATGACAGTGGCAGACTATGCCACACAGTACTCATCACTACTTAGGTATGTCCCCCATATTGCCTCTGATGGACGTGCCAAGATGAGAAATTTCATGAAAGGACTGCGACCGGAGCTCTATGACCGGGTTATCATCAATAACCCAACTTCTTTTGATGATGCTCTCACAAGAGCGGAGCTTGCTGAGCTAGGAGTGGGAGCTTATGCCATGCCACCACCGGTACCGCAACAGAGGCAGACTAGTGACAGTTTGAGGCCTCGGGGTGAGCCATTTAAACCCCGTGGTGCCTCTTCATCTTCGCGGTATGGTGGAAAGAAATACTTTGGCCAGAAACAGGATGGCAAGAAGGGAAATTGGTCCGCCAGTCGAGGATCTTCACACGGGGATAGGCCGGGAGAGCCGAAGTGCAATAATTGTGGAGGGCCACATTCTTCAAACAAGTGTCCTGCATGTTATGTCTGTGGCAAGATGGGCCACATTGCTCGGTATTGCCCCGCACGGGGAGGACAGTCAGAGTATCAGGGCGGCAGGCCAAGGTTTGAGGACAGGACAGTGCAGCAGAGGCAGCAGTTTGGGCCTCGTCCATCGGGAGGTCAGACAGTGGGACCACCCCAGGGACAAGTATATGCACTGACCAGGGAGCAGGCTCAGGCAGCTCCAGAGGAGGTAATTGCCGGTACGTGTTATTTATTTACGTACCCTGCTTTTGTTTTGATAGATACAGGTGCCTCCCATTCCTTTGTGTCTGTGGGATTTGTGGAAAGACACCATATGCGCACGTCTTCTTTGCCCACGCCTCTATTGGTCTCGACACCCACTGGAAGAAATGTTGTTGCTGATCAGTTTATGGCAGACTGCCTCATTTATTTTGAGGGCAACGAGTTGAGATCAGACTTGATTGTGCTGGGTATGTCAGACTTCGACTGCATCTTGGGTATTGATGTTCTGAACAAATATCAGGCAGTGGTAGATTGCCGGCAGAGAACAGTGAAGTTCAGACCTGAGTTGGGCAGTCAGTGGACTTTCTTTGGCAACGGGTCTCGTGCGAAGATTCCGTTGATTTCAGCGATCAAGATGTCTCAGCTATTGGAACGTGGGCACACGGGCTATCTTATTTATGCCGTGGACACGTCTGGAAAGAGTAAAGAACTGAGAGTTGAGGATGTACCAGTTGTGGCAGAATTTGCTGATGTATTTCCAGAAGAGATCCCAGGATTTCCACCGGCCAGGGAAGTTGAATTTGGGATCGAGTTGTTGCCAGGGACATCCGCTATCTCTCGTGCACCTTATAGGATGGCACCGGCAGAGTTGAGAGAGTTGAAAGAGCAGTTGCAGGATCTCCTTGACAAGGGTTATATACGCCCGAGCGTGTCGCCATGGGGTGCACCAGTTCTCTTTGTGAAGAAGAAGGACGGTTCGATGCGGTTGTGCATCGATTACCGGCAGCTGAACAAGGCTACAGTGAAGAACAAGTATCCTCTCCCAAGGATAGATGACTTGTTTGATCAGTTGCAAGGTACCAGGGTGTATAGCAAGATTGATTTGAGATCCGGGTATCATCAGATTCGGGTCAGAGAGGAAGATGTGCAGAAGACCGCGTTCCGGACTCGATACGGGCATTATGAGTTCTTAGTAATGCCGTTCGGTGTGACGAACGCCCCGGCCGTCTTTATGAGTCTGATGAACAGAGTGTTTCAGCCGTATCTTGATCAGTTCGTCATCGTGTTTATTGACGACATTCTTATCTACTCCCGGAGTGAGGAAGATCATGTGAAACACTTGAGGACAGTGCTTCAGATTCTTAGAAAGCATCAGTTGTATGCTAAGCTCAGTAAGTGCGAGTTTTGGCTGAGCAGTGTAGTGTTTCTGGGGCATGTCATTTCGAGCAGTGGGATATCAGTGGACCCGAAAAAGATTGAGGCTGTGATGGAGTGGGCTGCCCCCACTTCTGTACCTGAGATCCGGAGTTTCCTTGGTTTGGCCGGGTATTATCGGCGCTTCGTCGCGGGCTTTTCGAAGATTGCCAAGCCGCTGACTCAGTTGACTCAGAAGGGAGTGCCTTTCTTTTGGTCAGAAGCTTGTGAGGAGAGCTTCCAGGAATTGAAGCACCGGTTGACGACGGCGCCAATGTTAGTGATCTCGACGGAGAACTCCAGATTTGTTCTGTATACTGATGCATCGCTTCAGGACCTTGGGTGTGTTCTGATGCAAGATAAGCATGTGGTAGCTTATGCATCGAGGCAGTTGAAGCCGCATGAGATCAGATATCCAGTTCATGACTTGGAATTGGCGGCTATCATCTTCGCCCTGAAGATCTGGAGGCATTATTTGTATGGTACGTCGTTTACCATCTATACGGACCACAAGAGCCTCAAGTTTTTATTCACTCAGGCAGAGCTGAACATGAGGCAGAGGAGATGGATGGACCTACTCAAGGACTATGACTGTGAGATAGAGTACCATCCCGGGAAAGCCAATTTGACAGCGGACGCCTTGAGCCGGAAAGTGAGGAGTTCTGCGGAGGACGTTGTAAGGACCCCCGTGCCCTTAACCCGTAATTAGTGCATTAAGCCATACCATGAGTGCATATAATCATACCATCAGGGGAAAAACCCTATGCAAGTGCAACACCGTATGCTACCCAGAAAATTTCTTGCATTCAATTCCCAATATTCAAATTCCCCCTACCATTATTATTCACATAACATGCACCCACATAATACACTAATATGCTCTTAGTTCATTTAGCAATTTCCATGATTAATTGCATGCAACCATAATGAACAGAAAGAGGCCATAGCCCATTTATACATCCCATATACACGTAAGGTGTACTCAATGAATAAACGTGTATTTGATGCATAAAACACTATACCGGATACCACTACTGGTACTTCTATCCTGGAAGCACCTTCCAAGCACAACTCGATCTCATCTCTGGATCTGAGCGTCTATCCAGCCAGCTCTGGTACCTCTATCCTGGAAGTACCTCTAACCAACAGCTCGAGCTCGACTCCTAAGTCGCTGCTACACCTGTAATACCTGCCCCAACAGAGACAGCCCCCACACGGGGTGAGCATACCAATACCACCAATCACAAAATAATAATATTGCAATTCATAATTTACAGAATGTAAATGCCATAATTTAAATGATACTCCCTGGATGGCAATACCCTCATCCGGGATCCCCCTGTATTGTCCCTGTTCTCAAAATAACCAAACTCATCAAATTCCCAAAGCCAGTTAATCGTCACATAGATTAACTAATACCGTTCTATTATACCAGTTCCATAATCAAAGGGATAAGAACATAATGTAAAAGACTATAGATATCGCATATATCTAACCAACAATTCCATGTTCTTATTTCATTGCTCGCTCCACAATAGCGGCATACTAAACCTCGCGCACGCTCAACAATAGCGGCGTCATAACCGATGGTCGCCCAATGGCGACCGCATCCCGAATCATTGCTCGCTCGAAGGCGGCACTGTATGATTCCCAATATATATATATATATATATATCCATTGAAGGCAAAGACCGTTTACCATGCATATCATTATCCATTTGAAGTAAATATAGTGCACCATGCATCTCAATATTTATCCAATGTAATTACCACATGCCAGACCACATGCCAGATATTGTAATGTCCATATAATACAATTACCATACACCATGTATTCCAATGCCCATTTAATACCATTATCACAAACCATGCATATTACAGTTGCAATACTATAATAGGCTATGCTCGTACGTCCCACGTACCTTAATTTCCGAAGTCCGAGCCAAACCTTGCTCGAGTTCCATGCTCCGAGGAACGATGTGCTAACACGATAAATAATTCACAATTAATTACGAACATGCAACCCATGCTCAAGCACACCCATAACCCTCAACATATTGTCAATCCACAACAATTTACCATTTAAAAGACCCGGGGCAGGGCATATACAGGGAGGGGAAACGAATGAGACAATATCAAAAATTGCTCAAGAACCACTCCTAAAATTCGAACCCCAACCACACAAATCAAATCCAAAAATCACCATAATTCATTTAAAACATGAATTAATCAATCAACAACATGAATAATCGCCCCACATGCGAAACCCCCAAAATTCGAATTTAAAGCCCTAAATTCGAATCCAATTCCGCAATTCGAACCCAATAAGCATCTAAACCATAAATTAATTAATTAACAACAAGAATCAACATCCCCAAACCAAAACCCCCAAAATTCGAACCCTAACCCGCCCAACATCAAGAAATTCGAACTATGAGCCTTGCAATCCAGCGCTCAAATCGAATCAATTGGCAACCAAAATCCTTGAACCACAAAGCATAAATTTTCGACACAAAATGCATTACAAAACGCCCCAAAAACACTGGAAAAAGAGCCCCAAAAATCGTACCAAAAACGAGCCACAAAATCGAACAGAAACCCAGTTCGAACCCTAGCGCTTCCAGCAGAAATTCGAGCTCAAATCGCGACCAAACTTCAAATTGATTGTATGTATAGCTGCGCCTCGGAGAGACGATTCCAACGGCGGGTCGCACGCGCCGAACGGCGGCCGGACGGCGGCGGGCGCACGCCTTGAAGCGGCGGGGGTCAAAGGGGATCGGGAAGGCTCGCGCGCGGGAAGAGAGGAGGAAGAAGAGGAAAATGGTTCCGATAATTAAAATCCCGGGTTTAATTGGTATTTATAGCAAAAATACCCCGAAATACTAATAGCCCCACAAATACATCATGATTCATTAAAAATCATCTGTTTTCAAAAACTCTCTCTCTAACTCAAAAACCCCCTACCGGTGCCCACAAACAGCACCCGAGATTCTGAGTCACACTAAAAACCCAACTCGCAGGTTTTCACCGGAATGAGAATACGATCTCAACCTCGGGATCCAACGATCCCAACTAATCAATTAGACGAGCCCAGAAGGCCCGATTTACCAACCTCGGGAGATGCCGAACCGCAATTAATTCCTAATTGCCACAATTAAAAATCCATCCAGGATTAATACTACACCGGGATTAACACCATTAATTCCCGGACATCACAATTATCCCCTACTAATAAAATTTCGTCCCCGAAATTGCACCGGTGTACTCCACGTAACACCAGGACTACACCAACAAAACAAAGCCAAGACCCTGATTCTGAACCACCTTAGAATCGAATTAACAACTGCGAGAATACCAGTCTCGCACCAAGCCCCAAAATAGCGCAACGCCAAAACCAATACAAACCCGAAAGATAACAACATACCTCGACGTGAATCGTCCCACAAGTCAGTCCACCAAAACTGCAACCCAACCAAATCTCCATTGGTTCTGACAAAGATATCATCCCGTGATATTCACCACCTGCCCACGATGCTTGACACGCAACGTCAAGATGGGGACCACTAGCATACAACAGTATACTCACAAAAGAAACCAGTCTTCGTTTCCCAGTCCATCTCCTCCAAAGGAGTAGTTGCACCACTTGCAACCTGGACCGGGTTACCCACGGTCACTGATCCACACAAAATACATCACCGAGGATGTTTACACCGGTGTGTTCCAAAAATCATATCTTGGTCCCGACACACCATCAAGACTCCACAAGGTCTCGAGTTCCACAGGGGACATGCAAGGCAACCAAATGCATTCCTACTCACGTGTCAACCATGACACTAAACAAATCCGAATCTCGGCCATCCCTCATTTATCCTTGGATCTAACAATCCTAAAATAGGAAGGCTATCGAATTATCCAACAAGAACCACCATGATTCCAAATCACATCGATCCCTCCTCGGGGAATCAAACAACCCTCACGATCATTCATCAAGAATGCATCGCGCCATCGAGATCACCGATCTCAAAGTCCCACAATCTCGCACCGGAGATTCACCATCCCAAGCAAATTAAACCAATGTTCAACAATGAACAAAAAAAAAAAAAAATAGAGTTGGCATTCGTATACACACACGGCATACATGCCCATACACCACACAACATGCATACGCAATGCAATAGACTCGGGTATCCCAATCATACCCACATCCCAAAGCCAACTGTCAAACCTCGATTATTCTCACCCCACGGAGAATGATGGTTGACAAACCAAAACCAAAGGGTGTGATTTCAACATCACCACCACACGAACCAAAATAACGAATCTCCCCAAAAGATTCAACCGGTAGGAATCACAATACCGCCTTCCTCTCAAGGAAGAAGTCATGAATCCATGATCCTCCAATCCTCGAATCACCGTTCGGAGAACCTGGGTATAATTATACCAAAACATATCCCGGAACCCAGAAATACACAACTGGTTAGAGTAGTGCATCAAGACTATCATTACCCGATCCAAAATCCGTATACGCCATGTATACACATCCCAACGATGCTCTGTACTAATACCATAGTACTCCACAATCGAGCATCTCCCCGAAGACGTCTCCTCAAACGTCTCACCGAGGTAAGAAATCCATTACTCGGTCCAACATCAGTAATGCTTACCATGGCTGATTTACAATCAATCCACGACCGATGTAAGCTGTCTCTAAGACAGTACAATTCAAATCTCTCCAAGAGATAAAATCAATATAGTAGTGTCACCCCACTAACTATATCTCACAAACCATTGTGACTCCCATTGCATGCCATATGCAAGGATGCTCAACTAGAGCTAACAACGACTTGTTGACACTCACGTTGGTAATACCAACGAACTTGAGCTGTCCCAGTACAAGTCCCTCAAAACAATGACGTATAAACGTCCCCGTGAGGTATTCCCTACCTCAAACACCATGCCACATAGAGACTACAAGAGTCTACCATAACCCTCATCGTATCACCATACGATTCACCCAAACTCGTGTCCAACGAGCATGATAATGGCTAACACAAGCACGCTAAAGTACTGCAATAATACCTGGCTAGCGATTCGCTGGCCCCATAGGCTCATACCAACCTATCAACGTGACACTCATTACAATCCGGTATTCCATACCGCACAAACCATTAGAGTTGTGGGTCATCGCCCAACATATCTCTAAAACACTAAAGCACTTTGGACAACCCGGAGTCCATGCTTAATTACCAAGCAATCCTAATCCATTAGGACTTATTCCACGCCCTTAGGGTGGGTGCAACCATGCGTACACTAAATCACAACAACAAGCGAGTAGTTTCCTCAATGACTACTCTTACCACCAATCACTTGGCCTTAGCCATCCCAGCGAGCATACCCAAGGGTATCATTGCTCGACAAATATTTACCTCTACAATATGATGCGGTACACTCACCGGTACAATGCATCAATGCTCCATCGAGCAAACCTGCTCGGCAAAAGGTCTCGTCGACCAATGACCCAGACTCTATTATGTGCTCACCATCGGCACTCAAACCATACAACCAAATACATAACACGAATGTATAACTCACCAAAACGACGCCAAGCGTCCATATAGATATCTAAATAACATCGTCAAACACATGACGGCACATGTCTACACACGACATCCATAATCTCATCGTCAAACACATGACGGTAAACAACAATATACCATAATCACAATACTGATAACAAAAGTAATATGCCATACCTCATCGCTATCGAGATAGCGGAATACCTGTATCCATCGTCCACCAGCGGTACATAAGCAGCACCCATCGCTCGTAGGCGGCATAATCCAGTGCTACACACATAGCGGTATAACCCATCGCTATCGAATCAGCGGCATGATCCCTCGCCATGGAGTCAGCGGCATAAAATGTCGCTATAGATATCCGGCGGTATAAACCATCGCCAATAGAATACCCGGCGTAACCGTCGCCAATAAAATACCCGGCGTAACCATCGCCAACAAAATACCCGGCGTAACCATCGCCAACAAAATACCCGGCGTAACCATCGCCAATAAAATACCCGGCGGAACCATCGCCAATAAAATACCCGGCGGAACCATCGCCAATAAAATACCCGGATAATCGCGGACTCAAGAGGTACTCACACTCATGTAGTACTTTGTTCCCGATCACATCGCTACGTCATGACAACGGCATCATCGCTTCGACGTGACAGCGGCATGTATCATCGCTTCGACACGACAGCGGCATCATCGTTTCGACATGACGGTGGTACCATCGCTTCGACGTGACAGCGGCATTTACCATCGCTTCGACACGACAGCGGCATTTACCATCATTCCGGCATGACAGCGGAAATACCCTTCGCTTCGACGTATTAGCGGCATAATATCCCTCGCAATAATAATATGACAGCGGCATTTTCCTTCGCTTCGACATATTTGCGGCAAATATTCTTCATCGCTATAATACGACAGCGGCAAGTATTCATATCGCTACGCCATGCATGCAACCGTAATGCATAACCCGTATTTCAATAATTGTTTCGGCACGACAGCGGCATCATCGCTTCGACGTGACAGCGGCATTTACCATCGCTTCGACACGACAGCGGCATCATCGCTTCGACGTGCATGCAACCGTAATGCATAATCCGTATTCCCATAAACATCGCCATGAGTGTATTTTAATGCACCTCGCTCCAACATGTAGCGGCAAAGCATTAAAATCATCACTCCGATGTATACCTATGCAACCGTAATGCATAGTCCATGTCTCATAAGACCCTGCAACCACCACGGTTAGCAACACATATGCCAATGATGAACACATATCATAAACGCACATAAGCAATCATGCATAAGTATGTGCTTCTCATTCCCAATAACATGTTCCTAGGCCCTCAACAGCCCCAAAGAGCTAACCACTGCTCTGATACCACTAATGTAAGGACCCCCGTGCCCTTAACCCGTAATTAGTGCATTAAGCCATACCATGAGTGCATATAATCATACCATCAGGGGAAAAACCCTATGCAAGTGCAACACCGTATGCTACCCAGAAAATTTCTTGCATTCAATTCCCAATATTCAAATTCCCCCTACCATTATTATTCACATAACATGCACCCACATAATACACTAATATGCTCTTAGTTCATTTAGCAATTTCCATGATTAATTGCATGCAACCATAATGAACAGAAAGAGGCCATAGCCCATTTATACATCCCATATACACGTAAGGTGTACTCAATGAATAAACGTGTATTTGATGCATAAAACACTATACCGGATACCACTACTGGTACTTCTATCCTGGAAGCACCTTCCAAGCACAACTCGATCTCATCTCTGGATCTGAGCGTCTATCCAGCCAGCTCTGGTACCTCTATCCTGGAAGTACCTCTAACCAACAGCTCGAGCTCGACTCCTAAGTCGCTGCTACACCTGTAATACCTGCCCCAACAGAGACAGCCCCCACACGGGGTGAGCATACCAATACCACCAATCACAAAATAATAATATTGCAATTCATAATTTACAGAATGTAAATGCCATAATTTAAATGATACTCCCTGGATGGCAATACCCTCATCCGGGATCCCCCTGTATTGTCCCTGTTCTCAAAATAACCAAACTCATCAAATTCCCAAAGCCAGTTAATCGTCACATAGATTAACTAATACCGTTCTATTATACCAGTTCCATAATCAAAGGGATAAGAACATAATGTAAAAGACTATAGATATCGCATATATCTAACCAACAATTCCATGTTCTTATTTCATTGCTCGCTCCACAATAGCGGCATACTAAACCTCGCGCACGCTCAACAATAGCGGCGTCATAACCGATGGTCGCCCAATGGCGACCGCATCCCGAATCATTGCTCGCTCGAAGGCGGCACTGTATGATTCCCAATATATATATATATATATATATCCATTGAAGGCAAAGACCGTTTACCATGCATATCATTATCCATTTGAAGTAAATATAGTGCACCATGCATCTCAATATTTATCCAATGTAATTACCACATGCCAGACCACATGCCAGATATTGTAATGTCCATATAATACAATTACCATACACCATGTATTCCAATGCCCATTTAATACCATTATCACAAACCATGCATATTACAGTTGCAATACTATAATAGGCTATGCTCGTACGTCCCACGTACCTTAATTTCCGAAGTCCGAGCCAAACCTTGCTCGAGTTCCATGCTCCGAGGAACGATGTGCTAACACGATAAATAATTCACAATTAATTACGAACATGCAACCCATGCTCAAGCACACCCATAACCCTCAACATATTGTCAATCCACAACAATTTACCATTTAAAAGACCCGGGGCAGGGCATATACAGGGAGGGGAAACGAATGAGACAATATCAAAAATTGCTCAAGAACCACTCCTAAAATTCGAACCCCAACCACACAAATCAAATCCAAAAATCACCATAATTCATTTAAAACATGAATTAATCAATCAACAACATGAATAATCGCCCCACATGCGAAACCCCCAAAATTCGAATTTAAAGCCCTAAATTCGAATCCAATTCCGCAATTCGAACCCAATAAGCATCTAAACCATAAATTAATTAATTAACAACAAGAATCAACATCCCCAAACCAAAACCCCCAAAATTCGAACCCTAACCCGCCCAACATCAAGAAATTCGAACTATGAGCCTTGCAATCCAGCGCTCAAATCGAATCAATTGGCAACCAAAATCCTTGAACCACAAAGCATAAATTTTCGACACAAAATGCATTACAAAACGCCCCAAAAACACTGGAAAAAGAGCCCCAAAAATCGTACCAAAAACGAGCCACAAAATCGAACAGAAACCCAGTTCGAACCCTAGCGCTTCCAGCAGAAATTCGAGCTCAAATCGCGACCAAACTTCAAATTGATTGTATGTATAGCTGCGCCTCGGAGAGACGATTCCAACGGCGGGTCGCACGCGCCGAACGGCGGCCGGACGGCGGCGGGCGCACGCCTTGAAGCGGCGGGGGTCAAAGGGGATCGGGAAGGCTCGCGCGCGGGAAGAGAGGAGGAAGAAGAGGAAAATGGTTCCGATAATTAAAATCCCGGGTTTAATTGGTATTTATAGCAAAAATACCCCGAAATACTAATAGCCCCACAAATACATCATGATTCATTAAAAATCATCTGTTTTCAAAAACTCTCTCTCTAACTCAAAAACCCCCTACCGGTGCCCACAAACAGCACCCGAGATTCTGAGTCACACTAAAAACCCAACTCGCAGGTTTTCACCGGAATGAGAATACGATCTCAACCTCGGGATCCAACGATCCCAACTAATCAATTAGACGAGCCCAGAAGGCCCGATTTACCAACCTCGGGAGATGCCGAACCGCAATTAATTCCTAATTGCCACAATTAAAAATCCATCCAGGATTAATACTACACCGGGATTAACACCATTAATTACCGGACATCACAGACGTCATCCATTTGTCGGCTATGATGACCTCCTATTGCCATCTCGGCTATGATTTTGATATAGATGCATCACCAGTGTATGTCTCTACCTTATTAGCTGAGCCAGATATTTATGAGAACATCAGGAGAGCTCAGAGGTCAGATGCTGAGGTTCAGAGATGGTTGTCTATAGTGCATCTTGGTCAGCCGACGAAGTTCAGAGTGGCAGACGACGGATCTTTGAGATTGGGTAACCGCTGGGTAGTTCCGAGTACGCCGGAGTTGCGTAAGGGAATCTTGGAGCGAGCTCACAGTAGCAGACTTAGCATCCACCCAGGCGGGAAGAAGATGTACAGAGATCTGCGTGGTCAGTTTTGGTGGAAGAGAATGAAATCAGATGTCGTCGCTTTTGTGAAGAGGTGTTTGATCTGCCAGCAGGTTAAGGCAGAGAGACAGAGACCTGGCGGCGAGTTGAGAAGCTTGGAGATACCGAAGTGGAAGTGGGAGCACATTTCCATGGACTTCGTGACTCATTTGCCGATTAGTGCTTCAGGCTTCGATGCTATTTGGGTGATTGTGGACAGATTGACCAAGGTAGCCCACTTTATCCCCTATAGCATGACATTTACATTTTTGAGGATGGCGCAGTTGTATATTAGAGATGTGGTGAGATTGCATGGGATCCCCGTTTCCATTGTGTCAGATCGGGATCCGCGATTCACATCTCATTTCTGGGAAGGCCTTCAGTCAGCTTTGGGAACTGAGGTCAGATTGAGCACTGCTTATCACCCTCAGACGGATGGCCAGACCGAGCGCACTATTCAGACGCTCGAGGACATGTTGAGAGCTTGTGTATTGGAGTTCGATGCTTCTTGGCAGGATTCAGTGCCTCTGGTAGAGTTTTCTTATAACAATAGCTACCAGGCAAGTATTCAGATGGCTCCGTATGAAGCTCTTTATGGCAGACGATGTAGATCGCCCTTGTGTTGGGATGATTTGGACAGTAGATCAGTCGGAGGGCCTGAGTTGATCCGGGAAATGGAAGAGAAGATAAAGATTATAAGGCAGAAAATGAAAGCGGCCCAAGACAGACAGGCAGCTTATGCGAATAAACGGCGGAGACCGTTAGAGTTTCAGTTGGGAGATAAGGTCTTTTTGAAGATCTCGCCTTTCAGAGGCGTTGTGCGGTTTGGGATGCGCGGGAAACTGTCTCCGAGGTTTGTGGGACCGTACGAGATTTTGCAGCGCATTGGCACCTTAGCTTACCGACTGGCTTTGCCGCCTTCTTTATCTGGTATACATGATGTGTTTCATGTATCGATGCTGCGGAAGTATGAGCCGGATCCGTCTCACGTGTTACAGCCTTCCGAAGTTCAGTTGGAATCCGATGTATCTTATGTGGAACGGCCTGTTAGAATTCTGGACAGAGCAGACCGAATACTTCGGAACAAAGTGATACCGATGATCAAAGTTCAGTGGGATCGCAGGGGTGTCGAGGAGGCTACGTGGGAGACGGAGCAGCATATGGTGCAGCACTACCCGGAACTATTCTCTGGTATGAGTTTATGTTTAGTTTCTTTTGGGGTAGGTGCATGTGATTTCGAGGACGAAATCTTATAAGTAGAGGAGTATTGTGACATCCCCGAAATGGTTAATTGCTATTTGGCTTTAATTGTGTTTATTATGATTAATTATGTGGTAATTAATTATATGTTGGATTTATTTACCTTATGTGGAAATGCATGGTCATGTGGATAGGGTGACCCGGGGTTGCATTTCAGGGTGCATGTAATGCATGTTGGGTAAATATTATTGGAAGCATGATTTATTTGCATTGGTTAGCAATTAATTGGAAATCATGTGTTAATTGATATTATGGTGCATTTTGAGTAAATGCTTTGAAAAATATCATGTTGGGGTGTTTTATACACCATGGGATTATTTTGGAATGCATTTGATTTAATAACTCATTTTATACCCAACCCCACCCCATCCAACACTTTTACTTTACCAAATCATTTCCAACACCCAAACCCTTCCCCTCTCCACATTTTCGATTTTGAGCTCTTGGGTGAAGAGAAGTGCTTGCAAACTTTGATTTGTGGAAGATTGTTGGGTGATTTAAGGTCCCTAGAGGTATGGATACCTCATGTTTAATTTTGTAAAGATTTGTTTTAGTTTGGGTTGGTTTTGAAGGGTTTAAAATGGGTTTGTGTTGGGTGTTGTGGTTTTGGTAATATTTTGGTTGGATGTTGTATATTTGAGTTTATGTTGATGTTTAAAGTTGGTTTTGAGTTGTGGGGTTTGGTTGATATTGGTGTATGTGGGTGTTTTTGAGTGGGGGTTGAAGATGGGTGAATAGTGCCCAAACCCCGCATGCCCACAGCTCGGCGATCGATCGGCGTTTTTCTCGCGATCGATCGCGAGCAGCAAGGCTGAGGCAGTAAGCCTCAGCGATCGATCGCGAGATGCGCGCGATCGATCGGCGAGGCCGCGATCGATCGGCGCTAGCTCCGCGATCGATCGCGGATTGTTGAAAATTGTTGGGCGAGGCAGTGTGTTCTCGCGATCGATCGGGGCTTGATGGCGATCGATCGCGAGACGCAAAAAATGGTGTTTTTGGGTGTTTTTGTGGGATTTTTGGTATTGGACTATTATTGGGTTCTAATATTGGTATTTGTGAATATGTAGAACCAACCCAGGTGGCAACGCAGCCAAGGAATTGAGGTCCAACCACATTCCACATTTTGGAAAGGTACGTAGTGGACGTACGGGCACCCAACGGTAACATGTATTTTATATACTCATTGTTTGTGCATTGTGGATGCGAGTATATATGTGGTATTGCATTGTGGATGCATATACATGTTGATTTATGCCATATGAGGTATTGCATTGTGGATGCATATACATGGTAATTTATGCATATTGATGTTAGATGCATATTATGATTATTGGATGCACATCCCATGAGTCGTGGTCATCCTTTGATGATTTTAATGCTTGCCGCTTTTTGTATTGGTTCCGCTAAATGTGAAGCGAGCGGTGGGAGCGTCGCATGTCACATTTAAGCGTGGTTGTCATATGGGGCTAGGAAAGGGTATTTGCCGCTCTCTGTGAAGCGAGGGGTGGGAGCGCCGCATGTCCATTGTAGCGAGGTTATCCTATGCCGCCCATATGAATATAAGCGAGGGGCATTAAAATACACTGTGATGGACAGACTAGGGAATGGTGACCAATATGTGGTACAGTTGAGATGGTATATGATGTCATGACATGTTTTGGCCATTAAAAATAATCTGTTGATTATACTCATGAGTTATGGTACAGGGACAACCAAACGGGAAGCGTTTGAAATGCATGGGAAAACAGGAAGTGTTTTATATTGATTATGCATTTACGCTTTATCTTCATATTGTGTTGAATATGAATGATTATTATTGCTCATGTTTGGGGGTTGTCCTTGTAGGTACCTTTTTGGCATGATAGCAAGCTTTGAACGGGTTGAGGTGGTGAGCTTGTGAAGCATTCTTTTGAGGATTAAAGGACAGGATTATTTTGTCTAGTGTCTACTCTAGGAGTAGTGTAAAACTAGTTGATAACATTCATTGATGAGGAATGTAATTAATCCATTTTATTTTGGAAGTCCTTATTATCATGGCATGTAATGCTTAAGCTCATAGACTCAACATGTTCTTTTCTCACTCTGATCATTATATTAGCTCTATTATGCCTTATTTCCGCACTTAAGGATTAGGGTCCTTACAACACATCTCCATACTACGACTATGCTTTTATTGCATGAGTATTCACGATGAAATGACGGTGTTTATACGATGTTTACACGATGATGTTTATATGATCTTTATACGATGAAGTTCATATGATGTTTATTGTTTATACGATGCTTACATGATGACATTTATGTGATGTATTGTGGTAAGATGCCACGGGGTAAGATGCCCCACATGGTAAGAGGCCATGCGATGTATTGTGGTAAGATGCCACGGGGTAAGATGCCCCACATGGTAAGATGCCACGGGGTAAGATGCCACGGGGTAAGATGCCCCATATGGTAAGAGGCCATACGATGATGTTGTGGTAAGATGCCACGGGGGTAAGATGCCACATATGCATGATTCTAAACCAGGGGCAACAATAAGAAGTGAATGTATAACCAGCATATTACTTAACCAATGTTTCATATATTTACTATGATGTTTATAATGTTAAGTAAGATTATATATGCTCATGATGTGTTGTCCCTGTAGGTACACTTTTGGACGAAAGGACTAAGGGTCGGGTTGAGGCAGTGAGCTACTAGGGACACAGGAATGCATAGGATTCAAGTTATGATTAGTATCTACTCTAGGAGTAGTGTAAATCTAAATGACATTCTTTTGGATTGTAATGAATTATTTTTGAAGTTTGTATTTTTGGCCTGTAATCCTGTTAGCTCGTGTAACAACCAAAACCTTAAGATGTTACCTTAATGCATGATTAGTCCTTCTTATGTCTATTAATCACTGTTAAGGTGGGAAGACCCCACATTAGTGGTATCAGAGCAGTGGTTAGATAACTCGGGAATGAGTGAAGGGTAGCCTTAGCAATAAGTTGGCTAAGTACTTACTATTGAACATGTTTTATGTTTATGTTGCATATGAAGTTTCTATGTTATGCTAACATGTTTAATTATCTAACGATGTGCTTTATGAACTGCTTTTGGTGTTGTTATTAACCCTTGTGTTGCAGCATGGCAGCAAATATAGAAGTGGGTGACGCCATTAGTGTAAATGCAAGTGCTGGGCGTACGAATCCATTACCACCACCAGCCTTGGGCGAAGAACCCTCTGAACAGCAGTTGCTACCTGGGGAATTGAGCTTGGCTCAGTTTATGATGTATCGACCTCCGATGTTCGAGGGAACTGAATCCGGAGAGAAAGCGGAGGAATGGTTAGAGAGGATCGAACAGATATTTGTGGCAGCGCCTTGTGCAAAGACGGCCTGGATCCGATTAGCAGAATTTCAGCTGTCCAAGAAGGCATTGATGTGGTGGAAAACCACAGTGATTGAGCAAGAGGCTCTAGGACAGGAAGTAAATTGGAAGATGTTCCGAACGCGGTTTTTGATCCGCTATTTCTCAGCCGCTGCAAGACAGGCCAAGGAGGATGAGTTTACCAGTTTAAGACAAGGTACCATGCCTGTATCTGACTATGCCTTGCATTACTGTTCCTTACTACGATATGTGCCACACATTGCTGCAAGCACTCAAGCGAAGATGCGGAATTTCATGAAGGCCTTGAGGCCTGAACTGTATGACAGGGTGATCACTTATGGCCCTGCTTGTTTTGATGATGCACTCTCACGAGCTGAGCTAGCTGAACTGGGAGTCGGTGCATATCCTGATGCTGTGCCACCTCCGGCACCCCCTCAGAGACCCACTTCTGATAATTTGAAGCCTAGGGGTGATCAGTTTAAGCCTAGGGGGAACGCTTCAGCATCGAGATTCAGTGGCAAGAGGCCCGAGAATCGATGGAAAGGGAAAGGTAGGAATGATGCTCCATCTGGGAGAGGACAGTCTCAGGGAGACAGATCTGGAAGAGTTCAGTGCACTCTTTGTGGGCAGCCACATTTGGCAAAGGACTGCGTAGGATGTTATGTCTGTGGCGACAGAGGCCACTTTGCTCGACGGTGTCCCAACAGGGGAAGACAGCAGAGCTCTACGGGGAGACCTGCGGACAGAACGGCACAACACCGGCCACTCTTTGTGCCAAGACAGTATGGAGGTCAGCCCGCGGGGCCACCTCAGGGACAGGTGTATGCTTTGACGAGGGAGCAGGCTACGGCGGCCCCGGAGGAAGTTATAGCGGGTACGTGTCTTTTATTTACGCACCCTGCTCTTATATTGATAGACACAGGTGCGTCACACTCTTTTGTGTCGACGAGTTTTGTTGAAAGGCACCACATATGCACTTCTCCGTCCCCCATGCCTCTTATGGTCTCGACCCCCGCTGGAAGAAGTTTGACTACGGATCAGATTGTTTATGATGGCCTCATTTATTTTGAGGATAATGAGTTAAGATCATATTTGATTGTGTTGGGAATGACAGACTTCGATTGCATTGTGGGCATCGATGTTCTGAACAAGTATCAGGCAGTGGTAAACTGCAGGCAAAGGACTGTCCGATTTAGATCTGTATTGGGAGTCCAGTGGACATTCTATGGGGATGGTTCCCGTCCGAAGATTCCGTTAATATCTGCTGTCAAGATGACACAGTTATTGGAACGAGGTCATGAAGGATATCTTATCTACGCTGTTGACATGACGGATAAGAGGAAGGAGTTAAAGGTTGAGGATGTACCCGTAGTGGCGGAGTTTCCTGATGTCTTTCCGGAGGAGATTCCCGGATTTCCACCGACGAGAGAGGTCGAGTTTGGGATTGAGTTGCTACCAGGGACGTCTGCAATTTCTCGTGCCCCGTATAGGATGGCACCAGCGGAGCTAAGAGAGCTAAAGATTCAATTGCAAGAGCTCCTAGACAAAAACTACATACGCCCTAGCGTATCGCCATGGGGTGCGCCTGTCTTATTTGTTAAGAAGAAAGATGGATCGATGCGTCTATGCATTGACTACAGGCAGTTGAACAAAGCTACAGTAAAGAACAAGTATCCACTTCCGAGGATCGATGACTTGTTCGATCAGTTGCAAGGTACGAGGCTCTATAAAAAGATCGGTCTGAGGTCGGGGTACCATCAGATTCGAGTAAGAGAAGATGATGTTCAGAAGACGGCTTTCAGGACTAGATATGGGCACTATGAATTCCTGGTCATGCCTTTTGGGGTGACGAATGCCCCAGCTGTCTTCATGAGTTTGATGAACAGGGTGTTCCAGCCGTATTTGGATCAGTTCGTCATAGTCTTCATTGACGACATACTTATCTACTCTCGGACGGAAGAAGAGCACGTAAGACACTTGAGGATAGTGCTTCAGATCCTTAGGGATCATCAGCTGTATGCGAAGCTTAGTAAGTGCGAGTTCTGGTTGGACAGCGTGGTATTTTTAGGACATGTCATATCTAGCCACGGGATATCTGTGGATCCAAGGAAGATTGAAGCTGTGATGGAGTGGGCTGCACCCACTTCTGTACCTGAGATAAGGAGTTTTCTCGGTTTGGCAGGATATTACCGACGTTTCGTCGAGGGTTTTTCGAAGATTGCCAAACCCCTGACGCAGCTGACTCAGAAAGGAGTCCCCTTCTTTTGGTCCGAAGCTTGTGAGGAAAGCTTCCAAGAGCTGAAGCGTCGTTTGACTACAGCGCCTGTGCTGGTGATTCCGTCTGAGGATAAGAGGTTCGCCTTGTATACGGATGCGTCATTACAGGGCTTGGGCTGTGTGTTAATGCAAGATAAGCATGTGGTGGCTTATGCATCGAGGCAGCTGAAGCCACACGAGGCTAAGTATCCAGTGCATGATTTGGAATTGGCGGCCATCATATTCGCCTTAAAGATCTGGAGGCATTACTTGTATGGCACGTCTTTCACTATTTATACGGACCATAAGAGCCTGAAGTTCTTATTCACTCAGTAGAGTTGAATATGAGGCAAAGAAGATGGATGGATTTGCTCAAAGATTATGATTGTGAAATTGAGTACCATCCAGGTAAAGCAAACTTGATAGCAGACGCCTTAAGTCGGAAGGTGAAGAGTACTGCAGAGGATGTTATGTGTTTGTCAGCCTTGATGACGTCTTATTGCCAACTGAGCTATGATTTCGATGTAGACACGTCGCCTGTGCGAGTGTCGACCCTATTGGCGGAGCCAGACATATTTGAGGCGATCAGGAAGGCCCAGAAGTCGGATAGTGAGGTTCAGAGGTGGACATCATTGGTACTTCAAGGCCAACCATCCAAGTTTAGAGTGGCTGAGGATGATTCCTTGAGACTGGGCAACCGATGGGTAGTCCCAGATACACCAGAACTGTGTTGAGGAATATTGGAGCGAGCTCACAGTAGTCGATTCAGTATCCACCCAGGGGGAAAGAAGATGTACAAAGATCTATGCGATCAATTCTGGTGGAGACGCATGAAGCGTGAGGTAATCGTTTTCGTTAAAAGATGTTTGATCTGCCAACAGGTAAAGGCAGAGAGGCAGAGGCCTGGTGGTGAGCTGAAGAGCTTAGAGGTTCCTGAATGGAAGTGGGAGCATATATCTATGGACTTTGTGACCCACTTACCTAGGACGGCCTCAGGATTTGATGCGATCTGGGTGATCGTGGATAGGCTGACGAAGACGGCTCATTTCATCCCTTACAGTATGTCATATACATACTTGAAGATGGCCCAGATGTATATACGGGATGTGGTGAGGTTGCATGGTATTCCAGTCTCGATAGTGTCTGACAGGGACCCGAGGTTCACTTCACATTTCTGGGAGGGTCTCCAGACAGCTTTGGGCACAGAGGTGAGACTGAGTACAGCCTATCACCCTCAGACAGGCGGCCAAACAGAGCGTACCATTCAGACGCTCGAGGACATGTTGAGGGCGTGTGTTTTGGAGTTTGATACTCCGTGGCAGGATTCAGTGCCGCTGGTGGAGTTCTCCTATAATAACAGTTATCAGGCGAGCATTCAAATGGCCCCTTTTGAAGCTCTGTATGGACGACGATGTAGATCACCACTGTATTGGGAGGACTTGACCAGCAAAGCGGTCGGAGGACCGGATATGATCAGGGATATGGAAGGTAAGATAAAGTTGATACGCCTGAAGATGAAAGCGGCCCAGGATAGGCAAGCGGCCTATGCCAATAAGCGGCGACGACCGCTAGAATTCCAGTTAGGAGACAGGGTCTTCTTAAAGATCTCGCCCTTCAGGGGCGTGGTTCGTTTTGGGATGCGGGGAAAGTTATCTCCGAGGTATGTTGGGCCATATGAAGTTTTACAGCGTATCGGTACTTTGGCATATCGTTTGGCTCTACCGCCATCCTTGTCTGGCATACACGATGTTTTCCATGTCTCTATGTTGAGGAAGTATGAGCCAGACCCGTCCCATGTCTTACAGCCTACTGAAGTACAGTTAGATTCAGATGTGTCCTACGTTGAACGACCGATCAGAATTATGGATCGAGAGGATCGCAGACTACGAAGTAAAGTTATACCGATGGTCAAAGTTCAGTGGAATCGTCGGGGCGTCGAGGAGGCTACGTGGGAGACGGAACGGCATATGGTGCAGCACTATCCGGAACTATTCTCTGGTATGTCTTTATGTTTAGTTTCGATACGGTGATGCATGTGGATTTCGGGGATGAAATCTTATAAGTAGGGGAGTAATGTAATACCCCCGAAATATAATATGATTATGTTCTATGATGATGAATTATGATGTGTTTAAGGGTTATGGTGTATTTAAATTGGGGGCCACGATTTATGTTATGATGATATGATGTGGGGAGCATGATGGGTATTTTAAGGGATGTATTAATTATATGAAGTTAGAAAATATCGAGTGAGGATATTTTAATACATCGTACTATATACCGGGATACAATTAAACACCACATGGCACCCCAACCACACCACCCCACCCCCCAACTCGGTCACCACCCATCCCCCACTTGTCAACCCACTTGTTTCACACCCATGCCTCCACTTGCCCCAACCCATGCTATGATCATTTTCCTTGCAATCAATTCCCTCCACCTCCTCCTCCCTCCCTTTTCGTCCCTGGAGCTGCAGATTAGAGAAGGAAAGAGGTTGTGAAGCTTTGTGTAAAAGCTTGCCAATTTGAGGAAGAAAAAGGGGGTAAGACCTCATACTCTGTTATAGGGTTGGGTATAGTTATGGTGGGTTGATTTTAAAGCATGTTAAGTATAGGTTTGGGTGGAACCTTGATATGAATGCTTACATGGTAGTTTTATGTAGCTACTAGCATGTTTGTTTGAGCATTTACATGGCTTATGTGATAGATTTCTAGTTATGAAACTATATGCTCGAAAATCTGGGCAAAAAGATACATGCTCTGTTTCTGTAAAAGTTGGTTAAGGATGAAGTTTATGATGATGTTATGATGCATGTTAGCTTAGGTTTTGTTAAACCTTCGATTTAAGAGCTTACATGGATATTTTATGAAGTTCTTCACATGTTTGTTTCAGCATAAAAGATGTGTTATGAGGTAGAAAAGATGGTATGAAATGAGGTGCTCAAAAATCTGGGGAAAAATCCCGATTTTCAGAGCTCTCGATCGATCGAGATTTATTTCCGATCGATCGAGCGAGACAGAAGGTCTAAGCATGTTTTCAAAATTTTGGTGCCGATCGATCGAAGGATTTCTCGATCGATCGGTGAAGCTCCTCGATCGATCGGTAAAATGTTCGATCGATCGAGCGAGGCAGGAAGCTAAGGCACTTTTTGTGCACAGTGTCTCGATCGATCGAGACATAGGGCCGATCGATCGAGAGAGGCAGAAAGTTGAAAAATATGATGATGTTTTATTTTGTTAAGTTTATGATGTAAGATGGTTTTGAGGCATCTAATATGGTATTATGTGGTCTTGTAGAACCATCCCAGGTACCAGCACCATCAAGGAGATAAAGTCTGTTGACTCCTCCTCCTTTTGAAAAGGTACGTAAGAAGCGTACGGGCATCGACGGTAACACACATCTCCATACTACGACTATGCTTTTATTGCATGAGTATTCACGATGAAATGACGGTGTTTATACGATGTTTACACGATGATGTTTATATGATCTTTATACGATGAAGTTCATATGATGTTTATTGTTTATACGATGCTTACATGATGACATTTATGTGATGTATTGTGGTAAGATGCCACGGGGTAAGATGCCCCACATGGTAAGAGGCCATGCGATGTATTGTGGTAAGATGCCACGGGGTAAGATGCCCCACATGGTAAGATGCCACGGGGTAAGATGCCCCATATGGTAAGAGGCCATACGATGATGTTGTGGTAAGATGCCACGGGGGTAAGATGCCCCATATGCATGATTCTAAACCAGGGACAACAATAAGAAGTGAATGTATAACCAGCATATTACTTAACCAATGTTTCATGTATTTACTATGATGTTTATAATGTTAAGTAAGATTATATATGCTCATGATGTGTTGTCCCTGTAGGTACACTTTTGGACGAAAGGACTAAGGGTCGGGTTGAGGCAGTGAGCTACTAGGGACACAGGAATGCATAGGATTCAAGTTATGATTAGTATCTACTCTAGGAGTAGTGTAAATCTAAATGACATTCTTTTGGATTGTAATGAATTATTTTTGAAGTTTGTATTTTTGGCCTGTAATCCTGTTAGCTCGTGTAACAACCAAAACCTTAAGATGTTACCTTAATGCATGATTAGTCCTTCTTATGTCTATTAATCACTGTTAAGGTGGGAAGACCCCACATAACAGAAGAAAAATCGCCCCAAAAGCGACTGAAAAATCACCCCGAAATGAACAAAAACCGAACCCCAAAACAACATAAAAAAAATCACACAAAAATCAAGTGTAAATCGAAGAACAAGAAAAGTAAATAGCTAGGATGTTGTGAAACTTCGAACTCACACAAACTTGAGCAAAACAATCGAGCTTGAAAGCTGCTCTGCAGCATGAAGAGGTCGACGGCGCACAGGAGGGAAAAGAGGAAGAAATCGTGGCTCTTTTGTGAAAATGGGGGAAATATGTGTTTTAATTCCAACCCTATTTTCAATATACACCACTCAATACAATCTCTACCCCTTACTAATTCCATTTAGTTCTCATCTCAATAATATTACTTATTAAGAATTTCCCTTTTATTCAATTCACACAATAAGTTCAAACCGGAGTTATTTATTCCCAACTCTCGGCCCAAAATGACATTCCCAAGAATTTAAGAATCTCATTGGATTTAATTAACATTATAAATTCAATCCCGAAACCATTTATCCCAACTCCATTCCAAAATCCGATACTCAAAAATTAAATCCCGATATATCATATAAATATCATAATTAAACCAAATAAATAATTATTAATTATTCCGGGCATCACAGATTTTGAGTAGCTAAACCTTTTAATTCTTGGTTGAGGGATACTTCCCTTTGGAATTAAAACACTTGTGAGAATTTTGGTTTGATTGTTTGATTTTAACCCAATTTCAATTTTTTTTTTTGCATATTATGATTGTTGAGTTTGATTGATAGATATATCACCTAGTTATCATATACACAATCTAAGGCAAATTAAGAAGCAACTAAGATTGCTAATTACCTCCTGTTGGTCTTATTAAATTCTTAGGAAAAATGATTGGATAATTGATTCTAATGGCTGTAGGTTTTATCGATTAGACTCATCAAACTTACTGGTTTTGAAGCTATCATTGAATTAATCTTAACAACAATAATTTTGGTTAAGGATTTGATAAAAGTCAAATTTGAATGTTGTTTTCTGTTTGACTACGATTAAGGTAAATGAGGAATTAAATTTCCAATTGATGATTAATTGAATAAAATCAATTATTTTGTGATTTGATAATCAAGTGAATAATTTCCAAAGCTAAAGTTGACCAAAAACCAAGAATTGCTTTTTAATCTTGATAATCTAGTGATTTTGATTTTTTTTAGTTTAATTAGTTATAGTTAAAAATTGCAAAAAACTTGTCATTTATTTATTTGGTTTTCTGTTACCACAAGGGTTCGATCCCTACTTTACTACTGCATTAGTATTATAAAGAGTGGGGTTAATTTGAGTGTACACAATAAACTCACATCAGTTGCCTTTCCTCGACGTATACGGAGGAGGAGCATGAGATAAACAGGATGTGGTGGGGAAATTAGACCACATCGGGTAAAATCATTGCCGAACAAGAAAGTGCCCGAACAGAAAATACCCGAAGAGGGTGATACTCTTCTCGGTTCCACGTGGTCAAACAATGAAATAAGACCCGGTCATAGCGGATATTCAACCCGGATTTCTCGGACATAATATGCCATATACAAAGAGCTATTAGTGGAGGCAATTAGTGGGACAGTTAATGGGAGCAAATGAAGGGAATAATGGCAGATAATTAGGGGATGATTAAATTAGGGAAAGATTGGTGTATTAAAGGGGGTCTCGGCCATTCAAAGGAAGAAAAAGGGGTTTTCCTTTTATGGATTTTTCTATTCATTTTCCTGTATAAATAGATGGTATATGTATCATCTCAAAAAAAGGCTCTCGGCTTTGGACAGAGGATGATGGAATGCAATTTTCCTTGGATTGGATTTTATTCATTTCTTGTACAAAGCACTGTAAAATATCATGGTTTATAGTGGAGAATTATACTGGACTAGGTCCCGTGGTTTTTCCTTCAATTTGAGGGTTTTCCACGTAAAAAATATGGTGTCTTTCTTTTATTTTCCGCAAACACTCAAATCTACCGAACACGGAAAAAATCGAATCACATCATTGGCGCCGTCTGTGGGAAATCAAGTTAAGGCGTAGATGGAAATGAAAAGAAAAAGGAACACTTGTGTACGTGAATTAGGGTTCTCAGAAATCTCAAGAAGCCAAATCAGTAGAAAAGATTATTGAAATCAGCTTCTGCCCATTCTAAAAAAAAAAAAAAACTGCCTTCTTGGCTAATCACTGTACATACAACATGTCTTCCAAATCATCGCCTTGATGCGCTCGGATCAGCCGTTGTAATTTTTGGGTACCTGTTCTCGAGAAGCCAAACCGAGAAAAGAGCAGAGAAAGAAGATTGTACATATTCCATTGAATGAGCTGTGGGAGTGATTTAAGGAATTGACCAAGCTTGTGGCTTTATACTCTTGAAGTATTGAGTTCATGAGGTTCGATGAAACTGCCGAAAGAGAATTAGACTATTAAGTCATCTCCAGTACAATCCCCGAAGGCAACATCGAACAGATCCCTTATGACAGATAAGTTTACATTATGTTCGCAATATTATTAACCTTGTTCATTGCATTGGGAGATTATATGGATAGCTGTAATATGAATTTCAACAAATATGGATGATGATACATGCTAAATTATTTTTGTACATGCCAATTTGCTGGTCATTCAAAAATCATTGGATCATGTCCCCCCAAGTTTACAAATATTCAATATATGTATTAGGGGGTGACTAAATTTCTATCTACATGAAATCTCATTAACCATGGGAACATAGGAACGTGATATTCTCCTAATCCATTTCTTAATATGTTATAAAGGAAAGTTGCATATGTCTTCAATACTTTTATTTCTTCTGTTTCATGGGCTGGTTTTAAAGAACATAGCAACTTATAGAGGGCGAATAATGTTACTTCAGAGAAGCTCGAGAGGATGAATATGTAATTCAAGAGTAACAATACAAAGAATTATGTACCTTACGCTCGATTGACGTCAATATTGCTTCTTATTGATTTTTATTCTATATTTTGACTATTTATGGTTTTGTTTTGAGTGGTATGCGTTAAGAAATTAGGTTCCTTGGAGGGCCACCCATCAACAACTCCTGATTTTCAATTCAATTCAATTCAAGATGATTAACATGTGGGCCAAGGGCACCCTTCGTGGATTGACTATCATTTTTCTATCTACAAGCATCTTCAAGTTGAAATTTATCCGTGAAATGCTTGTCACCACTCGAAAGATAAAATGAAAGCCTTTGAGTTTTGGGCCAGGATTTCAGAGTTTGTTCTTCCTGTTCATCATCATCAGTAGTCTACTTGTTTAAATGATTATGCAGAGGATGAAGTACGGATTACACCATTTCAGCAAACCAAACTTTCTGGGAAATCAAACAATGCTGTAAAGAAAGAATTTTGGAAGGCTGTATTGACATTCGCTTATCAGAGTTTTGGTGCTATTTTTGGGGAATTAAGTACTTTTCCTTTTATGGAATTGCATTAGAAGACTCAAAAAGGGAGGTTGGATATCCTTGAATAGGATATTGTTGTGCATAACAGAGACACAAAAGCAGTATATTCTTTGCTTCAAGCTCAAAGCCTTGATGCAACTCATTTTTCGCACATCTTTTTTCGTGCCAAGGAGACTAAGAGCAATCCTTTTATGTGCAAAAGGTGAAATGTCGGAGCTACTTTGGATGAAATCCAAGAAGAGTTATTCATATTGGGGACACAAAAGCTCCTGTTCCTAATGGTTATAATGACACATTCTTCACCAAAAACAGAACACTTTGTCCATAATAAAAGCAGCTCATCCTTGGCCTACTACAACAGATAAGTATTAATTCCATATTGTTTATTATGTTGTCACTACTACATTATGAGCCAAGGACTGCATGATGTGTCAGGAACCATGATTCGCCTAAGTCGTATTGATATTGTTTTGCATTTGTGAATATGCTAGACTACACTAATTGCCATGTTTAGTATATCCAGTACATGTAAGAAGCATACGGCTATATGAGACCACTAATATTGGTATTAGTACAAGTCAGCTCATGAAAAGAATTAGGATCAAGCATATGATCCACATATCATTGAAAAGTTTCAATCCCTCATGAACCAAATACTATCATATCTATTATTTGGGATCGTCCATGTCTCCTATTTTGTGTATTACCTGACATGTTATATTTGGCTATATGCATCTTGTCTATGCTTGACCCATGCCAAATCTAGCCTCATTGAGGTACCTTAGGACTCTCTTTCCTAATTCGGGTTCTCGATCGGCATCTACTTTAGCTAAATATGTGGTGCTCAGCATCCGGCCTAATACTCAGCTCAGCAATAGACCTCGACTTTGGTGCTCAGTCGCCACGCTTTGATTATGGTTATTTATGTTTAATTAATATTGAATTTCATAGACATATATTTTGTGTCGTGCTATCTTATTATTTGAAGACAGGATCAACAACTCGGGCGTGCAATCTAGCAGTAAGGCCCTATTACATTGAGCTCGGGCGTGTAATCTAGCAGTAAGGCCCTATTACATTGAGCTCGGGCGTGCAATCTAGCAGTAAGGCCCTATTACATTGAGCTCGGGCGTGTAATCTAGCAGTAAGGCCCTATTACATTGAGCTTGGGCATGCAATCTGACAGTAAGGCCCTATTATTGGTGCTCAGGATGTTCGAGTACGTTCTATTATTGGTGCTCGGGATGTTCGAGTGCGTTCTATTATTGGTGCTTGGGATGTTTGAGTATGTTCTTTTGTTGCTCGGGGTTGCGAGCTTATTTTATTTATTGTCCGTTGTTGGCGGGTTAAATACATGATCGGGATGTTTGGTTGTATTTGAACCTAAAACGTGACTAAGTGATTCATGCTCGGGATTGCGAGCTTATTTTATTTATTGTCCGTTGTTGGCGGGTTAAATACATGATCGGGATGTTTGGTATGTATTTGAACCTAAAATGTGACTAAGTGATTCATGCTCGGGGTTGCGAGCTTATTTGATTTATTGTCCGTTGTTGGCGGGTTAAATACATGATCGGGATGTTTGGTATGTATTTGAACCTAAAACGTGACTAAGTGATTCATGCTCGGGGTTGCGAGCTTATTTTATTTATTGTCCGTTGTTGGCGGGTTAAATACATGATCGGGATGTTTGGTATGTATTTGAACCTAAAACGTGACTAAGTGATTCATGCTCGGGGGTGCGAGCTTGTTCGGTTTACTCGTGGGATCGGGATGTTTGGTCCACGTTTAAACTTAAAATTATCAATGTTATTATGCTAGGGATGTTTTCCCTGGAGCCTGATTTATTTTATCTGCTCGGGATATTTTCTTGGAGCTCAGTTATATTTATCTGCTAGGGATGTTTTCCCTGGAGCTCGATTTATTTTATCTGCTCGGGATATTTTCTTGGAGCTCAGTTATATTTATCTGCTAGGGATGTTTTCCCTGGAGACCGATTTATTTTATCTGCTCGGGATATTTTCTTGGAGCTCAATTATATTTATCTGCTAGGGATGTTTTCCCTGGAGCCCGATTTATTTTATCTGCTCGGGATATTTTCTTGGAGCTCAGTTATATTTATCTGATCGTGATGTTTTCCCTGGAGCCCGATTTATTTTATCTGCTCGGGATATTCTCTTGGAGCTCAGTTATATTTATCTGCTAGGGATGTTTTCCCTGGAGCCCGATTTATTTTACCTGCTCGGGATATTTCCTTGGAGCTCAGTTATATTTATCTGATCGGGATGGTTCCTTCGAGCCCGATCATATTTATCTGCTCGGGATATTTCTCTCGAGCCCGATCATATCTATCTGCTCCGGATGTTCGAGTACGTTATATTGTTGATCGTGATGTTTTCCCTGGAGCTCGGTTATATTTCTTTGCTCAGGATGTTTCCCATTGAGCTTGATTATATTTATTTGATCGGATGCTTGCTATTTCTGGAATTCAGACGAGCTATACTCGCTCGTGATATTTATTATTTCAGACGAGCTTTATTTGCTCGGGATGGATTCTTTATCGATGTTTCAGAAGTTCTGGATGGTTATTGAGTGGGGTGAGCTCATATGTATTATTGTTGATGTTCAGGATGAACTTTACTTAATTTCTTCTTTCAAGCCGAGCTTTATTTGCTCGTGTTAATTATTAGCTCTGGAGATTGGTTGAGCTTGGATTGATGCATATTATTAAGACTCCAGTAATGATGGAATTCGGATGAGTTTCATTTGCTTGGGATAATTTTGACTCCAGACGAGCTTTATTTGCCCTGGATATTTTTTAATGTTCGTTGTTAGGGAAGGATTCTTTATTAGCAGTGTTTCAGAAGTTCTGGATTGCTATTTGATGGGATGTTCGAGGAATTCAGATATATTATTGGTGCTCAAGATGGGCATTACTTGCTCCGCATGAACATTAATTCTGGCACTCTGCACGAGCTTTATTTGATCGAGATTTATATACTGGAGTTGTAAGGACCCTAATCCTTAAGTGCGAAATCAAGGCATAATAGAGCTATCATAATAATCAGAGTGTAAAAGAACGTGTTGAGTCTATGAGCTTAAGCATTACATGCCAAAAATAAGGACTACCAAAAGGATTAATTACATTCCAATCAATGAATGTGTTCAATTATAGTTTTATACTACCCCTAGAGTAGATACTATCCAAAATAATCCTGTCCTTTCTATCTCAAAAGAGTTCTTCACAAGGCTCACCACCTCAACCCGTTCAAGCCCTTCTATCATGCCAAAAAGGTACCTACAAGGACAACCCCCAAACATGAGCAATAATAATCATTCATATTCAACACAATATGAAGATAAAGCGTAAATGCATAATCATAATAAAACACTTCCTGTTTTCCCCATGCATTTCAAACGCTTCCCGTTTGGTTGTCCCTGTACCATAACTCATGAGTATAATCAATAGATTATTTTAAATGGTCTCAACATGTCATGACATATACCAGCTCATCAATACCAAATACTGATCACCAATCCCTAGTCTGTCCATCACAATGTATTTTAATGCCCCTCGCTTATTTACATATAGGCGGCATAGGATAACCTCGCTTCAATGGACTGCGGGACTCCCACCCCTCGCCTCTCATTGAGCGGCAAATACCCTTTCCTCGCCCTATATGATAACCACGCTCAAATGTGACATGCGGCGCTCCCACCCCTCGCTTCACATTTAGCGGAACCAAACCAAATAGCGGCAAGCAGTAAAATCATCAAGGGATGACCACGACTCATGGGATATGCACCAATAATCATATGCATCTATAAACATCATGCATAACATGTATTTGCATCCACAATGCAATACCACATATATACTTGCATCCACAATGCATAACAATAAGTATATAAGATACATGTACCGTTGGGGTGCCCGTACGTCCACTACGTACCTTTTCAAAATGTAGGATATGGTAGGACTTCAATGCCTTGGCTGTGTTGCCACCTGGGTTGGTTCTACACATTCACAAATATCAATATTAGAACCCAATAATAGTCCAATACCAAAAATCCTACAAAAATAACCAAAAACACCATTTTTGGTGTCTCGCGATCGATCGCCATAAAGCCCCGATCGATCGCGAGACCTCACTGTCTCGAGCAACAAAATTAAACAATCCGCGATCGATCGCTGAGTTTGCGCCGATCGATCGCGGCCTCGCCGATCGATCGCGCCAAACTCGCGATCGATCGCTGAAGCTCACTGTCTTCAGCACTGTTGCTCGCGATCGATCGCGGAAGGCGCCGATCGATCGCCGAGCCCTAGGCATCCGATTTTCGGGCACTATTCACCCATCTTCAACCCCAACTCAAACAAACTCAATTAATCCAACACCAACCATACCAAACCACCCAAAACCAACAAAATATACTTCAAAACAAGTATAAATCCAACATACAACCAAAACCACAACAACCCAAAACAAACCCATTTTAAAATCCTTCAAAATCAACCCAAACTTAAACAAAACCTTACAAAATTAACCATGAGGTATCCATACCTCTTGGGGACCTCAAATCACCCAACAATCTCCACAAATCAAGATTTTTGAAAGGTTTCTCTTCTCCCAAAAGCTCAAGCTCGAAAATGGAAGGGAAAGGGTTTGGATTTGATTTTGGTAAAGTTAAAAAGTGATGGATGGTAAGGTGGGGTTGGGGATAAAATAAAAGGTGAGTTTATTAAAATGCATACCAAAATATCCCATGGTGTATAAAACACCCCAACATGATATTTTCCAAAGCATTAAACCAAATGCACCAAAATATCAATTAAACACATGATTTCTAATTAATTGCTAACCAAGGCAAATAAATCATGTTTCCAACCATAATTCCCAACATGCTCAACATGCACCCTGAAATGCTATCCCGGGTCATTCTAACACATGACTAAGCATTTCAACATAATAATTCCAACACATAATTAATTACCACCATAATTAATCATAATAATCGCAATTAATACCCAAATGCAATTAACCATTTCGGGGATATCACAATACTCCCCTACTTATAAGATTTCGTCCTCGAAATCACATGCACTTACCCCAATAGGAAACTAAACATAAACACATACCAGAGAATAGTTCCGGGTAGTGCGGCACCATATGCCGCTCCGTCTCCCACGTAGCCTCCTCGACACCCCTGCGAACCCACTGAACCTTGATCATAGGTATCACTTTATTCCGAAGTCTACGGTCTGCTCGATCCAGAATTCTGACAGGCCGTTCCACATAAGACACATCGGACTCTAACTGAACTTCGGAAGGCTGTAAAACATGCGACGGATCCGGCTCATACTTCCGCAGCATCGATACATGAAACACATCATGTATACCAGATAAAGAAGGCGGTAAAGCCAGTCGGTAAGCTAAGGTGCCAATGCGCTGCAAAATCTCGTACGGTCCAACATACCTAGGAGACAGTTCCCCGCGCATCCCAAATCGCACAACGTCTCTGAAAGGCGAGATCTTCAAAAAGACCTTATCTCCCAACTGAAATTCCAACGGTCTCCGCCGTTTATTTGCATAAGCTGCCTGTCTGTCCTGGGCCGCTTTCATTTTCTGCCTTATCGTCTTTATCTTTTCTTCCATCTCTCGGATCAACTCCGGTCCTCCGACCGATTTGCGGTCCAAATCATCCCAACACAAGGGTGATCTACACCGTCTGCCATAAAGAGCTTCAAACGGAGCCATCTGAATACTCGCCTGGTAGCTATTGTTATAAGAAAACTCTACCAAAGGCACTGAATCCTGCCAAGAGGCATCGAACTCCAAAACACAAGCTCTCAACATGTCCTCGAGCGTCTGAATTGTACGCTCGGTCTGGCCATCTGTCTGAGGATGATAAGCAGTGCTCAATCTGACTTCAGTTCCCAAGGCTGACTGAAGACCTTCCCAGAAATGAGATGTGAATCGCGGATCTCGATCTGACACTATGGAAACGGGGATCCCATGCAATCTCACCACATCTCTAATATACAACCGCGCCATCCTCAAAAAGGTGACAGTCATGCTATAGGGGATAAAGTGGGCTACCTTAGTCAATCTGTCCACAATCACCCAAATAGCATCGAAGCCTGAAGCACTCCTCGGCAAATGAGTCACGAAGTCCATGGAAATGTGCTCCCACTTCCACTTCGGTATCTCCAAGCTTCTCAACTCGCCGCCAGGTCTCTGTCTCTCTGCCTTAACCTGCTGGCAGATCAAACACCTCTTAACAAAAGCGACGACATCAGATTTCATCCTTTTCCACCAAAACTGACCACGCAGATCTCTGTACATCTTCTTCCCGCCTGGGTGGATGCTAAGTCTGCTACTATGAGCTCGCTCCAAGATCCCTCTACGCAACTCCGGCGTACTCGGAACCACCCAGCGGTCACCCAATCTCGAAGACCCGTCATCGGCCACTCTGAACTTCGTTGGCTGACCAAGATGCACTAAAGATAACCACCTCTGAACCTCATCGTCTGACCTCTGAGCTCTCCTGATGTTCTCATAGATATCTGGCTCAGCTAACAAAGTCGATACATACACAGGTGATGCATCAATGTCAAAATCATAGCCCAGATGGCAATAGGAGGTCATCATAGCAGACAAATGGATGACATCCTCAGCTGAACTCCTCACTTTCCGGCTCAAAGCGTCTGCTGTCAAATTGGCTTTCCCCGGATGGTACTCTATCTCACAGTCATAGTCCTTGAGTAGGTCCATTCATCTCCTCTGCCTCATGTTCAGCTCTGCCTGAGTGAATAAAAACTTGAGGCTCTTGTGATCCGTGTATATGGTAAATGAAGTACCATACAAATAATGCCTCCAAATCTTCAGGGCGAAGATGATAGCCGCCAATTCCAAGTCATGAACTGGATATCTGGTCTAATGCGGCTTCAACTGCCTCGATGCATAAGCTACCACATGCTTATCTTGCATTAGAACACACCCAAGGCCCTGAAGTGATGCGTCAGTATACAGAACAAATCTGGAGTTCTCCGTAGGGATCACTAACACTGGCGCCGTCGTCAACCGGTGCTTTAATTCCTGGAAGCTTTCCTCACAAGCTTCTGACCAAAAGAAGGGCACTCCCTTCTGAGTCAACTGCGTCAACGGCTTGGCAATCTTTGAAAAGCCCTCGACAAAGCGTCGATAATAACCGGCCAAACCCAGAAAACTCCGTATCTCCGGCACAGAAGTGGGGGCAGCCCACTCCATCACAGCCTCAATCTTCTTGGGATCTACAGATATCCCACTGCTCGATATGACATGCCCCAGAAACACTACACTGCTAAGCCAAAATTCACACTTACTGAGCTTAGCATACAACTGATGCTCTCTGAGAATCTGAAGCACTGTCCTCAAGTGTTTCACATGCTCTTCCTCACTCCGGGAGTAGATGAGAATGTCGTCAATCAATACAATGACGAACTGATCAAGATACGGCTAAAACACTCTGTTCATCAGACTCATAAAGACTGCTGGAGCATTCGTCACGCCGAACGGCATCACTAGGAACTCATAATGTCCATATCGTGTCCGGAATGCTGTCTTCTGCACATCTTCCTCTCTGACTCGAATCTGATGATATCCGGATCTCAAATCAATCTTGCTATACACCCTGGTACCTTGCAACTGATCAAACAAGTCATCTATCCTTGGGAGAGGATACTTGTTCTTCACTGTAGCCTTATTCAGTTGCCGGTAATCGATGCACAACCGCATCGAGCCATCCTTCTTCTTCACAAAGAGAACTGGTGCGCCCCATGGCGATACGCTCGGGCGTATATATCCCTTGTCAAGGAGATCCTGCAACTGTTTTTTCAACTCTCTCAACTCAGCCGGTGCCATCCTATAAGGTGCACGAGAGATAGCGGATGTCCCGGGCAACAGCTCGATCCCAAACTCAACTTCCCCCGCCGGTGGGAATCCTGGGATCTCTTCTGGGAATACATCAGCAAACTCTGCCACTACTGGCACATCCTCAACTTTCAATTCTTTACTCTTCCCAGACGTGTCCACGGCATAAATGAGATAACCCGTGTGTCCACGTTCCAACAACTGAGTCATCTTGATCGCTGAAATCAACGGAATCTTCGCACGAGAACCGTTGCCATAGAAGGTCCACTGACTGCCCAACTCAGGTCTGAACTTCACTGTCCTCTGCCGGCAATCTACCACTGCCTGATATCTGTTCAGAATATCAATACCCAAGATGCAGTCGAAGTCTGACATGCCCAAAACGATCAAGTCTGCCTTCAACTCGTTGCCCTCAAAATAAATGAGGCAGTCTGCCATAAACTGATCAGCAACGACATTTCTACCAGTGGGTGTCGAGACAAGGAGAGGCGTGGGTAGGGAAGACGTGCGCATATGGTGTCTCTCCACAAAACCAACAGACACAAAAGAGTGGGAGGCACCTGTATCGATCAAAATAAAAGGAGGGTACGTAAATAAATGACACGTACCGGCGATCACCTCCTCTGGGGCTGCCTGGGCCTGCTCCCTGGTCAGTGCATACACTTGCCCTTGGGGCGGTCCTACTGTCTGACTTCCCGATGGTCGAGGCCCAAACTGCTGCCTCTGCTGCACTGTCCTATCCTCAAACCTCGGCCTGTTGCCCTGATACTCTGACTGTCCTCCCCGGGTGGGGCAATACCGAGCGATGTGGCCCATCTTGCCACAGATATAACAGGCAGGACACTTGTTTGAAGAATGTGGCCCTCCACAATTGTTGCACCTCGGCTCTCCCGGCCTATCCCCTTGTGAAGACCCTCGATTGGCCGACCAATTGCCCTTCTTGTTATCCTGTTTCTGACCAAAGTATTTCTTTCCACCATACCGTGAAGATGAAGAGGCGCCACGAGGCTTAAATGGTTCTCCCCGGGGCCTCAAACTGTCACTAGTCTGCCTCTGATGCGGTACTGGTGGTGGCATAGTACTAGCATAAGCTCCCACCCCTAGCTCGGCAAGCTCCGCCCTTGTGAGAGCATCATCAAAAGAAGTTGGGTTATTGGTAATAACTCGGTCATAGAGCTCCGGTCGCAACCCCTTCATAAAGTTCCTCATCTTAGCGTGCCCATTGGTGGCAATGTGGGGAACGTACCTCAGCAACGAAGAGTACCGTGTGGCATAGTCTGCCACTGTCATGTTCCCCTGCTTCAAACTTGTAAATTCGTCCTCCTTTGTCTGTCTCGCTGCTGCGGAGAAGTACCGGTTCAAAAACCTAGTCCTGAAGAGTGTCCAGTCAATCACAGCACTCAGTGCTCTTAGCTCCATCACCGTGCTCCTCCACCACATCAGAGGTTTCTTGGCTAATTGAAACTCCGCCAGCCTCAGCCAAGCTTTCACAGCACAAGGAGCCGATACAAAGATCTGCTCAAGTCTTTCCAGCCACTCTTCAGCCTCCTCTCCGGACTCTGTCCCCTCAAACCGGGGCGGATGGTAAGACAGAAATTGTGTCAGACTGATCTCACCCGGTAGCAATAACTGAACCACTGGTTCCATGCCTACAGTCGGTGGAGGTAAGGGGTTTGCCTGTCCAATACTTGCGTTCACACTACCAACATCTCCAACCTCCTCATTAGCAGCCATGCTGTAATACAAATGTTAACAACAATTCCAAAGCAGTATATATGTTATGCCGTTAGATAACATGAATGAGAATAAGCACGTTAGTATAACAGGATATACATTAATATGCACCACATGCATAAACATGCTTCAAATGTAAGCACCTAGCCAATCATGCTAAGGCTACCCTTCACTCGTTCCCGGGTTCTCTAACCACTGCTCTGATACCACTAATGTAAGGACCCTAATCCTTAAGTGCGAAATCAAGGCATAATAGAGCTATCATAATAATCAGAGTGTAAAGAACGTGTTGAGTCTATGAGCTTAAGCATTACATGCCAAAAATAAGGACTACCAAAAGGATTAATTACATTCCAATCAATGAATGTGTTCAATTATAGTTTTATACTACCCCTAGAGTAGATACTATCCAAAATAATCCTGTCCTTTCTATCTCAAAAGAGTTCTTCACAAGGCTCACCACCTCAACCCGTTCAAGCCCTTCTATCATGCCAAAAAGGTACCTACAAGGACAACCCCCAAACATGAGCAATAATAATCATTCATATTCAACACAATATGAAGATAAAGCGTAAATGCATAATCATAATAAAACACTTCCTGTTTTCCCCATGCATTTCAAACGCTTCCCGTTTGGTTGTCCCTGTACCATAACTCATGAGTATAATCAATAGATTATTTTAAATGGTCTCAACATGTCATGACATATACCAGCTCATCAATACCAAATACTGATCACCAATCCCTAGTCTGTCCATCACAATGTATTTTAATGCCCCTCGCTTATTTACATATAGGCGGCATAGGATAACCTCGCTTCAATGGACTGCGGGACTCCCACCCCTCGCCTCTCATTGAGCGGCAAATACCCTTTCCTCGCCCTATATGATAACCACGCTCAAATGTGACATGCGGCGCTCCCACCCCTCGCTTCACATTTAGCGGAACCAAACCAAATAGCGGCAAGCAGTAAAATCATCAAGGGATGACCACGACTCATGGGATATGCACCAATAATCATATGCATCTATAAACATCATGCATAACATGTATTTGCATCCACAATGCAATACCACATATATACTTGCATCCACAATGCATAACAATAAGTATATAAGATACATGTACCGTTGGGGTGCCCGTACGTCCACTACGTACCTTTTCAAAATGTAGGATATGGTAGGACTTCAATGCCTTGGCTGTGTTGCCACCTGGGTTGGTTCTACACATTCACAAATATCAATATTAGAACCCAATAATAGTCCAATACCAAAAATCCTACAAAAATAACCAAAAACACCATTTTTGGTGTCTCGCGATCGATCGCCATAAAGCCCCGATCGATCGCGAGACCTCACTGTCTCGAGCAACAAAATTAAACAATCCGCGATCGATCGCTGAGTTTGCGCCGATCGATCGCGGCCTCGCCGATCGATCGCGCCAAACTCGCGATCGATCGCTGAAGCTCACTGTCTTCAGCACAGTTGCTCGCGATCGATCGCGGAAGGCGCCGATCGATCGCCGAGCCCTAGGCATCCGATTTTCGGGCACTATTCACTCATCTTCAACCCCAACTCAAACAAACTCAATTAATCCAACACCAACCATACCAAACCACCCAAAACCAACAAAATATACTTCAAAACAAGTATAAATCCAACATACAACCAAAACCACAACAACCCAAAACAAACCCATTTTAAAATCCTTCAAAATCAACCCAAACTTAAACAAAACCTTACAAAATTAACCATGAGGTATCCATACCTCTTGGGGACCTCAAATCACCCAACAATCTCCACAAATCAAGATTTTTGAAAGGTTTCTCTTCTCCCAAAAGCTCAAGCTCGAAAATGGAAGGGAAAGGGTTTGTGGATTTGATTTTGGTAAAGTTAAAAAGTGATGGATGGTAAGGTGGGGTTGGGGATAATAAAAGGTGAGTTTATTAAAATGCATACCAAAATATCCCATGGTGTATAAAACACCCCAACATGATATTTTCCAAAGCATTAAACCAAATGCACCAAAATATCAATTAAACACATGATTTCTAATTAATTGCTAACCAAGGCAAATAAATCATGTTTCCAACCATAATTCCCAACATGCTCAACATGCACCCTGAAATGCTATCCCGGGTCAATCTAACACATGACTAAGCATTTCAACATAATAATTCCAACACATAATTAATTACCACCATAATTAATCATAATAATCGCAATTAATACCCAAATGCAATTAACCATTTCGGGGATATCACAGGAGTTCAGGCGTATTTTATCTGTTCGGGATGCTTATCTATTATCTCTGGAAGCTCGGTTATATCTTATGAGCTTTATCTGCTTGGGTAGATATTAATTCTCGAACTCGGATTTCATATTTCATGGCTTGAAATCGGCTCGTAAGACTTGTAAGGGCTACAAAGCGGCACTCAGCTTATTATGATTCTAGCAGATTTCTCACAGTCTAGTTTTCCCGGGATTTCGGCCTACCTCTCACTGGGCTTTACCTCGGATTTATTTTTCACAAGTTCCATAAAATTCATTGAAACAACAACAATGATTTTACCCCATGTATATAAACCAATATCTCGACTTCGCTCATCTTGCTTTACTTTAGGGGGGTGATGTGATGTGGTGGGGAAATTAGACCACATCGGGTAAAATCATTGCCGAACAAGAAAGTGCCCGAACAGAAAATACCCGAAGAGGGTGATACTCTTCTCGGTTCCACGTGGTCAAACAATGAAATAAGACCCGGTCATAGCGGATATTCAACCCGGATTTCTCGGACATAATATGCCATATACAAAGTGCTATTAGTGGAGGCAATTAGTGGGGCAGTTAATGGGAGCAAATGAAGGGAATAATGGCAGATAATTAGGGGATGATTAAGATTTAATTAGGGAAAGATTGGTGTATTAAAGGGGGTCTCGGCCATTCAAAGGAAGAAAAAGGGTCCTTTTATGGATTTTTCTATTCATTTTCCTGTATAAATAGATGGTATATGTATCATCTCAAAAAAAGGCTCTCGGCTTTGGACAGAGGATGATGGAATGCAATTTTCCTTGGATTGGATTTTATTCATTTCTTGTACAAAGCACTGTAAAATATCATGGTTTATAGTGGAGAATTATACTGGACTAGGTCCCGTGGTTTTTCCTTCAATTTGAGGGTTTTCCACGTAAACAATATGGTGTCTTTCTTTTATTTTCCGCAAACACTCAAATCTACCGAACACGGAAAAAATCGAATCACATCAACAGGGTAGAGGCCAAAGTTTGGAATAGTTGTTGCCCTAGCAAGGTCTCTGTCTTTGTGTGGAAGTTGTATTTTAATAAATTAGCTACCAAGGTTAATTTGAATCTCAGGAGCGCACTTCCGATGATTCCTCAACGGAGTGCCATTTGTGTGGAATATTTGAAGAAGATGCGGATCATCTTTTCTTCTCTTGCAAAATTTCTTCAATAATTTGGAACTGCTGCTACGATTGGTTTGGAGTTCCCTCGGTTACCAGTGTAAGCCCCTCTAATCACTTCAATGATCATCTTTTTTTTGCGGCATTGGGTGATGTCAATGAGCTTGTGGATTACTTTTTGGAATTGTGTGGTGTGGAGTATTTGGAACTTGTGTAATGCAGTGCTCTTCAAAGATTGAAAGGTGGGTGATGCTATTACTTCATAAAGGATCAAAATTAAAATGTGGTTGTGGATGGTGGTAAAAAATCGTGGCATTGGAATTTTCTAAGTTCATGATTGGCTACGTTATCCATTGTTATGTCTTAGTCCATCCTAGTTATTAGTATTTGTTGCTTTTTACGAATCCGTTTGTCATCACACTTATGTAATTTCCTAAGAACTCTTGTGCTTTTCATTAATTAATCTTTTGCTTATCGAGAAAAAAAAAAAAAAATTTCTTGAATTTTAACAATGAATATTAATATTTCCATTGCTAACATTTTGTTTCTTGGTGGTGAGTGTTTTTGAATGAATTATCATCTAGTTTGAACAATTACAAAGTTTTCCCTCTAGTTTAAAAAATAACATCTACTAAGTCTACTATGTATTTTTATGTCAAATCACAGGGGAGACAATTGTAATTTTCCCTCAATCTATTATAAACTAGAGGGGTAAATTCGTGAATACATTCATGGTAGTTTTATGTATTCGTGAACATGAAACATGTTTAATTCGTGAATACAATCTATTTGATTTAAGGGCTTTCATGGTAGTTTTATGAAGCCCCTAGCTAGTTTCTTTGAACATGAAACATGTTTAATTGTGTGGATTTATTGGTGTGAAAAGAGGTGTTCGAAAATCTGGAAAAGAAATATGGTACCCTGTTTTTGAAGAGCTTGAGTGAGTACTGATTTAGTTGGGCGATTTTGATGCATGTGGGTTTAAGTTTGGGTAGAACTTCGATTTGAATACATTCACGGTAGTACCTTGTAGCTCTTAGCATGTTTGTTCAAGCATGTTGTATGTCTTATATGCTAGATTGGATGGTATGAAGATGGATGTTTGAAAAATCTGGAGAAATCGCGCACACATCGTGTGGCGATCGATCGCTACAAACGCAGCGATCGATCGCCGAAGGCCAGTAGCCAAAATTGAAGGCAGGCGATCGATCGCCTCGAGCCAGTGAAGTCTGGCGATCGATCGCTCGATGCAGCGATCGATCGCCAGCTGCTGAATAGTGGAAAATGATGTTTTTGTTGGATTTTTTGATTTTGGTCTATAAATTCGCATCTAATATTGTGTTGTACACTGGTGTAGAGCCTTCACAGATAGCCACACAACGCAGGGGATAGAGTCCTGCAACATACCATATTTTGGAAAGGTACGTAAGCGACGTACGGGCACCCAACGGTAACATGTATTATATGTTTATTATTTGACATGCGATAAATGCAAGTTTGTGCATTATGAGTACGATACATGTTGTTATGCATTTTTGTTTCATATGTATGATGTGGAACATTGGGTGTGTATTCCACGAGTCACGGTTATCACAGTGATGATCTTAATGCTTACCGCTATAATACCGCTAAAAATGTGGAGCAAGGGGTGTAGGTCCGCTTGCACATGGAGGCGAGGTTTACCATACGAAGCGAGGATAGAAATACCGCTTGTATGAAGAAGCGAGGGAGGGGAGGACCGCTTGTTCTAAAGTTATGAAGCGAGGGGCATTAAAATACACTGATGATAAACTGACTAAGGATTGAAGTAAAGATTTAAGAAGTGAAGTTATGTCATGACATTTATTTAAAGAAACCATAATATCATGTATTGATTTGATTATGAGTTATGGTACAGGGACAACCAAAATGGGCGTTTTAAATGCATTGGAATTCAGGAAGTATCCTATACCTATGATTTATGCATTTATGCTTTACATTCATATTATGTTGAATATGAACTATGATGTGCTCATGTGTTGGGGTTGTCTTTGTAGGTGCTTTTGACACGGACAACCAGGGTCGGGGTTGATACGCTGAGCTGTAAGGAGCGCTACATGATTAGCAGAATATAGATTTACTGTGATGTCCGGGAATTAATGGTGTTAATCCCGGTGTAGTATTAATCCTGGATGGATTTTTAATTGTGGCAATTAGGAATTAATTGCGGTTCGGCATCTCCCGAGGTTGGTAAATCGGGCCTTCTGGGCTCGTCTAATTGATTAGTTGGGATCGTTGGATCCCGAGGTTGAGATCGTATTCTCATTCCGGTGAAAACCTGCGAGTTGGGTTTTTAGTGTGACTCAGAATTTCGGGTGCTGTGTGTGGGCACCGGTAGGGGGTTTTTGAGTTAGAGAGAGAGTTTTTGAAAACAGATGATTTTTAATGAATCATGATGTATTGGTGAAGGTATTGGTATTTTGGGGCATTTTTGCTATATATACCAGTTGGACTCGGGATTCCGTCATTTTGGAATCCATTTCTCTCTCTCTCCCTCCCCTCTCCTGCGATAAACCCTTCTCCCCCATTTCCCTTTTCTCCCTTGGAGGAGAAATCGCGGGTAGCTTGGCTTGGAGGCCGGTTTTCTCGAAGATAATCAGGTATTAATCTCCCCCTCGTCATTAGCTTCGGTTTGATAGTAGTATGGTAGCTTTTGGTTGAGGTTTTGGTTGGCTTTGGGTTTTGGGAATTTTGGGTTTAAATCTAATATGTTGATTTCAGTGTTTTCATGGAGTTTAATTGTTGTATTTGAGGTGTTGAGGTTGTATGGGGTGCTGGTTTGGAGTTTGGGTGTTAAAAACACCATTAAAGCTCGAGTTTTCGGAAAATTGCAGTCCGCGATCGATCTTGGCGAGGCGCCGATCGATCGCGACATGCTACTGGATTTGGGAAGGCGATGAGCAGTAGCGGCGATCGATCGCGAGAAGTGGGCGATCGATCGCGAGGGTCTTGGCGATCGATCGCGAGATGTGGCGATCGATCGCGGCTTGTTTATTTTCGGACAGTAGGGTATGGCGATCGATCGCGGCTTGGCGCCGATCGATCGCGGCCCTGTTCCCTTGGTTTTTTTTTCAAATTTTGGAAAATGTTGGGATTTTGGAATCGGGGTTTTAAGGGGGGCCGTTTCCGGGGCAATGTCTACATTCCAATGTGAATGCTATACTTTTAAAATGGATTGGTTGAGGCCAAAGTTCAATAAAACGGAATTCCCGGTTGAATTCTTGGTTATCTTTTAAACTTGTTAATGGTATATTTTGGGTATTATGCATGTTTAGCCGGGGGGGGCTTTTATTTTGGTAATCGTCATGGATTGACGATATGATTGGGAGTCTTGAACGTGCTTGGACACGTAATCGCATGCTTATTCTTGATTGTGAGTTGTTTATGTGTTTTAGCACATATTCCTCGGAGCATGGAACTCGAGCAAGGTTTGGCTCGGACTTCGGAAATTAAGGTACGTGGGACGTACGAGCATAGCCTATTATAGTATTGCAACTGTAATATGCATGGTTTGTGATAATGGTATTAAATGGGCATTGGAATACATGGTGTATGGTAATTGTATTATATGGACATTACAATATCTGGCATGTAGTCTGGCATGTAGTAATTACATTGGATAAATATTGAGATGCATGGTGCACTATATTTACTTCAAATGGATAATGATATGCATGGTAAACGGTCTTTGCCTTCAATGGATATATATATATATATATATATTGGGAATCATACAGTGCCGCCTTCGAGCGAGCAATGATTCGGGATGCGGTCGCCATTGGGCGACCATCGGTTATGACGCCGCTATTGTTGAGCGTGCGCGAGGTTTAGTATGCCGCTATTGTGGAGCGAGCAATGAAATAAGAACATGGAATTGTTGGTTAGATATATGCGATATCTATAGTCTTTTCCATTATGTTCTTATCCCTTTGATTATGGAACTGGTATAACAGAACGGTATTAGTTAATCTATGTGACGATTAACTGGCTTTGGGAATTTGATGAGTTTGGTTATTTTGAGAACAGGGACAATACAGGGGGATCCCGGATGAGGGTATTGTCATCCAGGGAGTATCATTTAAATTATGGCATTTACATTCTGTAAATTATGAATTGCAATATTATTATTTTGTGATTGGTGGTATTGGTATGCTCACCCCGTGTGGGGGCTGTCTCTGTTGGGGCAGGTAGCACAGGTGTAGCGGCTTTGGAGTCGAGCTCGGGCTTTTGGTTAGAGGTACTTCCAGGATCGAGGTACCAGAGCTGGCTGGATGGACGCTCAGATCCAGTGTTGAGATCGAGTTGTGCTTGGAAGGTGCTTCCAGGATAGAAGTACCAGTAGCGGTATCCGGTATAGTGTTTTATGCATCAAATACACGTTTATTCATTGAGTACACCTTACGTGTATATGGGATGTATAAATGGGCTATGGCCTCTTTCTGTTCATTATGGTTGCATGCAATTAATTATGGAAATTGCTAAATGAACTAAGAGCATATTAGTGTATTATGTGGGTGCATGTTATGTGAATAATAATGGTAGGGGGAATTTGAATATTGGGAATTGAATGCAAGAAATTTTCTGGGTAGCATACGGTGTTGCACTTGCATAGGGTTTTTCCTCTGATGGTATGATTATATGCACTCATGGTATGGCTTAATGCACTAATTACGGGTTAAGGGCACGGGGGTCCTTACATTAGTGGTATCAGAGCAGTGGTTAGCTCTTTGGGGCTGTTGAGGGCCTAGGAACATGTTATTGGGAATGAGAAGCACATACTTATGCATGATTGCTTATGTGCGTTTATGATATGTGTTCATCATTGGCATATGTGTTGCTAACCATGGTGGTTGCAGGGTCTTATGAGACATGGACTATGCATTACGGTTGCATAGGTATACATCGGAGTGATGATTTTAATGCTTTGCCGCTACATGTTGGAGCGAGGTGCATTAAAATACACTCATAGCGATGTTTATGGGAATACGGATTATGCATTACGGTTGCATGCACGTCGAAGCGATGATGCCGCTGTCGTGTCAAAGCGATGGTAAATGCCGCTGTCACGTCGAAGCGATGATGCCGCTGTCGTGCCGAAACAATTATTGAAATACGGGTTATACATTACGGTTGCATGCATGGCGTAACGATATGAATACTTGCCGCTGTCGTATTATAGCGATGAAGAATATTTGCCGCAAATATGTCGAAGCGAAGGAAAATGCCGCTGTCATATTATTATTGCGAGGGATATTATGCCGCTAATACGTCGAAGCGAAGGGTATTTCCGCTGTCATGCCGGAATGATGGTAAATGCCGCTGTCGTGTCGAAGCGATGGTAAATGCCGCTGTCACGTCGAAGCGATGGTACCACCGTCATGTCGAAACGATGATGCCGCTGTCGTGTCGAAGCGATGATACATGCCGCTGTCACGTCGAAGCGATGATGCCGTTGTCATGACGTAGCGATGTGATCGGGAACAAAGTACTACATGAGTGTGAGTACCTCTTGAGTCCGCGATTATCCGGGTATTTTATTGGCGATGGTTACGCCGGGTATTTTATTGGCGATGGTTACGCCGGGTATTTTATTGGCGATGGTTACGCCGGGTATTTTATTGGCGATGGTTACGCCGGGTATTTTGTTGGCGATGGTTACGCCGGGTATTTTGTTGGCGATGGTTACGCCGGGTATTTTATTGGCGATGGTTACGCCGGGTATTTTATTGGCGATGGTTACGCCGGGTATTTTATTGGCGATGGTTACGCCGGGTATTTTGTTGGCGATGGTTACGCCGGGTATTTTGTTGGCGATGGTTACGCCGGGTATTTTGTTGGCGATGGTTACGCCGGGTATTTTATTGGCGACGGTTACGCCGGGTATTCTATTGGCGATGGTTTATACCGCCGGATATCTATAGCGACATTTTATGCCGCTGACTCCATGGCGAGGGATCATGCCGCTGATTCGATAGCGATGGGTTATACCGCTATGTGTGTAGCACTGGATTATGCCGCCTACGAGCGATGGGCGCTGCTTATGTACCGCTGGTGGACGATGGATACAGGTATTCCGCTATCTCGATAGCGATGAGGTATGGCATATTACTTTTGTTATCAGTATGGTGATTATGGTGTATTATTATTTACCGTCATGTGTTTGACGATGAGATTATGGATGTCGTGTATCGACAGGTACCGTCATATGTTCGACGATGTTATTTGGGATAACTATGTGGACGCTTGGCGTCATTTTGGTGATTTATACATTCATGTTTATGTATATGGTTGTATGGTTTGAGTGCCGATGGTGGGCACATGGTAGGGTCTGGGTATTTAGTTGACGAGACCTTTTGCCGAGCAGGTTTGCTCGATGGATCATTGATGCATTGTACCGGTGAGAGTACGCATCGTATTATGGAGGTATATTATTTGTCGAGCAATGATACCCTTGGGTATGCTCGCTGGGATGGCTAAGGCCAAGTGAATGGTGGCAAGAGTAGTCATTGAGGAAACGACTCGCTTGTTATGGTGATGAGGAGTAAACATGGTTACACCCACCCTAAGGGCGTGGAAGAAGTCCTAATGGATTAGGATTGCATGATATTTGAGCGTTGACGCCGGGTTGTCCAGTGTGCTTTGGTGTTTTAGAGATATGTTGGGCAATGACCCACAACTCTAATGGTTTGGGCGGTATGGTATACCGGGATGGAATGTGTGTCACGTTGATAGGTTGGTATGAGCCTATGGGGCCAGCGAATCGCTAGCCAGGTATTGTTGCAGTACTTTGGTGTGCTTGTGTTAGCTATTATAATGCTCGTTGGACTCGAGTTTGGTGAATCGTATGGTGATACGATGAGGGTTATGGTAGACTCTTGTAGTCTCTATGTGGCATGGTATTTGAGGTAGGGAATACCTCACGGGGACGTTATACGTCATTGTTTTGAAGGACTTGTGCTGGGACAGCTCAAGTTTGTTGGTATTACCAACGTGAGTGTCAACAAGTCGTGGTTAGCTCTAGTTGAGCATCCTTGCATATGGCATGCAATGGGAGTCACAATGGTTTGTGAGATATAGTTAGTGGGGTGACACTACTATATTGATTTTTTTTATCTCTTGGAGAGATTTGGATTGTACTGTCTTGGAGACAGCTTGCATCGGTCGTGGTTTGATTGTAAGTCAGCCATGGTAAGCATTACTGATGTTGGACCGAGTAATGGATTTCTTACCTCGGTGAGACGTTTGAGGAGACGTCTTCGGGGAGATGCTCGATTTTGGAGTACTATGGTATTAGTACAGAGCATCGTTGGAAGGTGTATACATGGCGTATACGGATTTTTGGATCGGGTAATGGTAGTATTGATGCACTACTCTAACCAATTGTATATTTCTGGGTTCCGGGATATGTTTTGGTATTAATATACCAGGTTTTCCGAACGGTAATTCGAGGATTGGAGGATCATGGATTCATGACTTCTTCCTTGAGAGGAAGACGGTATTGTGATTCCTACCGGTTGAATCTTTTGGGGAGATTCGTTATTTTGGTTCGTGTGGTGGTGATGTTGAAATCACACCCTTTGGTTTTGGTTTGTCAACCATCATTCTCCGTGGGGCGAGAATAATCGGGGTTTGACAGTTGGTTTTGGGATTTGGGTGTGATTGGAGACACCGAGTCTATTGCATTGCGTATGCATGTTGTGTGGTGTATGGGCATGTATGCCGTGTGTGTATACGAATGCCAACCTTATTTCGTTCATTGTGGAACGCCGAGTGTGTATAATTGGTTTAGTGGATCTCCGGTGTGAGATTGTGGAACCTCGAGATCGGTAATCTCGATGGCACGATGCATTCTAATGAATGATCGTGAGGGTTGTTTGATTCCCCGAGGAGGGATCGATGTGATTTGGAATCATGGTGGTTCTTGTTGGATAATTCGATAGCCTTCCTATTTTAGGATTGTTAGATCCAAGGATAAATGAGGGATGGCCGAGATTCGGATTTGTTTAGTGTCATGGTTGACACTTGTGTAGGAATGCAATTGGTTGCCTTCCATGTCCCCTATGGAACTTGAGACTTGGTGGAGTCTTGATGGTGTGTCGGGACCAAGATATGATTTCTTGGAACACACCGGTGTAAACATCCTCGGTGATGTATTTTTGTGTGGATCAGTGACCGTGGGTAACCCGGTCCGGGTTGCAAGTGGTGCAACTACTCCTTTGGAGGAGATGGGCTGGGAAGCGAAAACTGGTTTTTCTGTGAGTATACTGTTGTATACTAGTGGTCCCCACCATGACGATATGTGTCATGCATCGTGGGAAGGTGGTGAATATCACGGGATGATGTCTATGTCAGAACTAATGGTGATTTGGTTGGGTTGCAGTTTTGGTGGACTGACTTGTGGGACGATTCACGTCGAGGTATGTTGTTATCTTTCGGGTTTGTATTGGTTTTGGCGTTGCGCTATTTTGGGGCTTGGTGCGAGACTGGTATTCTCGCAGTTGTTAATTCGATTCTAAGGTGATTCAGAATCAGGGTCTTGGCCTTGTTTTGTTGGTGTAGTCCTGGTGTTACGAGGAGTACACCGGTGCAATTTCGAGGACGAAATTTTATTAGTAGGGGATAATTGTGATGTCCGGGAATTAATGGTGTTAATCCCGGTGTAGTATTAATCCTGGATGGATTTTTAATTGTGGCAATTAGGAATTAATTGCGGTTCGGCATCTCCCGAGGTTGGTAAATCGGGCCTTCTGGGCTCGTCTAATTGATTAGTTGGGATCGTTGGATCCCGAGGTTGAGATCGTATTCTCATTCCGGTGAAAACCTGCGAGTTGGGTTTTTAGTGTGACTCAGAATTTCGGGTGCTGTGTGTGGGCACCGGTAGGGGGTTTTTGAGTTAGAGAGAGAGTTTTTGAAAACAGATGATTTTTAATGAATCATGATGTATTGGTGAAGGTATTGGTATTTTGGGGCATTTTTGCTATATATACCAGTTGGACTCGGGATTCCGTCATTTTGGAATCCATTTCTCTCTCTCTCCCTCCCCTCTCCTGCGATAAACCCTTCTCCCCCATTTCCCTTTTCTCCCTTGGAGGAGAAATCGCGGGTAGCTTGGCTTGGAGGCCGGTTTTCTCGAAGATAATCAGGTATTAATCTCCCCCTCGTCATTAGCTTCGGTTTGATAGTAGTATGGTAGCTTTTGGTTGAGGTTTTGGTTGGCTTTGGGTTTTGGGAATTTTGGGTTTAAATCTAATATGTTGATTTCAGTGTTTTCATGGAGTTTAATTGTTGTATTTGAGGTGTTGAGGTTGTATGGGGTGCTGGTTTGGAGTTTGGGTGTTAAAAACACCATTAAAGCTCGAGTTTTCGGAAAATTGCAGTCCGCGATCGATCTTGGCGAGGCGCCGATCGATCGCGACATGCTACTGGATTTGGGAAGGCGATGAGCAAGTAGCGGCGATCGATCGCGAGAAGTGGGCGATCGATCGCGAGGGTCTTGGCGATCGATCGCGAGATGTGGCGATCGATCGCGGCTTGTTTATTTTCGGACAGTAGGGTATGGCGATCGATCGCGGCTTGGCGCCGATCGATCGCGGCCCTGTTCCCTTGGTTTTTTTTTCAAATTTTGGAAAATGTTGGGATTTTGGAATCGGGGTTTTAAGGGGGCCGTTTCCGGGGCAATGTCTACATTCCAATGTGAATGCTATACTTTTAAAATGGATTGGTTGAGGCCAAAGTTCAATAAAACGGAATTCCCGGTTGAATTCTTGGTTATCTTTTAAACTTGTTAATGGTATATTTTGGGTATTATGCATGTTTAGCCGGGGGGGGCTTTTATTTTGGTAATCGTCATGGATTGACGATATGATTGGGAGTCTTGAACGTGCTTGGACACGTAATCGCATGCTTATTCTTGATTGTGAGTTGTTTATGTGTTTTAGCACATATTCCTCGGAGCATGGAACTCGAGCAAGGTTTGGCTCGGACTTCGGAAATTAAGGTACGTGGGACGTACGAGCATAGCCTATTATAGTATTGCAACTGTAATATGCATGGTTTGTGATAATGGTATTAAATGGGCATTGGAATACATGGTGTATGGTAATTGTATTATATGGACATTACAATATCTGGCATGTAGTCTGGCATGTAGTAATTACATTGGATAAATATTGAGATGCATGGTGCACTATATTTACTTCAAATGGATAATGATATGCATGGTAAACGGTCTTTGCCTTCAATGGATATATATATATATATATATATTGGGAATCATACAGTGCCGCCTTCGAGCGAGCAATGATTCGGGATGCGGTCGCCATTGGGCGACCATCGGTTATGACGCCGCTATTGTTGAGCGTGCGCGAGGTTTAGTATGCCGCTATTGTGGAGCGAGCAATGAAATAAGAACATGGAATTGTTGGTTAGATATATGCGATATCTATAGTCTTTTCCATTATGTTCTTATCCCTTTGATTATGGAACTGGTATAACAGAACGGTATTAGTTAATCTATGTGACGATTAACTGGCTTTGGGAATTTGATGAGTTTGGTTATTTTGAGAACAGGGACAATACAGGGGGATCCCGGATGAGGGTATTGTCATCCAGGGAGTATCATTTAAATTATGGCATTTACATTCTGTAAATTATGAATTGCAATATTATTATTTTGTGATTGGTGGTATTGGTATGCTCACCCCGTGTGGGGGCTGTCTCTGTTGGGGCAGGTAGCACAGGTGTAGCGGCTTTGGAGTCGAGCTCGGGCTTTTGGTTAGAGGTACTTCCAGGATCGAGGTACCAGAGCTGGCTGGATGGACGCTCAGATCCAGTGTTGAGATCGAGTTGTGCTTGGAAGGTGCTTCCAGGATAGAAGTACCAGTAGCGGTATCCGGTATAGTGTTTTATGCATCAAATACACGTTTATTCATTGAGTACACCTTACGTGTATATGGGATGTATAAATGGGCTATGGCCTCTTTCTGTTCATTATGGTTGCATGCAATTAATTATGGAAATTGCTAAATGAACTAAGAGCATATTAGTGTATTATGTGGGTGCATGTTATGTGAATAATAATGGTAGGGGGAATTTGAATATTGGGAATTGAATGCAAGAAATTTTCTGGGTAGCATACGGTGTTGCACTTGCATAGGGTTTTTCCTCTGATGGTATGATTATATGCACTCATGGTATGGCTTAATGCACTAATTACGGGTTAAGGGCACGGGGGTCCTTACATTTACTTTTGTATAGCTTCTACAAAGAGTAGAGTAAAGCTACAATTTAGTAACCTTTTGTTAGGAATATGTATAATTCCTTTTTGAACTTTTGGTACTGTAATCTCTTAAGCTCAGGATTATCAACACGGCCTAATACTCTGATCTATGAATGCTTAGTTCTCTTAATTGCACCTTAGAATCTTGTTTAGATAACGGGGTCTCACATTTAGTGGTATCAGAGCAGTGGTTAGATAACCAGAGAACGAGTAAAGGGTAGCCTTTAGAAACAAGTTGGCTAGGTATTCGTTGGTGGGCATGTTTGTGCATGTAGTGCATACTTTGCGTATAACTTGTTATACTAACATGCTTTTGAATATGATTACTCTTGTTATCTAACAGCTTATATTATGAACTGCTTTTGGTATTGTTGTTAACCCCTGTGTTACAGCATGGCGGCTATTAATCCGGAGAACCCCAATGAAGAGGTGGGAGATGTAGGCAGTATCAATGCTAGTATTGTTCAGTCAAATCCTCTACCGCCACCTGCTGTAGGCGTGGAGCCTAGTGCACAGATACTGCTACCAGGGGAGATAAATCTAACCTAGTTCTTGAGCTATCATCCACCGCTATTTGAAGGGACTGAGACTGGGGAAGCAGCCGAGGAATGGCTTGAGAGACTAGAGCAGATATTTGTATCGGCACCCTGTGTACGGACTGCCTGACTGAGGTTGGCAGAGTTTCAGTTGGCGAAGAAGTCTTCCATGTGGTGGAATACAACAGTTATGGAGTTGAGGGCACAGGGTATGACAGTGGATTGGACTGTGTTCAGGACCCGGTTCCCTAACCGGTATTTCTCCGCCGCTGCCAGACAAGTAAAAGAAGATGAGTTCACCAGCCTGAAGCAGGGCAGCTTGACTGCATCAGATTATGCCATGCAATACTCTTCACTGTTGAGGTATGTGCCTCACATTGCTGTGAACGGTCATGCCAAGATGAGGCATTTTCTGAAAGGGCTGAGGCCAGAGTTATTTGATCGGGTTGTCTCCAACAACCCCAGCTCATTTGATGATGCCCTGACTAGGGCAGAGCTGGCAGAGATTGGGGTTAGTGTGTACAAGGAAGTTGTACCCCCTTTTGTACCACCACAGAGACCAGCTGTTGACAACCTGAGGCCACGAGGAGACCAGTTTAAGCCTCATGGGGCTTCTTCATCTTCTCGATTTTGTGATATCCCCGAAATGATTAATTGCAATTTAGGCATTAATTGTGTTTATATGATTAATTATGGTGGTAATTAATTATGTGTTGGATTTATTTATCTTATGGAAATGCATGGTCATATGGAAAGGGCGACCCGGGAGTGCATTTCAGGGTACATGCTGTGCATGTTGGGAAAATTGTTATTAGCATGATTTATTTGCCATGGTTAGCAATTAATTGGAAATCATGAGTTTAATTGGTATTTTGGTGCATCTTAGATTAATGCCTTTTAAATATCATGTTGGGATGTTTAATACATCATGATTAATTGTGGGGATGCAATTGGACTTGTTTTAAAACCCCTACCCCCACCTTTACCAAAACACTCTACTAATTTTCCCCAAAATCACTTCCCACAAACCTACCCTCCTCATTTTCGTTTTTGAGCTTAGGGGTGAAGAAACTCCTTCCAAAAATCTTGATTTGTGGAGTTTATTGGGAGATTTGAAGTCCCCAAGAGGTATGGATACCTCATTGTTGATTTTGTAATGTTTTATTAAAGTTTGGTATGGTTTTGAAGGGTTTTAAAATGGGTTTGTGTTGGGTTGTTGTGGTTTTGGTTGAATGTTGGATTTTTGAGGTGCTTAAAGTGTTTATGGAAGGTTATTATGTATTTGATGTTATTGGTTTGTTGGTAGGGGAGCTGGAATGGGTTGGAATGATGTTTTGGAGCATTAATGGCGATTTTTCGCGATACAGGGCTCGGCGATCGATTGCCCGTTTTTGGCGATCGATCGCGAAGAGGCAGTACGCTCCAGAAGCATTTGGCGATCGATCGCCACAATTGGGCGATCGATCGGCGGGGGTGGCGATCGATCGCGCCAAATGTGGTGATCGATCGCCGAAGGAACAAAAATTTATGTTCGGGCAGTGTGATCTCGCGATCGATCGGCCCTTTGCCGCGATCGATCGCGAGTCACAAAATATGATGTTTTTGGATTTTATTGTAGGATTTTTGGTATCGGACTATTATTGGGTTCTAATATTGATTTGTGTGAATGTGTAGAACCATCCCAGGTGGCGACACAGCCAAGGAATTGAAGTCCTACCACATCCTACTTTTTGGAAAGGTACGTAGAGGACGTACGGGCACCCAACGGTACATGTATCTAGTATACTCATTGTTATGCATTGTGGATGCGAGTATATATGTGATTATGCATTGTGGATGCAAATACATGTTGAATTATGCATGATGATTGTATATGCATATGATGGTTATTGGTGCACAGCCCATGAGTCGTGGTCATCCCTTGATGATTTTAATGCTTGCCGCTATTTGGTTTGTTTCCGCTAAATGTGAAGCGAGGGGTGGGAGCGCCGCATGTCACATTTGAGCGTGGTTATCATATAGGGCGAGGAAAGAATATTTGCCGCTCAATGTGAAGCGAGGGGTGGGAGCGCCGCATGTCCATTGAAGCGAGGTTATTCTATGCCGCCTATATGTAAATAAGCGAGGGGCATTAAAATACATTGCGATGGACAGACTAGGGATTTGTGATTGATATTTGATTTGATGAGATGGTATTATGTCATGACATGTGTAGACCATTAAATAATCTATTGATTATACTCATGAGTTATGGTACAGGGACAACCAAACGGGAAGCGTTTAAAATGCATCGGAAAAACATGAAGTGTTTTATTATGATTATGCATTTACGCTTTATATTCATATTGTGTTGTATATGAATGATATTATTGCTCATGTTTGGGGGTTGTCCTTGTAGGTACACTTTTGGCATGATAAGAAGGGCTAAGCGGGTTGAGGTGGTGAGCTTGTGAAGAATTCTTTTGAGAAAGGAAGGACAGGATTAATTTTGTATAGTATCTACTCTAGGAGTAGTGTAAAGCTATAATTGATAACATTCATTTGATTTGGGAATGTAACTAATCCATTGATAGTCCTCATTGTGGCATGTAATTCTTAAGGCTCATAGTCTCAACACGATTATTGTACTCTCATCATTTATATTAGCTCTAATTATGCCTTTAATCCGCACTTAAGGAACTAGGGTCCTTACATTAGTGGTATCAGAGCCAGGTTAGAGAACCCGGGAACGAGAGAAGGGTAGCCTTAGCATGATTAGCTAGGTGCTTACATTTGAAGCATGTTTATGCATGTGGTGCATATTGATGTATATCCTGTTATACTAACATGCTTATTATCATTCCTGTTATCTAAAGGCATAACATATATATTTGTTTTGGAATTGTTGTTAACCTTTGTGTTACAGCATGGCTGCTATGAATGCGGGGAACCTTAACGAAGAGGTTGGCGATGTTGGGAGCGTGAACGCTAGCATTGGTCAGGCAAACCCTCTACCTCCACCAGCAGTAGGCATGGAACCAGTGGCTCAGTTATTGCTACCTGGTGAGATTAGCTTGACTCAGTTTCTGTCTTACCACCCGCCCCGGTTTGAGGGAACAGAATCAGGAGAGGAAGCTGAGGAGTTTCTGGAAAGACTTGAGCAGATATTTGTATCGGCTCCTTGTGCTGTTACAGCTTGGCTGAGGCTGGCAGAGTTCCAGTTGGCAAAGAAACCTCTAATGTGGTGGAGGAGCACGGTAATGGAACTGAGAGCACAGGGTGCTGTGATTGATTGGACACTCTTCAGAACCCGGTTTCTGAACCGGTACTTCTCCGCAGCGGCGAGACAGACGAAGGAGGATGAGTTTGCAAGTTTGAAACAGGGGAACATGACAGTGTCAGACTATGCCATGCAGTACTCTTCGTTGCTGAGGTATGTTCCCCACATTGCCACCAATGGGCACGCAAAGATGAGGAATTTTATGATGGGGTTGTGACCGGAGCTCTTTGACCGGGTTATCACCAATAACCCCACTTCTTTTGATGATGCTCTCACAAGAGCGGAGCTTGCCGAGATTGGAGTAGGAGCTTATCCTAGTGATGTGCCACCACAAGTACCACAACAGAGGCAAGCTATTGATAGCTTGAGGCCCCGAGGAGAGCCATTTAAACCTCGTGGTGCCTCTTCATCTTCACGGTTCGGTGGGAAGAAATTCTTTGGTCAGAAGCAGGAGAACAAGAAGAGCAATTGGTCCGCCAACCGAGGGTCTACGCAGGGAAATAGATCGGGGGAGCCAAGGTGCGACAATTGTGGAGGGCCACATTCTTCGAATAAGTGCCTTGCCTGTTATAGCAAGATGGGCCACATCTCTCGTATTGCCCCACCCGGGGAGGACAGTCAGAGTTTCAGGGCAACAAGCCGAGATTTGATGACAGGACAGTACACCAGAGGCAGCAGTTTGTGCCTCGACCATCGGGAGGTCAGACAGTGGGACCGTCCCAGGGACAGGTGTATGCGCTGACCAGAGTGCAGGCTCAGGCAGCCCCAGAGGAGGTGATCGCCGGTACGTGTCATTTATTTACGTACCCTGCTTTTATTTTGATAGATACGGGTGCCTCCCACTCTTTTGTATCTGTTGGCTTTGTGGAGAGACACCATATGCGCACGTCTTCTCTACCCACGCCTCTCTTTGTCTCGACACCCACTGGAAGAAATGTCGTTGCTGATCAGTTTATGGCAGATTGCCTCATTTATTTTGAGGACAACGAGTTGAAGGCAGACTTGATCGTGTTGGGTATGTCAGACTTCGACTGCATTGTGGGTATAGATATTCTGAACAGATATCAGGCAGTGGTAGATTGCTGGCAGAAAACAGTGAAGTTCAGACCTGATTAGGGTAGTCAGTGGACTTTTTATGGCAACGGTTCTCGTGCGAAGATTCCGTTGATTTCAGCAATCAAGATGACTCAACTGTTGGAACGTGGCCACACGGGCTATCTCATCTATGCCGTGGACACGTCTGGGAAGAATAAAGAATTGAGAGTTGAGGATGTACCAGTGGTAGCAGAGTTCGCTGATGTATTCCCAGAAGAGATCCCAGGATTCCCACCGGCTAGAGAAGTTGAGTTTGGGATCGAGTTGTTACCGGGAACATCCGCTATCTCTCGTGCACCTTACAGGATGGCACCGGCAGAGTTGAGAGAGTTGAAGGAGCAGTTGCAGGAGCTCCTCGACAAGGGATATATACGCCCGAGCGTATCGCCATGGGGCGCACCGGTTCTCTTTGTGAAGAAGAAGGACGGTTCGATGCGGTTGTGCATCGATTACCGGCAACTGAATAAAGCCACAGTAAAGAACAAATATCCTCTCCCAAGGATTGATGACTTGTTTGATCAGTTGCAAGGTACCAGACTTTATAGCAAGATTGATTTGAGATCCGGGTATCATCATATTAGAGTCAGAGAGGAAGATGTTCAGAAGACAGCATTTCGGACTCGATATGGACATTATGAGTTCCTAGTGATGCCGTTCGGCGTGACGAATGCTCCAGCGGTCTTTATGAGTCTGATGAACAGAGTGTTTCAGCCGTATCTTGATCAGTTCGTCATTGTATTTATTGACGACATTCTCATCTACTCCCGGAATGAGGAAGAGCACGTGAGACACTTGAGGTGCGAATTTTGGTTGAGCAGTGTAGTGTTTCTGGGGCATGTCATATCGAGCAGCGGGATATCTGTGGATCCCAGGAAGATTGAAGCTGTGATGGAGTGGGCTGCACCCACTTCTGTGCCTGAGATACGGAGCTTCCTTGGTTTGGCTGGTTATTATCGACGCTTTGTCGAGGGATTTTTGAAAATTGCCAAGCCGTTGACACAGTTGACCCAGAAAGGAGTACCATTCTTTTGGTCAGAAGCTTGTGAGGAGAGCTTCCAGGAGTTGAAACACCGGTTGACCACGGCGCCAGTGTTAGTGTCCCCTACAGAAAACTCCAGATTTGTTTTGTATACCGATGCATCACTTCAGGGCCTTGGGTGTGTATTGATGCAAGATAAGCATGTGGTAGCCTATGCATCGAGACAGTTGAAGCCGCATGAGACTAGATACCCATTCCATGACTTGGAATTGGCGGCTATCATCTTCGCCCTGAAGATTTGGAGACACTATTTGTATGGTACTTCATTTACCATATTCACGGATCACAAGAGCCTCAAGTTTTTATTCACTCAGGCGGAGCTGAACATGAGGCAGAGGAGGTGGATGGACTTACTCAAATACTATGATTGTGAGATTGAGTACCATCCCGGAAAAGCTAATTTGACAGCAGACGCTTTGAGCCGGAAAGTGAGGAGTTCTGCTGAGGACGTCATCCATTTGTCGGCTATGATGACCTCCTATTGCCATCTGGGCTATGATTTTGACATAGATGCATCACCTGTGCATGTGTCGAACTTGTTAGCTGAGCCAAATATCTATGAGAACATCAGGAGAGCTCAGAGGTCAGATGATGAGGTTCAGAGGTGGTTATCTTTAGTACATCTTGGTCAGCCAACGAAATTCAGAGTGGCCGATGACGGATCTTTGAGATTGGGTAGCCGTTGGGTGGTTCCGAGTACGCCGGAGTTGCGTAAAGGGATCTTGGAGCGAGCTCATAGTAGCAGACTTAGCATCCACCCAGGCGGGAAGAAGATGTATAAGGATCTACGTGGTCAGTTTTGGTGGAAGAGAATGAAGTATGACGTCGTCGCTTTTGTTAAGAGGTGTTTGATCTGCCAGCAGGTTAAGGCAGAGAGACAGAGACCTGGCGGCGAGTTGAGAAGCTTGGAGATACCGAAGTGGAAGTGGGAACACATTTCCATGGACTTCGTGACTCACCTGCCGAGGAGTACTTCAGGCTTTGATGCTATTTGGGTGATTGTGGATCGATTGACTAAGGTAGCTCATTTCATCCCCTATAGCATGACTTTCACCTTTTTGAAGATGGCGCAGTTGTATATTCGAGATGTGGTGAGATTGCATAGGATCCCCATTTCCATAGTGTCGGATCGAGATCCCCGATTTACATCTCATTTTTGGGAGGGTCTTCAGTCAGCCTTGGGAACTGAAGTTAGATTGAGCACTACATATCATCCTCAGACGGATGGCCAGACCGAGCGTACTATTCAGACGCTCGAGGACATGTTGAGAGCTTGTGTTTTGGAGTTCGATGTTTCTTGGCAAGATTCGGTACCCTTGGTAGAGTTCTCTTATAATAACAGCTACCAGGCGAGTATTCAGATGGCTCCTTTTGAAGCTCTTTATGGCAGACAATGTAGATCACCCTTGTGTTGGGATGATTTGGACCGTAAATCGGTCGGAGGACCGGAGTTGATTCGGGAAATGGAAGAGAAGATAAAGATGATAAGGCAGAAAATGAAAGCAGCCCAGGACAGACAGGCAGCTTATGCGAATAAACGGCGGAGACCTTTGGAATTTCAGTTGGGAGATAAGGTCTTTTTGAAGATCTCGCCTTTCAGAGGCGTTGTGCGATTTGGGATGCGCGGGAAACTGTCTCCGAGGTATGTTGGACCGTACGAGATTTTACAGCGCATTGGCACCTTAGCTTACCGACTGGCTTTGCCGCCTTCTTTATCTGGTATACATGATGTGTTTCATGTATCGATGCTGCGGAAGTATGAGCCGGATCCATCTCATGTGTTGCAGCCTTCTGAGGTTCAGTTAGAATCCGATGTGTCTTATGTGGAACGGCCTGTCAGAATTCTAGATCGAGCAGACCGTAGACTTCGGAACAAAGTGATACCTATGATCAAGGTTCAGTGGGATCGCAGGGGTGTCGAGGAGGCTACGTGGGTGACGGAGCGGCATATGGTGCAGCACTACCCGGAACTATTCTCTGGTATGTGATTATGTTTAGTTTCTTTTGGGGGTAAGTGCATGTGATTTCGAGAACGAAATCTTATAAGTAGGGGAGTATTGTGATATCCCCGAAATGATTAATTGCAATTTAGGCATTAATTGTGTTTATATGATTAATTATGGTGGTAATTAATTATGTGTTGGATTTATTTATCTTATGGAAATGCATGGTCATATGGGAAGGGCGAGCCGGGAGTGCATTTCAGGGTACATGCTGTGCATGTTGGGAAAATTGTTATTAGCATGATTTATTTGCCATGGTTAGCAATTAATTGGAAATCATGAGTTTAATTGGTATTTTGGTGCATCTTAGATTAATGCCTTTTAAATATCATGTTGGGATGTTTAATACATCATGATTAATTGTGGGGATGCAATTGGACTTTTTTTAAAACCCCTACCACCACCTTTACCAAAACACTTTACTAATTTTCCCCAAAATCACTTCCCACAAACCTACCCTCCTCGTTTTCGTTTTTGAGCTTAGGGGTGAAGAAAATCCTTCCAAAAATCTTGATTTGTGGAGTTTATTGGGAGATTTGAAGTCCCCGAGAGGTATGGATACCTCATTGTTGATTTTGTAATGTTTTATTAAGTTTGGTATGGATTTGAAGGGTTTTAAAATGGGTTTGTGTTGGGTTGTTGTGGTTTTGGTTGAATGTTGGATTTTTGAGGTGCTTAAAGTGTTTATGGAAGGTTATTATGTATTTGATGTTATTGGTTTGTTGGTAGGGGAGTTGGAATGGGTTGGAATGAAGTTTTGGAGCATTAATGGCGATTTTTCGCGATACAGGGCTCGGCGATCGATCGCCCATTTTTGGCGATCGATCGCGAAGAGGCAGTACGCTCCAGAAGCATTTGGCGATCGATCACCACGTTTGGGAGATCGATCGGCGGGGGTGGCGATCGATCGCGCCAAATGTGGCGATCGATCGTCGAAGGAACAAAAATTTATGTTCGGGCAGTGTGATCTCGCGATCGATCGGCCCTTTGCCGCGATCGATCGCGAGTCACAAAATATGGTGTTTTTGGATTTTATTGTAAGATTTTTGGTATCGGACTATTATTGGGTTCTAATATTGATTTGTGTGAATGTGTAGAACCATCCCAGGTGGTGACACAGCCAAGGAATTGAAGTCCTACCACATCCTACTTTTTGGAAAGGTACGTAGAGGACGTACGGGCACCCAACGGTACATGTATCTAGTATACTCATTGTTATGCATTGTGGATGCGAGTATATATGTGATTATGCATTGTGGATGCAAATACATGTTGAATTATGCATGATGGTTGTATATGCATATGATGGTTATTGGTGCACAGCCCATGAGTCGTGGTCATCCCTTGATGATTTTAATGCTTGCCGCTATTTGGTTTGTTTCCGCTAAATGTGAAGCGAGGGGTGGGAGCGCCGCATGTCACATTTGAGCGTGGTTATCATATAGGGCGAGGAAAGAATATTTGCCGCTCAATGTGAAGCGAGGGGTGGGAGCGCCGCATGTCCATTGAAGCGAGGTTATTCTATGCCGCCTATATGTAAATAAGCGAGGGGCATTAAAATACATTGCGATGGACAGACTAGGGATTTGTGATTGATATTTGATTTGATGAGATGGTATTATGTCATGACATGTGTAGACCATTAAATAATCTATTGATTATACTCATGAGTTATGGTACAGGGACAACCAAATAGGGAAGCGTTTAAAATGCATGGGAAAAACAGGAAGTGTTTTATTATGATTATGCATTTACGCTTTATATTCATATTGTGTTGTATATGAATGATATTATTACTCATGTTTGGGGGTTGTCCTTGTAGGTACACTTTTGGCATGATAAGAAGGGCTAAGCGGGTTGAGGTGGTGAGCTTGTGAAGAATTCTTTTGAGAAAGGAAGGACATTATTAATTTTGTATAGTATCTACGATAGGAGTAGTGTAAAGCTATAATTGATAACATTCATTTGATTTGGGAATGTAACTAATCCATTGATAGTCCTCATTTTGGCATGTAATTCTTAAGGCTCATAGTCTCAACACGATTATTGTACTTTGATCATTTATATTAGCTCTAATTATGCCTTTAATCCGCACTTAAGGAACTAGGGTCCTTACAGATTTAGTGGAAAGAGGTTTCAGATCAGAGGCAAGGAAATAGGAGGAATAAAATGCCAAGTAATCGGGGACTAGTGCAAGGAAATAGAACAGGAGAAAACAATTGTGACAACTGTGGAGGATTTCACTTGACACGTGACTGTCGAGGCTGTTATGTTTGTGGCAAGGTGGGCCACCTGGCTCGGGTTTGCCCCAATCGGGGAGGTCAGGCAGACTTTGGGCCGAATAGGCCAAGATTTGATGCCGGGACGGCACCACAGAGACATCAGTTTGCACCTCGACCACAGGGAGGTCATGCGGCAGGACCGCCGCAGGGTCAAGTATATGCACTGACTCGAGAGCAGGCAGAGGAAGCCCCGGAGGAGGTGATTGCTGGTACGTGCCACTTACTTACGTACCCTGCATTTATTTTAGTAGATACATGTGCTTCTCATTCATTTGTATCTTCTGCTTTGTGGAGAGACACAACTTGTGTGCCCACGCCTCTTATGGTCTCGACACCCACGGGAAAGCATGTGATTGCGGATCGACTGTTATCTGATTGCCTCATTTATTTTGAGGGTAATGATCTGAGGGCCGATCTGATTTTATTGAATATGGCATATTTTGACTGCATTGTCGGCATTGATGTATTGAGCATATACCATGCCGTGGTTGATTGCCGACAGAGGATGGTGCGTTTTCTGTCTGATCAGGGGTTTCAATGGACCTTCTATGGGGACGATTCTCGTCCCAAGATTCCGTTGATTTCGGCAGTTAAGATGTCGCGGTTGTTAGAACGCGGTCACTCATGCTATCTTATCTATGCCATGGACGTATCAGAGGAAAAGGAAGAGCTAAGGATCGAGGATATACCAGTAGTTGCAGAATTCACCGATGTATTTCCGGATGAGATTCCAGGATTTCCGCCGATCAGAGATGTGGAGTTTGCGATTGAGTTACTGCCAGGGACATCTGCTATTTCCCGTGCCCCTTATAGGATGGCACCGGCAGAGCTGAGGGAGCTGAAAGTGCAGTTGCAGGAGCTCCTCGACAAAGGATACATTTGCCATAGTGTATCACGATGGGGTGCACCAGTCTTGTTCGTAAAGAAAAAGGATGGTTCGATGCGTCTGTGCATCGATTACCGTCAATTCAATAAAGTGACGATTAAGAACAAGTACCCCCTTCCGAGGATTGATGACTTATTTGATCAGCTTAGGGCACAGAGCTTTACTCGAAGATTGACTTGAGGTCAGGCTATCACCAGATACGAGTTAGAGCTGATGACGTTCAAAAGACAGCCTTTCGAACTCGGTATGGGCACTACAAGTTCTTAGTGATGCCATTCGGGGTGACAAATGCCCCGGCTGTCTTCATGAGCCTGATGAACAGAGTGTTTCAGAGGTATCTTGATCAGTTCGTCATCGTGTTTATTGACGACATTCTGGTTTATTCAAGAAGTAAGGAGGAGCATGCCAATCATTTGAGGACGGTGCTTCAGATCCTCAGAGATCATCTGTTGTACGCCAAGCTCAGCAAGTGTGAGTTCTGGCTGAGCAGTGTTGCGTTCTTGGGTCACATTATCTCTCGAGAGGGGATATCAGTAGATCCCAGGAAGATAGAGGTGTTGGGATATGCCCTAAGACAAGTCATTAGATGATTGTTTAAGACATACAATGTTTATGATTTTATGAATGGCAATTCATTATTGTATATTATTCGTTTAACTGTAAAAAGTTAATTAATATATATGTTAATGTCCTTAGAATAATATTGTATTATTCTTAGAGATGTCCCTAGTCAAGTATTATCATAAATAGGGATAATGATAATACGTAGAGACTAGTATGTGTTGATTGATGAATTGTACATTGATATGATATATCAAATCAACACATGGGTACATGTTAGAGAACGATGTACTGGACAGACCCACCATGAGAATGCAACATGGATAGTTATATGATTGTCATATGCAATTCTCATAGTGATAATAATGTATGTAATCCTTACGACTTGTGATCATCAGAGATCCCAACATAAGGAGTTATGTATCTTGATATTGTCAAACGTTACCCGTAACAGGGCAAACTATAAAGGCGACTATTGGATACACTACGAATTATGTAGAGGGATGTTGACTGATCGAGATAGGTTTGTCCCTCCTATATAACAGGAGATGTGTTTGGCCCTTGATCAAGTGAGAACTAAAATGCATGGCCATGCTCGAATGAGTCGATATGAGATATTGAGCTTATTCGTTTATTCTAGTTCTACTTGGGGATCAAGAAATAAAGATTGAATATACGAGTATGACTATTCCATGACTCGTGTTCAATCTAAACACAAAGGACAAAGGGATTAAGTTACATGGTTAATATTATCACAAGTTCTAAAGGTTATGTCGAGTCATTGACATTCTTGTAATTTGGGTAGCATTGATGTGTTGCTGGATACCGCTCAATGCTTGCGACATAAAATGAGATTTTATGTCACTGCCAACATTACAAGATCCTATCGGGTCGCACAAAAGATTAAATCGATAAGGGAAAATAAATTCATTAGATGAATTAATTAATTAAGAAGAGTCTTAATTAAAAGATTATAAGGATTTAATTAAATCATGGGTTTGGGCCCATGAGGCTTTAAGAAAGCCTTAAACCTTAATTAAATCTTATAATATAAATACAAGGTTATGTTTTATTATTGATAACACACAATTCATATTATACTAACCTAGACTTAGAAGCTCACGGCCTCCTCCTTCACGTGACAAGGAGCTCTCGGTTTCTTCCTTGATAGCCGAAGAGAAACTTGTTGAATTGAGGCGATCGTTCGATTTAGAATCGAGTGTACTTCTTGTTCCGGTTTAAGAACGAGTCTAGCAACTTGTTCTTAAACTATCCCTTCCCGATTTGATCGTGTGGATACCGTAGAGGCAAAACTCGCTAAGTTTTGCTAGTGGCTCGAAGGACTCGTTGGACGTGGTGATGCTTCGTGGAATCTGCTCAAACATGCTACAAGGGTGAGACCTTTGATTCCTTTATAGTAATCCAAAATTTTATTATTCTGCTGCGTTGTATGCTTGTTGGATTACTTTCAGTGGTATCAGAGCCGTGTACAAGGCTCATATCGGATTTATGTGGTTAAATAGTTTAATCATATTAGAATTAATATTGCATGCTATTTAAAACTGTATGAACATATATGATATGTTAATATTTAGTTTGTGAAATTATCATGATATTATATTTGATATAATTGATGTTTGATGTGTAAGGACCCTAGTTCCTTAAGTGCGGATAAAAGGCGTAATAGAGCTAAACATGCATATAAGACTATAATGTTCGTGTTGATGTATTGAGCCGTTAAGATTACAGACCAAAATAAAATTTCCAAAAGGGATTAGTTACATTCCCAACCAATTGAATGTTAATCCTATAGTTTTACACTACTCCTAGAGTAGAAACTATACAAAAGAATTAGGCCTGCTATGCCAAAAGCACTCCTCACTGGCTCACCGCATCAACCCGCCTCAGCCCGTACGCCCAAAAGTACCTACAGGAACAACCCCAAAACCATGAGCATGTATGTAAACCATATTCACAATAATATGATCATAATTCAATGCATAAACCGTAAATGCAAATCACTTCCTGTATTTAACACATATATAGAAGCTCCATTGGTTGTCCCTGTACCATAATTACAATCAATTGATTATAATACCAATAATGTATGTCATGACATGCATCCGTTCCATGTATACCAAAAACGGGCGATCGATCGCTGACCTCTGTACACCGAAATCCACCATTTTTGCACACCATTTCCAACCCAAACAATACCAACACTTAAACCATCAAACCAACAACATTAATAACAACATAAACCTCCAAAATACACCTTAAAACAACCATATATCCAACCCCCAACCAAAACCACACCAACCCAAAACAAACCCATTTCAAAACCATTCAAAAACCATTTCAAACTCAATCCAAACACAATAAAAACAATAGGGAGGCATCCATACCTCTTGGGGACTCCAAATCTCACACCAAATCCCACAAAGCAAGTTTTTGGAAGGATCTCTCTTCACCCCTAAGCTCAAACTCGAAAATGGGGAAGGAGAAGGGTTTGGTGGTTGATTTGGGAAAGTTGAAAATGAAGGTATAAGGGGGATTGGGGTATAAGTGGGCTGGGTTTAATTAAATTACATCCCACAATTCCATGGTATATAAAACATCCCAACATGATATTTTAAAAGGCATTTTACCATAATGCACCAAAATCGCAATTAAAACATGATTCACCCAAATAATCACAATCCATTTCATTTGAACCATTAAAATCCCCAATTACCCAACTTGCATAACATGCACCCTGAAATGCTCTACCGGGTCACTCCTACCATGTGACTAAGCATTTCACCAAGATAATTAATGCCAACACAGATATTAATTATCACCATAAAATCACATAAACATAATTAACGCCCAATTGCAATTAATTATTTCGGGGATATCACAATACTCCCCTACTTATAGGATTTCGACCCCGAAATCGCATGCACTTACCCAAATCGAAACAAAACATAAACTACATACCAGAAAATAACTCCGGATAGTGCTGCATCATGTGCCGCTCCGTCTCCCACGTGGCCTCCTCGACACCCCTACGATCCCACTGAACCTTGATCATCGGTATCACTTTATTCCGGAGTCTGCGATCAGCCCTATCCAAAATCCTGACTGGCCTGTTCCTCATATGATACATCAGGATCCAATTGAACCTCAGAAGGCTGCAAGACATGCGACGGATCCGGCTCATATTTCCGCAGCATAGATACATGGAACACGTCGTGAATACCAGACAACGACGGTGGTAGTGCCAAACGGTAAGCCAAGGTACCGATGCGCTGCAAAATCTCATACGGTCCCACATACCTCGGAGACAATTTACCACGCATACCAAATCGAACCACACCCCTGAAAGGTGAGATCTTCAAAAAGACTCTGTCTCCCAATTGAAATTCCAACGGTCTCCGCCGTTTATTCGCATAAGCCGTTTGCCTATCTTGAGCTGCCTTCATTTTCAGACGGATAACCTTTATCTTATCTTCCATCTCCCGAATCAGTTCGGGTCCTCCCACTGCTTTACTGGTCAAGTCATCCAAGTATAATGGCGACCTACAACGCCTACCATACAAAGCCTCAAACGGAGCCATTTGAATACTCGCCTGATAGCTGTTGTTGTATGAAAACTCTACCAAGGCCAAAGAATCTTGCCATGAGGCATCAAATTCTAGTACACATGCCCGTAGCATGTCCTCGAGTGTATGTATAGTGCGCTCAGTCTGACCATCCGTCTGGGGATGATAAGCTGTACTCAATCTTACCTCAGTGCCCAAAGCTGACTGTAAACCTCCCCAGAAATGAGATGTGAACCGCGGATCTCTGTCAGACACAATAGACACTGGAATCCCATGCAGTCTCACTATGTCCCGGACATATAACTGAGCCATCCTCAAATATGTGTACGTCATACTGTAGGGGATGAAGTGAGCCACCTTCGTCAGCCTGTCTATGATCACCCAAATGGCATCACAACCTGAAGTAGTACTCGGCAAGTGGGTCACAAAGTCCATAGATATGTGTTCCCACTTACACTCCGGTATCTCTAAGCTCCTCATTTCGCCACCGGGTCTCTGCCTCTCTGCCTTAACCTGTTGACAGATCAAACACTCTTGACAAAAGCGATCACATCACGCTTCATCCGCTTCCACCAGAACTGATCACATAAGTCCTTATACATCTTCCTCCCTCCTGGGTGAATACTGAATCGGCTAGTATGAGCTCGCTCCAAGATTCCTCTACGCAACTCCGGCATACATTGAACCACCCATCGATTACTGAGTCTCAAAGAACCGTCATAGTCTTTAAGCAGATCCATCCATCTCCTCTGACGCATATTCAATTCCGCCTGAGTGAACAAGAATTTTAGGCTCTTATGATCCGTATATATGGTAAAAGATGTACCATACAGATAATGCCTCCAAATCTTCAGGGCAAAAATAATAGCCGCTAACTCCAAGTCATGGACCGGGTATCTAGCCTCATGCGGCTTCAACTGCCTTGATGCATAAGCTACCACGTGCTTATCTTGCATCAATACACATCCCAAGCCCTGAAGTGATGCGTCAGTATATAGAACAAACCTCTTGTTCTCCGTAGGAATCACCAATACCGGTGCCGTCGTCAATCGGTGCTTTAACTATTGGAAACTCTCCTCGCAAGCATCAGACCAAAAGAAGGGCACTCCCTTTTGAGTCAATTGAGTCAGTGGCTTAGCAATCTTAGAAAAACCCTCGACAAAGCGTCGGTAATAGCCAGCCAAACGAAGAAAACCCCGAATCTCGGGCACAGAAGTGGGTGCAGTGATGTGACTAGAAATAGACACATCTATTGCGCTTAATTATCTACGATTTGGTATATTTTGATGGATAAATTGATACATATGCTACCTAATCGTATATTTGTGTAAATGTAGGGAAACGTGAAGAAATCAAGCTAAAATGATGAAAGAAGCAATAAAGTTGAAGAAAAGAGGAAAAAACCGGAATCAAAGACACATGTTGCTCATTTCTCCTCAAATTTCTATGTATTCCAGCCAAGTTTTGGGAATGTGGTCCATATAAAAGTTGTAGAACTTTGAGTTATCTTCGCGTGGACAGCTGACTCGTCGAATTCGGAGTTCGTATGTGAAAGTTATGGCCAAAATACAAAACTCGCCAGAAAAATGATGGACAGGCGTAATTACGCCATTCACAGGCGTAATTACGCCAACGCTACGGCATGTCTAGGCGTAGCTACGCCATTATACGCGTAATTACGCCTGAAGACTTTTGGAAAATTAAAAAACTTGATTTCTTTCCTTCCCACATGGATTCTAACCTACTCCATCAGCCTCCCAATACATATATACTCGAAATTCAGACCTTTTAACCATCTAGATAGTTAGGGTAGAGTAGTTTAGGATAGTTATATATTTTTTCTCTCAATTTTGTTGAAGACGGCTACGAAGATCGAAGCGAAGGCGGGATTGACACCTCGACGAGCGGAGATCGGATTAGTATTCTTTCCCTTGCTTTTATTTATTGTTTTTATTAGATTATGTCTAGCTAGTTCTTAATTCTTGGTTGAGGAAGACAAATCCTTGGAATTATTTATCTTGGGGAGATTCATACGCTTTAATTATCAATTTTATTGAGTATCAAGAGTTTTTCTGATTTTATTGATATGATTGTTGTGTTTGTTTATTGGATTGACAACCTAGTAACTTTCATGAAATCTAACGCTAAATTAGATATCAAATACGGAATCGTTTGATCCCTCTAATTTACGAAGCAACTAAGATTGATGAATTTCCGCTTGTGAGTTTGTTAAATTCTTAGGGAAAACACTTGACTGGATTAAACATAGACGCTTGGATTATGTTGTTTAGCTTCATCGATCTCACTAGTTCATATGCTATCATCGATTTAAATCTTAATCGCTTGTATTTTGATTGATTGTTTGATAAGGGTTAAACTAGAACGCTTGGGCTACTTAACTAAACGTAAGGTGAGATAGGACTTTGATTATTGGATTAAACGTCCAACGATGAATATTCATATGAAAAATTGAGTCTTTTGTGAATCGATGAAATAGATGATAATTCCAAGGAAGAGTCGACCGATACCAAGAATCGCTTTCATTAGTTAATCTTTGTTTTTAATTTTAATTAGTATAATTCATTCACAACCCCATCTTTTATTGTTTTGATTTTGATTTTCATTAACACAAGAATTCACACCTCCTCGTGGGATCGATCCCTACTCACGCTACTACATTATTGTTATCAATCTTGAGGATTGAGTGGGGTTAATTTGGGCGTACACGATAAGCGCACACCAAATTTTGGCGCCGTTGCCGGGGAGGCGTTGTATATTTTTGTGTTAATATTTTCTGTTTTTTTTTCTCTATTTCGTTTTATTTCTTTCTTTCCCCCACACCGCTACTCTTGTTTGTTCGTGCTTACAGGTTGATTTCTTAAAAATTGGATCTTTTCATGGAGGACTATAGGCGACTAGACGAATTGCCGTATCTTGTGCACCAACTTGGCGTAGGGAGTGGACAAAGAACATACAACTCAAGTTGGAGTGATCATCCCAATCTCAACTATGACAATCAATGGATGAGCCCACCTCCACCTTACATGCAGTCCTATCTACCGCCATACATACCACAATATTCGCCATGGCCGCAACAACCTCAATATCATACCCCTGGTGAGTCTTTAGAGGATCTTCTTTCAAAACTTAATGATAGTACTTTGCAATTTCAACAGGAATTCAGGGCTAGCACTCAGAATTTGGGTAACCAAATGGAGCAAATAATAAGATCAGCCGATCGGATAGCAGCACAAAAGGAGACCATGATTGCATTCGAATCATGGAGTGATGAAGAAGAGGAGACTATGGAGAAGGTGGTACTGATGCCACCCGAGCTAGAAGTGGAGATACATGTGCCAATAGAAGAAAAGGAGCTTGTATATCCTACAACTCCGCAAGGTAAGTTTCCAACTGAGAGCTATGTTGAATACTTAGATGAATCAAGTGATGTGGAAGAGGAGTCGGCGATAGAGTACTGTGTTGAAATGGATCCTTGGGACTATTTTTTCGAAGACAACACCTTGGACAGTGGCAAAGAGGTAGAAACTCCAGAAACGATGGTACTGATGCCATCAATACTTGAAGAACAAACAGAGGTCGATGTGGATAACAAGGAATCTTACCAGAATGAGATTCCCAAAGGCGAGCATAGGGGACGACAAGTTAAAGGATGCCATTAGGTAGATCTTGATCGACCTCAACTGACTTCTTTGGAGGAAGGCGACATAGTGAAAAGACAAAAACCCTCCAAGAGGTTCAAGGCAAATAGGCATCGTCTTAAGCGAGAAGATTGGCGTCGGGCCACCGACATTAAACAGAGGCGCTGCTTGGGAGGCAACCCAAGGGGAGTTAGTTTCCTTTCTCCCTTTTACTTTTATTTTTTATTGCTTTAGTAGTTAGACTTTTCTCTTTTCTTGTATTTTTGCCTTACATTGGGGACAATGTAAGATTTAAGTATGGGGGAGGGATTAGTAGTGTGTTATTGTTTTTCTTATTTCAAAAATACAAAAAAATCGAAAAATTTAAAATTTTGAGCTCATAAGTAATGAACACATGCTTAGAATCACTAGCCCATGATGAAACCTAATTGATATCATGCATGCTTTTGAACATAGGTGAATTGTTAACCTTGGAACACTTTGAACTCTAATGCAAAGTTTACTTTAACTTAGTAGTTGAATATTTTGAGCACATTATTGTCATGGCTTGTGAAGTGTGCATAGCTTAGTGAAGATTGTGTAAACTTTGTGATAGTCTTAAGAAGTCTCTAATACATGCTAGAACTTAACTACATGCTCTTTGAGGCGTATGTCTAGACTACTTGCAAACATGAAAGTGATATAGGCAATCTTTGATGCGTTTGAGCCTTTCAAGCCTACCATGTAAACAAAATCATTCTCTAGTACCTATTTTGAGCTTTAAATGTAAAAGAATGGTAGTATGCTAAGCATACTAAAGACCCCCATTCAACATTTCTTGACTAGCTTATCATCCTACCCTTTTAGCCTAAATATGATTTCAATCCATACCTTTTAAGGGAGTATGATGTATTTCATTCAAATGCACTTGGGAATCATTGAAGTATATTTGTGAGCTTAATTGTCAAAAGAATGGAATGCATGAAAGAAAAAGGAATGCCTTGAGAAAATAGATAAAAATATGACTCCAAGGGGAGTCAAGGCACTAAAGAAGAAAAATGTTGAAACAAAAGTTGAAAAATTCAAGCAAGAAGAGAAGCTTTTAGTGTGCATATCATCATACTCTCTTACTTGATATATCCTTACCTTTCTTTCATAAGCCAATACCTAGGCCACACTACAAGCTAATAAAGACCTACTTGATTTATGTTTGCAAAGTGGCTAAGATAGTGGAGAAGAGTGTGCAAGTGAGCTTATACTTGTGTTAGTGTATGACTTGAACTATTGTGGGTTTACTTCTTTTGGATCTATAATTTGTACATGACACTTGTTTATGACCACCCACACACGTTCACTACTTTGTTGGGTACGAATTGTTTAGGGATTGAACTTGTTCCATTATTAACTTTTCACCGCCTTTCATTACTGTGCATGTTAAAATTGTTGAGGCATTAAAGTGAGGACAAGTTGGTTTGTTATGATGCTATGAGCCAAGCATAAAAAAATTATTGTAGTTTTGTCTGATTACTCGAGGTCGAGTAAAGTTTAAGTATGGGGGTGTTTGATGTGACTAGAAATAGACACATCTATTGCGCTTAATTATCTACGATTTGGTATATTTTGATGGATAAATTGATACATATGCTACCTAATCGTATATTTGTGTAAATGTAGGGAAACGTGAAGAAAATCAAGCTAAAATGATGAAAGAAGCAATAAAGTTGAAGAAAAGAGGAAAAAACCGGAATCAAAGACACATGTTGCTCATTTCTCCTCAAATTTCTATGTATTCCAGCCAAGTTTTGGGAATGTGGTCCATATAAAAGTTGTAGAACTTTGAGTTATCTTCGCGTGGACAGCTGACTCGTCGAATTCGGAGTTCGTATGTGAAAGTTATGGCCAAAATACAAAACTCGCCAGAAAAATGATGGACAGGCGTAATTACGCCATTCACAGGCGTAATTACGCCAACGCTACGGCATGTCTAGGCGTAGCTACGCCATTATACGCGTAATTACGCCTGAAGACTTTTGGAAAATTAAAAAACTTGATTTCTTTCCTTCCCACATGGATTCTAACCTACTCCATCAGCCTCCCAATACATATATACTCGAAATTCAGACCTTTTAACCATCTAGATAGTTAGGGTAGAGTAGTTTAGGATAGTTATATATTTTTTCTCTCAATTTTGTTGAAGACGGCTACGAAGATCGAAGCGAAGGCGGGATTGACACCTCGACGAGCGGAGATCGATTAGTATTCTTTCCCTTGCTTTTATTTATTGTTTTTATTAGATTATGTCTAGCTAGTTCTTAATTCTTGGTTGAGGAAGACAAATCCTTGGAATTATTTATCTTGGGGAGATTCATACGCTTTAATTATCAATTTTATTGAGTATCAAGAGTTTTTCTGATTTTATTGATATGATTGTTGTGTTTGTTTATTGGATTGACAACCTAGTAACTTTCATGAAATCTAACGCTAAATTAGATATCAAATACGGAATCGTTTGATCCCTCTAATTTACGAAGCAACTAAGATTGATGAATTTCCGCTTGTGAGTTTGTTAAATTCTTAGGGAAAACACTTGACTGGATTAAACATAGACGCTTGGATTATGTTGTTTAGCTTCATCGATCTCACTAGTTCATATGCTATCATCGATTTAAATCTTAATCGCTTGTATTTTGATTGATTGTTTGATAAGGGTTAAACTAGAACGCTTGGGCTACTTAACTAAACGTAAGGTGAGATAGGACTTTGATTATTGGATTAAACGTCCAACGATGAATATTCATATGAAAAATTGAGTCTTTTGTGAATCGATGAAATAGATGATAATTCCAAGGAAGAGTCGACCGATACCAAGAATCGCTTTCATTAGTTAATCTTTGTTTTTAATTTTAATTAGTATAATTCATTCACAACCCCATCTTTTATTGTTTTGATTTTGATTTTCATTAACACAAGAATTCACACCTCCTCGTGGGATCGATCCCTACTCACGCTACTACATTATTGTTATCAATCTTGAGGATTGAGTGGGGTTAATTTGGGCGTACACGATAAGCGCACACCATGCAGCCCACTCCATCACCGCCTCAATCTTCCTGGGGTCCACTGAAATTGTGATGACCAGGGATTATAGGTGTTAATCCCGGAGTATTAATAATCCCTAAAGTGGTTTTACGTGGCGATTTGGAATTTTAATCGAGGTGTTGGGCCTTCTGGGCTCGTTTAATTGGGTAGTTGGGATCGTTGGATCCAGAGGTTGAGATTGTATTCACATTACGGTGTAAAACCTAAGAGTTGGGTTTTTGGTGTGTCTCGGGATCTCGGGTGTTGTGTGAGCACCGGTAGGGGGTTTTGGAGTTAGAGAGAGAGTTTTTGAAAACAGATGATTTTTAAGGAATCATGATGTATTTGTGGGGCTATTATTTTTTCGGAGTATTTTTGCTATAAATAGCAGTTGAACCCGAAATTTTATGAAAATTATCATTTCAGCCCCAAATCTTTTCCCTCTCCTCCCCTGCGCGCGATTCCCGCTGCTACAGCGCTCCCGCCGCTTCAAGCGGTGCGCCCGCCGCCGTCCGGCCGCCGATCGGCGCGTCCGACCTACCCACGGCGTCGTCTCGGCGAGGCGCTTCTTTCCCCTCCGGCAATTGAAGATTTCGTCGCGTCTTGGAGTCGAATTTGGCTGGAATGCGTCGATCCCCAAAAGTTAGGGTTCATCGGATTTCGTCCGATTTTGCTTCCGATTTTCGTTGGCACATCATTCCTCGGGGCATGGAACTCGAGCAAGGTTTGGCTCGGACTTCGGAGATTTAAGGTACGTGCGACGTACGAGCATTTCTATATTTTAAGGCATATGTGAATGCATAATGAAAATTGATTTCATTGAATAATCGCTCATGAGGATTATATATATATATGTTGATATAGCCAAGGAATGACCCAAATCTTGATATCGCCGCTTGTAGCGTGCGTGACACTAGAGTAGGATGACTCTTGCATGATATATGGGGTACTGGGTTTATTTGATTATATTAGGGCATTTGAGATGCCTGGGAATGATCGTAAAATCATGTATTCTTCGTAAGACATTTGAGATGTCTAGGTTTGTAGACTCATGTATTCATTATAAGACACTTGAGATGTCTAAGTATAATGAAGGATTGGTAAAATAAATGCTAAGGCATTTGAGCTATCTGTGATTGATAGCAAGGTTGTGAAATCAGTATTAGATATTGTTATATCTGTAATTGCATGTTTAATGAATTTGTAATCACTATATGTTGATATTCGAGGATTAGGCATGCGATGAGTTAATCAATGCGTTGATTTACTGATTTATGAGATTTGATGAGTTTGATGTTGTGAGAACAGGGACAGTACACGGAATCCCGGATGAGGATGTTGCCATCCAGGGAGTATCATTTAAATTCATTAGTATTTACTTGTGTTGTAAATTATGAATTTCATTATTATGATTATGGGATTTTGTGTATTGGTATGCTCACCCCGTTGGGGGCTGTCTCTGTTGGGACAGGTGGACAGGTACATCGATGGCTATGGAGCTGAGCTCGAGCTGTTGATTTGAGGTACTCCCAGGATCGTGGTACCAGGGCTTGATGGAGCACGGTATCGTATAGAGTACCTATATATACACCTGAGGATTTATACATATTCATGATGCTCGCATGTGAGCACGATTATACTTGTATATGGATTGTATATAAAGGCATGAGCCTTTCTCTCTTTCATTTAAGGTTGCATGCAATTAGGTTGAATTGCTAGAATGATATGAGAGTCATTGGTGTATTATGTGGGTGTTGGAACCCACTTTTGTTGACATATGTGTGGTGTCTTCCCTGGCTGGGAATCTACTTGTATTACTGCTCTCTGTTGAGTATTATGCTTTCCCTGGCCGGGAATTTGGTTATGTGTTGTACTCTTTTTTTTGGGATAGCTCTATTTATGGGGAGACTCTGCCCAAATTTTTATAAAAGTTTATAATGTGAAAAGTGGCACCAAGGGGTTGGTAAAGGGCAAACATATGAGTCTTTCATTGACAGGCAATGATTAAGTATCATCAGAGCTTCCCGATTGACATTTTATAGAAAGCATGTACCACACATAGTGGTTAATACACTAATCAAGGTTTAAGGGCTTGGGGTCCTTACATTAGTGGTATCAGAGCAGTGGTTGCTCATTGGGGCTGTTAAGGGCCTAGGAAGTTATTGATAGCACATATTTATGCATGATGGCATTAATGTTGTATGACATAGCAAATTGTTTATGTGCTCTTATGATATGAAAAGTGGTATTGCTAACCATTGTGGTTGCAGGAATCGTGTGGAACACGATAGGATGACATTTATGGGGATGTCTGGCACTCCGTGTATTATGTGCCAAGGAAGCTGGTTTTAAGAAAATCCGGTAAAGGGATATTTCCGAGGTAACATGTACTTTACGTTGTCTTGTTGACACATGATGAATGCAAAGTGGTGCATTAAGGTTATGGTATATGTTATTGTGCATTGTTTTTGCATATGCATGTTATGAAATATAAGAGGTGTATTTCTTGAGTCAAAGTTATCTTAGTAAGGATTTTAATGGCTTATGCTAAAGTCCATATGAAGCGATGAAGAGTCCCGCTTATATGGAGTAGCAATGCTAAAGTCCATATGAAGCGATGAAGAGTCCCGCTTATATGGAGTAGCAACGCTAAAGTCCATTGGAAGCGATGAAGAGTTCCGCTTACATGGAGTAGCAACGCTAAAGTCCAGTGGAAGCGAGGAAGAATTCCGCTTTCCTGGAGTAGCAAGAAGCATTAAAATGTACTAATGATAAGGGCTCAGGATGAAATAAGGATTTAAGGAAAAAGAATGTCATGACATTGCATATCCATACATTCATATAATGCGTTTTTATTATATATTGAATGTTGATGCATAGCGTATATGGCTATTGTTGTTAACCCTGATGGTTGCAGGTTACAGGAAATAAGGAATACGAAAAGGAATGATGATTATACATATGTATGGGCATCCCAAGGGCAACATGTATTATGTGGTTAGTCATTTAACACAAGGTAAATCAAGGTATGCATAAGATAGTGCATTATGATATGATACATGTTGATACGTATTGTTTTGCATATGCATATTGTGAAATATAAAGTGAGGATTTCAATGCTTACACTAAAGTCCATATGAAGCGAGGAAGGATTCCGCTTATATGGAGTGGTGAGAAGCATTGAAATGCACTATTAATATTTCACGAGTCCAGGTTATCCTAGTGAGGATTTCAATGCTTGCGCTAAGGTCCATATGAAGCGAGGAAGGATTCCGCTTATATGGAGTAGTGAGAAGCATTGAAATACACTACTGATAAGTGACTCAATTCGAGGTTTATTTATAGCGATGGTTCATTCCGCTATATTTATTGGCGATGGTTCATTCCGCTAGGTGTATTTATAGCGATGGTTCATTCCGCTATATTTATTGGCGATGGTTCATTCCGCCAGGTGTATTTATAGCGATGGTTCATTCCGCTATATCTATTGGCGATGGTTCATTCCGCCAGGTGTATTGATAGCGATGCCTCTTTCCGCTACTATGTGGACGATGATTCATGCTCAGGGTATAGCGAGGTTTCATGCCACTTATTATCTGACGAGGTGTCATACCGTCGATTCTATAGCGAGGGATCTTGCCGCTATGTACTCAGCACAGGATTTTTGCCGCCTTCGAGCGATGGGTGCTGATTACGCACTATTATTGAGCGACGGAGACAGGTATGACGCTATATCACTAGCGATGAGGTATGAGATATTGCTATTTTATTAGCTTTATTGTAGCTGGCATGCATTGATATACATGTTTTAATAATGCCTATTTTACTAGCATGATAGTGGATGACATACGCTGATGTACATGTATCGTCACTAGTGGGCAATGTTTTAGATGCCATGAGTTGGCATGTGTCGTCACGGGATGACGATGACGATGGTGTAGGAGATGTCTTATTAGACATTCATCATCGTTACGATGATCGATGCGTTGAGTATACGTATTATGTGGTATGCCTTGGGTGCCAGTACCGAGCACAAGGTGGTGTGTGCGGCACCGATTGACGTGACCCTTATACCGAGCGGGTTGCTCGAGGAATGGTTGGATGCGCTGTACATGTGATTGTACCGCAGCTTACGATTGGGGGATCATTTTACGAGTGGTGATACCCTTGAGGTATGCTCGTTGGAATGGCTTTTGGCCATGTGATTTGACGACAGGAGTAATCATGGAGGAAAGTACTCGCTTTCTGTCGTTGTGACATGTGGTGGACATGGTCACACCACCCTTGAGGGTGTAGGATGGGTCCTAAGGGAGTAGGATCAGGTTATGTTAAGTACATAGGGACATTGGAGTGTCCAGGGTGTATCGGCATTGAGGAGTGTTGGATAAAGACCCACTACTCTATTGAGTTTTCTTCCCATAGTATGTTATACCATGTGGAAACGTCCGTCTTGTTAGTAGGTTTGAGGTAAACCTAAAGAGGCAGAGACTAGGTTGTCTGCCACGTGTGTGTAGTACCGTGATGGGCTTGCTAGAGCCGTTATACTGCTCGTTGGAACCAAGTTTGGCAATCGTAAGGTGATGCGATGTGGATTGTGGTGGACTCTAGTAGTCACCATGTCATTGAGGTTAAGGTTGTTCATGCCTCACTGAAACGTGTATACGTTTATGTTTAATCTTGGAGACTTGTCTGGGACAGCTCAGGATGTTGGAGTACCAACAAGAGAGTCATCAGGTTGTTATTGACTCAATCTAAAGGAACCCGTGTATTGGGATACAATGGGTGTTATTGTATCCAGTTTTTCCAAACGATGGTTCGAGACTTGTGGATCTCGAGTTCGATGGCATTTTCCCTTGCGAGGAAGGAGGTAGTATTATACCTATTTGGGAATCTTGAAAGATTCGGTGAGTTGGTGCAAGTGGTGTTGATTTTGGGAATCACACCGTGTATTGTTAATCGTCGATTTTCATCCTCCACTGAGTAAGGAATGACTCAGAATTGACGATTGTGTTTGGGGCTTAGGGATATGTGGTAGATACCCGAGCCGAGTGCATTGAGTATGCATGTGATATCAGTGCTTAGGCAGGTATACCGGTGAGTATACGGATGCCAGTTATTGATTTCCTCTCTGTTAAGCATAGAGTTATGCTATTTTTTTGGATGGTTAAATCTCTGATGAGAGATATGGAACACCTTGAGATTGGGAATCTCCATGGCACGATGTTTATGAGGAACAATCGTAAAGTTAGTTGACTCCCTTGAAGAGGGATTTTCTTGTGAGGGTTAAGGTATTTCCCTTGTTGGTGTTTTCCTTCGAGTTATGCGACAGCCTTCCCAAGTTTGGATTGTTAAATCCGAGGATTTTCAAGGGATGGCAGGATTTCGGATTGGTTGAGTGTCGCTGATGACACAAGCGTTGAGGATGCAATGGGTTTATTGCATGCCCCTTTAGAAATTTAAACTCTGCGGAGTCTCGGTTGTTATTTATGATCAGGACGTGATTCTTGGAACATCCGGAGGTGGACATCTTGTGAGATGTCTTTTGTTTGAATTTGTGGCCGTGAGTTGCCCAAATTAAGTTGCAATGAGGCGACTACTCCTTCGATGGAGGAAGTTGAAAGTGGAAACCAGGTTTGGTATGGGTACACCGTGGTTGTACTAGTGTTTCCCTCGTAACGATGTATGTTAGACATCGTGAGTCTTGGTAAAGATGTCATTGGATGATATCTACGATAGAATCAAGAGCGATTCGAATCCTTACAGTTTCAGTTGACTAACTGCTTTTGGATTATTAGCGTTGAGTTGTACTGACGCTCTTTGACGTTATGATGGATTTGGAAGTCTATTCCACTCCAGAGTTTGACACGAGGTCAACGTTCTTACGGTTGAGATGTCATTCAGGATGTGTTTGTACTGTTGTATTAGAACGAAGGATGACTGTCTGATCTACAGTCGTAAGTATCAGTTGTTTCGCAGTCATGAGGGACTGACTTTTGGGATGACCCGCATCGAGGTACGTTTTACCTCTTGGGTGATATGTTGGTTTTGGTATGTCGCTCTGTTTCAGAGTTAGATGAGAGGTAAGTATCCTCGCATTTTTTAATACGATTCTGTTATGGTCAAGAATCGAGGTTATGGCTTCAGGTTGAGGTGTAGCCCGGGTGTTACGTGATACACCGGTGCTAATTTCGAGGATGAAATTCTTTTAGTGGGGGATATTGTGATGACCAGGGATTATAGGTGTTAATCCCGGAGTATTAATAATCCCTAAAGTGGTTTTACGTGGCGATTTGGAATTTTAATCAAGGTGTTGGGCCTTCTGGGCTCGTTTAATTGGGTAGTTGGGATCGTTGGATCCAGAGGTTGAGATTGTATTCACATTACGGTGTAAAACCTAAGAGTTGGGTTTTTGGTGTGTCTCGGGATCTCGGGTGTTGTGTGAGCACCGGTAGGGGGTTTTGGAGTTAGAGAGAGAGTTTTTGAAAACAGATGATTTTTAAGGAATCATGATGTATTTGTGGGGCTATTATTTTTTCGGAGTATTTTTGCTATAAATAGCAGTTGAACCCGAAATTTTATGAAAATTATCATTTCAGCCCCAAATCTTTTCCCTCTCCTCCCCTGCGCGCGATTCCCGCTGCTACAGCGCTCCCGCCGCTTCAAGCGGTGCGCCCGCCGCCGTCCGGCCGCCGATCGGCGCGTCCGACCTACCCACGGCGTCGTCTCGGCGAGGCGCTTCTTTCCCCTCCGGCAATTGAAGATTTCGTCGCGTCTTGGAGTCGAATTTGGCTGGAATGCGTCGATCCCCAAAAGTTAGGGTTCATCGGATTTCGTCCGATTTTGCTTCCGATTTTCGTTGGCACATCATTCCTCGGGGCATGGAACTCGAGCAAGGTTTGGCTCGGACTTCGGAGATTTAAGGTACGTGCGACGTACGAGCATTTCTATATTTTAAGGCATATGTGAATGCATAATGAAAATTGATTTCATTGAATAATCGCTCATGAGGATTATATATATATATGTTGATATAGCCAAGGAATGACCCAAATCTTGATATCGCCGCTTGTAGCGTGCGTGACACTAGAGTAGGATGACTCTTGCATGATATATGGGGTACTGGGTTTATTTGATTATATTAGGGCATTTGAGATGCCTGGGAATGATCGTAAAATCATGTATTCTTCGTAAGACATTTGAGATGTCTAGGTTTGTAGACTCATGTATTCATTATAAGACACTTGAGATGTCTAAGTATAATGAAGGATTGGTAAAATAAATGCTAAGGCATTTGAGCTATCTGTGATTGATAGCAAGGTTGTGAAATCAGTATTAGATATTGTTATATCTGTAATTGCATGTTTAATGAATTTGTAATCACTATATGTTGATATTCGAGGATTAGGCATGCGATGAGTTAATCAATGCGTTGATTTACTGATTTATGAGATTTGATGAGTTTGATGTTGTGAGAACAGGGACAGTACACGGAATCCCGGATGAGGATGTTGCCATCCAGGGAGTATCATTTAAATTCATTAGTATTTACTTGTGTTGTAAATTATGAATTTCATTATTATGATTATGGGATTTTGTGTATTGGTATGCTCACCCCGTTGGGGGCTGTCTCTGTTGGGACAGGTGGACAGGTACATCGATGGCTATGGAGCTGAGCTCGAGCTGTTGATTTGAGGTACTCCCAGGATCGTGGTACCAGGGCTTGATGGAGCACGGTATCGTATAGAGTACCTATATATACACCTGATGATTTATACATATTCATGATGCTCGCATGTGAGCACGATTATACTTGTATATGGATTGTATATAAAGGCATGAGCCTTTCTCTCTTTCATTTAAGGTTGCATGCAATTAGGTTGAATTGCTAGAATGATATGAGAGTCATTGGTGTATTATGTGGGTGTTGGAACCCACTTTTGTTGACATATGTGTGGTGTCTTCCCTGGCTGGGAATCTACTTGTATTACTGCTTTCTGTTGAGTATTATGCTTTCCCTGGCCGGGAATTTGGTTATGTGTTGTACTCTTTTTTTTGGGATAGCTCTATTTATGGGGAGACTCTGCCCAAATTTTTATAAAAGTTTATAATGTGAAAAGTGGCACCAAGGGGTTGGTAAAGGGCAAACATATGAGTCTTTCATTGACAGGCAATGATTAAGTATCATCAGAGCTTCCCGATTGACATTTTATAGAAAGCATGTACCACACATAGTGGTTAATACACTAATCAAGGTTTAAGGGCTTGGGGTCCTTACAGAAATCCCACTGTTAGATATGACATGCCCCAGAAATACCACACTGCTCAACCAAAACTCACACTTACTGAGTTTGGCATATAACTGGTGATCTCTGAGGATCTGGAGCATTGTCCTCAAATGTCTCACATGCTCTTCCTCGCTCCGGGAGTAGATGAGTATATCGTCAATAAACACAATGACGAACTGATTCAGATAGGGTTGGAATACCCGATTCATCAAGCTCATAAAGACAGCCAGGGCGTTCGTCACACCGAACGGCATTACCAAGAACTCGTAGTGCCCATACAGAGTCCTAAATGCTGTCTTTTGCACATCCTCCTCCCTGACCCGTATCTGGTGGTACCCGGATCTCAAATCAATCTTACTATACAGCTTTGTGCCTTGCAACTGGTCAAACAAGTCGTCAATCCTTGGAAGAGGATACTTGTTCTTTACCGTGACCTTATTCAGTTGCCGGTAATCGATGCACAAACGCATCGAGCCATCTTTCTTTTTCACAAAAAGAACTGGTGCGCCCCAAGGCGATACGCTAGGGCGTATATATCCTTTATCAAGGAGTTCCTGCAACTGCTCCTTCAATTCTCTCAGCTCTGCCGGTGCCATTCGGTAAGGGGCACGAGAAATAGCGGATGTCCCTGGTAATAACTCAATCCCAAACTCGACTTCCCTAGTCGGTGGGAATCCTGGAATCTCCTCTGGAAAGACATCATCAAATTCTGCTACTACTGGCACATCCTCAACCTTTAATTCCTTAGCCTTTCCCAACGTGTCCACGGCATAGATGAGGTAGCCCGTGTGTCCACGTTCCAATAATTGGGACATCTTGATTGCCGAAATCAACGGAATCTTCGCACGAGATCTGTTGCCATAAAAAGTCCACTGAACTCCCAAACCAGATCTGAACCGAACTGTCCTCTGCCGACAATCTACCACTGCCTGATATCTGTTCAGAATGTCGATGCCCACAATGCAGTCGAAATCTGACATACCCAGAACAATCAAATCTGCCTTTATCTCATTGCCCTCAAAATAAATGAGGCAGTCCATCAGAAACCGGTCAGCAACAACTCTCTTCCCAGTGGGTGTCGAGACCAATAGAGACGTGGGTAACGGAGACGTGCACATAAGATGTCTAGCCACAAAGTCCGCAGACACGAAGGAGTGCGAAGCACCTGTGTCTATCAAAATAAAGGCGGAATATGTAAATAATAGGCACGTACCAGCTATAACCTCCTCTGGAACTGCATCGGCCTGCTCCCTGGTCAATGCATAGACCTGTCCCTGAGGTGGCCCCATCGCCTGTCCTCCCATCTGACGAGGCACCATCGGTGGCCTCTGCTGCACTGTACCACTAGAAAACATCCCTCGACCTTCCCTGAGGTCCGTCTGTCCTTCCCGGTTGGGGCAACGCCGAGCAATGTGGCCCGACCTGCCACAAATGTAGCACGCAGAACAATCTCGGATCAAATGTGGCCCTCCAGAAAAGTGGCACTTGACATCTCCAGCTCTACTAGCTTGAGCCGGTCCCCCATAAGTAGATGCACCACTCCTCCGATCCCCTTGCTTTCGGCCCTCCGGCCGCCTTCCGCTAAACCGAGAATAAGAAGAAGTCCCCCGTGACTTAAAAGATCCTCCTCGGGGCCTCAGATTTTCAGACGTTGATCTTTGTGATGGAGCTGGTGAGGGTATGGCCTCAGGATAAGCACTCACCCCTATCTCTGCTAACTCCGCTCTAACCAGTGCATCATCAAAAGATGTCGGGTTGTTAGAAATGACCGATCAAATAATTCCGGTCGCAGCCCCTTCAGAAAGTGCCTCATCTTGGCATGTCCATTTGTAGCAATATGTGGAACATACCTCAATAAGGACGAGTAGTGCATGGCGTAGTCCGAAACTGTCAGGTTCCCTTGCTTCAGATTCGTAAATTCATCCTCCTTAGTTTGCCTAGCCGCGGCAGAGAAATATCGGTTTAGAAACCCAGTCCGAAATAAAGTCCAGTCGATTACCATGCCTTGTGCCCTTAATTCCATTACAGTCGTCTTCCACCACATGGAAGACTTCTTCGCCAGTTGGAATTCCGCCAGTCTTAACCAAGCCGTCCTAGCACACGGCGCAGATACAAAAATCTGTTCTAGTCTCTCCAGCCACTCTTCGGCCTCTTCTCCTGTCTCTGTTCCTTCAAATATGGGTGGGTGGAAGGTCAGAAATTGAGTCAGGCTAAGCTCCCCTGGCAACAGTAACTGAGCAACCGGTTCCATGCCCACAGCAGGTGGGGGTAAAGGATTTGCCTGACCGATGCTAGCATTCACGCTCCCAATATCACCCACCTCCTCGTTGAGGTTCCCCGCATTCATAGCCGCCATGTTGTAATACAAAGGTTAACAACAATTCCAAGCAATATATATGCTAAACCGTTAGACAATATGAATGACAAGCATGTTAGTATAACAATTGTATACATAAATATGCACCACATGCATAACATGCCCCAAATGTAAACACTTAGCCAATCATGCTAAGGCTACCCTTCACTCGTTCCCGGGTTCTCTAACCACTGCTCTGATACCACTAATGTAAGGACCCTTGTTCCTTAAGTGCGGATAAAAGGCGTAATAGAGCTAAACATGCATATAAGACTATAATGTTCGTGTTGATGTATTGAGCCGTTAAGATTACAGGCCAAAATAAAATTTCCAAAAGGGATTAGTTACATTCCCAACCAATTGAATGTTAATCCTATAGTTTTACACTACTCCTAGAGTAGAAACTATACAAAAGAATTAGGCCTGCTATGCCAAAAGCACTCCTCACTGGCTCACCGCATCAACCCGCCTCAGCCCGTACGCCCAAAAGTACATACAGGAACAACCCCAAAACCATGAGCATGTATGTAAACCATATTCACAATAATATGATCATAATTCAATGCATAAACCGTAAATGCAAATCACTTCCTGTATTTAACACATATATAGAAGCTCCCTTGGTTGTCCCTGTACCATAATTACAATCAATTGATTATAACACCAATAATGTATGTCATGACATGCATCCGTTCCATGTATACCAATGATCAATCCCAGTCTTATTATATTAGTGGCATAATACCCCTCGCGTTACATGACAGCGGCATTAATACCCCTCGCTTCGACATATTAGCGGCATAATATCCCTCGCATCAACATGACAGCGGCATTATCCTTCGCTTCGACATGTTTGTGGCAAATATTCTTCATCGCTATAATATGACAGCGGCAAGTATTCTATCATCGCTTCGACATGAAGGCGGCAAGTATTCTTCATCACTATAATATAATCTCGACCCACAATCACATGCAACCATAATGCATATTCCAATCATGTATGCAACCATAATGCATAATGAGACCATATACGCAACCATAATGCATAACCAATTTATAGCGTAATAAATGCGTTTTACCGTCCGATGCCCGTACGTCTCACTACGTACCTTGGTCCCAAAAGTGGAGATATCGTGGACTTTATCTCCTAAGTTGTGTGGCCACTTGGGATGGTTCTACACATTCACACAAATCAATATTAGGAGCCAATAATAGTCCAATATCAAAAATTCCACAAAAATACCCAAAAATGCCATATTTTGCCTTTCGCGATCGACCGCCAGTTACGGGCGATCGATCGCGAAACCTTACTGTCCGAAGCCAAAATTTTCATCCTTCGGCGATCGATCGCCACACTTGGTGCGATCGATCGCCAGCCTCACCGATCGATCGCCAAGATGTGGCGATCGATCGCCAAATGCCCCTGGAGCCTACTGTTGGCTCGCGATCGATCGCCAAAAACGGGCGATCGATCGCTGACCTCTGTACACCGAAATCCACCATTTTTGCACACCATTTCCAACCCAAACCATACCAACACTTAAACCATCAAACAAACAACATAAATAACAACATAAACCTCCAAAATACACCTTAAAACAACCATATATCCAACCCCCAACCAAAACCACACCAACCCAAAACAAACCCATTTCAAAACCTTTCAAAAACCATTTCAAACTCAATCCAAACACAATAAAAACAATAGGGAGGCATCCATACCTCTTGGGGACTCCAAATCTCACACCAAATCCCACAAAGCAAGTTTTTGGAAGGATCTCTCTTCACCCCTAACCCAAACTCGAAAATGGGGAAGGAGAAGGGTTTGGTGGTTGATTTGGGAAAGTTGAAAATGAAGGTATAAGGGGGATTGGGGTATAAGTGGGTTGGGTTTAATTAAATTACATCCCACAATTCCATGGTGTATAAAACATCCCAACATGATATTTTAAAAGGCATTTTACCATAATGCACCAAAATCGTAATTAAAACATGATTCACCCAAATAATCACAATCCATTTCATTTGAACCATTAAAATCCCCAATTACCCAACTTGCATAACATGCACCCTGAAATGCTCTACCGGGTCACTCCTACCATGTGACTAAGCATTTCACCAAGATAATTAATGCCAACACAGATATTAATTATCACCATAAAATCACATAAACATAATTAACGCCCAATTGCAATTAATTATTTCGGGGATATCACATGATGTATACGATACACGAAGCGAATAATCAAATAAATTGATCAATGTTTCGGCCACCCCCTAGCAAATTGACCCACGGCTTAACCACATGAGGGCTAGGGTTTTCGAACCCTTGGCTCGAGATGGCCTAGTCGTTGTGGCTCATGTTCTTGCATGGAGGTTTCGAGACGTGGATGAGTTTTGAACTCTTTGGCTCGATAATGGTTCACGCATGCATGGATAAGTGGCTTCACCACATGAGAGCTAGGGTTTTCGAACCCTTGGCTCGAGATGGTTGAGCCAACCCCGTGCATGTCCTGACCGTGACTCGTGGCAAACAAATTCCATTGTTTCAATCAAGATGGCTCGAAGAAAATAAAATCAATGAGCAAGGCGGCTAGGGTTAGACCCTAGCGCCGCCGCCGCTCGGTCATGGTTCGGCCATGGGCTAGGGTTTCGAAACCTAGGCCCATAATTGGTCCAGCCGTGTGTTTGGTTGGTTCGAACCATGGTGGTTCATGGCTTAGTCGCTTAAGTTCGTGGCATGTGATGTCCCGAGCGTACGATAATTTTTCAAAAATTATCTTACTGTTTTTATTAGAATTAAATTTTAAAATGTTTAGAATTTAATTAATTAAATGTTAAAGCATGTTTTATGTGTTGTTTGAGCATGGTGCATGGTTATAGCCCTTTGGCCTATTAGATAGAATTTGTGAATGTTTGTTATTTATAATACGACCTGCGTGTCGTGCCTTCTCTATTTTATTCTAAATCTTATCCCTCCCCTATGTTCCCCTCGAATGTGAATCGAGGTATTCTATTTCTTGTAAATAGTATAGTTTAATTGTTGATGGTGATCAATGAAGATGGAGCATCGTGCCGGGATGAGGAGGCCATTCACAAATTGGAGCCAAAGGAAGGTGCTTGTGAAGTTACCTTAGGTTGACTCTTAGGATTTTCTCATTGGCTTGAGAAAATCGTTAGTAGGGGCTATAACCATGTCACGTTTAATTATGTATGTTGATGCATGATTTATCTTATGTTTTAGATTGATAATTGTATTACACATATATGAGATATGTATACAACTATATGTAGTGGACATATTTTAAATTATCAAACTAATCATGAGATCAATAAATCCCTCTAAAATATTAAGTTTTAGATGCCTTCCAAAAATTAAAAGTACTCGTCAAAAACTTCGATTGTACATATGTGGGTTTGCCAAAGCAAAGCACTGTGGCAATCTTAGTAATGCGCGAAAGGATAAAAGTGATATCCGTTATACTTTAACTTGGGTACAACTTAACTAGGTTATCTCAATAGGATTGGGAACCTAGAGGCATGGGTTGGATAATAATTCATTTGATGAATTGAACAAAGTGTTGTTCGTCCAACTATCCAAGAATTACATGTGATGTAATTGACAAAGTGTTGTCTACCTAAATAACCGAGTCTTGGGCGATTAGCCAAAGCTAACTCAAGACTAGGCGAAATATGGATCTTGGCCCACTAAAGGTTTCGAGGGTTGATATTTTAAAAAAAAATAGTGGGAGTATCATTTAATATAAGACCATGTTAAATGATTAAATCATAAACTTATTTTGTATATTTATATTGTAGATATCCAAGGCAACTAACAACGTAACAAACACTTTATCACTGCGATGGGTCCTTGAGAATGACAAATTAAATGGGACAAATTTCCTAGACTGACATAGGAACTTGAGGATAGTCCTCAAACAAGAAAAGAAACAATATGTCCTAGAGGAACCCTTACCTGCTGAGGAACCTCCCCTAACGGCTACAAGAGCCGATAAAGATGCTTACAAGAAGCATCAAAGTGACGCACTTGATGTTGGATGCCTTATGCTTGCCACCATGAACTCTGAGCTTCAGAAGCATCATGAGGAAATGAAGGCGTTTGACATGATCGAGCACCTTAAGAAACTGTACCAACAACAAGCAAGACAAGAGAGGTATGACGTCTCTAAGGCGTTATTACAGTGTAGAATGGTGGAAGGAAGTTTGGTTGGTACTCATGTACTCAAGATGATTGGGTATATTGAAAATCTGGAGAAGCTGGGTTTTCCTTTGGACAAAGAGTTGGCCACTGACGTGATCTTGCAATCGTTGCCTGAAAGCTTCAGTCAATTTGTCTTAAATTACAATATGATTGAAATAGAAAAGACACTACCACATTTACTTGGCATGCTTAGAACTTTTGAAGCAAATAGCAAGAAGTCTAAACCTACAAATGTTCTTATTGTGAATAAGAGCAAAGGAAAGACTAAAGCTAAGAGCTTCAAGAAGAACAAGAAGGTCTTTGTTAAATCTAAGCCAAAGTCTTCTGCACTGAAACCAAAGGGAGGGATAGAGAAGGAAGGGAACTGTTTCCATTGCGGTGAGACCGGCCATTGGAAAAGAAACTGCAAAGTATATCTGGAGGATCTAAAGAAAGGAAGTGTGACTTTCACTTCAGGTATTTTTGTTATAGAAGTCAATTTATCTACTTCTTCATCATGGGTATTAGATACTGGATGTGGATCTCACATTTGTGTAAATGCGCAGGACCTCAAAAAGAGTAGATTGTTGGCGAAAGGTGAAGTTGATCTCAGAGTTGGAAATGGGGCAAGAGTTGCTGCATTAGCTATAGGAGATTATTATTTATCTTTGCCTTCTGGTTTATCGTTGATTTTAAAAGACTGTTATTTTGTGCCATCTATTACCAAAAACATAATTTCTATTTCTTGTTTAGACAAGTGTGGGTTTTCATTTATAATAAAGGACAACTGTTGTTCTATTTATTTAAATGATATGTTTTATGCTAGTGCACAAATGGTGAATGGTCTTTATTTATTAAATCTTGATATGCCTATCTATAACATAAATACTAAAAGGATTAAAAATAATGATTGTAATCCGACTTATCTCTGGCATTGTCGCTTGGGTCACATAAACGAGAACCGCATATCTAAACTTCATAAGGACGGAGTATTAGATTCATTTGATTTTGAATCATATGAAACATGCGAATCTTGTTTAATGGGCAAGATGACTAAAGCCCCTTTCAAGGGACATGTTGAAAGGGCAAATGTTTTATTGGGACTAATACATAGTGATGTATGTGGACCAATAAGTACACAAGCTAGAGGTGGTTTTCAATACTTCGTTACATTTACTGATGACCTCAGTAGATATGGGTATGTGTACCTAATGAAGCATAAGCATGAAACCTTTGAAAAGTTCAAAGATTTCAAGAATGAAGTACAAAACCAACTTGGCGAAAGTATCAAAATCCTTCGATCAGATCGAGGAGGTGAATACTTAAGCCAAGAGTTTCATGACTATCTAAAGGAGTGTGGGATAGTCCCACAACTCACTCCTCCGTATACTCCACAATGGAATGGTGTATCCGAGAGGAGAAATCGAACCTTGTTAGACATGGTTAGATCAATGATGAGTCATGCAGATCTTCCGATATCGTTTTGGGGACACGCTCTAGAAACAGCGATTTTCTTACTGAACCGTGTTCCATCTAAATCAGTGGAAAAGACACCATATGAGATATGGACTGGGAAGCGTCCTAGTATATCTTTTATGAAGATTTGGGGTTGTGTGGCTTTCGTTAGACGTCACGCCACTAACAAACTTGGACCCAAATCTGATAAGTGTTTATTTGTGGGGTATCCTAAGGAAACGAAAGGATTCTATTTCTATTATCCCACCGAGAACAAAGTAGTTGTTGCTCGGACTGGTGTATTTCTTGAAAGAGAATTTATTTCTAGAAAAACCAGTGGGAGAAAAATAGAACTTAGTGAAGTTCAGCCACATGAAAACACTGAACCTGAGATTGAGATGGAAACAGAGCAGGCTCCGCAAGCTGTTGTGGAAGAAGTACCTGCTCAAGAGACACAAGCCCAGTGTAGGTACTGTAAGAGAACACCGGGAGCCACAGAGATATAGATTTCTTGTGACTCAACAAGGTGACTTACTACTTATTGATGATGATGAGCCGTCATCTTATCAACAAGCTATAATGGGCACTGATTCTGAGAAATGGCAAGAGGCATGAACTCTGAGATGGAATCCATGTATGCAAACCAAGTATGGACTTTGGTTGATCCACCTGAAGGGGTACGACCCATAGGGTGCAAATGGATTTTCAAGAAAAAGACCGATATGGATGGTAATGTACAAACCTATAAAGGTCGGCTGGTTGCAAAAGGATTCAAACAAATTCATGGTATTGACTATGATGAAACCTTTTCACCAGTGGCCATGGTTAAATCCATAAGGATCTTACTTGCAATAGCTGCATTTCATGATTATGAAATCTGGCAGATGGATGTCAAAACAGCTTTCCTTAATGGAAATCTGCTCGAGGATGTGTACATGACACAACCCGAGGGTTTTGTCGATCCAAAGGATGCTGGAAATATATGCAAGCTACAACGATCCATTTATGGATTGAAGCAAGCATCTCGGAGTTGGAATCTTCGTTTTGATGATGCAATCAAATAGTTTGGTTTTATCAAAAACGTAGATGAACCTTGTGTCTACAAGAAGGCCAGTGGGAGCGTAATCATTTTCCTAGTGTTGTATGTAGACGACATACTTCTCATTGGGAATGATATCCCTGCCTTACATCTGTAAAGATTTGGCTAGGGAACTGCTTTTCGATGAAAGACTTGGGAGAAGCCACCTATGTATTAGGAATCAAGATCTATAGAGATAGATCAAGAAGGCTTCTTGGCCTAAGTCAAAGTACATACATAGACAAAGTGCTTAAAAGGTTTAGCATGCAAGAATCAAAGAAAGGATTCGTGCCTATGACACATGGTATATATCTCTCGAAGGAACAGTGTCCTTCAACACCAGATGAGAGACAACGCATGAGTAAGATTCCATATGCGTCAGCTATTGGATCTATCATGTATGCCATGATATGTACTCGTCCCGATGTATCGTATGCTTTGAGCATGACGAGCAGATATCAAGTTGATCCAGGTGAAGGTCACTGGATTGCTGTCAAGAACATCCTGAAGTACTTGAGAAGGACTAAGGATACATTCTTGATTTATGGAGGTGAGGAAGAGCTCAATGTAATGGGTTACACTGATGCAAGCTTCCAAACCGACAAAGATGATTATCGATCGCAATCTGGATATGTGTATTGCCTAAATGGAGGTGCTGTGAGCTGGAAGAGTTCAAAGCAAGAAACAGTAGCCGATTCTACAACGGAAGCTGAGTATATTGCTGCCTCGGATGCAGCAAAGGAAGCTGTTTGGATTAGGAAGTTCATTTCTGAACTTGGAGTGGTGCCTAGCTCTAAAGATCCGATATAACTCTATTGTGACAACAATGGAGCGATCGCATTGGCTAAGGAACCTAGATCTCACCAAAGATCCAAGCACATACTTCGGCGCTTTCATTTCATTCAAGAAATCGTTGAAAGGGGAGATGTTAAAATATGCAAAGTACCAACAGATGATAACGTATCTGACCCATTGACGAAGCCACTGTCACAGCAGAAGCATGATCGTCATACTAGATCTCTAGGCATTAGGTATATGTCTGAGTGGTCTTAGTGCAAGTGGGAGATTTGTTGGGATATGCCCTAAGACAAGTCATTAGATGATTGTTTAAGACATACAATGTTTATGATTTTATGAATGGCAATTCATTATTATATATTATTCGTTTAACTGTGCAATGTGAATTAATATATATGTTAATGTCCTTAGAATAATATTGTATTATTCTTAAAGATGTCCCTAGTCAAGTATTATCATGAATAGGGATAATGATAATACGTAGAGACTAGTATGTGTTGATTGATGAATTGTTCATTGATATGAGATATCAAATCAACACATGGGTACATGTTAGAGAACGATGTACTAGACAGACCCACCATGAGAATGCAACATGGATAGTTATATGATTGTCATATGCAATTCTCATAGTGATAATAATGTATGTAATCCTTACGACTTGTGATCATCAGAGATCCCAACATAAGGAGTTATGTATCTTGATATTGTCAAACGTTACCCGTAATAGGGTTAACTATAAAGGCGACTATTGGATACACTACGAATTATGTAGAGGGATATTGACTGATCGAGATAGGATTTGTCCCTCCTATATAACAGGAGATGTGTTTGGCCCTTGATCAAGTGAGAACTAAAATGCATGGCCATGCTCGAATGAGTCGATATGAGATATCGAGCTTATTCGTTTATTCTAGTTCTACTTGGGGATCAAGAAATAAAGATTGAATATGCGAGTATGACTATTCCATGACTCGTGTTCAATCTAAACACAAATGACAAAGGGATTAGGTTACATGGTTAATATTATCACAAGTTCTAAAGGTTATGTCGAGTCATTGACATTCTTGTAATTTGGGTAGCATTGATGTGTTGCTAGATACCACTCAATGCTTGCGACATAAAATGAGATTTTATGTCACTTCCAACATTACAAGATCATATCGGGTGGCACAAAAGATTAAATCGATAAGGGAAAATAAATTCATTAGATGAATTAATTAATTAAGAAGAGTCTTAATTAAAAGATTATAAGGATTTAATTAAATCATGGGTTTGGGCCCATGAGGCTTTAAGAAAGCCTTAAACCTTAATTAAATCTTATAATATAAATACAAGGTTATGTTTTATTATTGATAACACACAATTCATATTATACTAACCTAGACTTAGAAGCTCACGGCCGTCTCCTTCACGTGACAAAGAGCTCTCGGTTTCTTCCTTGATAGCCGAAGAGAAACTTGTTGAATTGAGGCGATCGTTCGATTTAGAATAGAGTGTGCTTCTTGTTCCGGTTTAAGAACGAGACTAGGAACTTGTTCTTAAACTATCCCTTCCCGATTTGATCGTGTGGATACCGTAGAGGCAAAACTCGCTAAGTTTTGCTAGTGGCTCGAAGGACTCGTTGGACGTGGTGCTGCTTCGTGGAATCTGCTCAAACACGCTACAATGGTGAGACCTTTGATTCCTTTATCCGATATGAATCCCTATGTATAGATCCGCGGTTATAGTAATCCAAAATTTTATTATTCCGCTGCGTTGTATGCTTGTTGGATTACTTTCAAGAGGAAGTTATGGATTGGTCTGCGCCTATTACAGTTCCTGAGATCCGAAGTTTTCTTGGTTTGGCCGGGTATTATCGACGCTTTGTCGTAGGATTTTCAAAGATTGCCAAGCCATTGACTCAGCTAACTCAGAAAGGAGTTCCATTCTTTTGGTCGGAAGCTTGTAAGCAGAGATTCCAGAAATTGAAGCACAGATTGACTTCAGCGCCAGTATTGGTGATTCCCAGGGAGAACAAGGGGTTCGCTTTCTATACTGACGCATCGCTTCAGGGTCTAGGATGCGTGCTGATGCAGGATAAGCACGTTGTGGCTTACGCTTCGAGACAATTGAAGACACACGAGACGAGGTATCCAGTCCATGATTTGGAGCTAGCAGCTATAGTGTTTTCCTTGAAGATACGGCGACACTACTTATACGGTACCTCATTTACCATCTACACTAATCACAAGAGCCTGAAGTTCTTGTTTACGCAGGCTGAGCTGAATATGAGACAGAGGAGATGGATGGACCTGCTGAAGGATTATGACTGTGAAATCGAATACCATCCGGGAAGAGCAAATTTGACAGCCGACGCTTTGAGTCGGAAGGTGAAGAGCACGGCAAAGGATGCCATGTGTCTATCAGCTATGATGGGTTCCTACCACCAGTTGGGTTTTGATTATGATGTGTCTGCTTCACCGGTACATGTATTGCCCTTATTAGCTGAGCCGGTTATTTATGAGCACATCCGAAAGGCTCAGGAGACTGACGAGGAAGTTCAGAGATGGTTGTCAGTGGTTCGTCTGGGTCAACCGTCGAGATTCATAATGGCTGAGGACGGTTCTTTGAGGTTAGGTGACAGATGGGTGGTCCCGAATGCGCCTGAGTTGCGTCAGGGAATATTACTGTAATACCCCCGAATTGTCTATATGCTTATGTGTCATCATGACGATTTATGATGTGTTTTTAAGGGGTTGTAGTGCATTTAATTTGGGGGTTAATTATGTTTTATGTATGGGGCATGTTTGGGTGTTTTAAGGGATGTATTAATTAAGCAAAGATATAAAATATCGAGTGAGGATATTTTTAATACATCGTGCTAAATACCGGGGCACAATTAAACACCACATGACCACCCCAACTACACCACCCTACCCTCAAAATCTCGGTCACATCACCCCCATCCCCAACCCATACCCAATCACACTTGTATGTAATCACTTTTCCTTCTCTTCTCCTCTTTTCCCTCTTCCTTTCCCCTCTTTTTTGTCCCTGAAGTGCTGTAAAAATAAAGGGAAAAAGCTGGATTTATTAGGTGAAAAACCTTGCAAAAAGAGGAGCAAAAAGAGAGGGGTAAGTTGGTACTCTGTTTTCAGAGATTGTGATTAGGTTTGGGTTTTGTTGGGCGATTTGTATGCATGTTAATGTTGCTTTGAATAAAACTTTGATTCGAATGCTTGCATGTGAGTATTATGAAGTTCATAGCATGTTTCTTTGAGCATGATACACGTTTTATGTGGTAGATTTGGTATTATGATAAAAGGTGCTCGAAAAATCGGTAAGGATAAGTGCCCTGTTTTTCTGGGAATTTGGATGAATATTGAAGTTTATGAAGATGTTATGATGCATGCTAGCTTAGATTTTATTAAACCTTCGATTTGAGTACATGCATGGAAGTTTTATGAAGCTCTTGGCATGTTTGTTCAGGCATTTTATATGTGTTATGAAGTGGTTTGAATGGTATGAAATGAGGTGTTCGAGATTTCTGGAAAATTTCGCATGAACAAGAACGACCGATCGATCGGTGATGAACACCGATCGATCGGCACAAATGCCGTAGCATTTTAATTAATTCAAGTCTAATACCGATCAATCGGTCGAGGCTATCGATCGATCGGTGGTTTTGTACCGATCGATCGAGCAAGGCTGTAGCTTAAAATTTAAATCCAAAGTTTTACCGATCGATCGGTGGGGGGCTACCGATCGATCGGCAGTCACTATTCATGTGTTATTAAAATTTTTGTGTTTTATTTTGAAGAATTGATTATGATTCTTGTATTGGTGCCTAATATTGTATTATGTGGTTGTGTAGAACCATCCCAGATACCAGCACAGTCAAGGAGATAAAGTCTGTTGACTCCTCCTCCTTTTGAAAAGGTACGTAAGAGACGTACGGGCATCAGACGGTAAAACACACCTCTATACTATGACTATGCATTTATCGCATGAGTAGTTATGATGAAATGATGATGTTTATATGATGTTTATATAATGATACAATGTTATGATATGGTAAGATGCCATACGATATTTATGATATGGTAAGATGCCATACGATAGGGTAAGATGCCCATATGGTAAGATGCCATACGATGTTTATGATATGGTAAGATGACATACGATAGGGTAAGATGCCCATATGGTAAGATGTCATACGATGTTTATGATGTGGTAAGATGTCATACGATAGGGTAAGATGCCCATATGGTAAGATGACATACGATGTTTATGATATGGTAAGATGCCATACGATAGGGTAAGATGCCCATATGCATGAATGTGAATCAGGGACAACAAAAAAAGGAAGTTAACGAATAACCAGCAAGTTTACTTAACTAAGATTTCATGCATTTACTGTTATGTTTTTTTATGATGTTAAGTAAGGATGTATATGCTCATGATGTGTCGTCCCTGTAGGTACGCTTTTGGTCTGAAGGGGGCTAAGGGTCGGGTTGAAGCAGTGAGCTACAAAGAGCACAAGATGCATAGGATTCAGGATATGTTTAGTATATACTCTAGGAGTAGAATAAATCTAAAATGTTAGCATTCATTTACGGGAATGTATCTAATAAGTTTTGAAGTTTTTATTTTGTTTTGGCCTGTAATCTAAACAGCTCACGTAACAACCAGAATCCTAAGATGTTATCAAATGCATGTTTAGTCCTTAATACGTTATCCTTGTTGGGATATGCCCTAAGACGAATCATTAGATGATTGTTTTGACATACAATGTTTATGATTTTATGAATGGCAATTCATTATTATATATTATTCTTTTAACTGTGCAATGTGAATTAATATATATGTTAATGTCCTTAGAATAATATTGTACTATTATTAAAGATGTCCCTAGTCAAGTACTATCATGAAAGGGATAATGATAATACGTAGAGACTAGTATGTGTTGATCGATGAATTGTTCATTGATATGAGATATCAAATCAACACATGGGTACATGTTAGAGAACGATGTACTGGACAGACCCACCATGAGAATGCAACATGGATAGTTATATGATCGTCATATGCAATTCTCATAGTGATAATAATGTATGTAATCCTTACGACTTGTGATCATCAGAGATCCCAACATAAGGAGTTATGTATCTTGATATCGTCAAACGTTACCCGTAACAGGGTAATCTATAAAGGCGACTATTGGATACACTACGAATTATGTAGAGGGATGTTGACTGATCGAGATAGGATTTGTCCCTCCTATATAACAGGAGTTGTGTTTGGCCCTTGATCAAGTGAGAACTAAAATGCATGGCCATGCTCGAATGAGTCGATATGAGATATCGAGCTTATTCGTTTATTCTAGTTCTACTTGGGGATCAAGAAATAGAGATTGAATATACGAGTATGACTATTCCATGACTCGTGTTCAATCTAAACACAAAGGACAAAGGGATTAAGCTACATGGTTAATATTATCACAAGTTCTAAAGGTTATGTCGAGTCATTGACATTCTTGTAATTTGGGTAGCATTGATGTGTTGCTAGATACCGCTCAATGCTTGCGACATAAAATGAGATTTTATGTCATTGCCAACATTACAAGATCCTATCGGGTCGCACAAAAGATTAAATCGATAAGGGAAATTAAATTCATTGGATGAATTAATCAATTAAGAAGAGTCTTAATTAAGTGATTAAAAGGTTTTAATTAAATCATGGGTTTGGGCCCATAAGACTTTAAGAAAGTCTTGAACCATAATTAAAAGCCTTATAATATAAATACAAGGTTTTGATTAATTGTTAATCATTCTTTTCATATCATACTTTGATATCAAAACCTAAAACTAATCATCACAAGCTCTCGACCGCCTCCTCCAAGACGTGAAGATCACCGCCGCCGTCGTGTGGTCTCTTGGTGGTTTGAAGGCGGTCGTCGATCGGTTATTGTAACCATGAGTCTTGTTTGTTCAAGAATAAGTCTAGCAACTTGTTCTTGAACTTCCTTTTTCGATCTGATCGTGTGGATACCGTAGAGACGAAGGTGCATACTTTCGTTTGTGACTCGTGGTGCTACAACGAGGATTCTGCATCAAACACGCTACAAGGGTGAGACACTTGAAATTCCTTTATCCGATATGAAATCCTATGTATAGATCTGCTGGTTAGTAATCCATATAAAATTTTATTCCGCTGCGTTGTATGCTCTTCGATTGCTTGCAATCCTAACACTGTTAAGGTGGGAAGACCCCACAATTACAGGGGGCTCATTGCAGCAGGATGAGTATCCACCCGGGCGGAAAGAAAATGTATAAGGACTTATGTAGCCAGTTTTGGTGGAGACGAATGAAACAAGATGTCACAGGGACTAATGTATAATTACCAAATAAGACTAGCAAAATTATATTTAGCCTACTATTAACAAAGGAGTAGATTAACTAATGCAATCTTAGAACTAAAAGACACAAAAATGAAATAAAACAAATTGGATTCCGGACATGCAAAGGTAATTCGTTTGAGAAATTTATCTCGCTCTTCGTTCAACTGTATTATCTTTAATGATTCGTCTGAATAATCAATTATCAAACAATTGATCCTTGAGGTGAAAAGTTTCCGTTATTATTCAATACACTCTCTCGAGCTGTAAAGAAACTAATATCAAATTAGAACAAGTCACTCTCGTGCACCTATTTACTAATCCAATATTGCATAAATTTTTAAAACCTTGTTACTCTAAATCTCTCGATTAAAAGTTCTCACGTATGCGATTTCATCTCTCGATCTCAATCTTAACATACATCATGAATTAATATAGCGTATTATAACGTTATCTCTCGATCTCGGTTATAACTCACAGATTTCAACCAAAGTTAGCTAGGCTTTGATCTTAATAAGCGTTTAATTCATGAACATAAGAACTCAATACACTTTGTAAGGACCCCAAGCCCTTAAACCATAATTAGTGTATTAACCACTATGTGTGGCACATGCTTTCAATAAAAAGCCAATCGGGAAGCTCAGATGATACTCTATCATTGCATGGCAATTTCAAAATAATTCCTTTAACACTCAATGTTATAAGGTCATCAGCCTAACAACGAAATAGACTCACAAAGTTCGCCCAATATCATCCCTTTTTGCCACTTTTCACATTGTGGACTTTTATAAAAATTTGGGCAGAGTCTCCCCATAAATAGAGCTACCCCGAAATAGAAGCACAACACATAACATAATTCCCGGCCAGGGAAAACATAATACTCATCAGAAAGCAGTAATACCAAGTAAATTCCCAGCCAGGGAAGACACCACACATATGACGACATAAATGGGTCTCAACACCCACATAATACACTAACGACTCTCATATCATTAGCAATTCTACACAATTGCATGCAACATATAATGAAAGAGAGGAAGGCTCATGCCTTTATATACAACCCATATACAAGAATGTCCGTGCTCACATGCGAGCATCATAAATGTGTATATAAACCTCGGGTGTATATAAGTACTCTATACGATACCGTGCTCCATCAAGCCCTGGTACCACGATCCTGTGAGTACGTCCAATCAACAGCTCGAGCTCAGCTCCACAGCCATCGATGCACCTGTTCACCTGCCCCAACAGAGACAGCCCCCAACGGGGTGAGCATACCAATACACAAAATCTCATAATCATAATAATGAATTTCATAATTTACAACACAAGTAAATAGTAATGAAATTTAAATGATACTCCCTGGATGGCAACATCCTCATCCGGGATTCCGTGTACTGTCCCTGTTCTCACAATCATCAAACTCATCAAATCTCATAAATCAGTAAATCAACACATTGATTTAACCCATTGCATGCCTAGTTCTCGAATATCAAAAATTATGATTCCAAGTTCATCATTCATGCAAAAGTAGATATCTCAATATCTAACACTGATTTCATAGCCTCGCTATTAATCATAAATAAATTAAATGCCTAGCATTTATTTTACCAATTTTCCCTTTATACCTAGACATCTCAAATGTCTTATAATGAAAACATGATCCCACGATCATTCTCAGGCATCTCAAATGCCCAGGCATCTCAAATGCCCTACAATGGTCATATACATCAGGTACCCCATATAACTTATGAGAGTTACACTACTCTAGTGTCACGTGCGCCCCTGACGGCGATATCAAGATTGGGTCGCTTCATAGCTTCTCAACACATATAAATAATCCTCATGCAACACATATAAATAATCCTCGTGCACGATTATTCAATAAAATCAAAATACATTATGCATTCACAAATGCCCAAATATATAGAAATGCTCGTACGTCGCACGTACCTTAAATTTCCGAAGTCCGAGCCAAACCTTGCCCGAGTTCCATGCCCCGAGGAACGATGTGCTAACACGATAAATTAATTCACAATTAATTACGAACATGCAACCCATGCTCAAGCACACCCATAACCCTCAAAAATATTGTCAACACAAGACAATAAACCAATATCGAAAATCGCTCAAGAATACCCCACAAATTCTCGAACCTTCACAACACGAATCGAACTCAATTAAACACCATAATTCATCTAAAATATGAATTACTCAATCAACAACAAGAATAATCGCCCCACATGCCAAAGCCCCAAATTTTCGAATTCAAACCCCTAAAATTCGAACACAAAAATCATCTTTATACAACTAGAACATGTAATAATCAATCACTAACAAGATTCACCACACCTCTGCCCAAAAATCACAATTTTCGAACCTAAACCCACGAAAATCGAACTGAAAATCGAACCAAATGCAACCAATATTTCGAACCACAAAAATCTGAAATAATCGACCCAACAACACCATAAAAACGCCCCAAAAACACCTGAAAGAAAGCCCCAAAATCGTACCAAAAATCGAGCCCCAATTCGGACAAATTTCCAGTTTCGAACCCTAGCGCTTCCAGCAGAAATCCGAGCTCAAATCGCGACCAAACCTCAAATTGATGGTACGGGAAGGAGCGCCTGGTCGAGACGATGACGGCGACGGGTCGGACGCGCCGAACGGCGGCCGGACGGCGGCGGGCGATGGCCTTTTCCGCGCGGTGGCAAAGGGGATCGGGAAAGGCAGCGTGTGCGAGGAGAGAGAGAGAGGTGAGGAAAATGGTTCCGATAATTAAAATCTCGGGTTTAACTGGTATTTATAGCAAAAATACCCCGAAATACTAATATCTCCACAACTACATCATGATTCATTAAAAATCATCTGTTTTCGAAAACTCTCTCTCTAACTCAAAAACCCCCTACCGGTGCCAATACCAAGCACCCGAGATTCCGAGTCACACTAAAAACCCAACTCGCAGGTTTTCACCGGAATGAGAATACGATCTCAACCTCGGGATCCAACGATCCCAACTACTCAATTAGACGAGCCCAGAAGGCTCAACACCTTGATTAAACTCCAATTGCCACGTAAAACAACTTTACGGGTTATTAACACTCCGGGATTAACACCTATAATCCCTGGTCATCACAATATCCCCCACTAAAAGAATTTCGTCCTCGAAATTAGCACCGGTGTATCACGTAACACCCGGGCCACACAACTACAAGAAGTCATAACCTCGATTCCTGACCATATCAGAATCGTCTTAAAAACCTCGAGAGTACTTATCTCACATCGAACTCTGAAACAGGGCGACATACCAAAACCAACACCAACTCATCACCCAAGAGGCAAAACGTACCTCGATGCGGTTCATCCCAAAAGTCAGTCCCTCATGACTGCAAAACAACCAATACTTACGACCGTAGATCGGACAGCCATCCTTCGTTCTAATACCACTAGTAAGAACGCATCATGAATGACACCACAACCGTGAGAACGTTGACTTCGTGTCAAACTCTGGAGTGGAATAGACTTCCAAATCCATCATAACGTCAAAGAGCGTCAGCACAACTCAACGCTAACAGTCCAAAAGCAGTTAGTCAACTGAAACTGCAAGGATTCTAATCGCTCCCGATTCCATCGTAGATATCATCCAATGATATCTTTATCATGACCCACGATGTCTAACACACATCATTACGAGGAAGACACTAGTATACCACGATGTACACATACCAAACCTGGTTTCCACTTTCATACCTCCTCCATCGAATGAGCAGTCGCATCATTGCAACTCAATTGGGCAACTCACGGCCACAGATTCACACAAAAGACATCTCACAAGATGTCCACCTCCGGATATTCCAAGGATCACATCCTGATCATAAATAAACCATCAAGACTCCACAGAGTTCAAATTCTGAAAGGATATGCAATAAACACATTGCATCATCAACGCTTGTGTCGACAGCGACACCCAATAAATCCGAATTCCTGCCATCCCTTGATAATCCTAGGATTTAACAATCCAAACTTGGGAAGGCTATCGCATAACTCGGAGGAAACACCAACAAGGGAACACCTCAACCCACACAATATAATCCCTCCTCAAAGGAGTCAACTAACCTCACGATTATGCCTTATAATCATCGTGCCATGGAGATTCCCAATCTCAAGGTGTTCCATATCTCTCATCAGAGATTTAACCATCCTAAAATAGCATAACTCTATGCTTGACAGGAAGGAAATCAACAACTGGCATCCGTATACTCATCAGTATACCTGCCTCAGCACGAACACCACATGCATATTCAATGCACTTGGCTCAGGTATCTACAACATACCCTTAAGTCGCAAACACAACCGTCAATCCTGAGTCATTCCCTACCCAGTGGAGAATGAAAATCGACGATCAACAACACGGCGTGATTCTCAAAATCAACACCACATGTACCAACTTACCGAATCTTTCAAAGATTCCCCAAATAGGTATAGTACTACTCCCCTTCCTCACAAGGGAAGTGCCATCGAACTCGAGATCCACTAGTCTCGAACCACTGTTCGAAAAAAAACTGGGTACAATAACACCCATTGCGTCCCATATACACGGATTCCCTTAGATTGAGTCAATAACGACCTGATGACTCTCTTGTTGGTACTCCAACGTCCTGAGCTGTCCCAGACAAGTCTCACCAAGATTAAACATAAACGTATACACGTTTCAGTGAGGCATACACCACCTCATCCTCAAAATGACATGGTGACTACTAGAGTCCACCACAATCCACATCGTATCACCTTACGATTTGCCAACTTGGTTCCAACGAGCAGTATAACGGCTCTAGCAAGGCCCATCATGGTGCTGCACACACACGGCAGACAACCTAGTCTCCGCCTCTTTAGGTTTACCTCAAACCTACCAACAAGACGGATGTTTCCGTACGGCACACCATACCGGGGGAAGAAAATCAATAGAGTAGTGGGTCTGCACCCAACGTTCCTCTAATGCCGATACACCCTGGACACTCCAATGTCTCTATGTACTTAACATAACCTGATCCTACTCCCTTAGGACTCATCCTACACCCTCATGGGTGGTGTGACCATGTCTACCACATGTCACATCGACAGAAAGCGAGTAATTTCCTCATGATTACTCCTGTCGTCAAATCTCATGGCCAAGAGCCATTCCAACGAGCATACCTCAAGGGTATCACCACTCGTAAAATGATCACCCCAAACGTAAGCTGCGGTACAATCACATGTACAGCGCATCCAACCATTCCTCGAGCAACCCGCTCGGTATAAGGGTCACGTCAATCGGTGCCGCACACACCACCTTGTGCTCGGTACTGGCACCCAAGGCATACCACTGAATACGTATACTCAACGCATCGATCATCGTAACAATGATGCATGTCTAATAAGACATCTCCTACACCATCGTCATCGTCATCCTGTGACGATACATGCCAACTCATGGCATCTAAGGCATTGTCAACTAGTGACGATACATGTCATCCACTATCATGCTAGTAAAATAGGCATAATAAAACATGTATATCAACGCATGCCAGATACAATAAAGCTAATAGAATAGCAATATCTCATACCTCATCGCTAACAATATAGCGGCATACCTGTCTCCGTCGCTCAATAATAGTGCGTAATCAGCACCCATCGCTCGAAGGCGGCAAAATCCTGTGCTGAGTACATAGCGGCACAATCCCTCGCTATAGAATCGACGGCATGACACCTCGTCATATAATAAGTGGCATGAAACCTCGCTATACACCTGAGCATGAATCATCGTCCACATAATAGCGGAAAGAGGCATCGCTATCTATATATACGGCGGCACGAATCATCACCAATAATCACAAAGAGGTGAATCATCATCATCGACACAGCGGAACACATCACCGCTATCATCCGTGTCCGGCGGTATAAACCATCACCAATCAATATAGCGGAATGAACCGTCGCTATAAATACACCTGGCGGAATGAACCCTCGCCAATCAATATAGCGGAATGAACCGTCGCTATAAATACACCTGGCGGAATGAACCCTCGCCAATCAATATAGCGGAATGAACCGTCGCTATAAATACAAATCGACACAGCGGGACACATCACCGCTATCATCCGTGTCATCACAATGAAATGAATATAATCGACACAACGGGACACATCACCGCTATCATCCGTGTCATCACAATGGAATGAATAAAATCGACACAGCGGGACACATCACCGCTATCATCCGTGTCATCACAATGGAATGAATATAATCGACACAGCGGGACACATCACCGCTATCATCCGTGTCATCACAAAGGAATGAATCATCATCCTCGACACAGCGGAATACATCACCGCTATCATCCGTGTCATCACAAAGGAATGAATCATCATCCTAACAAGCGGCATCTCATCCTCGCTTCTTCATACAAGCGGTATCTCATCCTCGCTTCGTATGGTATACCCCGCCTCAATGTGCAAGCGAGCCTCCCCCCTCCCGCTCCACATTTAGCGGTATAAACATAAGTATAAAAATTCTCACTGTGATAAGTAAGACTCCTGGAATGTATAATCATCATTCCTTTTTATACTCCATATTTCCTGTAACCTGCAACCATCATGGTTAGCAACAATAGCCATATACGCTATGCATCACACATCCAATGCATATTTGCAACCACTTGCAAGTCAATACGTATACCAAGACATGTTACCTCGGAAATATCCCTTTACCTGATTCTCTCACAATAATCAGATTCCTTGGCACGTAACATACGGAGTGCCAGACATTACCACTAATGTCATCATATCGCGTCGCACACGATTCCTGCAATCACACTGATTAGCAACACCACTTTTCATATCAGAGAAAGCACATAAACAACTAGTTGTGTCATACAACATTAATGCCATCATGCATAAGTATGTGCTATCAATAAATTCTTAGGCCCTTAACAGCCCCAATGAGCAACCACTGCTCTGATACCACTAATGTAAGGACCCCAAGCCCTTAAACCATAATTAGTGTATTAACCACTATGTGTGGCACATGCTTTCAATAAAAAGCCAATCGGGAAGCTCAGATGATACTCTATCATTGCATGGCAATTTCAAAATAATTCCTTTAACACTCAATGTTATAAGGTCATCAGCCTAACAACGAAATAGACTCACAAAGTTCGCCCAATATCATCCCTTTTTGCCACTTTTCACATTGTGGACTTTTATAAAAATTTGGGCAGAGTCTCCCCATAAATAGAGCTATCCCGAAATAGAAGCACAACACATAACATAATTCCCGGCCAGGGAAAACATAATACTCATCAGAAAGCAGTAATACCAAGTAAATTCCCAGCCAGGGAAGACACCACACATATGACGACATAAATGGGTCTCAACACCCACATAATACACTAACGACTCTCATATCATTAGCAATTCTACACAATTGCATGCAACATATAATGAAAGAGAGGAAGGCTCATGCCTTTATATACAACCCATATACAAGAATGTCCGTGCTCACATGCGAGCATCATAAATGTGTATATAAACCTCGGGTGTATATAAGTACTCTATACGATACCGTGCTCCATCAAGCCCTGGTACCACGATCCTGTGAGTACGTCCAATCAACAGCTCGAGCTCAGCTCCACAGCCATCGATGCACCTGTTCACCTGCCCCAACAGAGACAGCCCCCAACGGGGTGAGCATACCAATACACAAAATCTCATAATCATAATAATGAATTTCATAATTTACAACACAAGTAAATAGTAATGAAATTTAAATGATACTCCCTGGATGGCAACATCCTCATCCGGGATTCCGTGTACTGTCCCTGTTCTCACAATCATCAAACTCATCAAATCTCATAAATCAGTAAATCAACACATTGATTTAACCCATTGCATGCCTAGTTCTCGAATATCAAAAATTATGATTCCAAGTTCATCATTCATGCAAAAGTAGATATCTCAATATCTAACACTGATTTCATAGCCTCGCTATTAATCATAAATAAATTAAATGCCTAGCATTTATTTTACCAATTTTCCCTTTATACCTAGACATCTCAAATGTCTTATAATGAAAACATGATCCCACGATCATTCTCAGGCATCTCAAATGCCCAGGCATCTCAAATGCCCTACAATGGTCATATACATCAGGTACCCCATATAACTTATGAGAGTTACACTACTCTAGTGTCACGTGCGCCCCTGACGGCGATATCAAGATTGGGTCGCTTCATAGCTTCTCAACACATATAAATAATCCTCATGCAACACATATAAATAATCCTCGTGCACGATTATTCAATAAAATCAAAATACATTATGCATTCACAAATGCCCAAATATATAGAAATGCTCGTACGTCGCACGTACCTTAAATTTCCGAAGTCCGAGCCAAACCTTGCCCGAGTTCCATGCCCCGAGGAACGATGTGCTAACACGATAAATTAATTCACAATTAATTACGAACATGCAACCCATGCTCAAGCACACCCATAACCCTCAAAAATATTGTCAACACAAGACAATAAACCAATATCGAAAATCGCTCAAGAATACCCCACAAATTCTCGAACCTTCACAACACGAATCGAACTCAATTAAACACCATAATTCATCTAAAATATGAATTACTCAATCAACAACAAGAATAATCGCCCCACATGCCAAAGCCCCAAATTTTCGAATTCAAACCCCTAAAATTCGAACACAAAAATCATCTTTATACAACTAGAACATGTAATAATCAATCACTAACAAGATTCACCACACCTCTGCCCAAAAATCACAATTTTCGAACCTAAACCCACGAAAATCGAACTGAAAATCGAACCAAATGCAACCAATATTTCGAACCACAAAAATCTGAAATAATCGACCCAACAACACCATAAAAACGCCCCAAAAACACCTGAAAGAAAGCCCCAAAATCGTACCAAAAATCGAGCCCCAATTCGGACAAATTTCCAGTTTCGAACCCTAGCGCTTCCAGCAGAAATCCGAGCTCAAATCGCGACCAAACCTCAAATTGATGGTACGGGAAGGAGCGCCTGGTCGAGACGATGACGGCGACGGGTCGGACGCGCCGAACGGCGGCCGGACGGCGGCGGGCGATGGCCTTTTCCGCGCGGTGGCAAAGGGGATCGGGAAAGGCAGCGTGTGCGAGGAGAGAGAGAGAGGTGAGGAAAATGGTTCCGATAATTAAAATCTCGGGTTTAACTGGTATTTATAGCAAAAATACCCCGAAATACTAATATCCCCACAACTACATCATGATTCATTAAAAATCATCTGTTTTCGAAAACTCTCTCTCTAACTCAAAAACCCCCTACCGGTGCCAATACCAAGCACCCGAGATTCCGAGTCACACTAAAAACCCAACTCACAGGTTTTCACCGGAATGAGAATACGATCTCAACCTCGGGATCCAACGATCCCAACTACTCAATTAGACGAGCCCAGAAGGCTCAACACCTTGATTAAACTCCAATTGCCACGTAAAACAACTTTACGGGTTATTAACACTCCGGGATTAACACCTATAATCCCTGGTCATCACACACTTAAACACAAACGAATCAATAAATGAAACACAATTTCACTAAAACTCAATAAAATAAACTAGATTCAATTCAAGTCAATTACATAAGAAGTTTAATTGTCTCTCGACCCCAAAAACATCAAATGAAAATGAAAGTAAAATAAATCAAAGTTTAGAAATACGATAAACGGCTGGAATGAATCCGTGCGTTGCACCATGATTTCTTCTCTTGCTCCTTCCTTGCACTCCGGATTGTACGCTCAAGCTTGGATGAAAACCGGAAGAAGATGGCTCTCCTTGGCGGCGGCTAGGCGGCGGCTAGGGTTCTCCTTTTTTTGAGAATTTTCATCTGATATGAGATATGGGAGGGAATGAATCAATCTCCCCTAAAAACCCCCGAAGATCAACTTAAATTTGGAAGATAAGATTTTTCAAAAATCGCGTATCGATCGATCGAGAATTATGTCCGATCGATCGGTGCACTGTTCACGTCAGTCTTTGAAACTCACTGCCTCGCTCGATCGATCGAGATTTATGTCTGATCGATCGATGCACTGTTCACGTCAGTCTTTGAAACTTACTGCCTCGCTCGATCGATCGAGATTTTCCTTCCGATCGATCGATCCTTCGATACTTTTGATGCTCAACATTCTGCATGGCTCGATCGATCGAGAAATAATCTCGATCGATCGAACCTTTGAAAAATCAAACTTCTTCATTTCATCTCTTTTTCGCCTCGATTTCGCCCGTTTTCTTCATTTTAGCTCATTTCTTCCATTTCCGATCTATTTTCCTGAAACAAGCAAATAAATACCAAAAAAAGCATAATATCATCCAGGAAAAAGTACGAAAAATGGGAAGAAATTACAGCTAAAAACACTTAAAATCTAAGCCTATCAACTCCCCCAAACTTAGACTTGATCGTCCTCGAGCAAGCAATAAGCTCAAAAAGAAGAGTTAACCTTACTACTATGCATGAATCATATTTACAACTCACGTAAAAACTCAGAAATCCTACTTACACATCGATAAGATTCAAAATTCAACAAGAAGCAATTTCTCTTAAATTAATCAATACATCGCAACATTGGAACGTGCGTGTGTGCTATTGTCAAACATGAGTAATGTACATATCTTTAAGATCAAAATGTGCTATAAAAACTCAAAGTCATGAATACTTCGAATTACTCTACAAATATACTATCCAGCACTTCTCCACTAATGTAATTATTCCCTAGACTTGGATCAAAAGGTCTTTAAAAGCTTATAATGTTAGGCCTTTTGGTGCCGGCTTCAAAGAAAAGGTAGGATGAATGCAAAGAAGAGAGTATAATAAAATCAGTTCAACAATTTTGAGCTTCTCTTCAACTTTTTCTAGCCTTGGCCACTTTGGGTCTTATTTGAATTTTTCTTTTCAAGGCTTTTCTCTACATCTATTCTTTTTGCTCATTCTTTTGTTCATTTTATTTTTCATAATGAACTCATTTACATATAACAATTCAGTGCAATGAATGAGATTCATTATACTCCCTTAGGGATGGATAAAATTTTTCTTTTAGGCTTAAACCAAGGTAGGTATAATGAGTTTGCCAAAAATGTTGAATGAGGGTCTAATCATATGCAATGCATATACCATTCTTTTTCAATAAGGCTCAAGAGGGGACACTAAGGAATGATGCAAACAAGGTAAGCTTGAAAGGCTCAAACGGTCCAAAGATTGCCTAAATCATCTCCAAGTCAAGTTCCTAATTATAAATTTCGCCTCAAAGTGCTTTCAAATAGATTGTAGAGTTATCTAAGATGCTCAAGACTAATCATAGTTAACACAAGTTGTCACTTTAATCAATACATACTTCACTCAATCATGACTCAAAACGTGCTCAAATTATTCCTCAATTTTGACATATGCTTAACAAAAGATATAAAATAACAAGTTAAACATTTCCATGACTCCTATCTAGATGAGGATTAATTTCAACTTGTATTACCGTTGCAAATCTAATTCCTCATTTCACAAGAATAACTCAATAAGAAAAAATTTTTGTTGGTAATGCTCAAGGATGAATCAGTCACAAAATCGTGCAGTCATGAAAGGAAATAAAACCAGACAAGTAGCAGAATGCAAAAACAAGATATATACAAATACACAAACCCCCCCAAACTTAATATGTGCATTGCCATCAATGAACAAGAAAAATAAATGCAATGGCGAAAACACATACCATGACAACGATCGTCACTGATCGTCGCCTCATCATGCTCCGGAGGGGGAACTGGGTATTGATGTTCCTCGCCCTGATATGGCAGAAATGGTGGGTATTCAGAAGGTGGAGGTGCATGCGGCTGATATGGTGGAAAGTGTTGCTCTGGTGGGAACTGGAAACCTGGGAAGCCCTGTGCCATGGCAGTGTTCCATGCACTCTGGTAGTGCATGAACTCCATCTGACGCTGAGCTACCTGCTCATGGTCCATCTGCAATGCTCTCTGCATGTTGTGAATGTCCCGCTGCATGCTATGAATACTCTGCTGCTCCAGGCGAATATCTTGGAGATCCTTGTGAAGAGAGTCCAATGTAACACGTGTACGCTCTGCAGCAGAGGATGATGATGCTCCGGCCTGTGTAGTGTCCGAGGGTCGTGGGGCAGCCCTTCTTCGGCCTGTAGGTGGTGGTGGACCGTCAACAACTATCGGGGTCTTTGGTGGGAGTAGCTCCTCGTCCTCTCCCCATTGCACTCCGCATCGCTTGCATAAAGCCGTGATGGTAGATGGAAACGGTAGTGCGGAGGTAGGTGGGCTGCTACCGATCTCATGGATGTGATCACTAATGATCTCACCCAAATCCACCTCCTGCCCTGTGAGAATGGCAAAAACCAGGGCTGCTCTGTCCTTCGTCACCTCAGAAGTGTGGGTCGAAGGCATGACCCGTGAGGCGACAAATGAGAACCATGCTTGGGCCTCTGGTGTCATATGCTTCTTGAGAACCACCTGTGGCTCTCCCTTGTCATTCCGCTACCAATCTACTCCTGGCATGCCAATAACTGCGAGTACCTCATCATAATTGATCGTACTCTTTCGAAAGGATTGATACACACAGTTATGTATGAATGGCATCCGGTAAATATTATTGATTGCTACCCGATCTATCAACACATCCTTCCCTCGAACATAAACATTTACTTGGTGCCCTGGTGGAATAACTCGAAGATTTGTGTAAAATTCCCTCACCAGTGGAACCACAGCATCAATAGGCGTCTGAACAAATTAAAACCACCCTCTACGCCGTACTGTCCTAATGACCGGACACTCAATTTTTTCCATGCTCATGTCCGTTTCACGACTAAGGGGTTTCTTATGATAAGTGGGATATAACTCAGCAGCTGTGGCATTGACAAACTTCTGTTCGTCATGCTCTTGCTCAGAAGTAGTAGCCTCCTCCTGCTTTTGCTTTTGTGAAGCCTCTGCCTGCTTTGACCTCTTTCTCGGAGCCATTTTCTTGCTAGGTTATTCTCAAATATCTCACTTAATCGCACTTAAAAACCGCACCAAAAACACAGCAATGCCCCTCAACACAACAATAATTCCCCCAAACTTTGATCCTTCTTTACCCAATTCAACTACAACAATATAATTGCACCAAAAGATGAAACGATATGAAATTTGAAACCAATTACCAATTAAAAATCTGATCTTGGATGAACTTGGTGCTTGGTTTGAAATTTTCTTCCGGATGCAATTCTACCCAATTCAGCTTGCAATTCTTCAGATCTGCAATTAAAATTTCATCATAACCTGTCTTACTTCAAAGATTTGAAGGAATTTTGAAAATTGGAGAACCAATAGATGAGAGGTGATGAAGATGGTGGAAGAGGCGCAGAGGTATGCGAAGGAGAGAAGAAAAAATTTTATGAAGTGCTTTGCAGAACTGCGTCGGTGCCCTAAATTTTTCAAAATTTTCTCTCGCTCGATCGATCGAAAATAATTCTCGATCGATCGAGCGAGGCAGTACTCAAATCATATTTTAAAAGCTTCGGGCGATCGATCGAGATTTTGTCTCGATCGATCGCCAGCACCAGAAGACAAAAATTGACATTTTTCTCAAATAAAACTTTTCTCTCGGGTTGCCTCGCCTACATCCTTATTGTTCTTGTTTTTACACCTGCAATAAAATTTCACGAACTCATTCACAGAAAAACTAAAAACACAATAAAAACAAATCAAACTAACACAAGGAATTAAAAACAAAAACTCGAGGAAGGAAAAGAAAGTTCTTAATTTATAGTCCCAAGCTGGACTGTCACCTCATCGTCTGTCAATTCGATTGCTCCTTTGGATTCTTTACAGAATCACTCGGGAGCGTACCTTGCGTCCTTCCCGAAATCAATGTAGCCAACTGCCCTATTTGCACTTCCAAATTCTTAATTGATGCATCTTGATTTTGCATCCTCACCTCAGTCGACGAAATCAGCTTGGCCATCAGTTCCTCCATACTCGGTTTTTGTGTGAACCCCGCCTGTGGTTATGGGTTCAACACATTCTCCTGGTTCGACCATCTCAAATTTGGGTGATTCCTCCACCCCAGATTGTAGGAGTTCGAGTACGGATTATTCTGCTGCCTGTTTCCTACAAAATTCACCACTTCATTAGTTTGCAAAAATTTGTTACCTGCCTGACACTCGATGCTCGGATGACCGCCTCCACACAAGTCACAGAAGATAGCTTGAGCTTGCATCGCTGCTGCTCCCATGCTGTCTATCTTACGGTTCATAGCTTCCAACTGAGCTGAAAGAGCAGTAATCTCATCCACTTGATGGACTCCTATTGGTTTCAATGGCGTGTTCCTCTCTGACTGCCATTGATAGCTATTGGACGCCATTTCTCCAATAGTTCATATGCTTCTTCCGGTGTCTTCCACATAATTGATCCCCCAGATGCTGCATCATCATTGAACGGTTAGCAGAAAATAAACCATTATAGAAAGTTTGTACCTGCAGCCAGATGGGTAGACCGTGGTGTGGGCATCTCCTCAACAATTATTTAAAACGATCCCACGCTTCATATAACGTCTCAGGGTCAAACTGCCCAAATGTAGTGATATCGTTCCGCATCTTTGCCGTCTTGGAGGGAGGGAAGTACTTTGATAAGAAAGCTTTTGTCATTCCTTCCCACGTTGTAATTGATCCTGCAGGCAATGAGTTTAACCAGGATTTAGCCTTGTCTCGTAATGAAAAAGGAAAGAGCCTTAACCTGATGGCGTCGTCGGAGACGCCATTATGTTTAAACTTGTCACATATCTCCAAGAAGTTGGAGATGTGATTGTTTGGATAGTCCGTGGCAGCTCCCCCAAACATTACAGAATGCTGTATCATTTGGATAATCGCAGGCTTTATCTCAAAGTTGTTTGCTTGAATCGTCGGCCTCGTTATACTGGATAAAGATCCATGAAATACCGGCTGTGCAAAGTCCATCATTGATCTAGGGTTCTGTGCTTCGTTATTGTCAGCCATCGCTCGAGCTTCTCGTAATCTTCTTAGTAGAGTTCTCTCTATTTTCGGATCAAATGGCTCGAGAATGGGCTCTTCTCTTCTGAGCATGCACTAGACAATTGCTTCATGTACTGGATCAGACAAAAGGAGACAGCAAAAATATACAAATTATTAACAAAGATCAACAAAAGAAAAAGAAAAAGAAAAACAAAAACGCAATAATAAAGAATTGGCTAAATTACAATCAACTAATCTAGTATGATATTATACAGATTAGTCCCCGGCAACGGCGCCAAAAACTTGATCGCTTTATTTTTAAACAGAAAATATTTTAAAGTGTAGTGTGAAGCGATTCTACCGCAAGTGCACGGTTGTCAAGTTTTAGTATAGTGAAATGTAAGTAAAGGTTGTCGAATCCACAGAGACTATTGTATAATTACCAACTAACACTAGCAAAAGTATATTTAGCCTACGATTAACAAAGGAGTAGATTAACTAATGCAATCTTAGAACTAAAAGACACAAAAATGAAATAAAACAAATTGGATTCCGGACATGCAAAGGTAATTCGCTTGAGAAATTTATCTCGCTCTTCGTTCAACTGTATTATCTTTAATGATTCGTCTGAATAATCAATTATCAAACAATTGATCCTTAAGGTGAAAGGTTTCCGTTATTATTCAATACACTCTCTCGAGCTGTAAAGAAACTAATATCAAATTAGAACAAGTCACTCTCGTGCACCTATTTACTAATCCAATACTGCATAAATTTTTAAAACCTTGTTACTCTAAATCTCTCGATTCAAAGTTCTCACGTATGCGATTTCATCTCTCGATCTCAATCTTAACATACATCATGAATTAATATAGCATATTATAACGTTATCTCTCGATCTCGGTTATAACTCACAGATTTCAACCAAAGTTAGCTAGGCTTTGATCTTAATAAGCGTTTAATTCATGAACATAAGAACTCAATACACTTAAACAAAAACGAATCAATAAATGAAAAACAATTTCACTAAAACTCAATAAAATAAACTAGATTCAATTCAAGTCAATTACATAAGAAGTTTAATTGTCTCTCGACCCCAAAAAAATCAAATGAAAATGAAAGTAAAATAAATCAAAGTTTAGAAATACAATAAACGGCTGGAATGAATCCGTGCGTTGCACCGTGATTTCTTCTCTTGCTCCTTCCTTGCACTCCTGATTGTACGCTCAAGCTTGGATGAAAACCGGAAGAAGATGGCTCTCCTTGGCGGCGGTTAGGCGACGGCTAGGGTTCTCCTTTTTTTGAAACTCACTGCCTCGCCCGATCGATCGAGATTTATGTCCGATCTATCGATGCACTGTTCACGTCAGTCTTTGAAACTTACTGCCTCGCTCGATTGATCGAGATTTTCCTTCTGATCGATCGAGCCTTCGATACTTTTGATGCTCAACATTCTGCCTGGCTCGATCGATCGAGAAATAATCTCGATCGATCGAACCTTTGAAAAATCAAACTTCTTCTTTTCATCTCTTTTTCGCCTCGATTTCGCCCGTTTTCTTCATTTTAGCTCATTTCTTCCATTTCCGATCTATTTTCCTGAAACAAGCAAATAAATACCAAAAAAGCATAATATCATCCATGAAAAAGTACGAAAAACGGGAAGAAATTACAGCTAAAAACACTTAAAATCTAAGCCTATCACTGTACGACAGGGTGGTCACTTATGGCCCTGCTTGCTTTGATGATGCTGTTAGGATCGGGGTAGTGTTTAGAAGGGGGGGTTGAATAAACACTAGATTCAATTTCGATTTCTTCTTCTGGTTAACTGTAAACTGTTAAGTATTAAAGTTGCTTCTCAATATCAGGCAAGTCAGCAGACACTTATTATAGTGCGGAAGACGTCTACTGAACTTGTGAGGAATAAAACTGAGGTAATAAAGTAATGAACAAATAACACAAGAGTTGTTTCTGGAAGTTCGAAGCACAACGCTTCTACGTCTCCCCTTCTTCCTTTGCAGGAAGGATTCACTAGAAGACTTGGTTTACACTTTACAGTATACAACCTTCTTAGGCACTAGCACACTTGGCCTAAACTCCTAGCAATCACAATCTTCTTAACTTTTGATTACAAGGGATTCTATAATACTCTTTACAGAATAAACTTTCTAGCTTTGAGAGTTTTTGAGCAGCAGACTTCAATTAGGAAATAATCTACCACAGATTCAGTTTCGCTGTTTGTCTGCTCTCTGCTGAACGTTTGGAATATCAGTAATATGATTTTCTTGTTTGCTTTAAGTATATCTCTTTGTTGAAAATCGCTCAGCACCTATTCATTCTCTGCTTGGACGTATTTATAGGTTTGGTTCTCCAACGGTAGCTTTTCTGTATATGGAAGAGATTAGCTTTCCAAATTCATATTGTCCTCTTTCCTATTTTGTTTAAGCAACGGCTCTTTTCACTCTGACGGTAATGGTGGCGGAGATATAGCAGGGTGCGCCACTCTGTTGTACCTTTGTCAGAGAATGTTGTACTGATTTTGTCTCGTTGCTTAGTGCTCTTACTGGAAGTTTAGACTTCTGCTGGTTTTCTTTGTTCAACTAGTCGTTCATCCTCTTATGACCAGTTGATGTCTTTGTTCAGTGGGACTATCCGGTTGATAGTTGTCCAGTAGATGTCTGTCCAGTTGGTGGCCATCCAGTTGATGTCTATCCAGTTGGTAGCCATCCAGTTTATGTCTTGTCCAGTTGGTAGCTATCCAGTTGGTTGATGTCTTCACCCGGTAGGTGTCTTCATCCGGTAGGAGTCTTCATCCGGTAGGAGTCTTTATCTGGTAGATGTCTTTATCCAGTTGGTCTTTGTTACCCGGTAGGACTTTATCCAGTTGGTCTTTGACATCCGGTAGGACTTTATCCAGTTGGTCTTTGTTATCCAGTAGGACTTCATCCAGTTGGTCTTTGACATCCGGTAGGACTTTATCCAGTTGGTCTTTGTTATCCGGTAGGACTTCATCCAGTTGGTCTTTGACATCCGATAGGACTTTATCCAGTAGGTCTTTGTTATCCGGTAGGACTTCATCCAGTTGGTCTTTGACATACGGTAGGACTCTTGCATCCGGTAGGTGTTTGTAATCACCAAAACTTAGAAATCGTTTTCCCAACAATTTCCCCCTTTTTGGTGATGACAAAACTAAGCAATAATCGATTTCTTACTTGAGTAAATAAGATGAGAATCCTGAAAATACTTGAAGACATAATGGAAAAAAAAATTTCATTTGTTATTAATATAAGCAGATTACAAGTTGTAATCAAACTGGACAATTGAGAGAGATTCATCTTCATTTAAGATGAATTCTAATAACTTGAATAGAATCTAAGACAAGTCTAGGTTTACACAATATAGCTGATACATGACAAATTTTTAAACAAGCACTGTAGACCTGGAGAGCTTCGATCCATCTAATGTCAGAGAGGAAGAGCTCGATCCACCTTATTTCAGAGAGGAAGAGCTCGATCCACCTTGTTTCAGAGATGACCTAATAAGAATACTCTATCTCTGCCGGTCTACCTTGTTTCAGAGAGAAGGTCGGGAAGAGTCATATGTATATTCATCAGGCAGCTTCCATGGTTCAGGGATTCACCTATCAGAATACTCTATCTTTGTCTTCCCCCTTTTTCTCATCAGCACCCAGATAACTCCTGATAGCAGTTCCTGACTGATGATGAGTATCAGAGCAGGGTCCAAAACGCTGAAGCTTAATGGAGCTGGGTTAGATAAGTAATCAACCCATGAGGAGTTGATTTAGATAAGTAATAAACCCATGAATCGGAAAAGTTTTTATCAGAAGACCAAGGAATTTTGAAAGTCTTGAAATTAATCATGGTGAGTGAATGTGTGTTATGTGAGTAAACAAGAGTCGCTATTTATAGAACAAAAATGTTTCAATTAATGTGAATGTATTTATGTTGATCAGTAAATACAAAGAAAAAGTCAACTAAAAACAGTAAATAGATAAGAGTAATTAAAGGAGGAGTCAGAAAACGATACTATTTTCGCCCGAACCAATGTTTGGAATAGTCGCGTTTTTCGGCAGGCGGTTGGCGCGGACTCCGAGATCTGGGTTGAGCAGTTGGTCTGGACTGAGTGAGTGCTCCAGTTGCAGGGGATGAACGAGCAGCTGAACTTGAAGCTCGCTGCGTTGAGGGAGCAGTTCGGCTGGGTTCAGGTAGTCTGCGAATTATTTGAGGGGCTGCAGGCAGGCTGTTGCATATATCTTGAATCTGAGAAGCAAATGCTGCCTGTATGGTGGCCAACTGATCGGTCAAGATTTTCTTGGCGTCGTCAATCTTTTCTCCAAGAGCCATTGAGGTGGCAGCATGAAGAGATTCATTATTTTGAGTGATCTGAAGACGCGCCTGGCCAATTCTAGAGAAGGCGTCCGCCACTGCATTCTCAGCAAAGGTTTGAAGTCTGGTGACAGTAGTCGTTAAACTACTTAAGTCCCGGTAGACTTGCTGGAATTGAGTCCGTGTGCTGCTGATGGGTGCCTAGAATGAGAGTTGCAGTTCGCTCTTCCTGCTTAAGTTTATGAACATCGCTGGCTAGTGCTGATATTGCAGTGGAGAGATTAGCTAGCTGTGCAGCAATGTTCGGTGGCTCGTCCAGAGGGTTTGTAAAAACAAAAAATCCTCAGAAAGCTCTTGAACCATGGACGGATCTACGGCAATCATTGGAGTACCAGTAGTAGGGACAAGAGCAATGGGATGAGCATCTTCAACTGCAGTGGAGTGCAAAATAGTAGCTTCAACATTTGGGGCAGCTGTAGAGTCTGAGATAGTTACAGCCAAAGTGGCAGTTTCTTCAATTTGTGGGGGCAGCCAAAGTAGTAGTGGCTTGATCAACCGCAGCAGCAGACGACTGGGTGTGATCATTGGAGTGTGAAGACTCACTGGGTTCATGATTGGCAGAGGATATAGTAACCTGCTGAACCACTGTTTGAATGACTGCATCCACATTGGTGTGATCAACAACCAGAGGCTATCTCTGCTCCAGTGGGAGTGGTTTCAAGGACAGTAGAAGTGATCTCCACAGTAGAGGGGACAATCTCCAAATTTGCAATAGCCATTTGCAAATCCGGCTGGTCAGGGCTTGTAACATTTTCAGCAGTGGAGCATGAGTGAATTCCAGTGGATATGCGAATATCATGAAGAGCGAGCTCAGCCATTTCCAGCTTGGGGCCAAGAGCATTTAGAACGGCTCTATCATGATTCGAAAGCGCCTGAATCACCATTGAAATGTTGAAGGCGGGTTTCCACAAGGGCTTGAAGTTCGCCCACATAGGTCATCAGGCGAAAAACATTCCGGAGCTTCAGGCTTTTCTCGGGGTCTGAGATTTGAAGATAGGCCAAGATTTGGTTCTCATCTTCCCTGGCCTGATCCAGAATAGGATCGAAATCATCAAATCGAACTTTTACTCGAGCCTTTACCCAACGATCAAAAATGTCTAGCTGTGATTGCAGTTTGGCTTCAACTGTATCCATGACCATCTGGATCTCGAAGGCAACAGGAGTGGACACTGGAGCCGTAAGAGTTTTTCCTTTGCCAGCAGGGGTGGTCTTTGGATGATAGTATGGACACAAGGACTTGGGTGTCCTAAAGCTGATAGTGCCTGGTGCTTGCTGAGAGCTCACCAGTGCTGACGGAGTGTCAACTGGAACCATTGATGGAGCAGGCACCATGGCTAATGAAGCAGTTGGTTCCTCAGTTGGTGGAATTTCAGGGCTGGGTTCGCTACCAGGAATAATGTTTGTAGGGCCGGCGGAGGAGATGGTATCAGAAGCGGCAATGACCTGCTGTCGGATAGCTGAAGGAGCAGCTTTGCTTGTTCTGGGCTTCTTAGGAGGGGGAGGAGGAGGAGAAGACTCAGCGGATTCCGAGACAGTTTGTTCAGAGTCACTAATACTTGAGTCAAACGGCGCTTTGTCACCCCACCTTCTCTGCCACTTCGTTGTCGATGAAGCTGAAGATACTTGGCATTGATAAGTCTCCCTGGATGAAGGTTGGAGAGAGCCCCTGTTTTAATGTGTTTGCTGTCAAAAAGGCTGCTTAGCGGGAGAGCAAAGCCTGATTGACCCTTGCCAGAGACCACTAGACTAGTCAGAGTTTGAAATAACACAACTGACCAGTTTATCTCCAATCCTTTGCATATTGCACTCATAACATCAAACTTTTCAGGGGTGATCATATCAAATGATCCAGCTTTACATAGAAGCCCCTTGGAGATGATGTCTGCCAGTTGTCGATAATGGCTCTTCATTAATACTTTCCTGAAAGGAGGACGTTGTAGGCGATGAGCAGAGTCCGAAACTGTGAGACGCATCTCTTCTCTTAGTTCCGCTGGAACAGTGGAAAAATCAGTGAGTCCCGTGGAGGGAAGGCACAGGTGTGTGGCAAATTCAGATTGGGTGATGGTAACCGACTGTCCAAATACGGATGCCACCACGGTGTCATCCACAACCTTGGCCGTAGCAAAGAACTCGTGTAGCTCGTCCTTGTAAAATGAGGGGGCCTGGCTCAGGATTACCAGGAGTCCGGAGGTATCCAGCCTTTGTATCAACTCCTTTGTCTCCTCATCAGATGATGTGTATATAGAATGAAAATCGATGTGAACAGCATTGGTGATGAAGCTCGGCTGTACATTCTTTGACAATTTGGATGAGTATGAGGAAGAAGCAGCAGCAATCTTGTTAGAGTAAAGTTTTCTGAAAGAAAAGATAATTGCAGTGAATTGTTGGAGAAGATGAAGAGTTGAGAAATTAATGGCGGTGAAAATGGAAGTATATGTAACGTCGTACTGTAGATGAGCGGACACATGTATACGTGGCGATCATCTAACGATTTAAAAAGATTTAACAAATAAATAAAAGGACAGGATTTAGGCGGGAGTGAAATAATTTATTTTACACAAAAGTAATTTTGAATTCCGACGTTCATTAGGTTAATAAGTATCGAGGGTTATTTTTGTCAAAGCATATTTGGTAACATCAGCTGGTATGTAGGGTTCGACTGGTAGGAAAGCATCTACTGGATGTAGAGTCCTACTGGTACGGATACACCTACTGCAGCTGACCATTGTATTACCAGCTGAGCTTAAATAACCATGATAGGACTATAACTGAAATTCCCCCTAAATTTATGCAAATAAACTAACTAATTCCCCCTGAAATCATTACCCAAACAAAATAATCAAGAAGTAATTTCAATTAAACCAAGAATATTTCGAAAGTAAGAAAACTTAGCGTCCGGTAGGGGTTTTGTGAAAATGTCTGCTGCCTGTTGTTCGGTAGAGATATACTCCAGTCGAATTTCTTTCTTCATAACATGATCTCTGATAAAATGATGACGGATGTCAATATGTTTAGTACGAGTATGAAGAACTTGATTGTATGTTATAGCAATGGCAGACGTATTGTCACAAAAAATGGGAGCCTCTGTGGACTCAATTCCATAGTCTCTGAGTTTTTGCTGAATCCAGAGCAGTTGAGCACAGCAGCTTCCAGCAGCAAGGTACTCTGCCTCTGCAGTGGAAGTTGCAATGGATGTCTGTTTCTTGCAACCCCATGATATCAATCGATCACCAAGGAATTGACAATACCCACTGGTGCTTTTCCTGTCAATTTTGCATCCAGCATAGTCAGCATCTGAGTATCCAATAAGATTAAAAGTTGAGTCTCTGGGATACCATAGACCAACATTCTCAGTGCCTTTCAAATATTTGAGTATCCTTTTGACAGCAGTGAAGTGCGACTGCTTGGGATTTGCTTGAAACCGGGCGCACATACACACAGCAAACATAATATCTGGTCGGCTGGCTGTCAAATATAGTAAAGATCCGATAATGCCTCGATACATTGTAACTTCGACTGGTATTCCTGAATTATCCAAGTCGAGTTTGGCAGATGTGGGGTCTTCCCACCTTAACAGTGATTAAAAGACATAAGAAGGACTAATCATGCATTAAGGTAACATCTTAAGGATTTGGTTGTTACACGAGCTAACAGGATTACAGGCCAAAATACAAAACTTCAAAAATAATTCGTTACATTCTAAAAGAAAGTCATTTAGATTTACACTACTCCTAGAGTAGTTACTAATCATAACTTGAATCCTATGCATTCCTGTGTCCCTCGTAGCTCACTGCCTCAACCCGACCCTTAGTCCTTTCGTCCAAAAGTGTACCTACAGGGACAACACATCATGAGCATATACAATCTTACTTAGCATCATATAAAAACATCATAGAAAATGCCTGAAATATTTGTTAAGTAAATATGCTGGATTTCTCATTAACTTCTTATTGTTGTCCCTGATTCATAATCATGCATATGGGGCATCTTACCCCCGTGGCATCTTACCACAATATCATCGTATGGCCTCTTACCATATGGGGCATCTTACCCCGTGGCATCTTACCACAATAACATCGCATGGCCTCTTACCATGTGGGGCATCTTACCCCGTGGCATCTTACCACAATACATCGCATGGCCTCTTACCATGTGGGGCATCTTACCCCGTGGCATCTTACCACAATTACATCGTATAAATGTCATCATATAAGCATCGTATAAGCAATAAACATCGTATGAACTTCATCGTATAAACATCGTATAAACATCATCATGTAAACATCGTATAAACATCGTCATTTCATTGTGAATACTCATGCAATAAGAGCATAGTCGTAGTGTAAAGATGTGTGTTACCGTCCGATGCCCGTACGCCTCTTACGTACCTTTACAAAAGGAGGAGGAGTCAACAGACTTTATCTCCTTGACGGTGCCGGTACCTGGGATGGTTCTACAAGACCACATAATACCATATTAGATGCTTCAAAACCATCTCACATCATAAACTTAACAAAATAAAACATCATTATATTTTTTCAACTTTCTGCCTCTCTCGATCGATCGGCCCAAGGTCTCGATCGATCGAGACACTGTGCACAAACAGTGCCTTAGCATTCTGTCTCGCTCGATCGATCGAAACATTTTACCGATCGATCGAGGAGCTTCACCGATCGATCGAGAAATCCTTCGATCGATCGGCACAAAAATTTTGAAAACATGCTTAGACCTTCTGTCTCGCTCGATCGATCGGGACCAAATCTCGATCGATCGAGAGCTCTGAAAATCGGGATTTTTTTCCAGATTTTTGAGCACCTCTTTTCATACCATCTTTTCTACTTCATAACACATCTTTCATGCTGAAACAAACATGTAAAGAACTTCATAAAATATCCATGTAAGCTCTTAAATCAAAGGTTTAACAAAACCTAAGCTAACATGCATCATAACATCATCATAATCTTCATCCTCAACCAACTTTACAGAAAACAGAGTATGTTCTTCTTTGCCCAGATTTTCGAGCACATAGTTTCATAACTAGAAATCTACCATATAAAACATGTAATATGCTCGAGCAAACATGCTAATAGTTACATAATACTTTCATGTAAGCACCCATACCAAGGTTTTATGCAAACCTAAACTTATCATGCATAAAACAACTCAACAAAACCCAAACTTAACCAGAGACTCCGAAAAGCAGAGTACCCATCCTTACCCCTCTTCTTGCTCCTCTTTTTGCAAGGACTTTGAATACTTTCTCCAAGCTTTCCTTGCCTTAAGGAAGTTTATTCTGGGACGAGAATGGGGGAAAAGAGGAGGAGAGAAGGGGATGATTTGGCTGCAAAGTGGAAGCATGGGCATGATCAAGTGGGGGTATGGGCTTGACAAGTGGGAAAAGGGGAGGTGGCCGAGTACGGGGGGGGGGGGGGGGGTGGTGTGGTTGGGGTGCCTTGAGGTGTTTAATTGTGTCCCGGTATATAGTACGATGTATTAAAATATCCTCACTCGATATTTTCTAACTTCATTTAATTAATACATCCCTTAAAACACCCAACATGTTCCCCACAACATATCATCATAACATAAATCGTGGCCCCCAATTTAAATACACCACAACCCTTATACACATCATAATTTATCATCATAGAACATAATCATATCACATTTCGGGGGTATTACATTACTCCCCTACTTATAAGATTTCGTCCTCGAAATCCACATGCATCATCATATCGAACTAAACATAAAAACATACCAGAGAATAGTCCCGGATAGTGCTGCACCATATGCCGTTCCGTCTCCCACGTAGCCTCCTCGACGCCCCGACGATCCCACTGAACTTTGACCATCGGTATTACTTTGTTTCGTAGCCTGCGATCCTCTCGATCCAGAATTCTGATTAGTCGTTCAACATAGGACACATCTGAGTCTAACTGTACTTCAGTAGGCTGTAAGACATGAGACGGGTCTGGCTCATACTTCCTTAACATAGAGACATGGAAAACGTCGTGTATGCCAGATAAAGATGGCGGTAGAGCCAAACGATAAGCTAAAGTACCGATACGCTGTAAAACTTCATATGGCCCAACATACCTCGGAGATAACTTTCCCCGCATCCCAAAACGAACCACACCCCTGAAGGGCGAGATCTTTAAGAAGACCCTGTCTCCTAACTGGAATTCTAGTGGTCATCGCCGCTTATTGGCATAGGCCGCTTGCCTATCTTGTGCCGCTTTCATCTTTTGGCGTATCATCTTAATCTTACCTTCCATATCCTTGATCATATCCGGTCCTCCGACCGCTTTGCTAGTCAAGTCCTCCCAATACAGTGGTGATCTACATCGTCGTCCATACAGAGCTTCAAAAGGGGCCATTTGAATGCTCGCTTGATAACTGTTGTTATAGGAGAACTCTACCAGCGGCACTGAATCCTGCCACGGAGTATCAAACTCCAAAATACATGCCCTCAACATGTCCTCGAGCGTCTGAATGGTACGCTCCGTCTGGCCATCTGTCTGAGGTGATAGGCCGTACTCAGTCTCACCTCTGTGCCCAAAGCTGTCTGGAGACCCTCCCAGAAATGTGAAGTGAACCTCGGGTCTCTGTCAGACAATATCGAGACTGGAATACCATGCAATCTCACAACATCCGTATATACATCTGGGCCATCTTCAAGTATGTATAAGACATACTGTAAGGGATGAAATGAGCCGTCTTCATCAGCCTATCCACTATCACCCAGATCGCGTCAAATCCTGAGGCCGTCCTCGGTAAGTGGGTCACGAAGTCCATAGATATATGCTCCCACTTCCATTCAGGTACCTCTAAGCTCTTCAGTTCTCCACCAGGCCTCTGCCTCTCTGCCTTTACCTGCTGGCAGATCAAACATCTTTTAACAAAAATGATTACCTCACGCTTCATGCGTCTCCACCAGAATTGATCGCATAGATCTTTGTACATCTTATTTCCCCCTGGGTGGATACTGAAACGACTACTGTGAGCCCGCTCCAATATTCCTCTACGCAGCCCTGGTGCATCTGGGACTACCCATCGGTCGCCCAGTCTCAAAGAATCATCCTCAGCCACTCTGAACTTGGATGGCTGACCTTGAAGTACCAATGATGTCCATCTCTGAACCTCACTATCTGACTTCTGGGCCTTCCTGATTGCCTCAAATATATCTGGCTCCGCCAATAAGGTCGACACTCGCACAGGCGACGTGTCTACATCGAAGTCATAGCCCAGATGGCAGTAAGAAGTCATCAAAGCTGACAAACACATGACATCCTCTGCAGTACTCTTCACCTTCCGACTTAAGGCATCTGCTATCAGGTTCGCTTTACCTGGATGGTACTCAATTTCACAATCATAGTCTTTGAGCAAATCCATCCACCTTCTTTGCCTCATATTCAACTCTGCCTGAGTGAATAAGAACTTCAGGCTCTTATGATCCGTATATATAGTGAAGGACGTGCCATACAAGTAATGCCTCTAGATCTTCAAGGCAAATATGATGGCCGCCAGTTCCAAATCATGCACTGGATACTTGGCTTCGTGTGGCTTCAGTTGCCTCGATGCATAAGCCACCACATGCTTATCTTGCATCAACACACAGCCCAAACCCTGTAATGACGCATCCGTATACAAGGCGAATCTCTTATCTTCAGACGGAATCACCAGCACAGGCGCTGTAGTCAAACGACGCTTCAGCTCTTGGAAGCTTTCTTCACAAGCTTCAGACCAAAAGAAGGGGACTCCTTTCTGAGTCAGCTGTGTCAGGGGTTTGGCAATCTTCGAAAAACCCTCAACAAAACGTCGGTAATATCCTGCCAAACCGAGAAAACTCCTTATCTCAGGTACAGAAGTGGGTGCAGCCCACTCCATCACAGCTTCAATCTTCTTGGGATCCACAGATATCCCATGGCTAGATATGACATGGCCTAAGAATACCACGCTGTCCAACCAGAACTCGCACTTACTAAGCTTTGCATATAACTGATGATCCCTAAGGATCTGAAGCACTGTCCTCAAGTGCCTTACATGCTCTTCTTCAGTCCGAGAGTAAATAAGTATGTCGTCAGTGAAGACTATGACGAACTGATCCAAATATGGCTGGAACACCCTGTTCATCAAACTCATGAAGACAGCTGGGGCATTCGTCACCCCAAAAGGCATGACCAGGAATTCATAGTGCCCATACCTAGTCCTGAAAGCCGTCTTCTGACCATCATCTTCTCTTACCCGAATCTGATGGTACCCCGACCTCAGATCGATCTTACTGTAGAGCCTCGTACCCTGCAACTGATCGAACAAGTCATCGATCCTCGGAAGCGGATACTTGTTCTTTACTGTAGCTTTGTTCAACTGCCTATAGTCAATGCATAGACGCATCGATCCATCTTTCTTCTTAACAAATAAGACAGGCGCACCCCATGGCGATACGCTAGGGCGTATGTAGTTTTTGTCTAGGAGCTCTTGCAATTGAATCTTTAGCTCTCTTAGCTCCGCTGGTGCCATCCTATACGGGGCACGAGAAATTGCAGACGTCCCTGGTAGCAACTCAATCCCAAACTCGACCTCTCTCGTCGGTGGGAATCCGGGAATTTCCTCCGGAAAGACATCAGGAAACTCCGCCACTACGGGCACATCCTCAACCTTTAATTCCTTCCTCTTATCCGTCATATCAACAGCATAGATAAGATATCCTGCATGACCTCGTTCCAATAGCTGTGTCATCTTGACAGCAGATATTAACGGAATCTTCGGACGGGAACCATCCCCATAAAATGTCCACTGGACTCCCAATACAGATCTAAATCGGACAGTCCTCTGCCTGCAGTCTACCACTGCCTGATACTTGTTCAGAACATCGATGCCCACAATGCAATCGAAGTCCGTCATTCCCAGCACAATCAAATCTGATCTTAGCTCATTATCCTCAAAATAAATGAGGCCATCATAGACAATCTGATCCGTAGTCAAACTTCTTCCAGCGGGGGTCGAGACCATAAGAGGCATGGGGAACGGAGAAGTGCATATGTGGTGCCTTTCAACAAAACTCGTCGACACAAAAGAGTGTGACGCACCTGTGTCTATCAATATAAGAGCAGGGTGCGTAAATAAAAGACACGTACCCGCTATAACTTCCTCCGGAGCCGCTGTAGCCTGCTCCCTCATCAAAGCATACACCTGTCCCTGAGGTGGCCCCGCGGGCTGACCTCCATTCTGTCTTGGCACAAAAGGTGGCCGGTGTCGTGCCGTTCTGTCCGCAGGTCTCCCCGTAGAGCTCTGCTGTCTTCCCCTGTTGGGACACCGCCGAGCAAAGTGACCTCTGTCGCCACAGACATAACATCCCACGCAGTCCTTTGCCAAATGTGGTTGCCCACAAAGAGTGCACTGAACTCTTCCCGATCTGTCTCCCTGAGACTGTCCTCTCCCAGATGGAGCATCATTCCTACCTTTCCCTTTCCATCGATTCTCGGGCCTCTTTCCACTGAATCTCGATGCTGACGTGTTCCCCCTAGGCTTAAACTGATCACCCCTGGGCTTCAAATTGTCAGAAGTAGATCTCTGAGGGGGTGCCGGAGGTGGCACAGCATCAGGATATGCACCGACTCCCAGTTCAGCTAGCTCAGCTCGTGAGAGTGCATCATCAAAACAGGCAGGGCCATAAGTGATCACCCTGTCATACAGTTCAGGCCTTAAGCCCTTCATGAAGTTCCGCATCTTCGCTTGAGTGCTTGCAGCAATGTGTGGCACATATCGTAGTAAGGAACAGTAATGTAGAGCATAGTCAGATACAGGCATGGTACCTTGTCTTAAACTGGTAAACTCATCCTCCTTGGCCTGTCTTGCAGCGGCTGAGAAATAGCGGTTTAGAAACCGCGTTCGGAACATCTTCCAATTAACCTTCCTGTCCCAGAGCCTCTTGCTCAATCACTGTGGTTTTCCACCACATCAGTGCCTTCTTGGACAGTTGAAATTCTACTAATCGGATCCAGGCCGTCTTTGCACAAGGCGCTGCCACAAATATCTGTTCGATCCTCTCTAACCATTCCTCCGCTTTCTCTCCTGATTCAGTTCCCTCGAACATCGGAGGTCGATACATCATAAACTGAGCCAAGCTCAATTCCCCAGGTAGCAACTGCTGTTCAGAGGGTTCCTCTCCCAAGGCTGGTGGTGGCAATGGATTCGTACGCCCAGCACTTGCATTTACACTAATGGCGTCACCCACTTCTATGTTTGCTGCCATGCTGCAACACAAGGGTTAATAACAACACCAAAAGCAATTCATAAAACTCATCGTTAGATAATTGAACATGTTAGTGTAACATCTTCTTCCTTATGAATAACATACATATAAACATGTCCAAAAATAAGCACATAGCTAACTTATTGCTAAGGCTACCCTTCACTCATTCCCGAGTTATCTAACCGCTGCTCTGATACCACTAATGTGGGGTCTTCCCACCTTAACAGTGATTAAAAGACATAAGAAGGACTAATCATGCATTAAGGTAACATCTTAAGGATTTGGTTATTACACGAGCTAACAGGATTACAGGCCAAAATACAAAACTTCAAAAATAATTCGTTACATTCTAAAAGAATGTCATTTAGATTTACACTACTCCTAGAGTAGTTACTAATCATAACTTGAATCCTATGCATTCCTGTGTCCCTCGTAGCTCACTGCCTCAACCCGACCCTTAGTCCTTTCGTCCAAAAGTGTACCTACAGGGACAACACATCATGAGCATATACAATCTTACTTAGCATCATATAAAAACATCATAGCAAATGCATGAAATATTTGTTAAGTAAATATGCTGGATTTCTCATTAACTTCTATTGTTGTCCCTGATTCATAATCATGCATATGGGGCATATTACTCCCGTGGCATCTTACCACAATATCATCGTATGGCCTCTTACCATATGGGGCATCTTACCCCGTGGCATCTTACCACAATAACATCGCATGGCCTCTTACCATGTGGGGCATCTTACCCCGTGGCATCTTACCACAATACATCGCATGGCCTCTTACCATGTGGGGCATCTTACCCCGTGGCATCTTACCACAATTACATCGTATAAATGTCATCATATAAGAATCGTATAAGCAATAAACATCGTATGAACTTCATCGTATAAACATCGTATAAACATCATCGTGTAAACATCATATAAACATCGTCATTTCATTGTGAATACTCATGCAATAAGAGCATAGTCGTAGTGTAAAGATGTGTGTTACCGTCCGATGCCCGTACGCCTCTTACGTACCTTTACAAAAGGAGGAGGAGTCAATAGACTTTATCTCCTTGACGGTGCCGGTACCTGGGATGGTTCTACAAGACCACATAATACCATATTAGATGCTTCAAAACCATCTCACATCATAAACTTAACAAAATAAAACATCATTATATTTTTTCAACTTTCTGCCTCTCTCGATCGATCGGCCCAAGGTCTCGATCGATCAGACACTGTGCACAAACAGTGCCTTAGCATTCTGTCTCGCTCGATCGATCGAAACATTTTACCGATCGATCGAGGAGCTTCACCGATCGATCGAGAAATCCTTCGATCGATCGGCACCAAAATTTTGAAAACATGCTTAGACCTTCTATCTCGCTCGATCGATCGGGACCAGATCTCGATCGATCGAGAGCTCTCAAAATCGGGATTTTTTTCCAGATTTTTGAGCACCTCTTTTCATACCATCTTTTCTACTTCATAACACATCTTTCATGCTGAAACAAACATGTAAAGAACTTCATAAAATATCCATGTAAGCTCTTAAATCAAAGGTTTAACAAAACCTAAGCTAACATGCATCATAACATCATCATAATCTTCATCCTCAACCAACTTTACAGAAAACAGAGTATGTTCTTCTTTGCCCAGATTTTCGAGCACATAGTTTCATAACTAGAAATCTACCATATAAAACATGTAATATGCTCGAGCAAACATGCTAATAGTTACATAATACTTTCATGTAAGCACCCATACCAAGGTTTCATCCAAACCTAAACTTAGCATGCATAAAACAACTCAACAAAACCCAAACTTAACCAAAGACTCCGAAAAGCAGAGTACCCATCCTTACCCCTCTTCTTGCTCCTCTTTTTGCAAGGACTTTGAATACTTTCTCCAAGCTTTCCTTGCCTTAAGGAATTTTATTCTGGGACAAGAATGGGGGAAAAGAGGAGGAGAGAAGGAGATGATTTGGCTGCAAAGTGGAAGCATGGGCATGATCAAGTGTGTGATATCCCTGAAATGGTTAATTGCTATGTGGCTTTAATTGTGTTTATTATGATTAATTATGTGGTAATTAATTATGTGTTGGGATCTATTTACCTTATGTGGAAATGCATGGTCATGTGAATAGGGTGACCCGGGGTTGCATTTCAGGGTGCATGTGGTGCATGTTGGGTAAATATTATTGGAAGCATGATTTATTTGCCATTGGTAGCAATTGATTAGAAATCATGTGTTTAATTGATATTTGGTGCATTATGAGTAAATGCTTTGAAAAATATCATGTTGGGGTGTTTTATACACCATGGAATTATTTTAGTATGCTTTTTAATTAATTAACCAACACCTTTTATTACCCCAATCCCACCATACACTCTCACTCTTACTTTACCAAAATCACCACCCAAACCCTTCCCCCCTTTCCATTTTCGAGTTGGAGCAAAAAGGTGGGGAGAAAACCTTCCAAAAGTCTTGATTTGTGAAGATTATTGGGTGATTTGAGGTCCCAAGAGGTATGGATGCCTCATTGTCATTTTTATTGTGTTTGAGTTAGTTTTGGAAGGGTTTTTAATGATTTTGAAATAGGTTTGTGTTGGGTTGTTGTGGTTTTGGTTAAGGGTTAGATTTATACTTGTTTTGAAGTATGTTTTGGTGGTTTATGTTGATATTTATGTTGTTAGTTGGTTGGTTTAAGTGTTGGAATGGATTGGAATGGTTTTGAGGTGCAAAAATGGAGTTTTTCGGGTATCAGAGGTTGGCGATCTATCTCCCCTTTCCAGGCGATCGATCGCGCCCAGGCAGTGGGTTTTGCAAGCGTTTGGCGATCGATCGCCACTCTTGGGCGATCGATCAGCGCGGCTGGCGATCGATCGCGCCAAGGGTGGCGATCGATCGCCGAAGGGTGAAAAATGTTGGTCTCGGACAGTGAGGTTTGGCGATCGATCGCCGTGATGGGCGATCGATCGCGAAAGCCAAAATTTGGTATTTTTGGATTTTTTGTAGGATTTTTGGGATTGGACTATTATTGGGTTCTAATATTGATTTGTGTGAATGTGTAGAACCATCCCAGGTGGCACCACGGCCAAGGCATTGAAGTCCTACCATATCCTACATTTTGGAAAGGTACGTAGTGGACGTACGGGCACCCCAACGGTACATGTATCTTATATACTTATTGTTTATGCATTGTGGATGCAAGTATATATGTGGTATTGCATAGTGGATGCAAATACATGTTATGCATAATGTTTATAGATGCATGTGATTATTGGTGCATATCCCATGAGTCGTGGTCATCCCTTGATGATTTTAATGTTTGCCGCTATTTGGTTTGGTTCCGCTAAATGTGAAGCGAGGGTTGGAGCGCCGCATGTCACATTTGAGCGTGGTTATCATATAGGACGAGGAAAGGGTATTTGCCGCTCAATGAGAGGCGAGGGGTGGGAGTCCCGCAGTCCATTGAAGCGAGGTTATCCTATGCCGTCTATATGTAAATAAGCGAGGGGCATTAAAATACATTGTGATGGACAGACTAGGGATTGGTGATCAGTATTTGGTATTGATGAAATGGTATATGTTCATGACATGTTTAGACCATTAAAAATAATCTGTTGATTATACTCATGAGTTATGGTACAGGGACAACCAAACGGGAAGCGTTTGAAATGCATGGGGAAAACAGGAAGTGTTTTATTATGATTATGCGTTTACGCTTTATCTTCATAATGTGTTGAATATGAATGATTATTATTGCTCATGTTTGGGGGTTGTCCTTGTAGGTACACGTTTGGCATGATAGGAGGGCTAGACGGGTTGAGATGGTGAGCTTTTTGAGGATGCTTTTGGGACTTGGAGGACGGGATTCCTATAGTGTCTACTCTAGGAGTAGCTTGAACTATAGTTAAACACATTCTTTGATTGGAATGTAATTAATCCTTTTTGATAGTCCTTATTTTTGGCATGTAATGCTTAAGCTCATAACTCAACACGTTATTTCTCACTCTGATCATTTATATTAGCTCTATTATGCCTTGTTTCCGCACTTAAGGATTAGGGTCCTTACATTAGTGGTATCAGAGCAGTGGTTAGAGAACCCGGGAACGAGTGAAGGGTAGCCTTAGCATGATAGGCTAGGTGCTTACATTTGGAGCATGTTTATGCATGTGGTGCATATTAATGTATATTCTGTTATACTAACATGCGTATTCTCATTCCTGTTATCTAACGACATAATATATATACTGCTTTGGAATTGTTGTTAACATTTGTATTACAGCATGGCTGCTAATGAGGAAGTTGGAGATGCACCGGCCGTAGGCATGGAACCAGTGGTTCAGTTATTGCTACCGGGTGAGATTAGTTTGACGCAATTTCTATCTTATCATCCGCTCCGGTTTGAGGGGACAGAGTCCGGAGAAGAGGCTGAAGAGTGGTTGGAAAGGCTTGAGCAGATCTTTGTATCGGCTCCTTGTGCTGTGACAGCTTGGCTGCGACTGGCGGAGTTTCAATTATCCAAGAAACCTCTGATGTGGTGGAGGAGCACAGTAATGGAAATGAGAGCACTGGGTGCTGTGATTGACTAGGACACTCTTCAGGACTAGGTTTTTGAACCGGTATTTCTCCGCTGCAGCAAGACAGACAAAGGAGGATGAATTTACAAGTTTGAAGCAGGGGAACATGACAGTGGCAGACTATGCCACACGGTACTCTTCATTGCTGAGGTACGTTCCCCACATTGCCACCAGTGGGCACGCTAAGATGAGGAACTTTATGAAAGGATTGCGACCGGAGCTCTATGACCGGGTTATCACTAATAACCCAACTTCTTTTGATGATGCTCTCACAAGAGCGGAGCTTGCTGAGCTAGGAGTGGGAGCTTACGCTATGCCACCACCGGTACCGCAACAGAGGCAGACCAATGACAACTTGAGGCCTCGGGGAGAGCCATTTAAACCCCGTGGTGCCTCTTCATCTTCACGGTATGGTGGAAAGAAACACTTTGGTCAGAAACAGGATGGCAAGAAGGGTAATTGGTCGGCCAATAAAGGATCTTCACAAGGGGATAGGCCGGGAGAGCCGAGGTGCAACAATTGTGGAGGGCCACATTCTTCAAACAAGTGTCCTGCATGTTATGTTTGTGGCAAGATGGGCCACATCGCTCGGTATTGCCCCACACGGGGAGGACAGTCTGAGTTTCAGGGCAACAGGCCGAGGTTTGAGGATAGGACAGTGCAGCAGAGGCAGCAGTTTGGGCCTCGACCATCGGGAGGTCAGACAGTAGGACCACCCCAGGGACAGGTGTATGCACTGACCAGGGAGCAGGCTCAGGCAGCCCCAGAGGAGGTGATTGCCGGTACGTGTCATTTATTTACGTACCCTGCTTTTATTTTGATCGATACAGGTGCCTCCCATTCTTTTGTATCGGTGGGTTTTGTGGAAAGACACCATATGCGCACGTCTTCTTTACCCACGCCTCTCCTTGTCTCGACACCCACTGGAAGAAATGTTGTTGCTGATCAGTTTATGGCAGACTGCCTCATTTATTTTGAGGGCAACGAATTGAAGGCAGACTTGATCGTATTGGGTATGTCAGACTTCGACTGCATCTTGGGTATTGATGTTCTGAACAGATATCAGGAAGTGGTAGATTGCCGACAGAGGACAGTGAAGTTCAGACCTGAGTTGGGCAGTCAGTGGACCTTCTATGGCAACGGTTCTCGTGCGAAGATTCCGTTGATTTCGGCGATCAAGATGACTCAACTGTTGGAACGTGGCCACACGGGCTATCTCATCTATGCCGTGGACACGTCTGGGAAGAGTAAAGAACTCAGAGTTGAGGATGTACCAGTGGTGGCAGAGTTCGCTGATGTATTTCCAGAAGAGATCCCAGGATTCCCACCGGCTAGGGAAGTCGAGTTTGGGATCGAGCTGTTGCCAGGGACATCCGCTATCTCTCGTGCACCTTATAGGATGGCACCGGCTGAGTTGAGAGAGTTGAAAGAACAGTTGCAGGATCTCTTGGACAAGGGATATATACGCCCGAGCGTGTCGCCATGGGGCGCACCAGTTCTCTTTGTGAAGAAGAAGGACGGTTCGATGCGGTTGTGCATCGATTACCGGCAACTGAATAAGGCTACAGTGAAGAACAAGTATCCTCTCCCAAGGATCGACGATCTGTTTGATCAGTTGCAAGGTACCAGGGTGTATAGCAAGATTGACTTGAGATCCGGGTATCATCAGATTCGGGTCAGGGAGGAAGATGTGCAGAAGACAGCGTTCCGGACCCGATATGGACATTATGAGTTCCTAGTGATGCCGTTCGGCGTGACGAATGCTCCAACAGTCTTTATGAGTCTGATGAACAGAGTGTTTCAGCAGTATCTTGATCAGTTCGTCATTGTGTTTATTGACGATATTCTTATCTACTCCCGGAGCGAGGAGGAGCATGTGAAACACTTGAGGACAGTGCTTCAGATTCTCAGAGAGCATCAGTTATATGCTAAGCTCAGTAAGTGTGAATTTTGGCTGAGCAGTGTAGTGTTTCTGGGGCATGTCATATCGAGCAGCGGGATATCTGTAGATCCCAAGAAGATTGAGGCTGTGATGGAGTGGGCTGCCCCCACTTCTGTGCCTGAGATCCGGAGTTTTCTTGGTTTGGCCGGGTATTATCGGCGCTTTGTCGAGGGCTTTTCGAAGATTGCCAAGCCGCTGACTCAGTTGACCCAGAAGGGAGTGCCTTTCTTTTGGTCAGAAGCTTGTGAGGAGAGCTTCCAGGAGTTGAAGCACCGGTTGACGACGGCGCCAGTGTTAGTGATCCCTACGGAGAACTCCAGATTTGTTCTGTATACTGACGCATCACTGCAGGGCCTTGGGTGTGTTCTCATGCAAGATAAGCATGTGGTAGCTTATGCATCGAGGCAGTTGAAGCCGCATGAGACCAGATATCCAGTTCATGACTTGGAATTGGCGGCTATCATCTTCGCCCTGAAGATCTGGAGACATTACTTATATGGTACTTCATTCACCATATACACGGATCACAAGAGCCTCAAGTTTTTATTCACTCAGGCAGAGCTGAACATGAGGCAGAGGAGATGGATGGACCTACTCAAGGACTATGATTGCGAGATAGAGTACCATCCGGGGAAAGCTAATTTGACAGCAGACGCTTTGAGCCGGAAAGTGAGGAGTTCTGCTGAGGACGTCATTCATTTGTCTGCTATGATGACCTCCTATTGCCATCTGGGCTATGATTTTGACATAGATGCATCGCCTGTGTATGTATCGACTCTGTTAGCCGAGCCAGACATCTATGAGAACATCAGGAGAGCTCAGAAGTCAGATGATGAGGTTCAGAGGTGGTTATCTTTAGTACATCTTGGTCAGCCAACGAAGTTCAGAGTGGCCGATGACGGGTCTTTGAGATTGGGTGATCGATGGGTGGTTCCGAGTACGCCGGAGTTGCGTAAAGGGATCTTGGAGCGAGCTCACAGTAGCAGACTTAGCATCCACCCAGGCGGGAAGAAGATGTACAGAGATCTGCGTGTGAGTTTTGGTGGAAGAGAATGAAGTCTGATGTCGTCGCTTTTGTAAAGAGGTGTTTGATCTGCCAGCAGGTTAAGGCAGAGAGACAGAGACCTGGCGGCGAGTTGAGAAGCTTGGAGATACCGAAGTGGAAGTGGGAGCACATTTCCATGGACTTCGTGACTCATTTGCCGAGGAGTGCTTCAGGCTTCGATGCTATTTGGGTGATTGTGGATCGATTGACTAAGGTAGCCCACTTTATCCCCTATAGCATGACTTTCACATTTTGGAGGATGGCGCAGTTGTATATTAGAGATGTGGTGAGATTGCATGGGATCCCCGTTTCCATAGTGTCAGATCGAGATCCGCGATTCACATCTCATTTCTGGGAAGGCCTTCAGTCAGCCTTGGGAACTGAAGTCAGATTGAGCACTGCTTATCATCCTCAGACGGATGGCCAGACCGAGCGCACTATTCAGACGCTCGAGGACATGTTAAGAGCTTGTGTTTTGGAGTTCGATGCCTCTTGGCAGGATTCAGTGCCTTTGGTAGAGTTTTCGTATAACAATAGCTACCAGGCGAGTATTCAGATGGCTCCGTTTGAAGCTCTTTACGGCAGACGGTGTAGATCACCCTTATGTTGGGATGATTTAGACCGCAAATCGGTCGGAGGACCGGAGCTGATTCGGGAGATGGAAGAAAAGATAAAGACAATAAGGCAGAAAATGAAAGCGGCCCAGGACAGACAGGCAGCTTATACAAATAAACGGCGGAGACCGTTGGAATTTCAGTTGGGAGATAAGGTCTTTTTGAAGATCTCGCCTTTCAGAGGCGTTGTGCGATTTGGGATGCGCGGGAAACTGTCTCCGAGGTATGTTGGACCGTACGAGATTTTGCAGCGCATTGGCACCTTAGCTTACCAACTGGCTTTGCCGCCTTCTTTATCTGGTATACATGATGTGTTTCATGTGTCTATGCTGCGGAAGTATGAGCCGGATCCGTCGCATGTGTTACAGCCTTCCGAAGTTCAGTTAGAGTCCGATGTGTCTTATGTGGGAACGGCCTGTCAGAATTCTGGATCGAGCAGACCGTAGACTTCGGAACAAAGTGATACCTATGATCAAGGTTCAGTGGGATCGCAGGGGTGTCGAGGAGGCTACGTGGGAGACGGAGCGGCATATGGTGCAGCACTACCCGGAACTATTCTCTGGTATGTGTTTATGTTTAGTTTCCTTTTGGGGTAAGTGCATGTGATTTCGAGGACGAAATCTTATAAGTAGGGGAGTGTTGTGATATCCCTGAAATGGTTAATTGCTATGTGGCTTTAATTGTGTTTATATTAATTATGTGGTAATTAATTATGTGTTGGGATCTATTTACCTTATGTGGAAATGCATGGTCATGTGAATAGGGTGACCCGGGGTTGCATTTCAGGGTGCATGTGGTGCATGTTGGGTAAATATTATTGGAAGCATGATTTATTTGCCATTGGTAGCAATTGATTAGAAATCATGTGTTTAATTGATATTTGGTGCATTATGAGTAAATGCTTTGAAAAATATCATGTTGGGGTGTTTTATACACCATGGAATTATTTTAGTATGCTTTTTAATTAATTAACCAACACCTTTTATTACCCCAACCCCACCATACACTCTCACTCTTACTTTACCAAAATCACCACCCAAACCCTTCCCCCCTTTCCATTTTCGAGTTGGAGCAAAAAGGTGGGGAGAAAACCTTCCAAAAGTCTTGATTTGTGAAGATTATTGGGTGATTTGAGGTCCCCAAGAGGTATGGATGCCTCATTGTCATTTTTATTGTGTTTGAGTTAGTTTTGGAAGGGTTTTTAATGATTTTGAAATGGGTTTGTGTTGGGTTGTTGTGGTTTTGGTTAAGGGTTAGATTTATACTTGTTTTGAAGTATGTTTTGGTGGTTTATGTTGATATTATGTTGTTGGTTGGTTGGTTTAAGTGTTGGAATGGATTGGAATGGTTTTGAGGTGCAAAAATGGAGTTTTTCGGGTATCAGAGGTTGGCGATCTATCGCCCCTTTCCAGGCGATCGATCGCGCCCAGGCAGTGGGTTTTGCAAGCGTTTGGCGATCGATCGCCACTCTTGGGCGATCGATCGGCGCGGCTGGCGATCGATCGCGCCAAGGGTGGCGATCGATCGCCGAAGGGTGAAAAATGTTGGTCTCGGACAGTGAGGTTTGGCGATCGATCGCCGTGATGGGCGATCGATCGCGAAAGCCAAAATTTGGTATTTTTGGATTTTTGTAGGATTTTTGGGATTGGACTATTATTGGGTTCTAATATTGATTTGTGTGAATGTGTAGAACCATCCCAGGTGGCAACACAGCCAAGGCATTGAAGTCCTACCATATCCTACATTTTGGAAAGGTACGTAGTGGACGTACGGGCACCCCAACGGTACATGTATCTTATATACTTATTGTTTATGCATTGTGGATGCAAGTATATATGTGGTATTGCATAGTGGATGCAAATACATGTTATGCATAATGTTTATAGATGCATGTGATTATTGGTGCATATCCCATGAGTCGTGGTCATCCCTTGATGATTTTAATGCTTGCCGCTATTTGGTTTGGTTCCGCTAAATGTGAAGCGAGGGGTTGGAGCGCCGCATGTCACATTTGAGCGTGGTTATCATATAGGACGAGGAAAGGGTATTTGCCGCTCAATGAGAGGCGAGGGGTGGGAGTCCCGCAGTCCATTGAAGCGAGGTTATCCTATGCCGTCTATATGTAAATAAGCGAGGGGCATTAAAATACATTGTGATGGACAGACTAGGGATTGGTGATCAGTATTTGGTATTGATGAAATGGTATATGTTCATGACATGTTTAGACCATTAAAAATAATCTGTTGATTATACTCATGAGTTATGGTACAGGGACAACCAAACGGGAAGCGTTTGAAATGCATGGGGAAAACAGGAAGTGTTTTATTATGATTATGCGTTTACGCTTTATCTTCATATTGTGTTGAATATGAATGATTATTATTGCTCATGTTTGGGGGTTGTCCTTGTAGGTACACGTTTGGCATGATAGGAGGGCTAGACGGGTTGAGATGGTGAGCTTTTTGAGGATGCTTTTGGGACTTGGAGGACGGGATTCCTATAGTGTCTACTCTAGGAGTAGCTTGAACTATAGTTAAACACATTCTATGATTGGAATGTAATTAATCCTTTTTGATAGTCCTTATTTTTGGCATGTAATGCTTAAGCTCATAAACTCAACACGTTATTTCTCACTCTGATCATTTATATTAGCTCTATTATGCCTTGTTTCCGCACTTAAGGATTAGGGTCCTTACAAAGTGGGGGTATGGGCTTGACAAGTGGGAAAAGGGGAGGTGGCCGAGTAGGGGGGGGGTGGTGTGGTTGGGGTGCCTTGAGGTGTTTAATTGTGTCCCGGTATATAGTACGATGTATTAAAATATCCTCACTCGATATTTTCTAACTTCATTTAATTAATACATCCCTTAAAGCACCCAACATGTTCCCCACAACATATCATCATAACATAAATCGTGGCCCCCAATTTAAATACACCACAACCCTTATACACATCATAATTTATCATCATAGAACATAATCATATAACATTTCGGGGGTATTACAGCAGATGAGCTCATTGGTGTAGTAGCAGCTGAGCTGGTATTCATTCCATATTTCTTCAGCAGCTCTTTAGTGTATTTAGACTGATTTATCAGGATTCCTTCACTAGATTGCTTGACTTGCAATCCTAAGAAAAATGATAGTTCTCCCATCATGCTCATCTCAAATTGGTCCTGCATAATTTTAGAGAATCTTTCGCACAATTTTGAGTTAGTACTTCCGAAGATAATATCATCAACATAAATTTGAACTAGCAGAGTATGATCTCCCTTTGTAAATTTAAAAAGGGTCTTGTCCACCGTGCCAATAATAAAATTGTGCTCTGTCAAATATTTTGATAAAGTTTCATACCAGGCACGGGGAGCTTGCTTTAGACCATACAAAGCTTTATTGAGACGGAAAACATGAGATGGCTGCTGATGGTTTTCAAATCCAGGAGGTTGTTCAACATAAACTTCTTCCTGGAGTTTGCCGTTAAGAAATGCACTCTTAACATCCTTCTGATAGACTTTAAAGTCTTTAAACGCAGCAAATGCAAGAAATATGCGAATTGCTTCTAGTCGAGCTACAGGGGCAAAGGTTTCATCAAAATCAATGCCTTCTTCCTGTCTGTAGCCCTGTGCAACTAATCTTGCCTTATTTCTGATTACTGTACCATTCTAATTTATTTCTAAATACCCATTTGGTGCCAATTACAGTGTGATGCTGTGGTCGTGGTACAAGATACCATACTTTGTTTCGTTCAAACTGATTTAGTTCTTCCTGCATTGCTTCTACCCAACTTGGGTCTAATATAGCTTCATCAATCTTCTTAGGTTCTATATGAGATATGAATGCAGCATGAAGAAATTCATTAATCATTTATCCTCTGGTGCGTAGAGGAGCAAGAGGGTTACCGATGACTTGCTCGGGTGGATGATCCTTCTTCCACCGGAGCGAAGGTCCAAGAGGGTTGAGTTCTTCAGATGATTGGATGTGAGTAGGCAAATCAGAGGTTCTGATAGACTCATCTTTCTCATTTGTTCCTTCTACTGCAGTAGAGGTAGATGCCACTGTTTCATTGGTAGCTGGCTACAGTGCTTGTTGGCCAGCAAACTCCTCTGCTTGAGCTTCAGGAACTTATGGTTCTAAGGAGCAGTCAGTCCTCCTTCTGTAATCAATCTCATCATCAATATTTTCGTCAATGTAAGTGCTTTCCAGTCGATTACTCAAGTTGTTGATTTGTATATCAGATAGTGTACAGTCAGTAGGTTCATCAAATTTTACATGCACTGATTCTTCTACATTAAGAGTTCTATTATTAAATACTCTGAATGCCTTACTAACTGTAGAATAGCCAAGGAATATTCCAGCATCAGATTTGGCATCAAAAGCGGTGAGATGAGTCTTTCCATTGTTGTGAATAAAACATTTGCAACCAAACACATGGAAATAGGAAATATTTGGCTTACTGCCATTCCAGATCTCATAAGGGGTTTTATTTGCTCGCTTATTAATCATTGATCGGTTCTGCGTATAACATGCTGTGTTGACAGCTTCTGCCCAAAATCTTTGCGATATTTCTGATTCCGCGAGCATAGTTCGCGCAGCTTCTTTCAAAGTGCGGTTCCTACGCTCAGCAACTCCGTTTTGTTGAGGAGTTCTAGCTGCAGAGTATTCGTGTTTAATACCAAGGTCATCTAGATATGATTTGAGTGATTGATTGGTGAACTCAGTACCTTTATCACTGCGAATTCTATCTATCCCACACGATTCTCATTTTGGAGTCTTTTCAGTAATTTGATCAACTTTGGAGTAGCCTGATCTTTGCCACTTAGGAACAAGACCCACGTGAAACGAGTGTAATCGTCTATTAACACTAGGGTATACTTCATTCCCCCTAGACTTGTTACTGGTATAGGACCAAACAGATCCATATGCAGCAACTCTAGGCACCGAGAAGAAGATTTACTCCCTTTGTTCTTAAAGGAGGATCTGATTTGCTTACCAAGTTGGCAGGCTGCACAGATCTTGTCTTTTGAGAACTCAATTTGGGGCAGTCCAATAACTAGATCAAGTTTACGCAGACTGGCAATAGTTTTAAAATTTAAGTGACTCAACCGTTTGTGCCAAAGCCAATTTTTGGAGGAGTTCAGGGCAGCTAAGCAAGTAGAGGAAGTAGGCTGATTAAGATTCCAATCAATTTTATATGTGTTATCATGCATTCTACCTACAAGTAATGTACTGCCATCAGTAGATTTAATTGTGCATGAGTGCTGATTGAATTCTACGGAATGACCATTGTCACACAGTTGACTTATGCTAATCAAGTTATAGCATAGATTTTCAACTAAAAGAATATCTTTAATGATGATGTAACGTAGATAATCTTACCCTTACCCACGTTCTACCTTTCGCGTTATCTCTAAAAGTTATTCTAGGTCCGGTGGAGTCCACCAGTTCAGACAATAAGCTCGCATTTCCTGTCATATGTCTAGAGCATCCGCTGTGCAGGAACCATTCTGAGCTCCGAACTGGATGCATTCTAGTTTCCTGCAATTAAAGCGATAGAATGATTGGTACCCAATCCTACTTGGGTCCAGGTAGGATTAGTCCTTTCGGAACCCACACTTGTATGATTGAATGACTTAGGTCGGTGTGTGTTCTGAAATGTGTGTGCATTTATGAATATTGGTGATGATTTTGACTGTGAAGTGTGATAATCTGTGTATGCATGTGCTTTTGGTTTGTAGTTCCTGTTATTTAGCATATACCTCTTCTGGACAGGTTTACAGTTGTAGTACCAGTTGGGTTTAACCTCTCTAGCTGCTCGACCAGTGGGTTTAAGTTCATTTCTGAACTTTTGCCTCGGTTTAGCCTCTTTGAGTGGTTCTACATAACCGATACCTCTGTGTTGTGCCTGTTCCTTGATGAGTGTTGCTTTAACAGGTTCTTTAACCAGTTCATAAGGGTCATATACTGTGCTAGATCTTACAAAGTTCATTGATTGAACCTTGCTTTTTGTTAGACACAGTTGAGGTTCATTACCAGATGAGCTGCCGTCATTGCTATTATAGCCTATGCCTGTTAAATCACCAGCAAGCCTTATAGACTCAAGCATTTCATCCTTTTTGGTAGTCGACGCATTCCAAGTGCTAACCAGTTTGCTAAGTTTCTGGTAGGCATACTTAGCTTCATCTCTTTCTTTCACTAGGAGACTGGCTGTTTCCCTTAAGCAGTTTAACTCCCTTGATTGTTCACAATCAAGCTTGTTTTCATGCGTTTCAGTTTGGATTGTGTGCTCAGTCTTATAGCTTTCAAAGGATTCATATAGCGTCCGATACTCATTGATCATGTCCTGCAATGCATTGGTAAGTTCACTATGTGTAAATTCAGATAGGTTAGATTCATGTACCTCATTTTCATCATTTGCCATTAAGCAGTGGACTTCATCGTCTTCACTCTCGCTGGATGAGCTAGTTAACTCCTCTGATTCTGATTCAGAATCAGCCCATTTGCTCTTACTTTCTTCTGCCATCAAAACCTTTTGATCTCTGTCCCTTTTGGATGATCTTCTGGTTTCTTTGGATTTTCTGTAATCCTTGGATCCTCTTTTGTGATCATCCTTTTTGGGTTTAGGATAGTCCGCAATGAAGTGCCCTGGTTTGAGGCAGTTGAAGCATACTCGCTCTTCTTCTTCTGAATTTCCTTTGGAACTCTGCCTTCGAGGATATGATTGATAAGGTCTCTGGTTCTTCTTCATGATTTCCCAAATTTCTTTACAAACATTGCCATAGCATCATTACACATCTTTTCTGGAGTCATCTCTGTAGAAGTAGGCAGAGACTCCGATGCAGTGAGTGCTTTGGTTGGTTGACTGGTATTTGGTTCATCTTCAACTCGAATGCCTAATTCGAATTCATAGGCTTTTAAATCAGCAAACAGATCATGTATATCTATATTGTTGATGTCCTTCGATTCTCTCATAGCAATGGTCTTGACATCCCATTCTCTTGGGAGACCTCTCATTACTTTGAGAGTGACTTCTCTGTTGGGTAAATCCTTACCCAGACTGCTTAGTTCATTAATTATTCAAGTCACTCTTTCATCATACTCGTTGAGAGTTTCTCCATTCATCATCTTGATATGCTCAAACTTCTGTAAAGCCACAGTAAGCTTGTTTTCTTTGGTTTGATCATTTCCTTCACAGAGTTGGGCAATCTTCTCCCAGATTTCTTTGGCTGTTGAGCAAATTTTTATTTTGTTGAACATATTTTTGTCCAAAGTTTTGAACAGAATGTCCTTAGCAACGTTGTCTAGATTTGCTTTTTTCTTGTCTTCGTTTTACCATTGAGATCTTTCCTTTTCTACCATTTGTGGATCACCACTTGTGATAGAAGCAGTTGTATTGATTTTCATGATCTTCAAAGGTCCTTCAGTGATTACATACCACATATCATCATCTTCATCACTTAGATGTGCTTGCATTCGGATCCTCCAGTCATCATATTCGTCTTTCTTGAACATTGGAATCTTGCTGAATGAGGCCATCAGTTTTTGGTAAATGGTAATTTCTCAAGATTGAGAAGACCTAAGCTCTGATACCACTTGTTAGGATCGGGGTAGTGAAGGCGGGGGGGGGGGGGGGGGGGGGGGGGGTTGAATAAACACTAGATTCAATTTCGATTTCTTCTTCTGGTTAACTGTAAACTGTTAAGTATTACAGTTGCTTCTCAATATCAGGCAAGTCAGCAGACACTTATTATAGTGCGGAAGATGTCTACTGAACTTGTGAGGAATAAAACTGAGGTAATAAAGTAATGAACAAATAACACAAGAGTTGTTTCTGGAAGTTCGAAGCACAACGCTTCTACGTCTCCCCTTCTTCCTTTGCAGGAAGGATTCACTAGAATACTTGGTTTACACTTTACAGTATACAACCTTCTTAGGCACTAACACACTTGGCCTAAACTCCTAGCAATCACAATCTTCTTAACTTTTGATTACAAGGGATTCTAGAATACTCTTTATAGAATAAACTTTCTAGCTTTGAGAGTTTTTGAGCAGCAGACTTCAATTGGAAATAATCTATCACAGATTCAGTTTCGCTGTTTGTCTGCTCTTTGCTGAACGTTTGGAATATCAGTAATATGATTTTCTTGTTTGCTTTGAAGTATATCTCTTTGTTGAAAATCGCTCAGCACCTCTTCATTCTCTGCTTGGACGTATTTATAGGTTTGGTTGTCCAACGGTAGCTTTTCTGTATATGGAAGAGATTAGCTTTCCAAATTCATATTGTCCTCTTTCCTATTTTGTTTAAGCAACGACTCTTTTCACTCTGACGGTAATGGTGGCGGAGATATAGCAGGGTGCGCCGCTCTGTTGTACCTTTGTCAGAGAATGTTGTACTGATTTTGTCTCGTTGCTTAGTGCTCTTACTGGAAGTTTAGACTTCTGCTGGTTTTCTTTGTTCAACTGGCCGTTCATCCTCTTATGACCAGCTGATGTCTTTGTTCAGTGGGACTATCCGGTTGATAGTTGTCCAGTAGATGTCTGTCCAGTTGGTGGCCATCCAGTTGATGTCTATCCAGTTGGTAGCCATCCAGTTTATGTCTTGTCCAGTTGGTAGCTATCCAGTTGGTTGATGTCTTTACCAGGTAGGTGTCTTCATCCGGTAGGAGTCTTCATCCGGTAGGAGTCTTTATCCGGTAGATGTCTTTATCCAGTTGGTCTTTGTTACCCGGTAGGACTTTATCCAGTTAGTCTTTGACATCCGGTAGGACTTTATCCAGTTGGTCTTTGTTATCCGGTAGGACTTCATCCAGTTGGTCTTTGACATCCGGTAGGACTTTATCCAGTTGGTCTTTGTTATCCAGTAGGACTTCATCCAGTTGGTCTTTGACATCCGGTAGGACTTTATCCAGTTGGTCTTTGTTATCCGGTAGGACTTCATCCAGTTGGTCTTTGACATCCGGTAGGACTTTATCCAGTTGGTCTTTGTTATCCGGTAGGACTTCATCCAGTTGGTCTTTGACATCCGGTAGGACTCTTGCATCCGTAGGTGTTTGTAATCACCAAAACTTAGAAATCGTTTTCCCAACAGATGCCCTTTCACGGGCTGAGCTGGCTGAACTGGGAGTTGGTGCATATTCTGATGCCGTGCCACCTCCAGCACCCCCTCGGAAATCTACTTCTGACAATTTGAAGCCCAGGGATGATCAGTTTAACCCTAGAGGGAACACTTCATCGTCGAGATTCAGTGGTAAGAAGCCCGAGAATCGATGGAAAGAAAGTCGTAGGAACGATGCCCCATATGGAAGAGGGCAGTCTCAAGGAGACAGATTCGAGAAGGTCCAGTGCACTCTTTGTGGGCAACCACATTTGACGAAAGACTGTGTAGGATGTTATGTTTGTGGCGACAAAGGCCACTTTGCTCGGCACTATCCCAAAAGGGGAAGACAACAGAACTCTGCGGGGAGGCCTGCGGACAGAGCAGCACATCACAAACCACCTTTTGCACCGAGGCAGTATGGAGGTCAGCCCATGGGGCCACCTCAGGGGCAGGTTTATGCTTTGACGAGGGAGCATGCTACAGCGGCTCCGGAGGAGGTTATAGCGGGTACGTGCCTTTTATTTACGCACCCTACTTTTATATTAATAGACACAGGTGCGTCACACTCTTTTGTGTCGACGAGTTTTGTGGAAAGGCACCACATATGCACTTCTCCGTCGCCCATGCCTCTAGTGGTCTCGACACCCGCTGGAAGAAGTTTGATTGCTGATCAGATTGTCTATGAAGGCCTCATTTATTTTGAGGGTAACGAGCTAAGGTCAGATTTGATTGTTCTGGGAATGTCAGACTTTGACTGCATTGTGGGCATTGACGTTCTGAACAGGTATCAGGCAGTCGTGAACTGCAGACAGAGGACTGTCCGATTCAGGTCTGATATGGGAGTCCAGTGGACATTTTATGGGGATGGTTCTCGTTCAAAGATCCCGTTGATATCTGCTGTCAAGATGGCACAGTTGTTGGAACGGGGCCATACAGGATATCTCATCTATGCTGTTGATATTACTGAAAAGAGGGAAGAATTAAAGGTTGAGGATGTGCCCGTAGTGGCGGAGTTTCCTGATGTCTTTCCGGAAGAGATTCCCGGATTTCCACCGACGAGAGAGGTCGAGTTTGGAATTGAGTTACTACCGGGGACGTCTGCCATTTCTCGTGCCCCATATAGGATGGCACCAGCGGAGCTAAGGGAGTTAAAGATTCAGTTACAAGAGCTCCTTGATAAGGGCTACATACGCCCTAGCGTATCGCCCTGGGGTGCGCCTGTTTTATTTGTTAAGAAGAAGGATGGATCGATGCGTCTATGCATTGACTACAGGCAACTGAATAAGGCCACAGTAAAGAACAAGTATCCACTTCCAAGGATCGATGACTTGTTTGATCAGTTGCAGGGTACGAGGCTCTACAGTAAGATCGATATGAGGTCGGGATATCATCAGATTCTGGTGAGGGAGGATGATGTTCAGAAGACGGCTTTCAGGACGAGATATGGGCACTATGAATTCCTGGTCATGCCTTTTGGGGTGACAAATGCCCCAGCTGTCTTTATGAGTCTGATGAACAGAGTATTTCAGCCATATTTGGATCAGTTTGTCATTGTTTTCATTGACGATATACTCATATACTCTCGGACCAAAGAGGAACACGTGAAGCATTTGAAGACAGTGCTCCAGATCCTTAGGGATCATCAGTTATATGCAAAGCTCAGCAAGTGCGAGTTCTGGTTGAGCAGTGTGGTGTTCTTGGGTCATGTTATATATAGCAGCAGGATATCTGTAGATCCCAGGAAGATTGAAGCTATGATGGAGTGGGCTACACCCACTTCTGTACCTGAGATACGGAGCTTCCATGGCTTAGCAGGTTATTACCAACGTTTTGTCGAGGGATTCTCTAAGATCGCTAAGCCGTTGACACAGCTGACTCAGAAAGGAGTCTCGTTCTATTGGTCCGAAGCTTGTGAGGAAAACTTCCAAGAATTGAAGCGTCGTTTGACTACGGCACCTGTATTGGTGAATCCTTCTGAGAATAAGAGGTTTGCTTTGTACACAGATGCATCATTGCAAGGTTTGGACTGTGTGTTGATACAAGATAAGCACGTAGTGGCTTATGCTTCGAGGCAGCTGAAGCCTCATGAGACCAGATACCCAGTTCATGATCTGGAACTGGCGGCCATCAATTTCACCTTGAAGATTTGGCGGCATTATCTTTATGGTACGACATTTACCATCTATACGGACCATAAGAGCCTCAAGTTCTTATTCACTCAGGCAGAGTTGAATATGCAGGCAAAGAAGGTGGATGGATTTACTCAAGGACTATGACTGTGAGATTGTGTACCATCCTGGTAAAGCGAACTTGATAGCAGACGCCTTAAGTCGGAAGGTGAAGAGTACTGCTGAGGATGCTATGTGTTTGTCGGCTTTGATGACTTCTTACTGCCATCTGGGCTATGATTTCGATGTAGACATGTCGCCTGTGCGAGTGTCAACCTTATTGGCAGAGCCAGACATATTTGAGGCGATCAGGAAGGCCCAGAGGTCGGATGATGAGGTTCAGAGGTGGACATCATTGGTACTTCAGGGTCAGCCATCCAAGTTCAGAGTGGCTGAGGATGATTCCTTGAGACTGGGCAACCGATGGGTAGTCCCAGATACACCATAGTTGCGTAGAGGAATATTGGAGTGAGCTCACAGTAGTCGGTTCAGTATCCACCCAGGAGGAAGGAAGATGTACAAGGACCTATGCGGTCAATTCTGGTGGAGACGCATGAAGCGTGAGGTGATCGCTTTTGTTAAAAGATGTTTGATCTGCCAGCAGGTAAAGGCGGAGAGACAGAGGCCTGGTGGCGAGCTGAAGAGCTTAGAGGTACCCGAATGGAAGTGGGAGCATATCTCTATTGACTTTGTGACCCACTTGCCAAGGACGGCATCAGGATTTGATGCGATCTGGGTGATCGTAGATAGGCTGACGAAGGTGGCTCATTTCATCCCTTATTGTATGTCCTTTACATACTTGAAGATGGCTCAGATGTATATACGGGATGTGGTGAAGTTACATGGCATTCCAGTCTCGATTGTGTCTGATAGAGACCCAAGGTTTACTTCACATTTTTGGGAGGGTCTCCAGGCAGCTTTGGGCACAGAGGTGAGACTGAGTACAGCCTATCACCCTCAGACAGATGGCCAGATGGAGCGTACCATTCAGACGCTCGAGGACATGATGAGGGCATGTGTGTTGGAGTTTTATACTCCGTGGCAGGATTCACTGGCACTGGTGGAGTTCTCCTATAATAACAGTTATCAGGCGAGCATTCAAATGGCTCCTTTTGAAGCTCTGTACGGACGACGATGTAGGTCACCGCTGTATTGGGAGGACTTGACTAGCAAAGCGGTCGGAGGATCGGATATGATCAAGGATATGGAAGGTAAGATAAAGTTGATACGCCAAAAGATGAAAGCGGCCCAGGATAGGCAAGCAGCCTATGCCAATAAGCGGCGACGACCGCTGGAATTCCAGTTAGGAGATAGGGTCTTCTTAAAGATCTCGCCCTTCAGGGGTGTGGTTCGGTTTGGTATGCGGGGAAAGTTATCTCCGAGGTATGTTGGGCCATATGAAGTTTTGCAGCGTATCGGTACCTTGGCCTACCGTTTGGCACTACCGCCATCCCTGTCTGGCACACACGATGTTTTTCACGTTTCTATGTTACGGAAGTATGAGCCAGACCCGTCTCATGTCTTACAGCCTACTGAAGTACAGTTAGACTCAGATGTGTCCTACGTAGAACGACCAATCAGAATTCTGGATCGCGAGGATCGCCGACTACGAAGCAAAGTTATACCGATGGTCAAAGTTCAGTGGGATCGTCGGGGTGTCGAGGAGGCTACGTGGGAGACGGAACGGCATATGGTGCAGCACTACCCGGAACTATTCTCTGGTATGTTTTTATGTTTAGTTTCGATATAGTGATGCATGTGGATTTCGAGGACGAAATCTTATAAGTAGGGGAGTAATGTAATACCCCCGAAATGTCTATATGTGTAAGACCCCAACCACTTAACTCGTCATTAGTGCATTTATGACGTCGTATGAGTATAAAAAATTTCCATTCTTTAAAAGAATCATTACATGCTTCTATGTTCTCCATAATCCGATGACATAAATAATGTTCAACATTATATGATCATATCTACCAACAAATAGACTCAAAGATTTCGCCCATTTCCATCCCCATTACACCACTTTTATATTGTGGGTTTTTATAAAAATTTGGGCAGAGTCTCCCCATAAACTGAGCTATCCGGGAATAAAAACACATCACTAGCAATAACTCCCAACTAGGGACAAACACAATACTAAATCATAATACTAACACTAAGTAAATTCCCAGCCAGGGAAAACACCACACTAATAAGACATCAAAAGTGGGTTTCAACACCCTTATACAGTCCATATACAGACACAAGTGCTCAAAGTAGAGCAACGAATAACAGATACTCATCCAGATGCATAATTAACATATACCATCAGCTCAACCTCGTATATCAGCTCAATCTCATACTACGCTTCTGGAAGCATCATCCCAAAAGGTTCGAGCCAAGCACCCCAAGGCAGCATCGTACCTGTTGTACCTGTTTTAACAGAAACAGCCCCCACACAGGGTGAGCACACTCCAACTCGATATTCAATCACAAATCAACATACAAAATCATAATGCAACAATTTAGATTATTCAAAACTCATAAAATATACTCCCTGTACAATTCCGAATTTGTATAGCTTCCACACATTGTTCCTGTTTCAAACTCATGCACCTTCATAATGTCAAGTTTAGTATTATCACTGAAAATATGATACTCAACAACGCTTATGAATTCAATACAACAACAATATATTATTTATGCTCAAACATAAATAGTTCAACATCAATGTAAACCTGGTTATCCCACTATCTTATTCTCGATACTTTCTCATATCGCTCATTCCCACGGCATCACTACTCAACAAGTATAATCGGATCACGTACCACTACGTGTCCACCATAACTCGTATATGAAACTCAATTATTAAAGTCAAACACTTACCTGAAACATCATATTAAAATTACTTATATACATGAATGTATAGATACTAGATATACATGTTCGTACGTCGCCACGTACCTTATAGTCGACAACATGATACGCTACCCCGACATCCGAAGAATCATGTAGAATCTATATTAAAACCATCACTCAATATTAGCTCATTTATAATCCAACCGATATCGATCATATCAATTCAATTATTTAAATTCAACAACTCATTAATAATTTATGATATGGCACATAATCAAGTATATTGCCTCATACACTTTACTACATGTTATAACACCTATTAACATGTATCTAACTTATCCATTCACACATTACACATGCTCAAAGTTATCAGAAATCAAGCCATAGCCCAACATTCACCAAAACACTACCACGATATAAGCCATAAGAGTAGACTTTCTCTATTATTTAGAAACTACCATTGATCCAAACTTGAAACCATTAATAACACGAACAAGAAGAAGCAAACATACTCTCCATAGCAAGAATACTATTAATTTGAAATAGGAATCCATAGTTACTACAAAAGAATCAAATCCACTTCACTGACATAGTGAGAATACGAGGGGCAGTGCTAAAATCTTTAATGCACACCCACCACGACTCAAACACACACCTTGCAAGGCCCAAACACTGGTATGTTAATTGGTTCGATAACATACACATATACTGCAGCAACCGTGAGGTTCACAGCAGCTTCAATTAGAAGAATTAAAGAGCGAACTAGCTGAAGAAATGTAATGTACAGAAATGAAGACCAAATATCAACTCAATCCACACCAATATCCAAACATAAGTGTAGATTCAAGCCATAGAGACAGACTCGATCGACATAGCAGCAATAAATTCCATTCTTAACAGCAACCAAAACTCACGCATGCACAGCAGGGCAAAATGGAATGAAAAAGAATTGATACCTTTCCAACTCATGGTAATTCAAGCTAAAACATGAATCAAATGAAGAAATAATCGATTAAGCAAGCATCAAATACTCTCAACCTCAAGCCAAAAAATCGGCAGCCATCTTTCCCCAAACAATAGAAGAAAATCGAACAATACACAGGAAAATTGAGTCTAAAACAAGAAGGAAATTGAACCCAGGTAGCAGCATAATTTCGAACACCAAAGCATCAGATTTTCGAGCCAAATAACAGCACAAAACCGCCCCAAAACGTCTGAACAAAAATCGTGTCTGAAATGGTGAAAGGAATCAGTCTTCATGGCCGAGAGAGAGAGACATCGCGATGGAGGGGGGAAAAATTAAGAGAATCGGTTCTTTTTTTTGTTTGAGGAATGGGAGAGAGTATTTAACCTAGTGTTATATTTAATCCCAACCACTCAGATTAAATCTTATCTCAATACTAGGTTTAATCCCCACTCTCCAATTTCTATCTCAAAATTAAATAATGTATAAGCCCCTTTTTAAAATTTAGTTTACACTACAAGTTCATCCCGGAATTATTTATTCTCATCCCGTACTAAAATGACATTCCCAATAATTTATAATCTCCTTGAATTTAATTAACCTTATAAATACAATCCCGGGATCTTTTATCCCAACTCCGCTCCCAATAAAATTCCCGATAGTTGAATTCCGTAATTATCTTATAATTATCGCAATTATCATCAAATAAATAATTAATTTATTCCGGGCATTACAATATGCTTATGTGTCATCATGACGATTTATGATGTGTTTTTAAGGGGTTGTAGTGCATTTAATTTGGGGGTTAATTATGTTTTATGTATGGGGCATGTTTGGGTGTTTTAAGGGATTTATTAATTAAGCAAAGATATAAAATATCGAGTGAGGATATTTTTAATACATCGTGCTAAATACCGGGGCACAATTAAACACCACATGACCACCCCAACTACACCACCCTACCCTCAAAATCTCGGTCACATCACCCCCATCCCCAACCCATACTCAATCACACTTGTATGTAATCACTTTTCCTTCTCTTCTCCTCTTTTCCCTCTTCCTTTCCCCTCTTTTTCGTCCCTGAAGTGCTGTAAAAATAAAGGGAAAAAGCTGGATTTATTAGGTGAAAAACCTTGCAAAAAGAGGAGCAAAAAGAGAGGGGTAAGTTGGTACTCTGTTTTCAGAGATTGTGATTAAGTTTGGGTTTTGTTGGGCGATTTGTATGCATGTTAATGTTTCTTTGAATAGATCTTTGATTTGAATGCTTGCGTGTGAGTATTATGAAGTTCATAGCATGTTTCTTTGAGCATGATACACGTTTTATGTGGTAGATTTGGTATTATGATAAAAGGTGCTCGAAAAATCTGGGTGATGATAAGTTCCCTGTTTTTCTGGGAATTTGGATGAGTATTGAAGTTTATGAAGATGTTATGATGCATGCTAGCTTAGATTTTATTAAACCTTCGATTGAGTACATGCATGGAAGTTTTATGAAGCTCTTGGCATGTTTGTTCAGGCATTTTATATGTGTTATGAAGTGGTTTGAATGGTATGAAATGAGGTGTTCGAGATTTCTGGAAAATTTCGCATGAACAAGAACGACCGATCGATCGGTGATGAACACCGATCGATCGGCGCAAATGCCGTAGCTTTTTAATTAATTCAAGTCTAATACCGATCGATCGGTTAAAGTAACGATCGATCGGTCGAGGCTATCGATCGATCGGTGGTTTTGTACCGATCGATCGAGTAAGGCCGTAGCTTAAAATTTAAATCCAAAGTTTTACCGATCGATCGGTGGGGGGCTACCGATCGATCGGTAGTCACTATTCATGTGTTATTAAAATTTTTGTGTTTTATTTTGAAGAATTGATTATGATTCTTGTATTGGTGCCTAATATTGTATTATATGGTTGTGTAGAACCATCCCAGGTACCAGCACAGTCAAGGAGATAAAGTCTGTTGACTCCTCCTCCTTTTGAAAAGGTACGTAAGAGAAGTACGGGCATCGGACGGTAAAACACACCTCTATACTATGACTATGCATTTCTCGCATGAGTAGTTACGATGAAATGATGATGTTTATATAATGATACAATGTTATGATATGGTAAGATGCCATACGATGTTTATGATATGGTAAGATGTCATACGATATGTTAAGATGCCCATAAGGTAAGATGTCATACGATGTTTATGATATGGTAAGATGCCATACGATAGGGTAAGATGCCCATATGGTAAGATGCTCATATGGTAAGATGCCATACGATGTTTATGATATGGTAAGATGCCATACGATAGGGTAAGATGCCCATATGCATGAATGTGAATCAGGGACAACAAAAAAAGGAAGTTAATGAATAACCAGCAAGTTTACTTAACTAAGATTTCATGCATTTACTGTTATGTTTTTTTTATGATGTTAAGTAAGGATGTATATGCTCATGATGTGTCGTCCCTGTAGGTACGCTTTTGGTCTGAAGGGGGGTAAGGGTCGGGTTGAAGCAGTGAGCTACAAAGAGCACAAGATGCATAGGATTCAGGATATGTTTAGTATATACTCTAGGAGTAGAATAAATCTAAAATGTTAGCATTCATTTACGAGAATGTATCTAATAAGTTTTGAAGTTTTTATTTTGTTTTGGCATGTAATCTAAATAGCTCACGTAACAACCAGAACCCTAAGATGTTATCAAATGCATGTTTAGTCCTTAATACGTTATCCTAACACTGTTAAGGTGGGAAGACCCCACAATTACAGGGGGCTCATTGCAGCAGGATAAGTATCCACCCGGGCGGAAATAAAATGTATAAGGACTTATGTAGCCAATTTTGGTGGAGACAAATGAAACAAGATGTCACCACATTCGTCAAGAGATGTCTGATTTGTCAGCAAGTGAAGGCTGAGAGGAAGAGGCCTGGTGGTGAGCTTAGAATTTTGGAGATACCAGAATGGAAGTGGGAGCACGTATCCATGGACTTCGTGACCCACTTACCGAGGACTGTTTTGGGTTTTGATGCCATATGGGTAGTCCTGGACAGATTGACTAAAGTGGCTCACTTCATTCCATACAGTATGACCTTCACGTACTTGAGGATGACTCAGTTATATGTCAGAGATGTAGTGAGACTGCATGGGATCCCTGTTTCGATTGTCTGATCGAGATCCACAGTTTACATCTCACTTCTGGGAAGGTCTTCAGTCAGCTCTGGGTACAGAATTGAGGTTGAGCACAGCATACCATCCCCAAATGGACGGACAGACCGAGCGTACCATACAGACGCTCGAAGATATGTTACGGGCTTGTGTGTTGGAGTTCGATACTTCTTGGCAGGATTCAGTGGCCTTGGTAGAATTTTCTTATAACAATAGCTACCAGGCAAGCAAATAGATGGCTCCTTTTGAGGCTCTCTACGGTAGACGTTGCAGGTCGCCTTTATATTGGGATGATGTGGACCGTAAATCGGTCGGAGGACCGGATTTGGTCCAAGAAATGGAAGAAAAAGTAAAGGTGATTAGAAGAAAGATGAAAGCAGCCCAGGACAGACAGGCAACGTATGCTAATCAACGGCGTCGGCCGTTAGAGTTTCAGTTGGGCGACAGGGTCTTTTTTAAGATCTCACCTTTCAGAGGTGTAGTACGTTTTGGGATGCGGGGGAAGTTATCCCCGAGATATGTTGGGCCGTACGAGATCCTATAGCGTATTGGTACTCTGGCATACCGGTTGGCTTTACCGCCATCTCTGTCTGGCATACACAACGTGTTTCACGTATCTATGTTGCGGAAGTACCCCTTCTCATGTGTTGCAACCTTCTGAGGTTCAGATAGAGTCTGATGTTTCCTATGTAGAGCGGCCTATCAGGATTCTGGATCAGGCAGATCGTAGACTACGAAACAAAGTTATTCCTATGGTCAAAGTTCAGTGGGATCGTAGGGGTGTCGAGGAGGCCACGTGGGAGACGGAGCGACACATGGTGCAGCACTATCCAGAACTGTTTTTCGGTATGTGATTTATGTTTTATTTTGTTTTGAGTATGTGCATGCTGATTTCGAGGACGAAATCTTATAAGTAGGGGAGTATTGTGATATCCCCGAAATGTTTATGTGCATTTGAACATTTATTTATGTTATATGAAGATAATGGTATTAATTCATTGGGTTGATATTGGGAAATGTGTTTCAGGGTGCATGTGATATATGTTGGGAATTTGTGTTATGGCATGATTATTTGGGGTGGATGTGGTTTGTTTTGGGTGAAGCATGTTTAATTTGAATTTGAAGTATTTTATTAATTAAATACTATAAAATATCATGTGAGGATATGTTAATACATCATGCTAAATACCGGGATCAAAACATAACACATCACCTAACCCATTACCCAACCACCCCCCCCCCCCCCCAACCCATGCTGCAACTGCTGAACCCATACCTCACTTTCCCCACTCTTCTACTTCACTTTTCATTTCAGAAACCCTCTCCCTTCTCTCCTAAATTTCATCCCCCACTTCAGCTGCTGGTAGGAGTTGGAAGATCCCAAATTTTTGCTTGGTTGCTAGTTAATAATTTGAGCCAAAAAGATGTGAGCAATCATGCAGAGATGCTTTGGTTTTGTTGGTTTTGGTTTGTGTTTATCAAGGTATAAATGGCATGCTAGCTTATGTAAGGTTGAATCTTTGATTTAAGGGCTTGCATGGTAGTTTTATGAAGCCCCTAGCAAGTTTCTTTGAACATGAAACATGTTTAATTGGGTGGATTTATTGGTGTGAAAAAGGTGTTCTAAAATCTGGAAAAGAAATATGGTACCCTGTTTTTGAAAAGCTTGAGTGAGTACTGATTTAGTTGGGCGATTTTGATGCATGTGGGTTTAAGTTTGGGTAGAACTTCGATTTGAATACATTCACGGTAGTACCTTGTAGCTCTTAGCATGTTTGTTCAAGCATGTTGTATGTCTTATATGCTAGATTGGATGGTATGAAGATGGGTGTTCGAAAAATCTGGAGAAATCGCGCACACAGCGTGTGGCGATCGATCGTTACAAACGCAGCGATCGATCGCCGAAGGCCAGTAGCCGAAATCGAAGGCAGGCGATCAATTGCCATAAATGGAGCGATCGATCGCCTCGAGCCAGTGAAGTTTGGCGATCGATCGTCTCGATGCAGCGATCGATCGCCAGCTGCTGAATAGTGGAAAATGATGTTTTTGTTGGATTTTTTGATTTTGGTCTATAAATTGGCATCTAATATTGTGTTGTACACTGGTGAAGAGCCTTCACAGATAGCCACACAACGCAGGGGATAGAGTCTTGCAACATACCATATTTTGGAAAGGTACGTAAGCAACGTACGGGCACCCAACGGTAACATGCATTATATGTTTATTATTTGACATGCGATAAATGCAAGTTTGTGCATTATGAGTACGATACATGTTGTTATGCATTGTTGTTGCATATGTATGATGTGGAACATTGGGTGTGTATTCCACGAGTCACGGTTATCACAGTGATGATCTTAATGCTTACCGCTATAATACCGCTAAAAATGTGGAGCAAGGGGTGTAGGTCCGCTTGCACATGGAGGCGAGGTTTACCATACGAAGCGAGGATAGAAATACCGCTTGTATGAAGAAGCGAGGGAGGGGAGGACCGCTTGTTCTAAAGTTATGAAGCGAGGGGCATTAAAATACACTGATGATAAACTGACTAAGGATTGAAGTAAAGATTTAAGAAGTGAAGTTATGTCATGACATTTATTTAAAGAAATCTTAATATCATGTATTGATTTGATTATGAGTTATGGTACAGGGACAACCAAAATGGGCGTTTTAAATGCATTGGAATTCAGGAAGTATCCTATACCTATGATTTATGCATTTATGCTTACATTCATATTATGTTGAATATGAACTATGATGTGCTCATGTGTTGGGGGTTGTCTTTGTAGGTGCTTTTGACACGGACAACCAGGGTCGGGGTTGATACTCTGAGCTGTAAGGAGTGCTACAGGATTAGCAGAATAGAGAATTACTTTTGTATAGCTTCTACAAAAAGTAGAGTAAAGCTACAGTTTAGTAAACTTTTGTTAGGAATATGTGTAATTCCTTTTTGAACTTTTGGTACTGTAATCTCTTAAGCTCGGGATTATCAACACTGCCTAATACTCTGATCTATGAATGATTAGTTCTCTTAATTGCACCTTAGAATCTTGTTTAGATAACGGGGTCTCACACGATCGATCGGGAAAATGTCCCGATCGATCGCGGAAGTCTGTACACGCGATTTTTGGCCATTTTCCACACCTCATCTTCTCCAAACCATTTTTCTTCAAATCTTTCCCCACCATTAACATCCAAACACCAAAAACCTCCAATAAAAACATCAACAATTCAATACTACACATATTGAATAAAATCCCAAAAATCAACATAAACCACATCAAACCATATCCCAACCATTACAACTACAAATCCAAAACCAAATCAAAATATTACATTTTCAAAACCAACCCATTTCCAAATCCCTAATAGAAGCCCATTTCAAACCCAAAACATATAAAACCAAGCAAGAAGGAATTCATACCACTTCTAGGCTTCAAATCTCACCAAGAAATCAAGCAACCAAGATTTTTTGGAATTCCTCTCCTCCTTTCTTGTTTCCAAACGTGAATGGTGTTTTGGGGGGTTAGGGTTGGGAAACTTGGATGATAAAGAGTGATGGGAGGGGTGAGGTGAAAAGGGTTATAAGGGGTTTTAAAATAGTATGTTACCCAATTAATTAGCATGATGTATAAAATATCCCAACATGATATTTTAAAAGCATTCTCCAAAAAAATGCACCAAAACCTCAATTAAATACATGCTTTACCAAATAATCATTAACCATCACAATTAAAACATGTTAACACCCAATTTCTCAACATGCATCACATGCATCCTGAAATGCATTACCAGGTCACGTCCACATGTGACTAAGCATTTTCCATATTAATTAATTCCCACACTAAATTAATTAACACCATAATTACCACATAAACATAATTAATGACCAAATGCATATAATCATTTCGGGGATATCACAATACTCCCCTACTTATAAGATTTCGTCCTCGAAATCACATGCACTTACCAAATCGCAACTGAACATAAATCACATACCAGAAAATAATTCTGGGTAGTGTTGCACCATGTGCCGCTCCGTCTCCCACGTGGCCTCCTCGACACCCTGCGATCCCACTGAACTTTGACCATCGATATTACTTTGTTCCGAAGCCTGCGATCAGCCCTGTCCAGAATCCTAACTGGCCGTTCCACGTAGGAGACATCAGAATCTAACTGTACCTCAGAAGTCTGCAACACATGTGACGGATCCGGCTCATATTTCCGCAACATATGTGATGACCAGGGATTATAGGTGTTAATCCCGGAGTATTAATAATCCCTAAAGTGGTTTTACGTGGCGATTTGGGATTTAATCGAGGTGTTGGGCCTTCTGGGCTCGTTTATTTGGGTAGTTGGGATCGTTGGATCCAGAGGTTGAGATTGTATTCACATTACGGTGTAAAACCTAAGAGTTGGGTTTTTGATGTGTCTCGGAATCTCGGGTGCTGTGTGAGCACCGGTAGGGGATTTTGGAGTTAGAGAGAGAGTTTTTGAAAACAGATGATTTTTAAGGAATCATGATGTATTTGTGGGGCTATTAATTTTTCGGGGTATTTTTGCTATAAATACCATTTAAACCCAAAATTTTAGACATAATTTCAATTTCAGCCCCAATTCCTTCCCTCTCTCCCGCGTGCGATTTTCCCGCTGCTACAGCGCTGCCGCGCGCAAAAGCGCTCCGCCCGCCGCCGTCCGGCCGCCGTTGGGCGCGTGCGACCCGCCGCCGGCTTCGTCTCGACGAGGCGCTCCCTTCCCCTCCATCAATTCGAAGTTTCATCGCGTGTGGAAGTCGGATTTTGAGAAAGAGCGGCGATCCCCAAATTCTAGGGTTTATCGATTTTGGTCGATTTTTCTTCCGATTTCGTTTGGGTAACCTTCCTAACCCCTTTTTCCATGCTTGTGATGTGATTCCCTGCCAAATTGTGATTTATTGGCTCGAATGATTTCGTTTTTCGTTGGCTTGGGTTCGATTTTTGGATGGGTGAATGAAATGGGTTCGATTTTGGGGGTTTTGGAAGGGTTGTGGTGATTCTTGTTATGGATTGATTAATTCATGTTGTTGACGCATTATAATGCTTAATTGTGTTCGAATTTAAGGTATTGAGTTCGAATTTAGGGCTTGGATTTCGAATTTGGGGGTTTGGCATGTGGGATGATTATTCATGCTATGGGTTGATTAATTGACATTTTAGATGAATTATGGTATTTAATTGGGTTCGAAATTGTGAGATTGAGGTTCGATTTTTGTAGGGCATTCTTGAACAAATTTCGATTGTCTCATTTATTCCTTCCCTGCATGTACCCTGCCCCGGGTCTTTTAAGAGGATAATTGTCGTGTATTGACAATGTTGTGAGGGATATGGGTGTGCTTGAGCATAGGTTACATGTTCGTAAATAATGGTGAATTGTTTATCGTGTTAGCACATCATTCCTCGGGGCATGGAACTCGAGCAAGGCTTGGCTCGGACTTCGGAGATTTAAGGTACGTGCGACGTACGAGCATTACTATATATATGTGAAATGCATAAGGTGTTTTTGATTGCATTGAATGTTTTGCGTATGGTTATACATACATGTTGATATAGCCAAGGAATGACCCAAATCTTGATATCGCCGCTTGTAGCGTGCGTGACACTAGAGTAGGATGACTCTTGCATGATATATGGGGTACTGGGTTTATTTGATTATATTAGGGCATTTGAGATGCCTGGGAATGATCGTAAAATCATGTATTCTTCGTAAGACATTTGAGATGTCTAAGTTCGTAGAATCGTGTATTCATTATAAGACATTTGAGATGTCTAGGTTTGTAGACTCATGTATTCATTATAAGACACTTGAGATGTCTAAGTATAATGAAGGATTGGTAAAATAAATGCTAAGGCATTTGAGCTATCTGTGATTGATAGCAAGGTTGTGAAATCAGTATTAGATATTGTGATATCTGTAATTGCATGTTTAATGAATTTGTAATCACTATATGTTGATATTCGAGGATCAGGCATGCGATGTGTAAATCAATGTGTTGATTTACTGATTTATGAGATTTGATGAGTTTGATGTTGTGAGAACAGGGACAGTACACGGAATCCCGGATGAGGATGTTGCCATCCAGGGAGTATCATTTAAATTCATTAGCATTTACCTTTGTTGTAAATTATGAATTTCATTATTATGATTATGGGATTTTGTGTATTGGTATGCTCACCCCGTTGGGGGCTGTCTCTGTTGGGACAGGTGGACAGGTACATCGATGGCTATGGAGCTGAGCTCGAGCTGTTGATTTGAGGTACTCCCAGGATCGTGGTACCAGGGCTTGATGGAGCACGGTATCGTATAGAGTACCTATATATACACCTGAGGATTTATACATATTCATATTCATGATGCTCGCATGTGAGCACGATTATACTTGTATATGGATTGTATATAAAGGCATGAGCCTTTCTCTCTTTCATTTAAGGTTGCATGCAATTAGGTTGAATTGCTAGAATGATATGAGAGTCATTGGTGTATTATGTGGGTGTTGGAACCCGCTTTTGTTGACATATGTGTGGTGTCTTCCCTGGCTGGGAATCTACTTGTATTACTGCTTTCTGTTGAGTATTATGTGTTCCCTGGCCGGGAATTTTGTTATGTGTTGTACTCTTTTTTTTTGGGATAGCTCTATTTATGGGGAGACTCTGCCCAAATTTTTATAAAAGTTTACAATGTGAAAAGTGGCACCAAGGGGTTGGAAAAAGGGCAAACATATGAGTCTTTTATTGACAGGCAATGATTAAGTATCATCAGAGCTTCCCGATTGACATTTATAGAAAGCATGTACCACACATAGTGGTTAATACACTAATCAAGGTTTAAGGGCTTGGGGTCCTTACATTAGTGGTATCAGAGCAGTGGTTGCTCATTGGGGCTGTTAAGGGCCTAGGAAGTTATTGATAGCACATATTTATGCATGATGGCATTAATGTTCACATTGTTTATGTGCTCTTATGATATGAAAAGTGGTATTGCTAACCATTGTGGTTGCAGGAATCGTGTGGAACACGATAGGATGACATTTATGGGGATGTCTGGCACTCCGTGTGTTATGTGCCAAGGAGTGTTATGTGCCAAGGAAGCTGGTTTTAAGAAAATCAGATAAAGGGATATTTCCGAGGTAACATGTATTTTACGTTGTCTTGTTGACACATGATGAATGCAAAGTGGTGCATTGAGGTTATGATATATGTTATTGTGCATTGTTTTTGCATATGCATGTCTTGAGTCAAAGTTATCTTAGTAAGGATTTTAATGGCTTATGCTAAAGTCCATATGAAGCGATGAAGAGTCCCGCTTATATGGAGTAGCAACGCTAAAGTCCATATGAAGCGATGAAGAGTCCCGCTTATATGGAGTAGCAACGCTAAAGTCCATTGGAAGCGATGAAGAGTTCCGCTTACATGGAGTAGCAACGCTAAAGTCCAGTGGAAGCGAGGAAGAATTCCGCTTTCCTGGAGTAGCAAGAAGCATTAAAATGTACTAATGATAAGGGCTCAGGATGAAATAAGGATTTAAAGAAGGCTATCATGACATTTATTTGTGAAACCATACATTCTCATAATGTGTTTTTATTATGAATTGAATGTGGATGCATAGCGTATATGGCTATTGTTGTTAACCCTGATGGTTGCAGGTTACAGGAAATATGGAGTATAAAAAGGAATGATGATTATACATTCCAGGAGTCCTGCTTATGACAGTGAGAATTTTTATACTTATGCTTGACCGCTAAAAATGTGGAGCGGGCGGGGATGCTCGCTTGCACATGGAGGCGGGGTATGCCATACGAAGCGAGGATGAGATACCGCTTGTATGAAGAAGCGAGGATGAGATGCCGCTTGTTAGGATGATGATTCATTCCTTTGTGATGACACGGATGATAGCGGTGATGTGTCCCGCTGTGTCGATTTATATTCATTTCTCTATGAGGACACGGTTTATAGCGATGGTTTATTCCGCTATATTTATTGGCGATGGTTCATTCCGCCAGGTGTATTTATAGCGACGGTTCATTCCGCTATATCTATTGGCGATGGTTCATTCCGCCAGGTGTATTGATAGCGATGGTTCATTCCGCTATATTGATTGGCGATGGTTCATTCCGCTATATTGATTGGCGATGGTTCATTCCGCCAGGTGTATTTATAGCGATGGTTCATTCCGCTATATCTATTGGCGATGGTTCATTCCGCCAGGTGTATTGATAGCGATGCCTCTTTCCGCTACTATGTGGACGATGATTCATGCTCAGGGTATAGCGAGGTTTCATGCCACTTATTATCTGACGAGGTGTCATACCGTCGATTCTATAGCGAGGGATCTTGCCGCTATGTACTCAGCACAGGATTTTTGCCGCCTTCGAGCGATGGGTGCTGATTACGCACTATTATTGAGCGACGGAGACAGGTATGACGCTATATTGCTAGCGATGAGGTATGAGATATTGCTATTTTATTAGCTTTATTGTAGCTGGCATGCATTGATATACATGTTTTATTATGCCTATTTTACTAGCATGATAGTGGATGACATACGCTGATGTACATGTATCGTCACTAGTGGGCAATGTTTTAGATGCCATGAGTTGGCATGTGTCGTCACGGGATGACGATGACGATGGTGTAGGAGATGTCTTATTAGACATGCATCATCGTTACGATGATCGATGCGTTGAGTATACGTATTCTGTGGTATGCCTTGGGTGCCAGTACCGAGCACAAGGTGGTGTGTGCGACACCGATTGACGTGACCCTTATACCGAGCGGGTTGCTCGAGGAATGGATGGATGCGCTGTACATGGGATTGTACCGCAGCTTACGATTGGGGCGATCATATTACGAGTGGTGATACCCTAGAGGTATGCTCGTTGGAATGGCTTTTGGCCATGTTTTTTGACGATAGGAGTAATCGTGGAGGAAATTACTCGCTTTCTGTCGATGTGACATGTGGTAGACATGATCACACCACCCTTGAGGGTGTAGGATGGGTCCTAAGGGAGTAGGATCAGGTTATGTTAAGTACATAGGGACATTGGGTTGTCCAGGGTGTATCGGCATTGAGGAATGTTGGATAAAGACCCATTACTCTATTGAGTTTTTCTCCCATAGTATGTTATACCATGTGGAAACGTCCGTCTTATTGGTAGGTTTGAGGTAAACCTAAAGAGGCAGAGACTAGGTTGTCTGCCGCGTGTGTGTAGCACCATGATGGGCTTGCTAGAGCCGTTACACTGCTCGTTGGAACCAAGTTTGGCAAATCGTAAGGTGATACGATGAGGATTGTGGTGGACTCTAGTAGTCACCATGTCATTGAGGTTAAGGTTGTTCATGCCTCACTGAAACGTGTATACGTTTATGTTTAATCTTGGAGACTTGTCTGGGACAGCTCAGGATGTTGGAGTACCAACAAGAGAGTCATCAGGTTGTTATTGACTCAATCTAAAGGAACCCGTGTATTGGGATACAATGGGTGTTATTGTATCCAGTTTTTCCGAACGATGGTTCGAGACTTGTGGATCTCGAGTTCGATGGCACTTCCCTTGCGAGGAAGGAGGTAGTATTATACCTATTTGGGAATCTTGAAAGATTCGGTAAGTTGGTGCAAGTGGTGTTGATTTTGGGAATCACACCGTGTATTATTAATCGTCGATTATCATCCTCCACTGAGTAAGGAATGACTCAGAATTGACGGTTGTGTTTGGGGCTTAGGGATATGTGGTAGATACCCGAGCCGAGTGCATTAAGTATGCATGTGATGTCAGTGCTTAGGCAGGTATACCGGTGAGTATACGGATGCCAGTTATTGATTTCCTCTCTGTTAAGCATAGAGTTATGCTATTTTTGGATGGTTAAATCTCTGATGTGAGATATGGAACACCTTGAGATTGGGAATCTCCATGGCACGATGATTATGAGGAATGATCGTGAAGTTAGTTGACTCCCTTGAGGAGGGATTTTCTTGTGAGGGTTAAGGTATTTCCCTTATTGGTGTTTTCCTTCGAGTTATGCGACAGCCTTCCCAAGTTTGGATTGTTAAATCCGAGGATTTTCAAGGGATGGCAGGATTTCGGATTGGTTGAGTGTCGCTGACGACACAAGCGTTGAGGATGCAATGGGTTTATTGCATGCCCCTTAAGAATTTTAAACTCTGCGGAGTCTCGGTTGTTATTTATGATTAGGACGTGATTCTTGGAACATCCGTAGGTGGACATCTTGCGAGATGTCTTTTGTTTGAATTTGTGGCCGTGAGTTGCCCAAATTAAGTTGCAATGAGGCGACTACTCCTTCGATGGAGGAAGTTTGAAAGTGGAAACCAGGTTTGGTATGTGTACACCGTAGTTGTACTAGTGTTTCCCTCGTAACGATGTATGTTAGACATCGAGAGTCTTGGTAAAGATGTCATTGGATGATATCTACGATAGAATCAAGAGCGATTCGAATCCTTGCAGTTTCAGTTGACTAACTGCTTTTGGACTGTTAGCGTTGAGTTGTGCTGACGCTCTTTGACGTTATGATGGATTTGGAAGTCTATTCCACTCCAGAGTTTGACACGAGGTCAACGTTCTTACGGTTGAGGTGTCATTCGGGATGTGTTCGTACTGTTGTATTAGAACGAAGGATGACTGTCTGATCTACAGTCGTAAGTATCAGTTGTTTCGCAGTCATGAGAGGCTGATTTTTGGGATGACCCGCATCGAGGTACGTTTTACCTCTTGGGTGATATGTTGGTTTTGGTATGTCGCTCTGTTTCAGAGTTAGATGAGAGGTAAGTATCCTCGCGTTTATTAATACGATTCTGATATGGTCAAGAATCGAGGTTCTGGCTTCATGTTGTTGTGTAGCCTGGGTGTTACGTGATACACCAGTGCTAATTTCGAGGACGAAATTCTTTTAGTGGGGGATATTGTGATGACCAGGGATTATAGGTGTTAATCCCGGAGTATTAATAATCCCTAAAGTGGTTTTACGTGGCGATTTGGGATTTAATCGAGGTGTTGGGCCTTCTGGGCTCGTTTATTTGGGTAGTTGGGATCGTTGGATCCAGAGGTTGAGATTGTATTCACATTACGGTGTAAAACCTAAGAGTTGGGTTTTTGATGTGTCTCGGAATCTCGGGTGCTGTGTGAGCACCGGTAGGGGATTTTGGAGTTAGAGAGAGAGTTTTTGAAAACAGATGATTTTTAAGGAATCATGATGTATTTGTGGGGCTATTAATTTTTCGGGGTATTTTTACTATAAATACCATTTAAACCCAAAATTTTAGACATAATTTCAATTTCAGCCCCAATTCCTTCCCTCTCTCCCGCGTGCGATTTTCCCGCTGCTACAGCGCTGCCGCGCGCAAAAGCGCTCCGCCCGCCGCCGTCCGGCCGCCGTTGGGCGCGTGCGACCCGCCGCCGGCTTCGTCTCGACGAGGCGCTCCCTTCCCCTCCATCAATTCGAAGTTTCATCGCGTGTGGAAGTCGGATTTTGAGAAAGAGCGGCGATCCCCAAATTCTAGGGTTTATCGATTTTGGTCGATTTTTCTTCCGATTTCGTTTGGGTAACCTTCCTAACCCCTTTTTCCATGCTTGTGATGTGATTCCCTGCCAAATTGTGATTTATTGGCTCGAATGATTTCGTTTTTCGTTGGCTTGGGTTCGATTTTTGGATGGGTGCATGAAATGGGTTCGATTTTGGGGGTTTTGGAAGGGTTGTGGTGATTCTTGTTATGGATTGATTAATTCATGTTGTTGACGCATTATAATGCTTAATTGTGTTCGAATTTAAGGTATTGAGTTCGAATTTAGGGCTTGGATTTCGAATTTGGGGGTTTGGCATGTGGGATGATTATTCATGCTATGGGTTGATTAATTGACATTTTAGATGAATTATGGTATTTAATTGGGTTCGAAATTGTGAGATTGAGGTTCGATTTTTGTAGGGCATTCTTGAACAAATTTCGATTGTCTCATTTATTCCTTCCCTGCATGTACCCTGCCCCGGGTCTTTTAAGAGGATAATTGTCGTGTATTGACAATGTTGTGAGGGATATGGGTGTGCTTGAGCATAGGTTACATGTTCGTAAATAATGGTGAATTGTTTATCGTGTTAGCACATCATTCCTCGGGGCATGGAACTCGAGCAAGGCTTGGCTCGGACTTCGGAGATTTAAGGTACGTGCGACGTACGAGCATTACTATATATATGTGAAATGCATAAGGTGTTTTTGATTGCATTGAATGTTTTGCGTATGGTTATACATACATGTTGATATAGCCAAGGAATGACCCAAATCTTGATATCGCCGCTTGTAGCGTGCGTGACACTAGAGTAGGATGACTCTTGCATGATATATGGGGTACTGGGTTTATTTGATTATATTAGGGCATTTGAGATGCCTGGGAATGATCGTAAAATCATGTATTCTTCGTAAGACATTTGAGATGTCTAAGTTCGTAGAATCGTGTATTCATTATAAGACATTTGAGATGTCTAGGTTTGTAGACTCATGTATTCATTATAAGACACTTGAGATGTCTAAGTATAATGAAGGATTGGTAAAATAAATGCTAAGGCATTTGAGCTATCTGTGATTGATAGCAAGGTTGTGAAATCAGTATTAGATATTGTGATATCTGTAATTGCATGTTTAATGAATTTGTAATCACTATATGTTGATATTCGAGGATCAGGCATGCGATGTGTAAATCAATGTGTTGATTTACTGATTTATGAGATTTGATGAGTTTGATGTTGTGAGAACAGGGACAGTACACGGAATCCCGGATGAGGATGTTGCCATCCAGGGAGTATCATTTAAATTCATTAGCATTTACCTTTGTTGTAAATTATGAATTTCATTATTATGATTATGGGATTTTGTGTATTGGTATGCTCACCCCGTTGGGGGCTGTCTCTGTTGGGACAGGTGGACAGGTACATCGATGGCTATGGAGCTGAGCTCGAGCTGTTGATTTGAGGTACTCCCAGGATCGTGGTACCAGGGCTTGATGGAGCACGGTATCGTATAGAGTACCTATATATACACCTGAGGATTTATACATATTCATATTCATGATGCTCGCATGTGAGCACGATTATACTTGTATATGGATTGTATATAAAGGCATGAGCCTTTCTCTCTTTCATTTAAGGTTGCATGCAATTAGGTTGAATTGCTAGAATGATATGAGAGTCATTGGTGTATTATGTGGGTGTTGGAACCCGCTTTTGTTGACATATGTGTGGTGTCTTCCCTGGCTGGGAATCTACTTGTATTACTGCTTTCTGTTGAGTATTATGTGTTCCCTGGCCGGGAATTTTGTTATGTGTTGTACTCTTTTTTTTTGGGATAGCTCTATTTATGGGGAGACTCTGCCCAAATTTTTATAAAAGTTTACAATGTGAAAAGTGGCACCAAGGGGTTGGAAAAAGGGCAAACATATGAGTCTTTTATTGACAGGCAATGATTAAGTATCATCAGAGCTTCCCGATTGACATTTATAGAAAGCATGTACCACACATAGTGGTTAATACACTAATCAAGGTTTAAGGGCTTGGGGTCCTTACAACATAGATACATGGAACACGTCATGTATACCAGATAATGACGGTGGTAAGGCCAAATGGTAAGCCAAAGTACCAATGCGCTGTAAGATCTCAAACGGTCCCACATATCTCGGAGATAATTTCCCACGCATACCAAACTGTACAACATCCCTGAAAGGTGAGATCTTTAAAAAGACACTGTCTTCCAACTGAAACTCCAACGGTCTCTGCCGTTTGTTAGCATAGGCTGTCTGCCTATCCTGTGATGCCTTCATTCTTTGTCGGATAACCTTTATCTTATCTTCCATTTCCCGAATCAGTTCGGGTACTTCCACTACTTTACTGGTCAAATCATCCCAGTGCAATGGCGACCTACAACGCCGACCATACAGAGCCTCAAACGGAGCCATATGAATACTTGCCTGATAGCTATTGTTGTAAGAGAACTCTACCAAGGCCAATGAATCTTGCTACGAGGTATCAACCTCTAATACACAAGCCCGTAGCATGTCCTCGAGCGTCTGTATCGTACGCTCGGTCTGACCGTCCGTCTGGGATGATATGTTGTGCTCAATCTCACCTCAGTACCCAAAGCTGACTGAAGACCTCCCCAAAAATGAGATGTGAACAGTGGATCTCTGTCAGATACAATAAACACTGGAATCCCATGTAGTCTCACTATATCCCGAACATACAACTGAGCCATACTCAAGTACGTGTACGTCATACTGTAGGGAATGAAGTGAGCTACCTTCGTCAGTCTATCCACGATCACCCAAATGGCATCGCAACCAGTAGTAGTCCTCGGCAAGTGGGCCACGAAGTCCATATTCCATTCCGATATCTCTAAGCTCCTCAGCTCGCCACCAGGCCTTTGCCTTTCCGTCTTCACCTGTTGACAGATCAAGCATCTCCTACGTCTCGTTTCATCCTTTTCCACCAGAATTGATCACACAGATCCTTGTACATCTTCCTCCCGCCTGAGAATACTAAGCCTGCTGCTATGAGCTCGCTCTAAGATCCCTTTACGCAACTCCGGCGTACTCGGAACTACCCAACGGTTACCCAATCTCAAGGAACCGTCCTCAGCCACTCTGAACTTCGATGGCTGTCCAAGATGTACCAATGATGACCATCTCTGAATCTCCTCATCTGTCTTCTGAGCCCTCCGGATCTTCTCATAAATGTCCGACTCTGCCAACAACGTCGATACCCGTACCGGTGATGTATCTACATCGAAGTCATAGCCCAGATAGCAATAGGAAGTCATCATGGCTGATAATTGCATGACATCCTCAGCAGTACACCTCACTTTCCGGCTCAAGGCATCTACTGTCAAGTTAGCTTTCCCATGATGGTACTCAATCTCACAATCATAGTCCTTGAGTAAGTCCATCCATCTCCTCTGTCTCATATTTAGTTCCGCATGAGTAAATAAGAATTTCAGGCTCTTGTGGTTTGTGTAAATGGTAAACGGCGTACCATACAAGTAATGCCTCCAAATCTTCAATGCAAAAATGATAGCCGTCAGCTCCAAGTCATGAACTGGATATCTAGTCTCATGCGGCTTCAAGTGTCTCGATGCATAAGCTACCACATGCTTATCTTGCATCAGTACACACCCCAGGCCCTGTAGTAATGCATCGGTATAAAGAAAAAACCGCGTGTTCTCCGTAGGAATCACTAACACAGGCGCCGTCGTCAACCGGTGTTTCAACTCTTGGAAACTCTTCTCACAAGCCTCAGACCAGTAGAATGGTACTCCCTTTTGGGTCAACTGTGTCAAAGGCTTAGCAATCTTTAAAAATCCTTCGACGAAGCGTCGATAATATCCGGCCAACCCAAGAAAGCTCCGTATCTCGGGTACAGAAGTGGGTGCAGCCCACTCCATCACAGCTTCAATCTTCCTAGGATCCACCGATATCCCACTCCTAGAAATAACATGTGTAAGGACCCTAGTTCCTTACATGCGGATTAAAGGCGTAAATAAAATTTTCATGCATAAACGGAGTATAAAAGTTGTGTTGATGCCTTGAGCTATTAGATTACAGTGCCAAAATAAAGTTCCAAAAAGGGATTAGTTACATTCCCAACCAATGAATGTTAATCCTATAGCTTTACACTACTCCTAGAGTATATACTATACAAAAGAATGTGCCTGCTACCAAGAGCACTCCTCACTAGCTCACCGCATCAACTCGCCTTAGCCCGTCCGCCCAAAAGTACCTACAGGAACAACCCCCAAAACCATGAGCATGTACAAAAATCATATTCACAATAATATGATAGCAATTCAAAAGCATAAATCGTAAATGCGATTCACTTCCTGTATTTAATACATTTAAAAGCTCCCTTGGGTTGTCCCTGTACCACAATCATAATCAATGGATTATAAAACCAATAATTTATGTCATGACATGCACTCATTCCATGTATACCAATGGCCAGTTCCAGTCTTATTATATCAGTGGCATAATACCCCTCGCGTTTACATGACAGCGGCATTAATACCCCTCGCTTCGACATATTAGCGGCATAATATCCCTCGCATCAACATGACAATGGCATTATCCTTCGCTTCGACATGTTTGCGGCAAATATTCTTCATCGCTATAATATGACAGCGGCAAGTATTCTATCATCGCTTCGACATGAAGGCGGCAAGTATTCTCCATCACTGGAATATAATCTCGACTCACAATTACATGCAACCACAATGCATATCCAAACCATGTATGCAACCATAATGCATAACTAAGACCATGTATGCAACCATAATGCATAACCAATTCAAAGCGTAATAAATACGTTTTACCGTCCGATGCCCGTACGTCTCACTACGTACCTTAGTTCCAAGAGTGGAGATATCGTGGACTTTATCTCCTAAGCTGTGTGGCCACCTGGGATGGTTCTACACATTCACACAAATCAATATTAGGAGCCAATAATAGTCCAATATCAAAAATTCCACAAAAATATCCAAAAACACCATATTTTGCCTTTCGCGATCGATCGCCTGTTACGGGCGATCGATCGTGAGACCCTACTGCCCGATCCTTAAATTTTCTCGCTTTGGCGATCGATCGCCACTATTGGCGCGATCGATCACCACCCTCGCCGATCGATGGCCCAAGAGTGGCGATCGATCGCCAGACAATCCAAACGCGCACTGCCGGCGCGCGATCGATCGCCAGTGTCTGTAACCCTAAAATTCACCATTTTTGCACACCATTTCCATCTCAAACCATACCAACACTCCTACCACCAAACCAACAACATAAAAACATAATAAACCATCAAAATACACCTTAAGCAACCCAAAAATCCAACACCCAACCAAAATAATGCCAACCCCAAAATAACCCATTTCAAAACCATTCTAAACCATTTCAAACTCAATCCAAACACTACAAAAATATCAAGGAGGTATCCATACCTCTTGGGGACTCCAAATCTCCCAACAAATTCCACAAATCAAGTTTTTGGAAGGATTTCTCTTCCTCTTTTATGCCAAAAACGAAAATGGAAGAGAATGAGGTTTTGAGTGGATGATTTGGGGGGAAAATAGAAAGTGATGGGTATAGTGGGGGTTGGGGGGTGTTAAGTGGAATTGTTTTAATTAAATTCCACTCCCACAATTGCCATGGTGTATAAAACACCCCAACATGATATTTTAAAAGCATTTACCAAAATACATCAAAATCCCAATTAAAATCATGCTTGACCAAATAATTATCAATTACCATAAACAAACCATAATAGCTCCCAATTTCCCAACATGCATGACATGCACCCCGAAATGCACCACCGGGTCACACATACCATGTGACTAAGCATTTTACCAAGATAATTAATTCCAACACATATATTAATTATCACCATAAAAATCACATAAACATAATTAATGCCCAAATTGCATATAATTATTTCGGGGATATCACAACATGCCCCAGAAACACCACACTACTCAACCAGAACTCACACTTGCTGAGCTTGCCAAAATAACTTATTATCTCTGAGGATCTGGAGCACTATCCTCAAGTGTCTCACGTGCTCTGCCTCACTCCGAGAGTATATGAGTATGTCATCAATATACACTATGACGAACTGGTCAAGATATGGTTGGAACACCCGGTTCATCAGACTCATAAAGACAGCTGGGGCGTTCGTCACAGCGAACGGCATAACTAGGAACTCGTAGTGCCCATACCGAGTCCGAAATGCTGTCTTCTGTACCTCCTCCTTTCTGACCCGAATCTGGTGGTAACCTGACCTCAATTCAATCTTGCTATACAGCTTAGTACCCTGCAACTGATCAAATAAATCGTCAATCCTTGGGAGAGGATATTTGTTCTTCACCGTTGCCTTGTTCAGTTGACGGTAGTCTATGCACAAACGCATCGAGCCATCCTTCTTCTTTACAAAAAAAAACCGGTGCGCCCCAAGGCAATACGCTAGGGCGTATATATCCTTTGTCAAGGAGTTCCTGTAACTGTTCCTTCAATTCCCTTAACTCCGTCGGTGCCATCCTGTAAGGGGCACGAGAAATAGAGGACGTCCCCGATAATAACACAATCCCAAACTCGACCTCTCTAGTCGGTGGGAATCCTGGGATTTCCTCCGGAAACACATTGGTAAATTCTGCTACCACGGGTACATCCTCCACCCTCAACTCTTTATTCTTTCCCATCGTGTCCACGGCATAGATAAGATAGCCCGTGTGTCCACGTTCCAATAATTGGGACATCTTGATCGCCGATATCAATGGAATCGTCGCACGAGAATAATTTCCATAGAAAGTCCACTGAATCCCCATATCAGATCTGAACCGAACTGTCATCTGTCGACAGTCCACGACTGCCTGATATCTGTTCAGAATGTCGATACCCACAATGCAATCAAAGTCTGACATACCCAATACGATCAAATCTGCCTTCAACTTGTTGCCCTCAAAATAAATGAGGCAATCCGCAAGAAATTGATCAGCAACAACATTTCTTCCAGTGGGTGTCGAGACCATAAGAGGCGTGGTAACGAAGACGTGCACATATGGTGTCTCTTCACAAAACCAACAGATACAAAAGAGTGGGAGGCACCTGTATCTATCAAAATAAAAGCAGGGTGCGTAAATAAATAACACGTACCAGCGATCACCTCCTCCGGTGCTGCCTGGGCCTGCTCTCTAGTCAGTGCATACACTTGCCCCTGGGGTGGTCCCACTGTCTTACCTCCCGATGGTCGAGGCATAATCTACTGCCTCTGATGCACTGTCCTATCATCAAATCTCGGCCTATTCACCCTGAAGTCTGACTGTCCTCCCCGACTGGGGCAATACTGAGAAATATGGCCCATCTTGCCATAACTGTAACAAGCTGGGTAGTTGTTCGATGAGTGTGACCCTCCACAATTATCCAATCTTGTTTCCCCCGTTCTAATCACTTGCATGGATCCGTGGTTGGCGATACATTGCTCTTCCGACTCTCTTGTTTCTAGTTAAAAGATTTCTTCCCACTGAATCGGGAAGATGAGGAAGCTCCACGAGGCTTAAACTGCTCTCCTCGTGGCCTCAGACTGTCAGTAACTGGTTTCTACGGTTGTAAGGACCCCCATGCCCTTAACCCGTTATTAGTGTATTAATGATTGCCATTAGCGCATACAATCATGCATGTAGGGGAAAAACCACTTGTCATTATAGCCAATCATGCTTATAATAAATTTCTTTACATTATTCCATATAATGTCTAGTTCCCCCAACCATGTCCACATAAATCTCATGCACTAATATAATACACTAACGTGTTCTTAGTTCATTTAGCAATTCAATAAATAATTGCATGCTACTCATAAATGAAGAGAGAAAGGCCCTTGCCTTTTTATACATGCCATATGCACATAATAGTGCTCACATGCGAGCATCAAATAGGTATGTGTGTATCAAATGTATAAAATATGGTGCTCAATACCGTCACTGGCATTTCGTTCCCTGGTAGCACCTCCAATCCATAACTCGAGCTCATCTCCAAAGCCATCGATGTACCTAATCACCTGCCCCAACAGAGACAGCCCCCACACGGGATGAGCATACCAATATCCCAAATCCCATAATCACAATAATACAATTCATAATTTACAAAAATGTAAATGCTATGAAATATAAAAGATGCTCCCTGGATGGTATCATCCTCATCCGGGATTCCCTGTATTGTCCTCCCTGTTCTCAAAATAACTGAAACCATCAAATTCCCAAATAGCAGTTAATCATTACATTGACTAACAATCCATTTGCTACATACCCGATATCATAATCAATCATATCAAATCATTGAACAATGATTACTGATATTCCATATATCTCACTCATGGTTCCGTAGTTCTATATCATTGCTCGCTCTACAATAGCGGCATTTCATTCCCACGCATGCTCAACAGCAGTGGTGTCATAACCGATGTTTGCTCAAAGGCGACAACATCCCAATCATTGCTCGCTCAAAAGCGGCACCATACGATTCTCAATGCATATACATCAATTTGTAGCAATTACTATAAGCCAAGCATTCCAATAAACGTTTATTGCTAATACCTTATATCATGCATTTCCATATATATTTATTGCAATATAGGGTACCATGCACTCAAAAGTTGCAATCATAATAAAAGGCTATGCTCGTACGTCATACGTACCTTATAATTTCGTAGTTCGAGTCCAATCATGCCCGAGTCCCACGACCCGATGAATTATGTGCTAACATGCAAATAACTCTCAATTAAACATAGGCATGCATTCACGTGCCCAAGCACGTTCACACTTTCCAAACCTATCGTCCATTCATGACGATTGCCAAAATAAAAGCCCTCCGGCTAAGCATGCATAATACCCAAAATATTCCATTTTATATGTTTAAAAGATAGCCAAAAACTCAACAGAGAATTCCGTTATATTAAACTTTGGCTCCAACCAACCCATTTAAAAGTATGGCATTCCCAATGGTTTGCCCCGGAAATGGGCCGCTTAAACCTCGATTCTAAAATCCCAAAAAATTCCAATATTTCAAAAAAACACAACAATAAGGGCCGCGGTCGATCGCCGTTTAGGCGCGATCGATCGCGCAACCCTACTGCCCGAAAAACACAAGGCCTCGATCGATCGCCCACAAATGCCGATCGATCGCCAACTTTCTCTGCCACTCGCGATCGATCGGTAACATCTCGCGATCGATCATCAGTACTATTCATCATCACCCAATTTCCAGAATTATGTCGCAATCGATCGACGCCAAGCCGCGATCGATCGCGACCTGCATTATTCCAAAAAACCCGAGTTTTAATGGGGTTTTTCACACCCAACTCAAAACCAACACCCCATACACCTACAGCACCTCCATTACACCATTTGTAACCAATAAAAACACTAAAAACTCAACTTTGAATTTTTATCAAAAACCCCCAATTTCCAAACCCAACAAAATACTCAACCAAAATCCACCATTTTACTATCAAATCGAAGATAAGAACGAGGGGAAGAACAATACCTTATTATCTTCGAGAAATTCGGCTCCCGGGCCAAGCCTTAGCCATTTTTTTACCAAAGGGAGAAGAGAGGGGTTTGGGGAAGGGGAGATCGCAGGTGAGAGGAGAGAGGGAGGGAGGAGAGTTCGTGCAATGATGAAACATCGAGTCCACTTTGTATATATAGTACCGAAACTCCAAAATACCATTACCTCCACAACTACATCATGATTCATTAAAAATCATCTGTTTTCAATAATAATCTCTCCAACTCAAATTCCATCACTAGCCCCAGTACAACGTACTCCGGACCCCACATTTCACTAAAAACCAAATTCCAATGTTATCACCACGATAAGAATACAATCTCATCCACTGGACCCAACGACTCCAAATACCGGATTTAAAAATCCCTGGGAGTCTCAAAACCGCAATTAATTCATAATTGCCATAATTAAAATCCATTAAGGATTATTACCACACCGTGATTAACGCTATTAATCCCCGGGCATCACAATTATCCCCCATTAATAAAATTTCATCCCTGAAATTTTCACGGCTTACTCCACGTATTGCCGAGACTACAAAAATCCAAACGGATTCACATCGTCGAATCATGAACACGTCATGGAAGACACACCAACCGCGAGGATACTGGCCTCGTACAAAAACCCGGAATGGGATAAACCTCCCAAACCCTTACAACCGCAGCAGAATGTCGGCATACCCCAATGCTAACCGTCTCAAAAGTAGTCAGCCAACCCTAACTGTAAATCAAACGAAGCATTCGTGATTCCAAAATAGATATCGCCTCGATGATATCTTTGTGATTTAGCCTACAATGTTAACCGTACATCGTTACCAAGGAAACCACCAGTACACTACAATGTACTTATACCACATCCGGCTTTCGCTTTCCAAATCCGTCTCCATCAAAGGAGTAGTTGCACCACCTTGCAACCCGGATCGGCCAATCATGGCCACCAATCAACACAAAACACATCTCCAAAGATGCCTACATCCGTATGTTCCAAGAATCATATCTTGGTCCAAATATACCATCAAGACTCCACAAGGTTTCAAGTTCTAGAAAGGACATACAAGAACAATCGATTGCATTCCCACCACACGTGTCAACCACGACACTAAACAAATCTGAATCCTGACCATCCCTCGTTTATCCTGGGATTCAACAATCCTAAAAACAGGGAGGCTATCGAATTATCCAAAAGAATTTCCATGACCCCAAGGTACTACAACTCCTCCTCAGAGGAAGTCAACCAAACCTCATGATCATTCTTCAGAATAAATCATGCCATCGAGATTACCAATCTCAAGGTGATACAATCTCTCATCGGAGATTCACCAACCCAAGCATACTCAATGCAATAGACTCGGGTATCTCCAATCATACCCAAAGTCCCAAAACCAACTGTCTATCCCCAGCTATTCTCACCTCGCAGAGAGCAATGATTGTAGGGTCCTCCTACCTTAACATCTTTAACACATATAATGGACTAAACATGTATTAATAACATCTCAAGGTTAAGGTTGTAGTTTGAGCTATAAGATTACAGGCCCAAAAATGAAATTTCAAACTTAATTGATTACATTCTCAAAATGAATGTTGAAGCGATAGAATTATACTACTCCTAGAGTAGAGACTATCCAAAAATCCTGTATCCTAATTTCTTTCATGCTCCTCATAGCTCATTGTCTCAACCCGACCCTGATCCTTCTGTCCAAAAGTGTACCTATAGGGACAACATATCGTGAGCATGCACATCTTTACTTAATCATCCTAAAAGAATCATAACAGTAAATGCATGAAATCTTAGTTTAGTAAACTTGATAGTTATTCGTTAACTTCTTCTTGTTGACCCTGATTTACATTCATACGTATGGACGTCTTACCCTGTTATATGGCGTCTTACCATATCATAAACATCGTATGGCATCTTGCCGTGTGGGCGTCTTACCCAATCATGACATCGTATGGCATCTTACCATATCATGACATCGTATCATGATATAAACATCATATAAACATCATCGTTACTTATCATAATCATCCTCATGGACATCGTATCCTCTTCACTTATCATAAACATCATCATCATAACTTACTTATCATACTCATTACTCATCATAAACATCATTATCATAATTTACTTATCATACTCATCATCATAAACATCATCATCATAATCATCATCATCATAATCATCATCATTATAAACATCATCATTATAAACATCATATGTAGGAGTATAGTTTACCGTCCGATGCCCGTACGTTTCTTACGTACCTTAATTCCCAAAAGTGGAGAAATCGGAGAGCTTTATCTCCTTGAGGTTGTGGGTACCTGGGATGGTTCTACATAACCATACAAATCGATATTAGAATCTAAATATAGTCCAATATCCAAAAATCCCACAAAAACATCAAAAATATACATTTTTATACCTCGCGATCAATCGCCGCCCAGGCCCGATCGATCACGAGATCATATTGGTCGGGGCTCAAAATTTTACATCTTGGCGATCGATCGCCACTTTTGGCGCGATTGATCGCCAGCCTCGCCGATCGATCGCCCAAAGGTGGAGTTCGATCGCCAAATGCTACTGGCGCCCACTGCTGGCTCGCGATCGATCGCCAAAAATGGGCGATCGATCGCCAGTCCCTGTACATCGAAAAATCGCCATTAATGAGCATTTTTCACGCCTTTCTTCATGCCTTAAAAATCCAAACTTCCCTACAACATCAATAACATCATAACCCACTAAAACCCACATAAAACACTTCAAAAATCATACCCCAACCATAAACAATATATACCCAAAACAAACCCACATAAATCATCAAAAACTAACCCATTTCAACACCAAACATCATAAAAACTTTAGGAAGGGTTCCATACCTCTTGTAGGCTCCAAATCTTAACAAAGATCACACAAACAAAGTTTTTGTGAAGCTTTCCTTCTCCTTCCTTGGTGGATTTCGAAAATGGGAAGGGTTTTGAGTTGGGAAGTGATTTTGGGGATTTTAAAAAGTGATTGGTAAAGTGGGGTTAAAGTGATGGGTAAAGGGTTAAAAAGGGGTTGTTTAATTTAATTAAAAATGTACCCCAAACTTAACATGATTTATAAAATACTCCAACATGGTATTTTAAAAGCATCTTGCAACATGCTACAAACTTCCCTTAAATTCATGCTTTCCTCATAACTGGTAATCAATATAATTAAATCATGCTAACACTTCATTACCCATCATATAAATTAATTACCAACATAAATAATCACATAACCATCATTAATGCCCAAATTGCATATAATTGATTTCGGGGCATCACATTATTCCCCTACTTATAAGATTTCATCCTCGAAATCGCATGTACTTACCCATAAAGAAACTAAACATAAATCATACCAGAAAATTGTTCCGGGTAATGCTGCACCATATGCCGTTCCGTCTCCCACGTAGCCTCCTCGACACCCCGACGATCCCACTGAACTTTTACCATCGGTATAACTTTACTTCGTAATCTGCGATCCTGACGATCCAGAATTCTGACCGGTCGTTCAACATAGGATACATCTGAATCCAACTGCACTTCAGTAGGCTGTAATACATGAGACGGATCTGGCTCATACTTCCGTAGCATAGAAACGTGGAAAACATCATGAATCCCAGATAAAGACGGCGGTAGAGCCAAACGGTAAGCCAATGTACCGATACGCTGCAACACCTCATAAGGTCCGACATATCTCGGAGATAACTTTCCCCGCATACCAAAACGGACCACACCCCTGAAGGGTGAGATTTTCAAGAAAACCTTGTCCCCTACTTGGAATTCTAGCGGCCGTCGCCGCTTATTGGCATAGGCTGCTTGCCTATCTTGGGCCGCTTTCATCTTTAAACGTATCATCTTAATCTTTTCTTCCATGTTCTTAATCATATCCGGTCCTCCGACCGCTTTACTAGTCATGTCCTCCCAATACAGTGGTGACCTACAGCGTCGTCCATAAAGAGCTTCAAAAGGGGCCATTTGATTGCTCGCCTGATAGCTGTTATTATAGGAGAACTCTACCAGTGGTATAGAATCTTGCCACAGAGTATCAAACTCCAAAACACATGCCCTCAGCATATCTTCGAGCGTCTGTATAGTACGCTCCGTTTGGCCGTCTGTCTGAGGGTGATAAGCTGTACTCAGTCTCCCTCGGTGCCCAAAGCTGTCTGGAGACCCTCCCAGAAATGAGAAGTAAACCTTGGGTCTCTGTCAGACACGATCGAGACTGGAACCCCATGAAACCTCACTACATCCCATACATATAATTGGGCCATCTTTAAGTATGTGAAAGTCATGTTGTAAGGGATGAAATGAGCTACCTTCGTCACCCTATCAATGATCACCCAGATCGCATCAAATCCAGAGGTCGTTCTTGGTAGGTGGGTCACGAAGTCCATAGATATGTGTTCCCACTTCCACTTAGGTACTTCCAAGCTCTTCAGCTCACCACCAGGACTCTGTCTTTCTGCCTTTACTTGTTGGCAGATCAAACATCTTTTGACGAAAGTCATAACATCACGCTTCATGCGTCTCCACCAGAATTGACCGCATAGGTCCTTGTACATCTTCCTTCCCCCTGGGTGGATACTGAACCGACTACTGTGGGCTCGCTCCAAAATTCCTCTACGCAAATCTGGTGTATCTGGGACTACCCATCGGTTGCCCAGCCTCAAGGAATCATCTTCTGCCATTCTGAACTTTGATGGTTGTGATATCCCCGAAATGATTATTGTGATGTTAATCATTTGAGTTAAATTATGATGATTTGGGTATTAATTCATGGGTTTGGATTAGTATTATTGGGGAGTTTCATTTCAGGGTGCATGTGATATATGTTGAGATTTTGGGGGTCGTGGCTTGTTTATTTGGGGTGTGTGTTGTTTGTTTTGGGTAAAGCATGTTAACGGGAATTGAAGTATTTTATTGAGAAAATACTATAAATATCTTGTGAGGATATTTTTATACATCGTGCTAAATACCGGGACCAAAACATAACACATCATACCACCCAACACCCAACCACCCCCCCCCCCCAACCCATGCCAATCACACTGTGCCCAGGCTGACTTCCCATCCCACTTGGCTCAATCAATTTGACCACTCTCAGCCATCCCAAATCTCGACCTTTCTCTCCCAATTCCTCACCAGCACTTGCTAAGCAATAATCTGAGGAGCTTGCCCCTTTTCATCGCCTGGAAAGCCTTCAAAAATCGGAGCAAAGTAGGGTGAGAAACCATGCTCTGTTTTTGTTTTTAAACTTGTTTGAGTACATGTTTTTAAGTGGCGAGAAAACGGCATGTTAGATTAGGTTTCTTGAAACCGTTGATTTAAATGCTTTTATGGTGTTATTGTGAGGCTCTCTTTATTTTTCCTTGAGTATGTTGCATGTTTTATGTTGAGGATATAAGCATGTAAAGAAGGGTGTTCGGAAATCTGGGTAGGTGTATGCCCTGTTTTTCTGGGAAAATATGGTTAGGGAGTGATTTTGAGGAGGTGGTATCATGCATGTTAGAAGGGTTTGTGGTGAACCTTCGATTTGAGTTTATGCATGGTAGTTTTGTGAAGCCCTTGGCATGTTTGTTCGAGCATGCTTTATGTTATATGTGATAGTTATTATAGCATGAAATGAAGTACTCAGGAAATCTGGAAATAAAATGTGTTGCCCTGTTTCCGAAAAGATGATCGAGTACTTGTGTAAATGGTCGTCGTTTATGCATATGGGCTTATGTTTGGGGTGTAATTTTGGTATGAATACACTCAGGGCAGTGTGTTGTAACTAATAGCATGTTTTTTTGGGCATGTTGTATGTCTTACATGTTGGATTTAAGGGTGTGATTTCAGGTGTTCGAGAATTCTGGGTTGGCATTTCTCGAACAGAGCATCTCGATCGATCGATATTTCATCTCGATCGATCGAGCGGGGCAGAACCTTGGTTCTGATTTTAGGCGTCTTCTCGATCGATCGGGAAGAGGGGCCGATCGATCGAGAGACCCAGAATGTTGAAAAATATAATTTGTTATATTTTTTTAAAGTTTTGATATTGGATTGTAATGAGACATCTAATATTGTGTTGTACACTGGTGTAGAGCCTTCACAGGTAGCTACACAGCGCAGGGGATAGAGTCCTGCAACACACCACATTTTGGAAAGGTACGTAAGCGACGTACGGGCATCCCAACGGTAACATGTACTTATGTTTGTCTGTGTGACGCAAGATGAATGCAATGTGATGCATTAAGATTATGATACATGTTATTATGCATTGTGTTGCATATTATGCATTGTTGTTGCATATTGTGATGTGGGATAAAGAGGTGTATTCCACGAGTCAGGGCGATCACCGTGAAGGTTTTAATGCTTATGCTTTACCGCTGCGCATGTGGAGCGGGTGGGGGGAGGCTCGCTGGCACATGGAGGCGTGGTATACCATACTGAGCGAGGAAGAGATACCGCTAGTATGAAGAAGCGAGTATGCGATACCGCTTGTTTTGAGATATGAAAGCATTAAAATAACTGATGATGACTGACTCAAGAAAAAGAGGAAATGTCATGACATTCATTTGTAAAGCCATACATTCATATAATGTGTTTTATTATGAACTATGGTACAGGGACAACCATTGGGCGTTATAAATGCAGGAAATACAGGAAGTACTTGTATTTAGGATTGTGCATTTATGCTTTACTTTCATATTATGTTGAATATGAATTGTTTTATGCTCACGTGTTGGGGGTTGTCTTTGTAGGTGCTTTTGTTGACGAGAACCAGGGTCGGGGTTGATTTGCTGAGCTGTAAGGAGTGCTACAGGATTAGCATGTTAGAGAAATTTTGTATAGCTTCTACTGGGTAGAGTAAGACTATAATGTAGTGCCTTTGTAGGAATTGTGTTATTCCTTTTTGAAACATTTTGGTACTGTAATCTCTAAAGCTCAGGTTAATCAACACGATACGTTACTCTGATATATTCACATGAATGTTTAGTTCTCTAAATTGCACCTTAGTAACTTGATGTGATAACGGGGTCTCACATTTAGTGGTATCAGAGTAGTGGTTAGATAACCAGGGAAGAGTGAAGGGTAGCCTTTAGAGACAAGTTGGCTAGGTATTCATTTGGGCATGCTTATGCATGTAATGCATATGGTTGTATAAGTGTTATACTAACATGCTTTGAATATGATACTCTTGTTATCTAACGGCTTATATTATGAACTGCTTTTGGTATTTTGTTAACTCTTGTATTACAGCATGGCTGAGATTAATCCGGAGAACCCCAATGAGGAGATAGGGGATATGGACAGTAGGAATGCCAGTATTGCTCCGCCGAATCCTCTACCACCACCTGCTGTGGGCGTGGAGCCCAGTGTACAGATGTTACTGCCAGGGGAGCTCAGTTTGAAGCAGTTTCTGAGTTTCCATCCGCCCATGTTTGAGGGGATTGAGTCTGGTGAAGTAGCTGAGGAGTGGTTGGAACGTATAGAGCAGATACTTGTGACTGCACCCTGTGCACGCACGGCCTGGCTAAGGTTAGCCGAATTTCAGATGGCTAAGAAGCCTGCTATGTGGTGGAAGACCACGGTGATGGAGCTGAGAGCTCTAGGTGTGGCAGTTGACTGGACTGTATTCCGGACCCGGTTCCTTAACCGGTATTTCTCTGCAGCTGCCAGACAGTTAAAGGAAGACGAGTGCCTTGAAGCAGGGTAGCATGTCAGTGTCGGACTATGCTATGCAGTATTCCTCACTGCTGAGGTATGTACCTCATATTGCTGTCAGCAGCCATGCAAAGATGAGGAACTTTCTGAAGGGATTAAGGCCAGAACTATTTCATAGGGTTATCTCCAACAACCCCAGTTCATTTGATGACGCCCTGACACGGGCAGAGTTAGCGGAGATTGCGGTGGACGCGTACAAGGATGTTGTACCCCCTTCTGTACCACCACAGAGACCTGCTACTGATAGTCTGAGGCCTCGAGGGGATCAGTTCAAGGCTCGTGGAGCCTCATCATCTTCCAAATTTAGTGGGAAGAAGTCTCAGGGTCAGAAACAGAACAATAAGGGACCCACACAGGGGAGCAAGACTGTGGGAAGCAAGTGTAGCAACTGTGGAGGATGGCACTTGTCACGGGACTGTCAGGGTTGCTATGTCTGTGGCAAGGTGGGCCACTTTGCTCGAGGTTGCCCCAATCGGGCAGGTCAGACAGTCTCAGGGCCGAATAGGCCGATGTTTGATGCGGGGAGGGCACCACAGAGACAGCAGTTTGCACCACGACCACAGGGAGGTCAGACGGCAGGACCGCCGCAGGGACAGGTGTATGCGCTGACCAGGGAGCAGGCTGAGGCAGCCCCAGAGGAGGTCATTGCTGGTACGTGCCATTTATTTACGTACCCTGCACTTATATTGATAGATACAGGTGCTTCCCATTCTTTTGTATCTACTGCTTTTGTGGAGGGGCACCGTTTGTGCTCGTCTCTGTTACCCACGCCTCTTATGGTCTCGACACCCATGGGGAAGCATGTGATTGCGGATCGGCTATTGTCTGATTGCCTCATTTATTTTGAGGGCAATGATCTGAGGGCCGATCTGATTCAGTTAGAGATGGCAAACTTTGACTGTATTATCGGCATTGATGTGTTGAGCAGATACCGAGCTGTGGTAGACTGCCGGCAGAGGATTGTACGTTTTCTGTCTGATCAGGGGTTTCAATGGACCTTTTATGGGGACGGCTCTCGTCCAAAGATTCCGGTAATATCAGCGATTAAGATGTCGCGGTTATTGGAACGCGGCCACACGGGCTACCTTATCTATGCAGTGGATGCATCAGACGAGAAGGAAGTAAGAGCTGAGGACATTCCGGTTGTGGCGGAGTTCATTGATGTGTTCCCAGATGAGATTCCGGGATTTCCGCCTGTCAGGGATGTGGAATTTGCTATTGAGCTGCTGCCAGGGACTTCTGCTATATCCCGCGCTCCTTACAGGATGGCACCGGCAGAGCAGAGGGAACTGAAAGTACAGTTACAGGAGCTCCTCGACAAGGGATACATTCGTCCTAGTGTATCGCCTTGGGGTGCACCAGTCTTGTTCGTGAAAAAGAAGGATGGATCAATGCGTCTGTGCATTGACTATATGCAATTGAACAAGGTCACAGTGAAGAACAGATATCCACTTCCGAGGATTGAGGATCTGTTCGACCAGCTTCAGGGTACAGAGGTGTACTCCAAGATAGACTTGAGGTCAGGCTATCATCAAGTGCGGGTTAGAGCTGGTGATGTCCAAAAGACGGCTTTTAGAACTCGGTATGGGCACTATGAGTTCTTGGTGATGCCATTCGGGGTGACGAATGCCCCTGCTACTTTTATGAGCTTGATGAACAGGGTATTTCAGGAGTACCTCGATCAGTTTGTAATCGTGTTCATAGATGACATCCTGGTCTATTCAAAGAATGAGGAGGATCATGCCAATCATCTGAGGATAGTGCTCCAGATCCTCAGGGATCATCAGTTGTACGCCAAACTCAGCAAATGTGAGTTTTGGCTGAGCAGTGTTGCATTCTTGGGTCATATCATATCACGAGAGGGGATATCAGTAGACCCGAGGAAGATAGAGGCAGTTATGGATTGGTCTGCCCCTACTTCAGTCAGTGAGATTCGAAGTTTTCTTGGTCTGGCTGGCTATTATCGACGTTTCGTCGAGGGTTTCTCAAAGGTCGCCAAGTCACTTACACAGCTGACTCAGAAGGGAGTCCCATTCTGTTGGACAGAGGCTTGTGAGCAGAGTTTCAGGGAATTGAAGCACAGACTGACTACTGCACCAGTTCTAGTGATTCCCAAGGAGAACAAAGGATTTGTTATTTATACCGACGCATCGCTACAGGGATTAGGGTGCGTACTGATGCTGGACAGACATGTAGTGGCTTATGCTTCGAGACAGTTGAAGCCACACGAGACAAGGTATCCAGTCCATGATCTGGAGTTGGCAGCTATAGTGTTCGCCTTGAAAATATGGCGACACTACTTATACGGTACCTCATTTACCATCTTCACTGATCACAAGAGCCTGAAGTTCTTGTTTACACAGGCTGAGTTGAACATGAGGCAGAGGAGATGGATGGACCTGCTGAAGGATTATGATTGTGAAATCCTATACCATCCCGGGAAAGCAAATCTGACAGCCGACGCCCTGAGTCGGAAAGTGCGGAGCACTGCAGAGGATGCCATGTGTTTATCAGCTATGTTGGGCTCCTACTGCCATTTGGGATTTTATTATGACGTATCTTCTTCACCAGTACAGGTTTCGACCTTGCTAGCGGAGCCTGTTATTTATGATCACATCAGAAAGGCCCAGGGGACCGATGTAGAGGTTCAGAGATGGATGTTAGTGGTTCATTCAGGTCAGCCATCGAGATTCAGAGTGGCTGAGGACGGTTCTCTGAGACTTGGTGATAGATGGGTGGTTCCAGATGCACCTGAGTTGCGTCAGGGTTTATTAAGACGAGCTCATTGCAGTAGGATGAGTGTCCACCCAGGCGGGAAGAAGATGTATAAGGATCTGCGTAGCCAGTTCTGGTGGAGACATATGAAACAAGATGTCACCTCATTTGTCAAGCGTTGTCTGATTTGTCAGCAGGTGAAGGCTGAGTGGCAGAGGCCTGGAGTAAGGAGTTTGGAGATACCCGAGTGGAAGTGGCAGCACGTGTCTATGGATTTCGTGACCCACTTACCAAGGACTGTTTCGGGTTTTGATGCCATCTGGGTAGTCGTGGATAGACTGACTAAAGTGGCTCACTTCATTACCTACTGTATGACATATACGCACTTGAGGATGGCACAATTATATGTCAGAGATGTGGTGAGACTACACGGGATCCCTGTTTCGATAGTGTCCGATCGAGATCCGCGGTTCACATCTCACTTTTGGGAGGGTCTGCAGAAAGCTCTAGGTACAGAGTTGAGGATGAGCACAGCCTATCACCCTCAGACGGACGGACAGACCGAGCGTACGATACAGACGCTCGAGGATATGTTGAGAGCTTGTGTGCTAGAGTTCGACATATCATGGCAGGACTCGATAGCCTTGGTGGAGTTCTCTTACAACAACAGCTACCAGGCAAGTATTCAGATGGCTCCTTTCGAGGCCCTCTATGGTAGGCGTTGTCGGTCACCCTTGTGTTGGGATGACTTGGACCGTAAGTCGGTTGGAGGACCAGAGTTGGTTCAGGAAATGGAAGAGAAAGTTAAGGTCATCAAGAGAAAGATGAAGGCAGCTCAGGACAGACAGGCAGCATATGCCAATCAGCGGCGTAGGCCGTTGGAGTTTCAGTTGGGCGACAGAGTTTTTCTGAAGATCTCACCTTTCAGAGGCGTAGTACGGTTTGGTATGCGGGGGAAGTTGTCTCCTAGATACGTGGGGCCGTATGAGATCTTACAGCGTGTTGGTACTCTGGCGTACCGTTTGGCGTTACCGCCTTCTCTGTCTGGTATACACGACGTATTTCATGTGTCTATGCTGAGGAAGTATGAGCCGGATCCTTCACATGTGTTGCAGCCTTCAGAGGTGCAGATTGAGTCCGATGTTTCTTATGTTGAGCGGCCCATCAGGATTTTGGATAGGGCAGACCGCAGACTTCGGAACAAGGTTATTCCTATGATCAAGGTTCAGTGGGATCGTAGGGGTGTCGAGGAGGCCACGTGGGAGACAGAGCGACATATGGTGCAGCACTATCCAGAGCTGTTTTCTGGTATGCTTTTATGTATTGGTTACTTCATGTTGGTAAGCATGTTTGATTTCGGGGACGAAATCCTATAAGTAGGGGAGTATTGTGATATCCCCGAAATGATTATTGTGATGTTAATCATTTGAGTTAAATTATGATGATTTGGGTATTAATTCATGGGTTTGGATTAGTATTATTGGGGAGTTTCATTTCAGGGTGCATGTGATATATGTTGAGATTTTGGGGGTCGTGGCTTGTTTATTTGGGGTGTGTGTTGTTTGTTTTGGGTAAAGCATGTTAACGGGAATTGAGGTATTTTATTGAGAAAATACTATAAATATCTTGTGAGGATATTTTTATACATCGTGCTAAATACCGGGACCAAAACATAACACATCATACCACCCAACACCCAACCACCCCCCCAACCAATGCCAATCACACTGTGCCCAGGCTGACTTCCCATCCCACTTGGCTCAATCATTTGACCACTCTCAGCCATCCCAAATCTCGACCTTTCTCTCCCAATTCCTCACCAGCACTTGCTAAGCAATAATCTGAGGAGCTTGCCCCTTTTCATCGCCTGGAAAGCCTTCAAAAATCGGAGCAAAGTAGGGTGAGAAACCATGCTCTGTTTTTGTTTTTAAACTTGTTTGAGTACATGTTTTTAGGTGGCGAGAAAACGGCATGTTAGATTAGGTTTCTTGAAACCGTTGATTTAAATGCTTTTATGGTGTTATTGTGAGGCTCTCTGTATTTTTCCTTGAGCATGTTGCATGTTTTATGTTGAGGATATAAGCATGTAAAGAAGGGTGTTCGGAAATCTGGGTAGGTGTATGCCCTGTTTTTCTGGGAAAATATGGTTAGGGAGTGATTTTGAGGAGGTGGTATCATGCATGTTAGAAGGGTTTGTGGTGAACCTTCGATTTGAGTTTATGCATGGTAGTTTTGTGAAGCCCTTGGCATGTTTGTTCGAGCATGCTTTATGTTATATGTGATAGTTATTATAGCATGAAATGAAGTACTCAGGAAATCTGGAAATAAAATGTGTTGCCCTGTTTCCGAAAAGATGATCGAGTACTTGTGTAAATGGTCGTCGTTTATGCATATGGGCTTATGTTTGGGGTGTAATTTTGGTATGAATACACTCAGGGCAGTGTGTTGTAACTAATAGCATGTTTTTTTGGGCATGTTGTATGTCTTACATGTTGGATTTAAGGGTGTGATTTCAGGTGTTCGAGAATTCTGGGTTGGCATTTCTCGAACAGAGCATCTCGATCGATCGATATTTCATCTCGATCGATCGAGCGGGGCAGAACCTTGGTTCTGATTTTAGGCGTCTTCTCGATCGATCGGGAAGAGGGGCCGATCGATCGAGAGACCCAGAATGTTGAAAAATATAATTTGTTATATTTTGTTAAAGTTTTGATATTGGATTGTAATGAGACATCTAATATTGTGTTGTACACTGGTGTAGAGCCTTCACAGGTAGCTACACAGCGCAGGGGATAGAGTCCTGCAACACACCACATTTTGGAAAGGTACGTAAGCGACGTACGGGCATCCCAACGGTAACATGTACTTATGTTTGTCTGTGTGACGCATGATGAATGCAATGTGATGCATTAAGATTATGATACATGTTATTATGCATTGTGTTGCATATTATGCATTGTTGTTGCATATCGTGATGTGGGATAAAGAGGTGTATTCCACGAGTCAGGGCGATCACAGTTAAGGTTTTAATGCTTATGCTTTACCGCTGCGCATGTGGAGCGGGTGGGGGGAGGCTCGCTGGCACATGGAGGCGAAGTATACCATACTGAGCGAGGAAGAGATACCGCTAGTATGAAGAAGCGAGTATGCGATACCGCTTGTTTTGAGATATGAAAGCATTAAAATAACTGATGATGACTGACTCAAGAAAAAGAGGAAATGTCATGACATTCATTTGTAAAGCCATACATTCATATAATGTGTTTTATTATGAACTATGGTACAGGGACAACCATTGGGCGTTATAAATGCAGGAAATACAGGAAGTGCTTGTATTTAGGATTGTGCATTTATGCTAACTTTCATATTATGTTGAATATGAATTGTTTTATGCTCACGTGTTGGGGGTTGTCTTTGTAGGTGCTTTTGTTGACGAGAACCAGGGTCGGGGTTGATTTGTTGAGCTGTAAGGAGTGCTACAGGATTAGCATGTTAGAGAAATTCTGTATAGCTTCTACTGGGTAGAGTAAGACTATAATGTAGTGCCTTTGTAGGAATTGTGTTATTCCTTTTTGAAACATTTTGGTACTGTAATCTCTAAAGCTCAGGTTAATCAACATGATACGTTACTCTGATATATTCACATGAATGTTTAGTTCTCTAAATTGCACCTTAGTAACTTGATGTGATAACGGGGTCTCACAATGGTTGTCCTCGAAGTACTATCGATGACCATCTCTGAATCTCATCATCCAACCTCTGGGCTTTCCTGATAGCCTCAAATATGTCTGGCTCAGCCAACAAGGTCGACACTTGTAATACCCCCGAAATGCTATATGATTATATGCTACGATGATGAAATGTTATATGATTATGTGCCACGATGATGAATTACGATGTATTTAAGAGGGTTGTGGTATTTTAAGTGGGGGATTATATTTATGATATGATGATGTGGTTTAGGGGGCATATTACGTGTTTTTAATTGTTGTATTGATGTAATACAATTATAAAATATCAAGGGAATATATTTTTATACATCGTATAAAATAACGGGACACAATTAAACACCACAAACCACCCTACATGCAACCACCCCCCTAACCCATGCCAATCAAACTGTTGATAGGCTGACTTCTCACCCCACTTGGCTCAATCATTCAGCCTCATCCTTCCATCCCAAAATCTCGACCCTTCTCTCCCAAAGAAACACCAGCACTTGCTGAGTAAAAACTTGAGGAGCCTTGCCATTTTCATCCCTTGGAAGTCTCTCAAAAATCGGAGCAAAGTAGGGTAAGAAACCATGCTCTGTTTTTGTTTTTAAGCTTATTAGGTTCTTGCTTTTATGTATGGTAAAAATGGCATGATAGCTTAGGTTTCTTGAAACCTTCGATTTAAATGATTAAATGGTGTTATTATGCAGCTCTCAGTATTTTTCCTTGAGCATGTTATGTGTTTTATATGAAGGATTAAAGCATGTGAACTAGGGTGTTTGAAAATCTGGGAAGATGTTTCCCTTGTTTTCTGGAAAAATGTGGATTGAGAGTGTTATTGAGGAGGTTATATTATGCATGTTAGATGGGTCTTTGGGTGAACCTTTGATTTGGGTACACGAATGATAAGTTGGTAAAGCCCAGGATATTTTTGTTCAAGCATGTTTTATGAATTATGGTATAGTTTTTATGGCATGAAATGGAGTGCTCGAAAATCTGGGTAATGCCATGATGCCCTGTTTTCTGTAAGTTGGTTGAGCTCTAAGTTTATGATGATGATATGATGCATGTTAGCTTAGGTTTTGTTAAACCTTTGATTTAAGTGCTTACATGGATATTTTATGAAGTTATTCACATGATAGTTTTAGCATGAAAAATGTGTTATGAAGTAGAAGAGATGGTATGAAAAGAGGTTGCTCAAAAATCTGGGGAAAATCCCGATTATTCAGAGCTCTCGATCGATCGAGATTTGGTCTCGGTCGATCGAGCGAGACAGTAGGTCTAATGTATGTTTTAAAATCTTGATGCCGATCGATCGAAGGATTTCTCGATCGATCGGTGAAGCTTCTCGATCGATCGGTAAAATGCTTCGATCGATCGAGCGAGGCAGGAAGCTAAGGCACTGTTAGTGCACAGTGTCTCGATCGATCGAGATCTTGGGCCGATCGATCGAGAGAGGCAGCAAGTTGAAAAAAATATAATGATGTTTTATTTTGTTAAGTTTATGATGTGAGATGGTTTTGAGGCATCTAATATGGTATTATGTGGTCTTGTAGAACCATCCCAGGTACCGGCACCATCAAGGAGATAAAGTCTGTTGACTCCTCCTCCTTTTGAAAAGGTACGTAAGAGGCGTACGGGCATCGGACGGTAACACACATCTTTATACTACAACTATGCTTTTATTGCATGAGTATTCACGATGTTTATACGATGATGTGTATACGACGTTTATACGATGATGTGTATACGATGTTTATACGATGATGTTAGATGTTTATACAATGTTTATACGATGATGTTTATACGATGATGTTTACATGATGTTATTGTGGTAAGGTGCCACGGGGTAAAGTGCCCCACATGGTAAGTAGCCATGTAACGTTATTGTGGTAAGGTGCCACGGGGTAAGGTGCCCCACATGGTAAGTAGCCATGTAACGTTATTGTGGTAAGGTGCCACGGGGTAAGGTGCCCCACATGGTAAGTAGCCATGCGATGTATTTGTGGTAAGGTGCCACGGGGTAAGGTGCCCCACATGGTAAGTAGCCATGCGATGTATTTGTGGTAAGATGCCACGGGGTAAGATACCCCACATGGTAAGAGGCCATGCGATGTTTATAATGTGGTAAGATGCCACAGGGTAAGATGCCATATGCACGATTATGAATCAGGAACAACAAGAAGAAGGTAACGAATAACCAACATGTTCACTTAACTAAGATGTCGTACATTTACTGTTATATTTTGTTATGATGTTATAAGATGATGATGCTTATATGATGATGATGTTACAAGATGATAATATTTATAAGACAATGATGCTTATATGATGATGACGTTATAAGATGATGATATTTATAAGATGGTGATCTTAATCATTCATGTCAAGAATTAATGGTTTTTATGCATGGCTATGAAACAGGGACAACCAAAGAGGGTTAATGCGATTAACCAGGAAGTATACATTACCAATTATTTCCATGCATTTATTTATATGCCATTACCTTATGATGTTAAGTAACGATATACATGCTCATGACGGGTTGTTCCTGTAGGTACACCTTTGGACTAAAGGACTAAGGGTCGGGTTGAGGCAGTGAGCTACGAGGAAACACAGGAACGTTTAGGATTCAACTTCTGTTTAGTATCTACTCTAGGAGTAGTATAAATCTAACATGTTAACATTCATCATGGGAATGTAACTAATAAGCTTTGAAGTTTTATTTGGCCTGTAATTCTGTTAGCTCTTGCAACAACTAGAACCCTAAGATGTTATTAATGCATGATTAGTCTTTCTTATGTCTATTAATCACTGTTAAGGTTGGAAGACCCCACATTAGTGGTATCAGAGCAGTGGTTAGATAACTCGGGAATGAGTGAAGGGTAGCCTTAGCAATAAGTTGGGCTAGGTGCTTACTTTTGAACATATTTGTGTATAAGTTACATATGAAGTATATGACTATTATGACAACATGTTATGGCTTTCTAACGATGTATATATGAACTGCTTTTGGATCTTGTTGTTAACCCTTGTGTTGCAGCATAGCAGCAAATGCTGAAGTAAACGATGCGATTTCATGTGCGCTTCTCCGTCGCCTCTAGTAGTCTCGACCCCCCACTGGAAGAAGTTTGATAACTGATCAGATTGGTTATGACGGCCTCATTTATTTTGAGGGTAACGAACTGAGGACAGACTTGATTGTTCTGGGGATGTCAGTTTGTAGGCATTGATGTTCTGAACAGGTATCAGGCAGTTGTGGACTACAGACAAGGACTGTTCGATTCAGGTCTAATATGGGAGTCCAACGGACATGCTGTGGGGACGATTCCCGTTCAAGGATTCCGTTAATATCTGTTGTCAAGATGGCACAGTTATTGGAACGAGGTCATACAGGATATCTTATCTATACCGTTGATGTTACGGAAAAGAAAGAAGAAGTAAAGGATTGAGGATGTGCCCGTAGTGGCGGTGTTTTCCTAATGTATTTCCGAAAGAGATTCCCGGATTCCCACCGACGAGAGAGGTCGAGTTTGGGATTGAGTTACTCCCAGGGACGTCTGCCATTCTCGTGCCCCGTATAGGATGGCACTAGTGGAGATAAGGGAGTTAAAGGTTCAGTTATAGGAGCTCCTTGACAAGGACTATACACACCTTAGCATATCGCCCTGGGGTGCACCAGTCCTAATTGTCAAAAAGAAAAATGGTTCGATGCGGCTGTGCATCGATTTTTAGACAACTGAACCAAGGCCATGGTGAAGAATAAGTATCCGCTTCCGGGGATTGATGATTTGTTTGATCAGCTACAGGGTACGAAGCTCTACAGTAAGATCGATCTGAGATCGGGGTATCATCAGATTCGAGTTCGAGAGGATAACGTACAGAAGACAACTTTCAGGACTAGATGTGGGCACCATGAATTCCTAGTCATGCCTTTTGGGGTGACGAATGCCACAGCTGTTTTATGAGGCCTGATGAATAGGGTGCTCCAACCATGTTTGGATCAGTTCGTCATAATTCTCATTGACGATGTGCTTATTCACTCTCGAACTGAAGAGGAATATGTCAAGCACTTGGGAACAGTACTCCAGATCCTTAAGGATCATCAGTTGTATGCAAGCTCAGTAAGTACGAGTTCTAGTCGAGCAGTGTAGTGTTCTTGGGTCATGTTATATCAAGATCGCTAAGCCTCTGGCACGGTTGACTCAGGAAGGATTGCCGTTCTATTGGTCGGAGCTTGTGAGGAAAAGCTTCCAAGAATTGAAGCGTCGTTTGACTACGGCACCTATATTGGTGATTCCTTCTGAGAATAAGAAGATTGCCTTGTGCACGAATACATCACTTCAAGGTTGGGCTATGTGTTGATGAAAGGTAAGCATGCGGTGTCTTATGCATCGAGGCGGTTGAAACCATATGAGGATAGGTACCCAGTCCATGATTTGGAGCTGGAGCCGTTATCTTTGCCTTGAAAAATTTGGAGGCATTACTTGCATGGTACGTCGTTTACCATCTACATGGACCATAAGCCTGGAGTTTGTTCACACATGAATATGCGACAAAGAAGATGGATGTCATGAATTTATCAGCTATGATGACCTCTTGTTGCCATTTGGGCTATGATATTGACATGGACACGTCGCTGGTGCGAGTATCGATCTTGTTGGCCGAACCAGACATATTTGAGGATTATCAGGAAAGCCAGAGATCGGATGATGAGGTTCAAAGATGGTCATCTATAGTACTTCAGGGACGGCCATCAAAGTTCAGAGTGGCAGAAGATGATTCATTGATATTGGGCCACCGATGGGTAGTCCCAGATACATCAGAATTGCGTAGAGGAATATTGGAGCGAGCCACAGTAGTCGGTTCAGTATCCACCCAGAGGAGGAAGATGTACAAGGACCTAAGTGTTAATTCTGGTGGAGACGTATGAAGCGTGATGTTATGGCTTTATCAAAAGACGTTGATCTGCCAGCAGGTAAAGGCAGAAAGACTGAGGCCTGATGGCGAGCTGAAGAGCTCGGAAGTACCCCAATGGAAGTGGGAGTATGTATTTATGGACTCTGTAACCCACTTGCCAAGAACGGCCTCTGGATTCGATACGATCTGGGTGATCGTGGATAGGCTGACGAAGTAGCTCACTTCATCCTTTGTCATGTGTCTTTCACACACCTAAGGATGGCCAATTATTTGTGCGGGATGTAGTGAGGTTGCGTAGAGTTCCAGTCTTGATTGTGTCTGACAGAGACTCAAGGTTTACTTCACATTTCGGGGAGGGTCTCCAGACGGCTTTGGGCACAGAGGTAAGACTGAGTACGGCCTGTCGCCCTCAGTCAGACGGCCAGACAGAGCGTACCCTTCAGAGACGCTCGAGGATATGTTGAGGGCATGTGTTTTGGGAGTTTGATACTCCGTGGCAAGATTCTATACCACTGGTAGAGATCTCCTTTAATAACAGCTATCAGGCGAGCATTCAAATGGTCTTTTGGAGCTTTATGGACAACGATGTAAGTCACCGCTGTACTGGGAGGACCTGTCTAATAAGGCGGTCGGAGGACCGGATATGATTAAGGACATGGAAGAAAGACCAAGATGATACGCTCAAAGATGAAAGCGGGCCAGATAGGCAAGTGGCCTATGCCAATAAGCGGCGACGACCGCTAGAATTCCAAGTAGAAGACAGGGTCTTCTTGAAAATCTCACCCTTCAGTGGTGTAGTTCGTTTTGGTATGCGGGGGAAGTTATCCCCGAGGTATGTTGGGTCATATGAAGTATTGCAGCGTACCAGTACTTTGGCTTACTGTTTGCTCTACCACCACCGTCCTTATTTGGGATGTATGATGTTTTCCATGCCTCTATGTTACGGAAGTATGAGCCAGACTCGTCTCAGGTATTACAGTCTACTGAAGTGCAGTTGGACTCAAGTGTATCCTACGAAGAACGACCAATCAGAATTCAGGATCGAGAGGATCGCAGGCTACGGAGCAAAGTTATACCGATGGTCAAAGTTTAGTGGGATCGTCGGGGTGTCGAGGAGGCTACATGGGAGACGGAACGGCATATGGTGCAGCACTATCCGGAACTATTCTCTGGTATGTATTATGTTTAGTTCCGTTATGATGATGCATGTGGATTTCGAGGATGAAATCTTATAAGTAGGGGAGTAATGTAATACCCCCGAAATGCAATATGATTATATGCTACGATGACGAAATGTTATATGATTATGTGCCACGATGATGAATTACGATGTATTTAAGAGGGTTGTGGTATTTTAAGTGGGGGATTATATTTATGATATGATGATGTGGTTTAGGGGGCATATTACGTGTTTTTTAATTTGTTGTTGATGTAATACAATTATAAAATATCAAGGGAATATATTTTTATACATCGTATGAAATACCGGGACACAATTAAACACCACAAACCACCCTACATGCAACCACCCCCCCTAACCCATGCCAATCAAACTGTTGATAGGCTGACTTCTCACCCCCACTTGGCTCAATCATTCAGCCTCATCCTTCCATCCCAAAATCTCGACCCTTCTCTCCCAAAGAAACACCAGCACTTGCTGAGTAAAAACTTGAGGAGCCTTGCCATTTTCATCCCTTGGAAGTCTCTCAAAAATCGGAGCAAAGTAGGGTAAGAAACCATGCTCTAATTTTGTTTTAAGCTTATTAGGTTCTGCTTTTATGTATGGTAAAAATGGCATGATAGCTTAGGTTTCTTGAAACCTTCGATTTAAATGATTAAATGGTGTTATTATGCAGCTCTCAGTATTTTTCCTTGAGCATGTTATGTGTTTTATATGAAGGATTAAAGCATGTGAACTAGGGTGTTTGAAAATCTGGGAAGATGTTTCCCCTGTTTTCTGGAAAAATGTGGATTGAGAGTGTTATTGAGGAGGTTATATTATGCATGTTAGATGGGTCTTTGGGTGAACCTTTGATTTGGGTACACGAATGATAAGTTGGTAAAGCCCAGGATATTTTTGTTCAAGCATGTTTTATGAATTATGGTATAGTTTTTATGCATGAAATGGAGTGCTCGAAAATCTGGTAATGCCATGATGCCCTGTTTTCTGTAAGTTGGTTGAGCTCTAAGTTTATGATGATGATATGATGCATGTTAGCTTAGGTTTTGTTAAGCCTTTGATTTAAGTGCTTACATGGATATTTTATGAAGTTATTCACATGATAGTTTTAGCATGAAAAATGTGTTATGAAGTAGAAGAGATGGTATGAAAAGAGGTGCTCAAAAATCTGGGGAAAATCCCGATTATTCAGAGCTCTCGATCGATCGAGATTTGGTCTCAATCGATCGAGCGAGACAGTAGGTCTAATGTATGTTTAAAATCTTGATGCCGATCGATCGAAGGATTTCTCGATCGATCGGTGAAGCTTCTCGATCGATCGGTAAAATGCTTCGATCGATCGAGCGAGGCAGGAAGCTAAGGCACTGTTAGTGCACAGTGTCTCGATCGATCGAGATCTTGGGCCGATCGATCGAGAGAGGCAGCAAGTTGAAAAAAATATAATGATGTTTTTTGTTAAGTTTATGATGTGAGATGGTTTTGAGGCATCTAATATGGTATTATGTGGTCTTGTAGAACCATCCCAGGTACCGGCACCATCAAGGAGATAAAGTCTGTTGACTCCTCCTCCTTTTGTACGTAAGAGGCGTACGGGCATCAGACGGTAACACACATCTTTATACTACAACTATGCTTTTATTGCTTTTATTGCATGAGTATTCACGATGTTTATACGATGATGTGTAACGATGTTTATACGATGATGTGTATACGATGTTTATACGATGATGTTTATACGATGTTTATACGATGATGTTTATACGATGTTTATACGATGATGTTTACATGATGTTATTGTGGTAAGGTGCCACGGGGTAAAGTGCCCCCATGGTAAGTAGCCATGTAACGTTATTGTGGTAAGGTGCCACGGGTAAGGTGCCCCACATGGTAAGTAGCCATGCGATGTCTTTGTGGTAAGGTGCCACGGGGTAAGGTGCCCCACATGGTAAGTAGCCATGCGATGTATTTGTGGTAAGGTGCCACGGGTAAGGTGCCCCACATGGTAAGTAGCCATGCGATGTATTGTGGTAAGATGCCACGGGGTAAGATACCCCACATGGTAAGAGGCCATGCGATGTTTATAATGTGGTAAGATGCCACAGGGTAAGATGCCATATGCACGATTATGAATCAGGAACAACAAGAAGAAGGTAACGAATAACCAGCATGTTCACTTAACTAAGATGTCGTACATTTACTGTTAATTTTGTTATGATGTTATAAGATGATGATGCTTATATGATGATGATGTTACAAGATGATAATATTATAAGACAATGATGCTTATATGATGATGACGTTATAAGATGATGATATTTATAAGATGGTGATCTTAATCATTCATGTCAAGAATTAATGGTTTTTATGCATGGCTATGAAACAGGGACAACCAAAGAGGGTTAATGCGATTAACCAGGAAGTATACATTACCAATTATTTCCATGCATTTATTTATATGCCATTACCTTATGATGTTAAGTAACGATATACATGCTCATGACGGGTTGTTCCTGTAGGTACACCTTTGGACTAAAGGACTAAGGGTCGGGTTGAGGCAGTGAGCTACGAGGAACACAGGAACGTTTAGGATTCACTTCTGTTTAGTATCTACTACTATCTACTCTAGGAGTAGTATAAATCTAACATGTTAACATTCATCATGGGAATGTAACTAATAAGCTTTGAAGTTTTATTTGGCCTGTAATTCTGTTAGCTCTTGCAACAACTAGAACCCTAAGATGTTATTAATGCATGATTAGTCTTTCTTATGTCTATTAATCACTGTTAAGGTGGGAAGACCCACAACACTCGCACCGGCGACATGTCCACATCCAAATCATAGCCCAGATGGCAATAAGAAGTCATCATAGCTGATAAACACATAGCGTCCTCAGCAGTACTCTTCACCTTCCGACTTAAGGCGTCTGCTATCAAATTTGCTTTACCGGGATGGTACTCAATCTCACAGTCATAATCCTTGAGTAGATCCATCCATCTTCTTTGACGCATATTCAGTTCAGCCTGGGTGAATAGAAACTTCAGGCTCTTATGATCCGTAAAAATGGTAAATGAAGTACCATAAAGATAATGACGCCAAATCTTCAAGGCGAAAATGATGGCTGCCAGTTCCAGATCATGGACTGGTATCTGGTCTCATGAGGCTTCAACTGCCTCGAAGCATAAGCTACCACGTGCTTATCTTGCATCAACACACAGCCTAAACCTTTAGTGATGCATCCGTGTACAAAGCAAATCTCTTATTCTCAGAAGGAATCACCAATACTGGCGATGTCGTCAACGACGCTTCAACTCTTGAAGCTTTCCTCACAAGCTTCGGACAAATAGAACGGGACTCCTTTCTGAGTCAGCTGCGTCAATGGCTTAGCGATCTTAGAGAATCCCTCGACGAAACGTCGGTAATAACCCCGCTAAACCAAGGAAGCTCCGTATCTCGGGCACAGAAGTGGGTGCAGCCCACTCCATAACAGCTTCAATCTTCCTGGGATCCACGATATTCCACTGCTAGATATAACATGGCCCAAGAATACCACACTGTTCAACAACCAAAACTCGCACTTGTTCAGCTTTGCATATAACTGATGATCCCTGAGGATCTGGAGTACCGTCCTCAAGTGTCTCACGTTTCCTCTTCAGTCCGGGAGTAGATGAGTGTAATCGTCAATGAAACCATGACGAATTGATCCAAATATGGCTGGAATACTCTGTTCATCAAAACTCATGAAAACAGCTGGGGCATTCTCACCCAAAAGGCATGA